>OY728132.1:1036694405-1037944405 GCA_963277665.1 Viscum album | reverse complement strand
TCTTAGGTTGTAGGTATGGGATACTAATTAGACCTTCGCTGCTCATCTCACTTTTCAGATATTAATCCAAAGAAAGTGGTTCAAGTATATACCCTCCCAGTATAAGGATTCATTGTTTAGAGTTGTTTTAGTTATTTTTGTTTCTATATTGTTGATCTATGAATCCCTTTATTACTAATATGTTTTTATTCTCCACTTGTTAATAGAAAAACTGATTTGTTATATTAATATAAATGAGTAAAAATGTACATTAATACTCTAATGTCTCACTATTATGTTGAGACATCATTGGTGGTGCTCTATTGATTATTTTGTTTTCACACACTGCATGGGAACCTCAGTGGACATGCATTGTCTATTTTTCTACTTTTCATGTACTTAATGGTATATCCATAACTATTGGGTATCCATGATTTTGTTGCACATATTCTTCTTATTAGTGGGAGTGGTTCCCATTTTGGAATTGGATTTTTTGGGGATGTTTAGAAACTATGTTTGGTACATCATCTATTCTGCCTAGTATATCCTTTGTCTCAATCATTTTTGTATTGGCATTTATTTTATCTAATTCATACACCTTATATTGGATGTTTTTTACTCTGATGTGCATTTGTGTAAAGTTTTATAGCCCGTTTTTATTATTATTTATTCCTTATAACTTGTTTGGTTTTGTGTTATACTTTTGGAATATCTGACTTATGAGAGTCATGAAAAAATGCTGTTAGAATACTTTTATGACATTAAATCATGATAAAGTGATTAAAACATTCCCCAACTGCCCTTTGAGGTCCATGGTTCTATTCACCTACCCCATAGGGGGGAGATCCCTTGGGGTCAGTAGAATCCCGATTTAATACCATATGGGTATCTGAGTCAAGGTCACTAAAATAGAAACCACTCATTATGAAAAATTATTAAGAAACCCATCAATTAAAGACAAAGTGTTGTTTTAGGCCTAACTCGTTAACCATGTGTTATATATAAAAATTCTTCTAAAATTGACCAGTAAGTACCCTTAACTTCATAGGTATATTGGGATAGATAGGTATTATACCTCTTGACCTTCGGTTTTGGTATGTCAGGCTACAAAAAAATGTAAACTTGCATAGTAAATAGATTGATTATATTGGGATAAATCTCTCTTCTTATCCAGTTCTCATCCACCGCTAAGAATGGGGTTTTCTCAATATCATCCCATACATTTTTTTATAGGATAAATTCGTCATACATCCAACCAATAAATTGAATACTAATGATTTTAAACATTCTAAAAATACTAATAATGAATTCTACCTATAATAGATAAATGGTGTTAGTATTTAAGAACAATTGGATAATAAATTCTTTTATAAGGTTGACATATTGGTAGACTAAAAATCATAAGGTCTAGAATGCCTGTTGAAGCCCAATGGATTGTATATTTGGTTCAAAATCTATAAATATTTGATGAACCTAATAATCCCATGACCATTCCTCAATGAAATTTACTCCAAAAAGAAGATATCATTGAAGACTCCATCCTTTCCTCTTGTCATTTTCTAAAGATAGAAGGATGGTAGAGTTATCTAAGATGACTAGATTACGTACTTGAATTTGGTTATCCATAGTCACTTTTGAGTGAACTAAATTGTATGATTCCCCATCATTATCCACTTGGATGAGCTATCCATCAAGGGAGATGTTTACACGAGTATACTTCTATGATGATGTGAACCACATTGAAGGCATGTTATGGCTTGGTTTTTGAATTTTAAAATCATTAAGAAGACCAAAACCATATAAATTAATCTTATATAATGTTGGGTAGTTAAGAACATTAGGTTCTATTAATCTTCAAAGAACTTTGTGATAAGGAAAAATTGAATGTTGTGAGTTAGCCTAGATGTTTTCAACCATGGAAATCCTCTTCTTTTCAATATCCATTAGATCATATGAGAAGAACCTAAGGACATTTTCTATTAGGAAATATAAAATGAACCAATTGTTAGATCCCATAAATAAAAATAAATATTTAGTTTTGGTATGGGAGTGAAAATCATGAATAATTAGAAAAGTAAAATTTTTATTTCTAAGACCTTTATTATTTTCTAAGATCTTAGAAAGTTAGATCTTTTCATAAACTTACACAAAATTGATATGAGCTAAATTCAAACTTAGGTAAAATAAAGAGCTTCATCTATAATATTATCCAAGGTGAGTAAAGCATTAATCTAGTGGCGGTCGCCCTATTTATAGGGAGAAGTCTAACTTTTCACCTACCACCTTAGCCCCAAGCAGAAAAAACACACCAAGATCATTCATTTTCCCTCAGAATTTGATCATTTTCATCCTGAATGGATCCAATTCATAAAGATAATTTATAGACACTCAAAAAAATTATAATATGATTATATGAATCCTAAGGAAAATTATTTCTGAATTTTGGGTGTAAGAATAGTGGTGTGTTATGGTTAAGGTCGAGAACGTGGCTAGATCATGGTCAAGCATGCATCAAGATTAAATATAATTGCACATCCGAATCTAAGATTATCATACACCAAGGTCAAGGCTGGGAACCTAAAATTACATTTCCTATAAATAGCCCCTTGGACTTCCCCATTTAATATACAAAGCAGAAAAGGGGAGAAAAAGATAAGAATATATATCCCAAAAGGGAGATAAAACTCAAACTTATCACATATCATTCCCTGAACTCTCACATGTAATTTATTAATAAAAATCTAATATATAATATAGTATATGAAACAACATAGGTTATCAAAGGTTTCACGTATGATACCTTCATGACCGAACACTTTCCTAAGGTCTTCAACTTGGACTAGGGTGAAGTTTATCTTTCAATGAATATTTTATATAAGGTTGAGTAGAGGTTTTTGATTTCATTCCCCTTACCATCCAAGGATATTTCTCCAAGCCCCCATAATTCACCAAGGCCTCAATTTTCACCAAGGTAACCTACATTGGAGAATTATTTCTATTTCTCTAAAGTGGCCTTGCTGGACTTAATGGAAGTGTGGTTGGGGTGGCACCTAATTTTTATTTTTACCATGATCAATGATTATTCTGGGATCAATACGATGATGAACATCAGTCTCCGTGGAATATAATCAAAGATTTAGATAAAGAAGAAAGAGGCCTGAAACCTTTAGAGAGGATCTTGCACATCATGTTTATAATTAATTTAATTAATTTCATAAAGAAAAATAATACTTGGATCTTTGGTATTTTTCTTCATTAATGATGTTGATCATCCAAAATGACCCTTCCAGATTATCTCATTGCGCTTATAAGGATCCAAACTAGAATCCCTCTAGCGGTGATCCACACGTGCTCCGATGGCCTCCGATCGACATCGCTCGTTCTCCAGGTGCTAGTGCGTCGAATTGAGTGTCTTGTGTCAATCGTTCTTGATCACCTGTTCTTTAGACTTGAAGAGAGTCTCTCGTTCTTGAGAGAGGAGAGGAGAGGATTCAAGAGAGAAATTTTTTGGCTCAATAATTCTCAATTCACCAGGCGTGTGGTGTGGTGTGGTGTATGGAAGAATAGGCGTACTTGCCTATTTATATACATGGAATTTTAGTTAAAATATTTAATTTCATAGAAACAATTAAATACATTCATGAACTTAGAGAAAACCCATGCATTTAATAATAATACTGCATCATTATTTATGGTGCGCCTGAAGCTTTTGGGCGCAGCGGAAGCGTGGTTGGGATAACACCCAATTTTGATTTTTACCATGATCAATGATTATTCTGGGATCAATACGATAATGAATACAGGTCTCTGTGGAATATAATCAAAGATTTAGATAAATAATAAAGAGACCTGAAACCTTTAGAAATGATTTTGCACATCATGTTTATAATTAATTTAATTAATTTCATAAAGAAAAATAATACATGTGTCTTTGGTATTTTTCTTCGTTGATGATGTTGATCGTCCGGATTGACCCTTCTGGATTATCTCATTGCGCTTGTAAGGATCCAAACTAGAATCCCTCTAGTGGTGATCCACACGTGCTTCGATGGCCTCCAATCGACATCGCTCGTTCTTCGGGTGCTAGCGCGACGAAGCGAGTGTCTTGTGTCGGCTGTTCTTGATCGCTTGTTTTCGGCCTTTAATAACATCTCTCGTTCTTGAGAGGGGAGAGAAGAGGATTCGAGAGAGAAATTGTTTGGCTTAATCATTCTCAATTCACCGGGCTTGTAGTGTAGTGTATGGCACAATAGGGGTACTTTACTATTTATATACATGGAATTTTAGTTACAATATTTAATTTCATAGCAACAATTAAATACTTTCATGAACTTAGCGAAAACCCATGCATTTAATAAAAATACAGCGTCATTATTTATAGTGTGCCAACTTGCTCAAAATGGAACTATAAATAAAATTCTGCGTCACAAAATAATAGCAGCTTTATTTTAATTTGTTCTAACTAGTTAAATAATTATTTATTGTCTTGCAAATAATTATTTTACTACCGGACTGACCTTAGTCTGCTCAAAATCCATATCCATTTATTGAACACCCGAATAAATAAATAAATAATTTATTCTCTTAAATAAATATTTTATTTACAAACTAGTAAATAAATATTTATTAAATGTTAAATAAAATAAATATATATATTTTATATAATTTATACGATCATTTTAACTTGAATAAAATTAGTCCACGGTCTTGAGAATAATATCTATTTCATTAATTAAATTCAAATAGAATTTAACCGAGACCACCAAAAACACTTAGTGTGTGACCCTCAAGGATTCTTTCTCGTTGGCATTAGGTAGGCTGGCCTAAAGTCCAAGAGTACTATCTAGCAACGGGTCAATCCACCCAAGATAAAGAATTTAAAGTCGCAACAACAACATCCACATACGAAGGATCACTATGTAATATGATCCCTTTGTCATAATATCTCATCAAGCAGGTTTCATGATTGTGTCATCAACTTTTATGCTTGATACGTCATTCTTTGACTGCCTGAAATAAACTCGTCGTTACACCATGGCCATGGAATTTCGCACGACGGTTCTATTTCAATAAAAGGGCTAAGATATCAACTTCTATAATTGGAAGGTACAAATCCTTCCTCGGCTTATCCATTAATAACATGCCACTCGTGATGCCCCCAATGTACCTTACGTCCCACCAACTATCTGCATGACGGTTTTCATCAGTAAATCAAAGTGCGTAAGTCATGACATGTATTAATGATAATCTTAAAGTCTAAGGATCATTACAAATGCTCGCAAATAGAAATATCTGATGACACCAAAACATGAAGAATTCCTAATAGTGGGTATGTTCTCATAATCTTCTATCTTGGAGATTACCAAGTGTGAATTTCATGAGAGGAAGTCTCATCTACTTACGAGTACTCTCACCTGACGGTCTGCATGCTATGTGTCCCATCATATCATGTCATTCAACCGCATAACTATATTTAAGAATATTATTATAGCATTTCAAGGTTCTCATCATAGTGGAGAACTACCATGACCTTATCAATGCAACAAATACTCTCGGACATTATTACATTATAGTCATGCAGAACAATGAACAATATGTAATAATACATTAAATATCCATGTAATCAAAGTAAAACTAGTTTGTTTTAGGACACCAACTCTTACAAACTCCCACTTAGACTAGAGCCAACTCCCTATGACTTTCAGTCCGCTAGACCTCACATGATGATCATGCTTCTTCTGAGTCAAGGCCTTAGTCAAGGGGTCCACCACGTTGTCTTCCATGGAAATACTGCTCACTGCAACTTCACCTCTCTGAGAAAAATCCCTTAAGATATGATGCTTTTGAAGTATGTGTTTCTTCCACTGATGTGACCTTGGCTCTTTTGTGAGATCCACCGCTACAGTATTATCACGGTACAGTATGATGGGACCTTTACTGCTAGGTATCACATATAGCTCCTGGATGAAGCTTCGCATCCAAACTTCTCCTTTAGCTGCCTCAGAAGTTTCGATATACTCAGACTCTAATATAAAATCTGTGACCACACTCTACTTTGAGCTCTTCCAGCTCACTTCACCTCCATTCAAAGTGAAGATGTATCCCATTTGAGACTTCATGTCATCTTCATCAGTTTAGAAACTAGCATTTTCATATCCTATGATGACTAGTTCCTCATATCCTTCATAAATCAGGAACATATCCTTAGTATGCCTCAGATACTTTAGTATAGTCTTGACTGCCATCTAGTGGCAGTCACCTGGGTCAGCTCGATATCTGCCTGCCACACTCAATGCATAGGTGACATCCAACCTAGTACATAGCATGGCATATATGACTACCCCAATCACTGATTCGTATAGAGTCCTTTCCATTATATTTCTATCCTCATGTGTCTAAGGACACATTTTCTTGGAAAGATGAATTCCATGTGAAGTTGGAAACAATCCCCTCTTGGATTGTTCCATACTAATTCTCTTCAGTATCTTATCAATGTATGTACTTTGACTTGGGCCCAGAAATATCTTGGATCTATCACGATGTATCTTGATCCCAAGAATATACGCTGCCTCACCCAAGTCTTTCATGGAGAATCATTGATTCAACCATGCCTTAACAGACTGCAAGACTGGTATCTCATTTCCAATGAGTAATATGTCATCAACATATACTATTAAGAAAATGACTACACTCCCACTAAACCATTTGTAGACACAAGTCTCACATTCATTTTTTATAAAACCAAATTCTTTTATGGCTTCATCAAAATGAATGTTCCATGACCTGGATGCTTGCTTTAATCCATAAATGAATTTTTGCAACTTGCATACCTTATTGGTATCCTTTGGAGTCACAAACCCTTAAGGTTGTGTCATATAGATATCTTCTTGAAGGTTCCCATTAAGGAATTCTGTTTTGAAATCCATTTTCCAAATCTCATAGTCATGGTAAGCCGTAATATCAAGTAGAATTCTGATGGATTTCAGCATTGCAACTGGTGAGAAGGTTTCATCATAGTCAATTCATTGACACTATTTAAAACCTTTTGTAACCATTCATTCCTTATAGGTACTGACTTGTCCTTCCATGTCCAGTTTCTTCTTGAATACCCATTTTCAACCAATAGTCTTTACATCAACTGGAGGATCTACCAAAATCCATACTTGGTTTTGGTACATGGAATCTATTTCAGAATTCATGGATTCTTTCCACTTGGCAACATCTGTTCCACTTAATACTTCCTTGTAGGTTAAAGGATTATTATTATCAACTAATAAGGATTCATCATCCTCGGTAACTAGAAAATTTTACCGTTCTGGTTCTCTAACCTCTCTTGTACTCCTACGCAGTACTTGTGTCTCTAGAACATATTCTTCTTCCACAGGGCTTTGTGGAATATATTCTTGTACCAACTCTTGTACACCTTGAGCCTCTACTTCATCGAATTCTATCTCGCTTCCACTATCTCTTTTGTAGATGTGCTCCCTCTCAAGGAATATGGCATGTCTTTCCACTATAACCTTTTTGTCTAAGGGGTTGTATAGCTAATATCCACTTGTTTCCTTTGGGTATCCTATAAAGGTACAGTTTGTGCCTCGGGGTGTGAGTTTATTACCTAAAAAGGCCTTTACAAATTCTTCCCTACCCCACACAAGTAAATTCAATAACATGGATTTTCTACCACTCCAAAACTCATATGGAATACCATTTATCAATTTAGTTGGTACTAGGTTTAGTATGTGTGTCGTTGTTTGTAACGCATATCCCCAAAAGGATAATGGAAAATTTTCATAACTCATCATTGATCTCACCATGTCTAATAAGGTGCGTCTCCTCCTTTCGCTCTCACCATTCCACTGGGGCGTGTTTGGAGGAGTTATTTGGGATAGGATCCCAAACACCCGTAAGTAATCAATGAAGTGATGATTAAGATATTCCCCACCTCGGTCTGAGCGGAGTTTCTTAATCTTCTTACCAAGCTGGTTTTAAACTTCATTCTTGTATTCCTCAAACTTATCAAAGTAATATGACTTATACTTCATTAAGTAGATATATCCATATCTATTAAAATCATCAGTAAAAGTTATGAATTATGAGTACCCACTCATTACTTCAATTGCAAATGGTCCACACACATCGGTGTGAACCAATTCAAGAATCTCTTTAGACCTTTCACCTTTCCCACCAAATGAGGATTTGGTCATTTTGCCTTGTAAACATGCATGACATACGCCAAGTGGTTTTAGTTCAAAAGAATCTAAATATCCATCTTGATGTAACTTTGTCAAGCATTTCTCATTTACATGACCTAGCCGGTGATGTCAAAGTTGGGTGTGGTATGAGTCATGTAAAGTATCTTTGTCATCGATTTCCATTACTTGGTTTGTGTAATCCAACACATAAAGACCGTTGTATAAATGTTCCCTACCAAAACAAATGTTATCTTTATAAAAGAAGCAACATTCATTTCCAAACTTGAAAATAAATCCATCTATATCTTGTTTGGATATAGAAATTATATTTTTGGTTACAGAAGGCACATAAAAACAACCCTTTAACACCAAGATCATCCCAGTTGGCAATGTGAGGTGGTATTCCCCAACAGCTACAGCAGTAAGTCTAGATCTTTTGGCTGCTCGTAGATCTACCTCTCCTCGATCAATCTTCCTAAATCTACTTGGTTCCTGTATTTTGATACATATGTGAGCACCAAAAGATATATCTAATACCCAATTTGTAGAAATAGATAGATTTCATTCGATAATAAATTCACTTGAAGCTTCCCCTTGCTTCTTAGGATGGGTGCAGTTCTTCTTCCAGTGTCCCTTCTTGTCACATGCGAGACAAACAGCCTCATATTCCCTTGCCTCTCTTTTGATCTCCCTTTTCTTGAAAGGCTGTAAAGATGCTTTGGGCTTAAAGATCTTCACCTTCCCTTTCCTCTTATTCACCATAAGGACATAAGGATTTCCGCGCTTTATATCTATTTCCACTTGGAGAATGAGGATAAGAAGATCAGATAGAGACTTCTCAATGTTGTTCATATTGAAATTAACAACAAAGTTAGAGAAGATCTGAGGGAGTGATGCGAGAATGAGATCGGTGCCCAGCTCTTAGGGGAGTTTAAACCCTAGAACCTTCAGGCACTCAATGTAGCCAATGATATTGACTACATGAGGCCCAGCTGGGTAACCTTCTCCAAGCTTACTCTGAAATAAAGCCTTAGAAATCTCAAACCTTTCCTATTTTTCTCTCCCTTGGTAAAGACCACGGAGATGCTTGACCATGCTATAAGCATCCTTGTTTTCATGAGACTTTATGAGCTCTCTAGACATTGATGATAACATCAACCATTGAACGTATACCATGTCGTTCATATATTTCTCATAGACCAAGAAATCCTCATCACTCGCCTCCATGGCAGGTAGATTAGGTAATGCTAACTCTAGCAAGTAAAACTTCCATTCATGGCGTAGGATAACCCGAAGGCATCTAAACCATTCTTGGAAGTTAATGTCAGTGAGGATTTTGTCTTTATCCAAAATTGATCATAGGGATAGTGTGGTTGATGAGCTTGTCATTTTTATTTTACAATTAAAAGAGCAGATCATTGGTAATTTCTTGATTACATTTTATGAGAAATAATAAATTTTATTATTTCTCCGAATATTTTATCAAGCCCCAATGTCCCTCACCATTAAACTCAGAATGTCCAGTTGCCATGAAATTCTAGTGGCAAGGATCCATATTCCCCTTCGCATAACCCCAACAAGGGTTGGTCAAGATATTAGAAGGTATTTAGGTAGGCAGGTCTTTGCCAATTGTGGGCTTACAGCTTTTTGATATGTTGAGTAGACTCCCCAATCCTGAAACCATGACTTTGGATTTCCTCAACTCTTGCCTCCAATATTACACCAAGTATAGAAAGGGATACTCCTCTTGATGTAATATGGTTAAGTCAACCTAAAACCTTTCATAAGGGCTTCCTGTATAAAAGTAAGTGTCCTAACAAAGGTTGGTCAAACACATAGTTTTATTGAGTTGTTTCCTTTAATCATGTAACAGAAGGCTTGTTCTGACTTAATATTTTATTTGAGGGATTTTTTGCCGCTTCGGCGGTGGCGTAGTGGTGCAGGGTCGAGGGCCATATCAACGGTGTTTGGTGAGGTCTGGGGTTCGATTCCTGGGAGCCCTCTCTTGGGGGAATTTCCGCCTCCCATGTACCACTCGTCTTGCCGGGTCACCCGGTGTCTCACCGGGTGGGCAGAATGGGCGCACTTCACCTGGCTGACGGATTGCTGTGACGAACCATCGCCGATCGAGGTGTTACCCCGCGGGACGCAATGTCATCTCGGCTGATAACAGCTCCTCCCCGGCTGGGGCATCCCCGGATGATCTCTTCGTGGGGAGGGGGGTTCTTGAGTGTGGAGGGTTCGAAAAGGCCACTCTCGGGAATTCCCTTTTTCTTGTATTATTTGAGGGATTTTTATCTCTTATGCATGAATTTCTTATTATCATTATCACACGATTTGTAAATATTAAGTGGAACTTACTTAAGTGATTAACCATGTCTTGATAATATTTACGCATAAATCTGGTTTATTTTAATTCCATATTGCATGCTTGTTTAATTTATTAATTATGTGATCGTGACAACACATCCATAATGAAAACTATGGACTGACAGAAATAAAATAAAGTAAATGTCATGATCATGAGATTTTCTAATGGTTAGTTTATCTAGTTGTTGGTAAACTAACCCTGACCTAGGGGAGAAACAACTTGAACCTTTTGGGTTTGTGTTTATAGCTTCCACCTGTCCACCTCTGTATCTCTTGGGATTGGTTTTGTCTCGGCTCTAGCTTGAACCGCCTCCACTAGCTTGGGAATTTCATCCATTACATATGCCTTTTTTAACCCACGTGTAGGTGAGGGGTAAAACGGGGTTTTACATAAAAGAAACTTTGGGCACATAGGCCCTACATATTAATGAGGAGAAGGATCGCATGCCAACAAATTTAATTTAAATAAATAAATTAAAAGAAACCATCCACATACAAAGGTCTTGGTCTATCTCATGATCATTCATACATGCAACGATGTTTACGCATAAATCAAACTAGCATTAAATTCTTTAATCATTCTCATTTAAGATAAATCATGCTCGGATCAATTAATTATCATATTTAATTAATCAATCCTTTTATCTTTAATCCTTTTCAAAATTTCATTGAGATTCCGATCCATCATAATGTTAAACAAATAAATTCATTTAAAATTATATTTGTACGTAACTTGTACCTTGGAGGCAACCTGGTGAATTCCTATTCATAACTACCCAATGAGTATAAATGAACATTACGCAGATGTTAAATTAAACACATATATATATAATAGCTATCACATGTTGTGCCTCGGCTTTACACCAGCACGATGGTACACGTCTCAAGGGCTTGTATAATATAATAATAAATTTTAATAAATCTGTGTAATTTGGATGAGTACATGACGTGTAGTTCCAACTACATGGCGTGTACTATTTTTCACCATCTATCTGAAGTACATGCCCAGGGAAATGGTGTGTGAGTGTACTTAGGAAATCTTCAGAGTACACGATGTGTCCAGTGGGCCACACATCGTATAGTTCCTCATTACACAGTCTCCAGCCGAGCAAGCCATGCACGGGGTACACGTTCCAACCCTAACCCGAAGGGACTACACGTCGTGTCCATTGGGCCACACTGAGTGTAATCCAAAAACCACATGCCACATATTCTTGGCCAAAACACTGAGTCATTTAAGACTTATAAAGACTCCAACACACAGCTTGGTTCGGCAGACTGGTTCGATGCATTGAATCTTGACTACATGGCATGTACTACCAAATACACGTCGTGTGTTATGGTGTTGTACGGCTAGGAAACTTTGGAAACTTCGGATGAGATCCTCTATTTTATTTTAATAAAATTTAAAAGAAAAGATTGATTCTGTAAGGTGAACGAGAAACGAAAGAGGAGGAATAGATCTCAAGATTCATATTTGTAGAACGATTAACTTGAATTGAAACAACTAAATTATTAAATGCGTAATTCATCAATGAAATATTTAAGTAATTATAAACTATGATGTAACCGCTCTAATACCACTTGAAGGTTCCGATCACAGTAGAAGTGTGGTTGGGACGACACCCAATTTTGATTTTTACCATGATCAATGATTATTCCATGATCAATACGACGATGAACTCCAGTCACCATAGAATATAATTAAAGATTTAGATAAAGAAGAAAGACGCCCGAAACCTTTAGAGAGGATCTTGCACATCATGTTTATAATTAATTTAATTAATTTCATAAAGAAAAATAATACATGTGTCTTTGGTATTTTTCTTTTTTAATGGTGTTGATCATCCGGATTGACCCTTCCAGATTATCTTTTTGTGCTTGTAAGGATCCAAACTAGAATCCCTCTAGCGGTGATCCACACGTGCTCCGATGGCCTCTGATCGACACCGCTCGTTCTCCGGGTGCCAGCATGACGAAGTGAGTGTCTTGTGTCGGTCGTTCTTGATCATTTGTTCTTCGGCCTTGAAGAAGTTCTCTCTTTCTTGAGAGGGGAGAGAAGAGGATTCGAGAGAGAAATTGTTTGGCTCAACAATTCTCAATTCACCAGGCGTGTGGTGTGGTGTATAGCATAATAGGGGTACTTGCCTATTTATATACATGGAATTTCAATTACAATATTTAATTGCATAACAACAATTAAATGAATTCATGAACTTAGAGAAAACTCATGCACTTAATAATAATATCATGTCATTATTTATAGTGCGCCAACTTGCACAAAACGGAATTATAAATAAAATTATGCATCACAATATAATAGAAGAATTATTTTAATTTATGCCAACTAGTTAAATAATTATTTACCATATTACAAATAATTATTTTACTATTGGATCGACCTTGGTCCGCTCGAACTCCACTTCCATTTATTGAACAACTGAATAAATAAATAAATAATTTATTCTCTTAAATAAATATTTTATTTACAAACTAGTAATAAATATTTATTAAATGTTCAATAAAATAAATAAATATATTTAATTTAATTTATGCGATCATTATAACTTGAATAAAATTATTCCACGGTCTTAAGAATAGTATTTATTTTATTAATTAAATTCAAATAGAATTTAACCAAGACCACCAAAAACACTTAGTGTTTGACCCTCTAGGATTCTTTCTCATTGGCATTAGGTGGGGTTGCCTAAAGTTCAAGAGTACTGTCTAGAAATGGGTCAAGGCACCCAAGAGAAAGAATGTAAAGTCGCAACAACAAAATCCACAAACAAACGCTCAATGTGTAATATAATATCTTTGTCACAATATCTCATCAAGCAGGTTTCATAATTGTGTCATCAACTTTTATGCTTGATACGTCATTCTTTGACTAACTGAAATAAACTTTTCGTTACACCATGGCCATGGAATTTCATGTGAAGGTTATATTTCAATCAAAGGGCCAAGATATCAACTTCCATAAATGGAAGGGACACATCCTTCCCTGACTTGTCCATTAATAACATGCCACTCGTGATGCACCCAACGTACCATACTTCCTGCCAACTGTCTGTGTGACAGTTTTCATCAGTAAATCAAAGTGCGTAAGTCGTGACACGTATTAATGATAATATTAAAGTCTATGGATCATTACCCATGCTCGAAAATAGAAATATCTGATGACACCAAAACATGTGGAATTCCTACTAGCGGGTTTGTTCTCATAATCTCCTATATTGGAGATTACCAAGTGCGAACTTCATGAGAGGAAGTCTCATCTGCTTAAAAGTACTCACACCTGACAGTCTGCATGCTATGTGTCCCATCATAGCATGTCATCCAAACGTAGAACTATATTTAAGAATATTGTTAAAGTATTTTAAGGTTCTCATCATAGCAGGGAACCGCCATGACCTTATCAATACAACAAATATTCTAGGACATTATTACATTATAGTCATGTAGAATAATAAAAAATATGTAATAATATATTAAATATCCATGTAATCAAAGTAAAACTAGTTGGTTCTAGGACACCAACTCTTACAGTGCCAACTTGCGCAAAACAGAATTATAAATAAAATTCTCCATCACAAAATAATAGCAGCATTATTTTAATTTGTGCCAACTAGTTAAATAATTATTTGTCATCTCGCAAATAATTATTTTACTATTGGACCGACCTTGGTCTTCTCGAGCTCCACTTCCATTTATTGAACACCCAAATAAATAAATAAATAAATTATTCTCTTAAATAAATATTTTATTTACAAACTAGTAAATAAATATTTATTAAATGTTAAATAAAATAAATAAATATTTTTTAAAATTTATGCGATCATTTTAACTTGAATAAAATTATTCCACGGTCTTGAGAATAATATTTATTTCATTAATTAAATTCAAATAGAATTTAACCGAGACCACCAGAAACACTTAGTGTGTGACCCTCTAGGATTCTTTCTCATTGGCATTAGGCGGGGTTGCCTAAAGTCCAAGAGTACTATCTATCAATTGCTCAAAGAACCCAAGAGAAAGAACATAAAGTCATAACAATGACATTCACATACGAACACTCACTATGTAATATAATCCATTTGTCATAATATCTCATCAAGCAGGTTTCGTGATTATGTCATCAAATTTTATGCCTGATGCGTCGTTATTTGACTACCTGAAACAAACTCGTCGTTACACCATGTCCATTGAATTTCACATGATGGTTCTATTTTAATCAAAGGTTCGAGATATAAAGTTCTATAAATGGAAGGGAAAAATCCTTCCTCGACTTATCCATTAATAACATGCCACTCATGACGCACCCAACGTACCCTACTTCCCGCCAAATGTCTGCGTGACGGTTTTTGTCAGTAAATCAAAGTGTGTAAGTCGTGACACGTATTAATGATAATCTTAAAGTCTGAGGATCATTACACACACTCACAGATAGAAATATCTGATGACACCAAAACATGCGGAATTCCTACTAGCAGGTTTGTTCTCATAATATTCTATCTTGGAGATTACCAAGTGCAAAATTCATGAGAGGAATTCTCATCTTCTTACGAGTACTCACACCTGAGGGTCTGCATGTTATGTGTCCCATCATAGCATGTCATCCAACCGCAGAACTATATTTAAGAATATTGTTATAGCATTTCAAGGTTCTCATCATAGCGGGGAACTGCCATGACCTTTTCAATGCAACAAATACTCTAAGACATTATTACATTATAGTCATGCAAAACAATTAACAGTATGTAATAATAAATTAAATATCAATGTAATCAAAGTAAAACTAGTTGGTTCTAGGAAACCAACTCTTATAAACTCCCACTTGGACTAGAGCCAATTGCCAACGTCTTTCAGTCCGCTAGACCTCACATGATGATCATGTTTCTACTGAGTTAAGGATTTAGTCAAGAGGCCCACCATGTTGTCTTCCGTGGAAATAATTCTCACTGAAACTTCACCTCTCTGAGAAAAATCCCTCAATAGATGATACTTCTGAAGTATGTGCTTCGTCCGCTGATGTGACCTTGGATCTTTTGTGAGAGTCACCGCTGCAATATTATCACAATATAGTGTGATGGGATCTTTACTGCTAGGTATCATTTCTAGATCCTAGATGAAGCTTCACATCCAAACTAATTCTTTAGCTCTCTCAGAAGCTGTGATATACTCAGACTCTACTGTAGAATATGTGACCACACTCTGCTTTGAGCTCTTTCAGCTCACTGCACCTCCATTAAAATTGAAGATGTATCCCATCTGCGACTTCATTTCATCTTGATCAGTCTGGAAACTAGCATCTGCATATCCTCTAATGACTAGTTCCTCATCTCCTCCATAAACCAGGAACATATCCTTAGTACGCCTTAGATACTTTAGGATAGTCTTGATTGTCATCCAATGGTGGTCACTTGGGTCAGCTTGATATCTGCCTACCGCACTCAATGCGTAGGCGACATCTAGCCTAGTACATAGTATGACATACATGGATGACCCAATTGCTGATGTGTATAGAGTACTTGACATTATCTTTCTTTCCTCATGTGTCTGAGGAAACATTTTCTTGTAAAGATGAATGCCATGTGACGCTGGCAACAATCCCCTCTTGGATTGTTCCATACTGAATCTCTTCAGCATCTTATCAATGTATGTACTTTGACTTAGGCCCAGAAATATCTCGGATCTATCATAATGTATCTTGATCCTAAGAATATATGTTACCTCGCCCAAGTCTTTCATTGAGAAGCATTGATTCAACCATGCCTTAACAGACTGCAAGACTGGTATCTCATTTCCAATGAGTAATATGTCATCAACATATACTATTAGGAAAATGACTCCACTCCCACTAAACCGTTTTTAGAAACAAGGCTCACATTCATTCTTGATAAAACCAAATTATTTTATGGCTTCATCAAAACTAATGTTCTATGACCTGAATGCTTTCTTAAATCCATAAATGGATTTATGCAACTTTCATACCTTATTGGCATCCTTTGGAGTCACAAACCCTTCAGGTTGTGTCATGTAGACATCTTTTTGAAGGTTCCCATTAAGTAATTTTGTTTTGACGTCCATTTTCCAAATCTCATAGTCATGGTAAGCCGCAATGGAAAGTATAATTTTGATGGACTTCAGCATTGCAACTGGTGAGAAGGTTTCATCGTAGTCAATTCCTTGACATTGTTTAAAACCTTTTTCAACCAATCGTTACTTCTAGGTACTGATTTGTCCTTCCATGTCAATTTTCTTCTTAAATACCCATTTGAAACCAACAGGATTTACATCAACTGGAGGATCAACCAAAATCCAGACTTGGTTTTGGTACATGTAATCCATTTCAAAATTCAAGGCTTCTTGCCACTTGGCAACGTCTGTTCCACTTACTGCTTTCTTGTAGGTTAGACGGTCATTATTATCAACTAATAAGGAGTCACCATCCTCAATAACTAGAAAATCATACCATTTCGATTCTCTTACCTCTCTTGTACTCCTACGCGGTACTTGTGTCTCTGGAAAAAATTCTTCTTCCACGGGGCTTTGTGGAATTTGTTCCTGTACCAACTCTTGTGTACCTTCATCCTCGACTTCATCGAAGTCTATCTAACTCCAACTATCTATTTTGGTGATGTGATCCCTCTCAAGAAATATGGAATGTCTTGCCACTATAACCTTTTTTCTAAGGGGATGTTTAGGTAATATCCCCTTGTTTCCTTGGGGTATCCTATAAAGGTACACTATGTGTCTCGGGGTGCGAGTTTGTTACCTGAAGAGGCCTTAATAAACGCTTTGCTACTCCACACATGTAAATTCGATAACACGGCTTTTCTTCCACTCCAAAAATCGTATGGAATACCATTTATCGATTTAGTTGGTACTTGGTTTAGTATGTGTGCCGCTATTTGTAATGCATGTCCCCAAAAGGATAATGGAAGACTTGCATGACTCATCATTGATCTCACCATGTCCAATAGGGTGTGGTTCCTCCTTTCGCTTACACCATTCCATTGGGGCGTGTTTGGAGGAGTGAGTTGGGATATGATCCCAAACTCCCGTAAGTAATCAATGAAGTCTTGATTAAGATATTATCCACCTCGGTCTGAGCGGAGTTTATTAATCTTCTTACCAATCTGGTTCTCAACTTCATTCTTGTATTCTTTGAACTTATAAAAAGAATATCACTTATACCTCATTAAGTAGATATATCCATATCTACTAAAATCATCAGTAAAAGTTATGAAGTATGAGTACCCTCCCCTTGCTTCAACTAGAAATGGTCCACACACATCGGTATGAACCAATTCAAGAAGTTCTTTAGCCCTTTCACATTTCCCACTAAATGGGGATTTGGTCATTTTTCCTTGTAAACATGCATGACATACGCCAAGTGGTTTTATTTCGAAATAATCTAAATATCCATCTTTATGTAACTTTGTCAAGCGTTTCTCGTTTACATGACCTAGCCGGTGATGCCAAAGTTGGGTCTGGTATGAGTCGTGTGAAGTATCTTTGTTATCGATTTCCATTACTTGGTTTTTGTAATCCAACACGTAAAGTACGTTGTATAAATGTGCCCTACCATAACAAATGCTATCTTTGTAAAAGAAGCAACATTCATTTCAAAACTTGAAAACAATTCCATATGTATCTAATCTGGATACAAAAATAATGTTTTTAGTAACATAAGGCACATAATAACAACCCTTTAACACCAAGATCATCCATATTGGCAACGTGAGGTGTTAGTCCCCGACAGCTACAGCAGCAAGTCTGGCTCTATTGGCTGCTCATAGATCTACCTCTCCTCAATCAATCTTTCTGAATCTACTTGGTTTCTGTATTTGGATACATATGTGAGCACCAAAAGCTGTATCTAATACCCAATTTCTAGAAACAAATAGATTGCACTCGATAACAAAACACTACTACAAACACGGCCTTTATCAGCGCTAAAAATGGCCTTTATCAGCGCTAGAAAAGCGCTGATAAAGCCAGCGTAGATAAAGGGGGGGTCCCCTTTATCAGCGCTCCGAAAAGCGCTGATATAGGACCCCTTTATCAGCCCTAAAAAAAAGCGCTGATAAAAGACCCCTTTTATCAACGCTTTTTTTTAGCGCTGATAAAGGGGTCATATATCAGCGCTTCCTTTATCGGTGCTCTCATTTTAGCACTGATAAAGGACCCTTTTATCAGCGCTTTTAAAAAAGCGCTGATAAAAGTTAAAAAAAATTAAAAAAAATTAAAAAATACTGCCAATCGGGGGGGCTTTTATAGCGCTTGAACCCCCCCTTTTACAGCGTTTTTCGGCCCCTACACAACACCCCACAAACCCCACGCACCCCCCTCCACCCTTTAACAGCGCTTGCTCCAATATTCCCCATGCGCACGCACCCCTTGCCTCCACCAGGATTTGAACTCGAGACCTCCCCCCTGCGCGCCTAAGCCCTTACCACTACTCTATTTTAATTTGCTTTACAATTCATGATATCTCTATATATATATATTTATATATTTAGTTATATTTATTCGTATAGTAATATATATTTATATTAATATATATATATATATAGTTATATTATAATATATATAGTAATATTAATATATATATATAGTGGTATTAATATATATCTATATCTATATATATATAGTTATATTTATTTGTATAGTAATATATATTTATATTAATATATAGTTATATTAACATATATATAGTTATATTAACATATATATAGTTATATTAACATATATATAGTTATATGAATATATATTTATATAGTTATATTAATATATATATAGTGATATTAATATATATATTTATGTTGATATTAATATATATATTTATAGTAATACTAATATATATATGTAGTTATATTAATATATATATAGTTCTTATATTAATATATATATAGTTAGATTAATATATATATATAGTTAGATTAATATATAGGTATATAAATATTCATATATTGGTATTTTAAATAAAATGGATGTTAGTTATTATTTAGATAAAGCTAATATATTTTATATGTAAATATATTTTATTATTTATATTTATAATTAAATTTTTAGGTGTGAATATTTAAAAAATATGAATATATTGTTATATATTTGATTATAAATATCAGTGCATTATAAAAAATGATGAAATTTCAAAGACATAATATTAATATGAATGTAATACCTTGGAATAAATTCAAACCCTACCAAAAAAATCCAATAATACCCCCTTAAATGAGCGTGAAAATCCAGAAAATGTTAAAAAATCGGGGTACCCCGACAAAAAAATCAGTTTTGGAGGCCTTCTGGGCCTCTTTTGGCCTCTAAAATCGCTTGACTAGGGTCCCCCCAAGTCACAGCGACGTAGAGCTCGTCACAGGCTTCGATTTGATATGTGGTAGAGCTCAAACGGACACCCGGATCAAAAGTTATGGCCGTTTGAAGTTTGAGTTGCGTTTTCAACATATTTTGGATCTTTTTTTAATTTTTTTTAATTTTTTTAGTACTCAAATTGTTATTAAATGACTATTACTCCATAATGATTATCAAAATATTAATTAAAAATATTTTTTTAATTTTTTAAGAAGTCATTTTCACTAAATATCTTAAATATTAAGTATATAAGTGTAAATGTACATTTATACTTATCTAAAATATATTTAAAAATTATATATTATATTTATATAACAATATAACTATATTTATATATTAATATATATATATATATTTTTTTTGAAGCCGACCCTTTATCAGCGCTGATAAAGGGGGGCCCTTTATCAGCGCTAACAAAAGCGCCGATAAAGGGGGGTCCCTTTATCAGCGCTAAAAAAAAGCGCTGATAAAGGGACCCCCCTTTATCAGCGTTTTTTCGTTAGCGCTGATAAAAGGGGGCGCTGTGAAAAACTGTTTTTGTGGTAGTGAAAGCACCTGAAGCTTCCCCTTACTTCTTAGGTTGGGTGCAGTTCTTCTTCTAGTGGCCCTTCTTTCCACATGCAAAACAAACAGCCTCATGTTCCCTTTCCACCCCTTTGATCTTCCTTTTCCTGGAAGACCATGAAGAATCTTTGGGCTTAAAGCTCTTCACCTTCCCTTTCCTCTTATTCACCATAAGGACAGAAGGCTTTTCTCGCTTCATATATTTTTCCACTTGGTGAATGAGGATAAGAAGATCAGATAGAGACTTCTCAATGTTGTTCATATTGAAACTGACAACAAAGTTAGAGAGGCTCTGAGGGAGTTACGTGAGAATGAGATCAGTGCCCAGTTCTTCGAGGAGTTTAAAACCTAGAACCTTCAGGCGCTCAATGTAGCCAATGAGCTTGACTACATGAGGCCTAGTTGGTGCACCTTATCTAAACTTACTCTGAAAGAGTTCCATAGAGATCTCAAACCTTTCGTGTCTTTCTCTCTCCTAGTAAAGACCATGGAGGTTCTCGAGCATGCTATAAGCATCCATGTTTTCATGAGAATTCATGAGCTCACTAGACATTGATGATAGCATCAAACATTGAACGTTGACCATGTCATTTATATGTTTCTCATAGACTAGGAAATCCTCATCACTTGCCGCTTTGGCAGGTGGATCAGGTAATGCTGACTCCATTACGTAAGACTTCCGTTCATTGTGTAGGATAACCCAAAAGCATCTAAACCATTCCTAGAAGTTTCTGCCGGTGAGGATGTTGTCTTTATCCAAAATTGATCATAGGGATAGTGTGGTTGATGAGTTTGTCATTTTTATTCTACAATTAAAAGAGCATATCATTAGTACTTTCTTGATTACATTTTATAAGAAATAATATATTTTATTAAGTCTCCCACTATTTTATCAAGTCCCAATATCCCTCACCATTGAACTCAGAATGTCTAGTTTCCATGACATTCTAGTGGCAAGGATCCATATTCCCCTTCTCATAACCCCAACAAGAGTTGGTCAAGCTATTAGAAGGTATTTAGTTAGGCAGGTCTTTTCCAACTGCAGGCTTGCAGCTTCTTGATATGTTGAGTGGACTCCCCAATCCTAAAATTATGACTTTGGATTTCCTCAACTCTTGCCTCCAATATTACACCAAGTCTAGCAAGGGATACTCTTCTTGATGTAATATGGTTAAGTCAACCGAAAACCTTTCATAAGGGCTTCCTGTATAAAAGTAAGTTTCCCAACAAGGGTTGGTCAAACACATATTTTTATTGAGTTTTCCCTTAATCAAGTAACAAAAGGCTTATTCTGACTTAATATTTTATTTGAGGGATTTTTATCTCTTATGCGTGAATTTCTTATTATCATTATCACATGGTTTTTAATATTATGTGGAACTTACTTAAGTGATTAACCATTTCTTGTTAATATTTAAGCATAAGTCTGGTTTGTTTTAGTTTCATCGTATATGCTTGTTTAATTTATTAATTATGTGATCGTGAAAACACATCCATAATGATAAATCATGCAAATGACAGAAATAAAATAAAGTAAATGGGAATGATCATGAGCTTTTCTAATGGTTAGTTTATCTAGCAGTTGATAAACTAACCCTGACCTAGGGGAGAAACACCTTGAACCTTTTGGGTTCGTGTTTACAGCTTCCACCTGTCCACCTCTGTATCTCCTGGGATTGGTTTCGTCTCAGCTCCAGCTTGAACCGCCTCCACTAGCTTGGGAGTTCCATCCATTATATATTCCCTCATATGTAGGTGAGGGGTAAAAAGGGGTTTTACATAAAAGAAACCTTGGGCACGCAGGCCCTACATATTAATGAGGAGAAGACTCACATGCCAAATAATTTAATTCAAATAAATAAATTAAAAAGAAACCATCCACATACAAAGGTCTTAGTCTAGCTCATGATCATCCATACATGCAACGATATTTACGCATAAATAAAACTAGCAATCAATTCTTTAATCATTCTTTTTTAAGATCAATCACGCTTGAATCAATTAATTATCATCTTTAATTAATCAATCCTTTTATCTTAAACCCTTTTCTAAATTTCCTTGGGATTCTCATCCATCATAATTTTAAACAAATAAATTCATTTAAAATCATCTTTGTACGTAACTTGTACCTTGGAGGCAACCCGGTGAATTCCTATTCATAACTACCAAATGAGTAGAAATGAACATTACACAGATGTTAAATTAAACACATATATATATAACACCTATCACGTGTTGTGCCTCATCTTTACGCATGCACGATGGCACACGTCTCAAGGGTTTGTATAATATAATAATAAATTTTAATAAATCTGTGTAATTTGGATGAGTACACGATTTGTAGTTCCAACTACACGGCGTGTACTATTTTTCACCGTCTATCCGAAGTACACGCCCGGGGAAACAGCGTGTGAGTATACTTCAGAAATCTTCGGAGTACACGGTGTGTCTAGTGAGCCACACGTCGTGTAGTTCCTCGTTACACGGTCTCCAGCCGGGAAAGTCGTGTATAGGGGACACGGTCCAACCCTAACCCAAAGGGACTACACGTTGTGTCCATTGTACCACATGGTGTGTAATCCAGAAACCGTGTGCCACTTGTTCCTGGTCAACACACTGAGTCATTTAAGACTTAGAAAGACTCCAACACCCGGCTTGGTTTGGCAGACCAGTCTTTTGCATTGAATCTTGACTACCTGGCGTGTACTGCCGAATACACGTCGTGTGTTCTGGTGTTGTATGGCAAGGAAGCTTTGGCACCTCCGGATGAGATCCCCTATTTTATTTTAATCAAAATTAAAAGAAAAGATCATTTCTGTAAGGTGAATGAGAAACAAAAGAGGATGAATAGATCTAGAGATTCAGATTTTCAAAATGATTAACTTGAATTGAAACAACTAAATTATTAAATGCGTAAGTCATCAATGAAATATTTAAATAATTATAAACTATGATGTAACCGTTCTGATACCACTTGAAGGTTACGGGCGTAGCATAAGCATGGTTGGGGTGGCACCCAATTTTGATTTTTACCATGATCAATGATTATTCCGGGATTAATACGACGATGAACGTCAGTCTCCACGGAATATAATCAAAGATTTAGATAAAGAAGAAAAAGGCTTGAAACCTTTAGAGAGGATCTTTCACATCATGTTTCTAATTAATTTAATTAATTTCATAAAGAAAAATAATACCTGGATCTTTGGTATTTTTCTTCGTTGATGATGTTGATCGTCCGGAATGACCCTTCCAGATTATCTTGTTGCGCTTGTAAAGATCCAAAATAGAATCCCTCTAGCGTTGATCCACACGTGCTCTGATGGCCTCCGATCGACACCACTCGTTCTCTGGGTGCTAGCACGGTGAAGCGAGTGTCTTGTGTCGGTCGTTCTTGATCGCCTGTTCTTTGGCCTTGAAGAACATCTCTCATTCTTGAGTGGGGAGAGAAGAGGATTCGAGAGAGAAATTGTTTGGCTCAACAATTCTCAATTCACCAGGCATGTGGTGTGGTGTGGTGTTTGGCACAATAGGCATACTTGCCTATTTATATACATGAAATTTCAGTTATAATATTTAATTGCATAACAACAATTAAATACATTCATGAATTTAGAGAAAAATCATGCATTTAATAATAATATTGCATCATTATTTATGGTGCGCCAACTTGCGCAAAACGGAATTATAAATAAAATTATGCGTCACAAAATAATAGCAGCGTTATTTTAATTTGTGCCAACTAATTAAATAATTATTTATTGTCTTGCAAATAATTATTTTACTACCAAACCGATCATGGTCCGCTTGAACTCCACTTCCATTTATTGAACACCCGAATAAATAAATAAATATTTTATTTACAAACTAGTAAATAAATATTTATTAAATGTTCAATAAAATAAATAAATATATTTAATTTAATTTATGCGATCATTTTAACTTGAATAAAATTATTCCACGGTCTTGAGAATAATATTTATTTCATTAATTAAATTCAAATAGAATTTAACCGAGACCACAAAAAACACTTAGTGTGTGACCCTCTAGGATTCTTTCTTGTTGGCATTAGGCAGAGTTGCATAAAGTCCAAGAGTACTGTCTAGCAACAGGTCAAGGCACCCAAGAGAAAGAATGTAAAGTCGCAACAACGACATCCACATACGAACGCTTACTGTGTAATATAATCTCTTTGTCGTAATATCTCATCAAGCAAGTTTCATGATTGTGTCATCAACTTTTATGCTTGATATGTCGTTCTTTGACAACCTGAAATAAACTCGTTGTTACACCATGGCCATGAAATTTCGCACGATGATTCTATTTCAATCAAAGGGCCGAGAATATCAACTTCTATAAATAGAAGGGGCAAATCCTTCCTCGACTTATCCATTAATAACATGTAACTCATGACGCACCCAACGTACCCTACTTCCCACCAACTGTCTGCATGACAGTTTTCGTTAATAAATCAAAGTGTGTAAGTCATGACACGTAATAATGATAATCTTAAAGTCTAAGGATCATTACAAACGCACGCAGATAGAAATATCCGATGACACCAAAACATGCGGAATTCCTACTAGCAGGTATGTTCTCATAATCTCTTATCTTGAAGATTACCAAGTGTGAACTTCATGAGAGGAAGTCTCATCTGCTTACGAGTACTCGCACCTGATGGTCTGCATGCTATGTGTCTCATCATAACATGTCATTCAACCGCAGAACTATATTTAAGAATATTATTATAGCATTTCAAGGTTCTCATCATAGAGAGGAATTTCCATAACCTTATCAATGCAACAAATACTCTAGGATATTATTACATAATAGTCATGCAGAACAATGAACAATATGTAATAATACATTAAATATCCATGTAATCAAAGTAAAACTTATTGGTTCTAGGACACCAACTCTTACAGTTTTTACCCCAAGGGGTAGGTCTACGAAGCCTTTTACCCCCCATAGCTCCATTTCCATGATTATACCATTTTTTCATGTGTGTGGATTATATGATTGTGAAGCCCTTTGATAATGGGATTCTTGTATCCTATATAAGATTTATCTTAGGGATCGCATCTTCCTACCATGGGTCCTCAAGGTGCGGTTAATAATGTATGGCCCTAATAATAAGGACCCTTCATCTTGAAGGTCCCATGGCATGCCTCGTATCCCAAAATACCCACATGGTTGTTGAGTTAGAAATTAAAATTCATGGGATGACTTTCAAATATAGGTCCCACGCTTTCATTAGGCGCTTATGCAGACTCCTTTCAAGGATTTTTATATGGTCTCTTTCTTAGTTGAACTCTAAATGTTATCTTCCTATCCACTCCTGGGATTTTCCAAACCAATGTTGTTCATGTGTAAGTCCCACACTCATGCTATCCCAGGGAAACTTTTACCTAGAGGTCCACTATGTATGACCTTAAACTACAAGACATATTGTTCCGTACTACATGACCACGAAAGGTATGACATTGGTCCTTGTTTCTTGACCTTAAAATTTATAACATTAGTCCATGTCACATGACCTAAAAAGGAATGACACATAGGTATTTGTCTCGCTACATTAAAAGGCATGTCATAGCATCTTGTCTATATAATGTGAAGCTACATGGTAAGCCCAACTTGTATGGATTTAAACCGCATGTTGTTCCATCTTGATCGGTCTAAAATAACAAGCCTCATTTTTCAAGGATGGGTGTCACGCCATGTCATAAAGCTTTAAACATTGACCTTGAACTCTATGGGTTTTGATTCCCCCAATTGGGGAGACATAGAAATTCCTATGTGGGCTCAATCCCAATGTCGTGGAACTTTTCTCCTCATAAAACCTTTCACCTTCCTGTGTGGCATTAAACTCCAGATTATCTTCCTATACAGTTTTAAACTATTGCGTAATATTCAACATGGCCCTTTATATTGAATGTAAGATAAGATGATTCTCTGTGAATTACTCTTTTTAAATGCATTAGTGTCATTCAATTGTTTTCATTGATAGTTAATCAATATTATTATTGTAAATGATTTCGTGAATATTCTTAAATCTATAAGAGAATCCTGAACTAGACAACATGATCCTTTGATGATGAGTCGGCCTCTCACCTCTTGATCTCGAAAAGTTTATACCTATGCACCACCCAAAGAGGGTGTGAGTACAAATTGGGAAACTTCATAAACATGCATAAAGATAGGTTGTGAGTGAGTATTACTTGTTCTTAGCACCACCCGAGTCTAGTTATAAGATCCTTCTGGCGCTTTGAGGTAAAAGCGAAGAAGTTTTGTTTATAAGAACTTGTGTATCCATCTAGTTGAAAATAGGGGAGTAGAAATGACTTATCTTGAACCTCTTTAACTTATGTATGTGTTAATTATTGCTTATTTTTCCTAATTACTTGCTCTGTTTTACAAATTACGTTAACACTTTTCATTTTTACAATATCATTTCTCACTCTTCATTTTCATTTTCATCCACCCATTTTCGAACTAAAATATTTCTTCAACATTATAAAAACTTAGTTTTTGACATTTGAATGAAGTTATTTGATATTCCTAAATCTTTATTTTGCTTCATTTTATTTTTAAATGGTTTTAATTTTAAATTTTCTACACTTTAATTCACCTCCTCTTGAAGGTGTAATTCTTGGGACAACAAATCATGAAAAACCTCACTTGTGTTGGTGTCCAGTGAACAATCCCGCCTTTTTCATCTTCCATCGGGAAGATGAATTTATGATCAATGCATTTTCAACCATGATGAGTTTAAACTCAATTTCATTTGAAATATTTTCATCTACCTTTGTCAATCGACACATGTATCACAACAATGTATCAACCTTTAATGGTCAAACTTGCGCCTCTATACGATTTGGATATGATAATTTGTAATGGATATAGTAAAAGCGAAGAAGTTTTGGGATCAGGAGTGAATGAAGATGATTTGTAATGATTTTAGTCGAGTTATATTCCTAAAAATATTCATGGTGAAAATAATTGTGCATGTAGACTTTTTTGGGATCAGGAGTGAATGGAGATGATTTCAATAGCTAATACTAGACTAAGACAACCAAAAGGCATTGCAATGTCATTCTACTTGAAAGCACATTCATCTTCACTTTGATTATCGATAAATACTTCTTATAATACAATAATGATTGTTTATTATTTTCACAATAATAATTGTTCAAAAATGTCATTTGAAGGACTTAAAAACACTATAAAATATGATTTTAATGCCTGTTCGAAGAGTGTGAAGCTTAGCACATGAAAAGTGGAAATTCTTATTGGATTTTGTGTATATTAAGTCTCTAGGCAAGGTATTACATAGACATGAATGCCCCCGTAGGCGGGTGGGGTGGCACAAGGGGTTGGGTGTGGGGCGCCGGTCGTGAGGTCGAGTCTCCGGGCCGTTTTCTTCTTGTAGTGTGCGTAGTTAATGGAACCACCGTTTTATTACATAGAGATGAAGATGTCCCTTCGGATAAGGTATTTCATTCTTTCGGAAGGGGTAAATGTTTATTAAGAATAAACATATGTTTAGATTAATTCCTGTTAGTCATAAAAAGTGTTATCAAATCAACAATCTTGATCGTGTCGCTCAATTTACAATCCAGATCGAATGTTCAAAACGATATGATTGACAGGAACATGATCTAGCATAATCTAGAGACCTGTAGAATATTGTATTCTGGATAGACATGATCCTAAATTATATATATTCTCGATTTGAACCATTCTAAACTTTGGTGTGTCACTTTGTGCGATGTGAAAAATGTCTCATCACACACCACATTGTGTCATGTGATCACGTGTGGGCACAACAACATCACATATGAATTATAAAAGATATTTTTTTAACATTTAAAAGTTTTAATATTTATTGTTTGTGTTCACCTATCACTTTTTCTAATCACATTTCTTTAATTTTTAAGAACTCAAATAGTATTTTAAAATAAATTTTAATTTGAAGAAAATTCCCTTAAAGGAAGAGACAATTTATTGAGCGGTGAATTTGTATTTTATGGATGGATAGGAATGTCCGAACAGTGGTCAAAAAAGTGGACCGTTGTTTGGCTTTGGATCCTTTTCTGTCGCCGTTCCCACCAACCCACGCTTTCCGGCTTTTCCCGTTATCGGATCTCTCCACAGTTTCAACTCTTATATATTTAACATTTATGTTCTATAATTAAAAAACTGAATATTTAATTCCAAATTATAATTACCTTAAAATTAATTGATGTGGTTCGGAACAAAAATTAAAATATGTTATTATTATTTATAATCTTCACTTAAAATGCAGCGCCCTATAATATCTATGTATTTATTTATTTGATTCAAAATAATATTAGGATAAATATACATATGCTAATATAATGAATATACATATGCTATTATATTTTTAACAATAAAATATATCCTTTGCTTTTATAAAATCAATTAAAATAAAGAGATATTCACCCCAGATTTTTTTAAAAAAAATTAATATAAAAGGGGTTCGAACTCGCAATTTAAAAAATGAAAATTTTGGACATTTGGATAAATAATTATTAAAAACAATTTTATTCATAATTTTCAATAAAATTTAAATATATAGTTTTTATTAAAAAATATAACGGTGTTACTGCAACAGAATCATGTAAAAATGACGCCTTATATGCTGGGTTAATTCGAGGACAAGCCCAACGAGTCTCCGAGCTAGGACAACTGATGAGCCGGGCAACTAGATCATCTCTCTTACGCGCACTCCATGACCTGCCTCATCCCACGATGTCTCCCAACCTCCACAACCCGCCTCCCCCACTCACCTCCTCACTGCTCAGTGTAGGGTCCAAATTTTCTTCATCTCCTCTACTTTTGTCCGCACCATCTTTGACACATGTTTCACGTTCGTTGACTCCAACCACGCCTGCTAAACCTCGTTGCTCCGTGCACTCCTCCACCGCCGCTGCTTAAATATGTTTCGCCACCTCCCGCCTTTCCACTTCCTCTGCTAGTTACCGTTGTTGTGTTAGACGATGAACACCTACAGGTCCACTCCCTCTCCCTTGTAAGGTTCAAATGTGATCGTTGTTGCTTATTATTTCAATGTTTTTGGTCGGTTGAATCTCTAGTTTTTTCACGATTGTTTTCTAATTAAATGAAAGGACAATATTTTGATCACTGGTCTTGAGCAATCATATTGCTTGGACCGGCTTGCTTATATATGATGACTTGTAAAGTCGTCCTATATGTTTATGCGAGACATCGTGTTTGAAGAATATATGATGGTTTTTGTAAAAAATCATAATAAATGAGATGCCTTGTATGGAATATATATATATATATATATGATAACTGAATAAAAAACCATCATACATATTTTGATCCACGTCATGAAGTTTTTTATAAAACCCTTATATACTTTTATAATAAAAAATTACCCAACATTCAAACTCCATTTCATGCTTCTCTCATGAATTGTACCCCCAATGCAACTTCTCATGTTCTCCCACCCACCAAGACACCCCTCCTCGACATCCTCTCTCTAGGCTCCCTCACTATTGATGTTGCACTCGTCACCGAGCTCTCTCTTTTCGTTGTTGCCTCGCCTTCCATCGTTTTGCCCCATATGGTGTCTGGAACCCTTGTCTTTTTTTGTTGTTGAAATTGCTCGTAACATTTATGTTTTTTAATATGTGTGTGTTTGAATGTGTATGTGTATGTGTTTGAATATAAGTGTGTGCATGTGCGAATGCATGTGCGTTTTGAATATGTGTGTTTGCATTGATCGATTGATGAAAGAATATTTGATTGGATTGAAAGAATTCATTAGATTTTCACTAGACCACATGGTATACTGGGATAATATCATATGCCATTATGTGAAATGTGCTATGTTAAAACAAGTTTCAGTATCAAAAAAAGAAGACCATCTAGTGTGTTATGAAACTGATTAAAGCTTCCAGTGCTGGCATAAACACGGGGAGATAACAAATGTAATCAACTATAGCGATGAGTATAATGATATCCATTTATCCCCTAATATAGTAAAAACTCAAGATCAACTACAAATGATTACCACTGTGATCGAAGAGGAACCCGAAGATTGTCATGAAATGCTTGAACAATTAAAAAGTGACGCAAAAACTCCATTGTATAGTGGGTGTATTGCCCAAATGGTCCGAAGACCTTCTTTTTTACTTTATTGTGGATAATCTCTCTTTTTAATAGTTGAAGGGGAACCCGTACATGACCCGTAGGCCCAAGACACAAGGTTCGACATGACATGCAATACATGACCCGAAGACCCATAGGCATACCATACCCAATACATGACCCGTAGGCCCAACCCACTAGAACTGCCTCTCCCCTGCTTCTGCATCATTGATCGCCTAACTCCCCACTTTGCATTGTTGATCGACGAGCATTGCCCCGTACAAAGCTGCATGGTGCCTGGTCCCAATGGCGGTTGTCATACCCTCTCATTCTTCCAATCCGGTTAGCTCTGCTTCTGGTGACTGCTATTCTTGTTGCTCTGATCTTCTTCTGGGGTCTGCTCTGTGTGAATTGGGCTACTCCATGGTCTCAATGGCCCGAAGGCCCTGTGGCCCGAAGACCCTGTGACCTGAAGGCCCTGTGGCCCGAAGACCCTTGAGACCCGTAGGCCCAAACCGGTGGCCTAAAGGCCCAAATCGGGTGAATAGTTCTGGATGCTACACTACCAAACAGTACTTGCTATAGTAACTGCTGCAGTAACTGCTACAGTACCCCGGAAATTTGCCTCCACCCGGTTTTGAACCTGGGTCTCTTAGATGCCAAGCAGGAGCCCTTACTACTCAGGTACGGGCTCGTTGGCCAGTGGGTGTATGAGTTTTACTAAATTGTTAATAGTGTTGAAGTTGTATTACCTGAAATCAGGGAATGTGTGGATTAATTCAAGTTCATTTTGAAAGAGATTTCACTAGAGAGAAACACACTATCAAGCAAAACATATGATGCCAAACAAACACTAAACTCTATTGGATTAGGTTATGAAAAGATATGTGTTTGTCCTAATGGTTGTATTTTATGAAAAAATAGAAATGCATCATTAAAAATTTGTCTTAAATGTGATGCATCTCACTATCAAGAGAATGAAAAGAATCTAAAGAAGATATTATGGTACTTTCCCATTGTACTCAGATTCAGACACTAGTCTAGAAGTGTTGACGATAGAAAAAATTTAACATGTCATGCAAACAACATGATTAAATATGAAAAACATTGACATCAAGATGATTTTACTCAATGGAAAAATATTGATTTTCAGCATCATAAATTTTCATAAGAATCTTGGAACATATTCTTGGCACTTTCCATTGATGAAATGAATCTGCATGAGCATCAAAGTAGGTAACATAGTACATGTCCAATTATTCTAATCATTTACAACATTCTTCCATGATTATGCATGAAACAAAGATTTATGATATAACGACTCGAGCCATCGTGGCCCGCCTGGCTAGCGGAAGGCCGAACCACCACAACCCCAAACTTGCCTCCATAGGCCAGGGGCTGGCAACAAACACTGAGAAGACATAACATAAATGGGAGGCCTTTACCTAGTGTACCTATACGCACACATCCAACTATCTCCATGCAACAATTTAAAGGAATAATAAAAAGGGTTGTAACATTTAGTGTAAAACCATACATGCAATAACCTCTTGAGAATACATCAGAGTACAACATAATAAAACCAAAGTGCAAAGGGAAAAAATACACACCCAACCAAAAATGAAGTCTCAACCTAGAAACAACTAGAATCAAGGAAAATTGAGAGAGCCCGACTCCTGATCTCCAAGACTGACCATCGTACGTGGTCTATGCACCCAAGTAACCCTATAATCCACCGTAATCACCGCCGATCTGTCTGTCGCCTTCATAAGACATGACACGTGTGAGAAAACCTTATGCAAGGGTGAATATATACATACATAGTAAGACGCCCCAAAAACCGAAGGGGGAACAGTAGAAGATACAATAAAGGTAGTAAGCTCAACCCAAAGAAAGAGGGGAATGAAACCCAATAGAACATATATATGCTCATAAAAGAAACCCATATGAGAGAGAAAGGGGCTCTCCATCTCACAGCTTAGCCCAAGTCGATGAGTTTTCCAATAGCTCCATAGGGTTCATCATCAGTGCCCAACATCTCATGAATTTATCGAGGTAATTGTGGGGAGGACCCACACCCCACCATTGTTCCGCACAGTCGAGGGGGTATAATCTCTAATAGAGGATCCATGCTATAGTCTGTCATGGGGGTGCCACTTAGTAGGTAGAGGAATCACGCCCTAGTTCTTCAGGAGAGTGCCATTCAGTAGGTAGATGACTCACACCCTGATCTTTAGGAGGGTTCCACTCAGTATGTAGAGAACCCATGCCCCAGTCCGTTAGGGGGTTCCACTAAGTAAGTACAGGACTCGTACCCCAGTCCTTCAGGGGAGTGCCACTCAAACCAGTGCAAGGAGAATGGGGGACCCATGTCCTGATGCAACAAGGGGGTTGTCAAACCCAACCTCTTTCTAATGATCCGCATGATCACTGCCACCATGAAGCATCAACTAAAGAAGGGTTATTCTCATAAAATTTCAGGTCGTATCTTAAAAGCCACTACGAAGGCTACCATAGTGTTCCATGTGGAAAACTGTTAAGGACAGGCTACTCACAATCCAAAATCTAAGTCTAAATGAAGGAGACACGCATTGTGAAACATTCTCAAAGGGGGGTACACAACGTGTAAGGGGTCCACATGGCATGTGGTCCCGCTCCCCTACCAAGTCGTGTTCTCCTCTAGAAATGGCTAATAGGCCTTGTAAAGTTACATGATGTGTAAGTGGCCCACACAGCATGTCTCAGCCACTCGAGGCCTACTCGTGATCTCATTGTCATATATGTGTTTGTCAGACCATGCCCATGTACCTGGTCATGCCTAGAAACTAGCACATGCCAGTGTACTCCCATAGTACACGGCGTGTGCTCTCGCACAGGATCCTGGCCATGTGTAGCTGGCACACTACTCAACCACTTGGGGAGGCTCACACGACATGTGATCCCAGCAACATGGCATGTGATCCTTATCTTCCCCAAAACCCTAGCCTCCATAGTTGAGTGGGGCTATATGACGCGTGTTATTCAACTACACACCGTGTAGTTGATTTTTTCAAATAAAGTATGGTCCTTCACACGGTTCTACAGATCCACGCCCGAAGTCGCAAATCCCATCGTTTGACCACCTGAAATCGGTGGGGTTTGCATATGGCCATAGATTTAGGCCCTCCAAAGGCCAGAAATCCAAAATCAGTCATTCACATGAATCCCACATGTATCCTACCATCATCTGATGCTCGATCCCATCACCACTTAGGATATCAGATCCACGAAGAATCACCAGCAACCTATAATCCATCCCGATCCATCCTCAATTTTCTAATCTATTTGTCTCACACGCACCAGATGTGAATTAGAGAGTTCGATCAAACTTGAACCCACCCAAAAAAAGTCGAACCGCGACCGTGTAGGCCAACGATGTAGAACATAAAGAACATAGGGGGACGAATCACATAAAAAAATGAATCAATCAATGGCCAAGCGTTCTTGTCCAATAATAAAAAACTGGGGATTTCCATGGGTGATAATTTTAGAGTTGATGTCCTGAGACCAAATTTTTGTGCTTTGATTACATGTATATTCGATATATTGAATATTAATAAAACATATTATTACATATTGTTCATTATTCTGCATGACTCTAATGTAATAATGTCACAGAGTATACGTCACATTGATATGGTCACAAAAAATCCCTATTGTGATGAAAACCTTGAAGTAGTATGATGATATTCTTAAATAATGTTCTTTGGTTGGATAATGTACTATTATGAGGATCATAGTACATAAATTGTCAGGTGTGAGTACTCGTAAGAGGATGAGGCTTCTTCTCATGAATTTTATGCTTGGTAATCTATAAGATGGAAGATTATGAGAACATACCCACTATTAGGAATTATACATGTTTTGGTGTCATCAAATATTCCTATCTGTGAGCATGTGTAATGGTTCACAGACATCAATATTATCATTAATGCATGTCATGAATCACACACTTATATTTTATGATGAAAACCATGACAACATATGTTTGTGGAAAGGTAGGGTACATTGGGTGCATCACAATTGACATGTCATTAATGGATAAGTCAAGGAAGGATTAATACCTTCCATATTTATAGAAGTTGATATCTTGATCTTTTGATTGGAATATAATCATCGCATTAAATTCCATAGCCATGGTGAAATGACACGTTTATTTCAGATAGTCAAAGAATTATGTATCATGAAAATAGGTTGGTGACATGGATGTGAAACTATCTTGATGAGACATTTTGATAAATTTATTATATAACACATTAAACATTCATATGTGGTTGTTTTTTTATGATATTAAGTTCTTTGTCTTGGGTTCCTTGACACATTGCAAGATAGTAATATTGTAATTTAGGCAATCTAAGATCCCAAACTTTCATGGAGGTGCATCCCAATTCAAATTTTGGTTTAACTCTATTTTTTTTATTTAAGGAATGGTTCCCGAGTATATGAGGTGCCTCGAGGGTGTCCCAAGGGTTTGGGACATGAAATGAGAATAAAAGAGGCCAAATAGTTTATAGTGCATGGTTGGTGTAGGGTTAGTACTAACCGTGCGCATGGCCCTGAAAACCATGTGGATATGGACTCCTCTCTGATAGAGGATAGTGCACGATCACCACACAGGTTTTCAAACTACGTGGATACCCCCATAAGTCTGTTAAACCTAGACCCTCTTGAATAGAGAGAGTCTCACAGTTGGTGCACCGTTTGGCCAACTGTGCGGCCAAACCATGTAGCCCTTAAAAAGTGGGAATTTATGATCTTTCCCTCTCGAGATTAAATGATTCTCCCTTTAATTTATTCCCCATTTGACTCCCTCCATCTTGGGTGATTAACTAGGATATCCTCCCTCTTCCATGGGTTTTTATCCATTTATTCTTAGGTGTTTGGAGTTCCGTTTAGTGTGAATGAATCTCAGGGTGATTATTTGACTATCTTTCCTTCCATTTTCTGGAAGAGGCTTAGTGGGTGATTTCTTGTCCTTCTGAATCCCTAAACCATCATTTTTTACAGGGTTTTCTTAGTCTTAGTGTTTGATACAGGGTTATTTTAAATCAAGGGTGGTGATTGGGAAAGCAATCATCCATGAGCATGAGGCAAGTGGTCTTAATTCTTTTACCCACAGTCTTGATATGTTATATGTGTATGTAGTTGTTCTAATTCACTGATTTTCTATGATTTTTTTGTTCTTGACTAAGAAAAGTAACTTGGGCCTGATATTGAGGTGAGAGACCCTTCAAAGACCCTGTTAGGTTTGTTGATTATGTGAGACTAAACCTAGGGTTACCCTTGGTGTATACCAAACCCTTGGAAATGGTGAAATGCGTTAGTAAACACTGACTTAGGGTAATTATGAATGTTAATGGGCCGTTATTAGTATATTGGTATGTGGGATTGGTTTAAGGGATAATTGAATTGATTATATGTTGGATGTTACAAAATTCCTAAGAGGTTTTTGAAATGGTTTACATGATTTGCTTCATATTTGAATCCAGTTGTGGGTTTAAATGAAGAATATGATGTTGAAAGTGGGAAATGTTTTAAAATAAGGTATGGTCCTAAATGTGATTTTAAAAGGGATTTTCTTATGATATTTTAAATTATTATTTGAAATAGGGATGTGGTTCCTTTTTTTTTGAAAATTCTTAATGATTATTTTGAATGGTTGGAAATGGAAATAAAATCCTTGGGGCATGTTCTAATTTTTCAAATAAGAAGACCCATGTTTTAAAGGGTGGATTTCAGATGATTTAAAATGAGTATTTTGGTTTGTGTGTTACCATGGATTGTGAAATAAAATTGATGTTAATCATTGTTTAATATTTAATATTGATTAAGGGGGCATTTGGTATAATTTCAATGTGTTAAATGAGTTATCTGTGTAAATGGTAAAGGTGATAAATAGTTAGAAAAGCATGTCTATGTGATTTTTTGTATGGTTTGGGATGTTGGATTGAGGCTCCCACAGGTTGGGCTAGACAAATTCTCTAGGCCCCACTGATGTTTTGTATGGTTTGGGATGTTGGACACGAGCCTCATCATCCTTAGGTTGGGCTATAATGATGCTCTATACACCACCGATTTATTATATGGTTTGGGATGTTGGGCTGAGGTTCCTCATCCTTGGGTTGGGCCAGTCTGGTTCTCTAAGCCCCATTGATTTATTGTATAGTTTGGGAAGTCAGACTAAGGCTCTATGCACCCAAAGTATAGACATGGTATGGTTACCTGGACTGATTCTCCAAGGTACTTGGTTAAATTGATTTGAATAGTGAATTCCCTTTATTAATAAAAGTACATAACCCCTTGATTCTATGGATTAGGCCCTCAACATGGCCAGAGTGAGTTAGGTTGGTTGGATAGCACGATGGAACTTAAAGGAATAATTGGTTAATTAATAATTATTTAAAGTTGAACTATCCTTTATTTTGTTTCCCTATTTATTTACCATACCTTGATTATCTGTAGACACTCTTATACAGACTAGTTATTTCTTTAGAAACTTTTGGTGGTGGCCTACTGAGTTGTAATCACACCCTGCTCGGGCCGCCATGACACTTGGGTACCCCGACAGATGCTACTTTTTTTATGATACAAGTTCAGGATAGGGACCTGACGTTTGGTTTGTGCAAGAGATGATGGGTTGGAGCATGAGATGTCAGGACTGGGTCATACTAGAGATCATGATTGGGTTTTTTTCATAGTTTTGGTATTTTGGATCTTTACTGTATGACTGTCTATTATGTAGTGTATTCATCATATTATTATAGCATGTGTTAATTGGTTATTTTTTGGTTCTTTATGAATGTTGTCCATTTATTCTTCCTACTAGTTATTACATTTTTTCCATTATTTCTTCTGTGATTTTACTCTGATGAGTAGGTATAGTCTCCCCTTTGTACCCTTATAGACTTGTAATTCTAGTCGATAGCCTCTGGCATATGGGGAGTCACACCTAAGGTCATGTGGAAACCCAAATCGAGGCATCGATTATAGTGGATCCCAGTACGGGGCATTAAAAAGTGATATCATAGTGGTTTCTTTTTTTCTTACTAATTGGGAATGGTAGACATGATACTAGGATCTTTTTGGGGGTTAGTAATTAGCTCATGCATGGGTTACTGTAGCCCATGTACGAGGGAAATCCCAAGTTTCTAGGGGTGGAAATTGGTGTTCTATTTCATGCTTTTACAGTTGATTGATATTTACACTTTGAGCGGTGCACTTGGATGTGGTGTTATTGATTTATGAGGTTTTGTCTCTTAGAACAGTATGGAATGAGAGGGTGTGTAAGTTCATGGATTATTCTAGGTACATAGGATTGATAGGTCATCTGTATGTTGTATATGATTGACAGTACCTTAGATTTACATACTGGTAGTGTGCCTTCTGTCTGTGGTTTATGAATGTTGATCTTTCATTGAAGTGTTTTTAATTAGAAATGTTTTGAAATATGAATTTTAATAAAACTGTGATTTTTGAAATTTTGGTCAATAAAAAGCTTTTGAAATGTGATTTTTTTTGTTTTAAAATGGTAAATCCAATTAAAGGAGAATGTGTATTGATGGAACCTTGAGACATTGGTAATGAGTTTCCTTGTGTTGATATCTATCCTTTTGTATGGTTGGTTTGGGATTGAGAGTTCCCTAGTTTGAGACCTTGGTTATGGGTCATGAGGCTTTGTTGGGTGTTAAGTGTGGTTAAAAGGGATGTGTTTGTTGTACCTTAGGTAGGGCCGTGACTTTGAGGTTGTGAGATGTTGTCCGATAAAGTGGGTGTTGTAACCCTCATGGGATGTGATTGTGCAGGTTGTGTTTCAGGACCCTAGAGTGGGTGTTTGGATCATAGTGATAACGTATGCGAGTGGGCACCCTTGGTGTGAAACCTAGGGTATATGGTTTCTTGGGTGAGTTAGACACAATGCATTTTGGATTGGGGACATGAGTGCCACCCATGAGCAGCGAGTTGTTTGAGGTTTGACATGTACGACTTAGAGAGAGAGAGAGAGAGATAATGGACTTCTCTTGACATGAATCTATTTTATGGGGTTGATATCATTTGACTTTTTAGGTGACCCATGATAAGGGTTGGTCGAGATGCTCATGTTGTTCGGATGCATATGGAATGGCTGGAAATTTTAGACTTTGGTAGTGACATATAGAGAGTGTTTCCTAGTGAGGGCTTATCCTAGAGGGATAAGTGGGAAGGTTAATGGTTTTGGAGATACAAATCAAGTTGTGTATAGGAGTTGAAAGTCTTATAAAATAAAGGGTATCCTCAAGGGAGGTTGGACCAGTGTTGTTGGTGCTTGGGAATGTGAATCAAGAGTGGTTGCTTTAGAGGTGAAATCGATGCACGATGGGTGCAATCAAAATTTTGGTGTAAGTGCATGGTTCCTTTTACATGTAATCACCTGAGTGATTGTGATTGATTTTAAGGTTGGGTTCCATGGGTAGGATCATTAGGGTTCTTGAACCGATAGCGTTGGTAATGTTTAACAAAGGAACCAGGTTGAGTTGAGCGGTCAAGGAAAGGGTGACCAAAGCATGGATAGATGCTTCTGATATGGAGGTGACACCCGAGGTGAGGGGTGGTCATGTGGTTGGGCTTGGTTGTAAAAATGTTTGTGTTGTTGGATGAGGATACTGAGAATTCCTTGATACCAATGAGGCTGACAGACTATGAGGCATGACTAGTTGTGTAAGCAGGTGTTGGGCATAGATCTGGTGATGTACGACTCATGTGATCTAGAATCGGGTTTAATGGGTGGTTTTAGGAAGGTGTGCGAACTTGAGGGATCTGATGAAGTCTAGATGTGGGCACACACTGGGAATTCACAATTCCATTTGGGATGGGTGAACAGGTGGATCAGGATAAGCGCCTGCTATTTTATATTAGACCAAAGTGGGAAGCATGGTTATGTGAGAGATTGTTTGTCTTGATTGGTATGGTGGATCTTTTTGTTTATATTGTGAATCATGTGGTGGAGGTAGTTCCACATAAAGAATTGGCTCATGATAGTTTGGTAGAGAGTCTTGATGTGGTGGTGAGGTTGGAAACCCCAATCGAGTTGTGGTGACCAGGTGTTAATGAGAAGTTGGTGGGCAGGGAAGCCCGATATCTACAACAGGTTAAGGCATCCCTATTGTAGAGGTGACATCGAGAATGGATAATTTTTTTGTGGTATTCATTGATTATTTATTAGAATACTTTTAGCAATTTATGATCAATCCCTATATCTTGACGTCGTCCTAGGTACGTTGAGATAGCTCTAGCTTTATGCCTAGCAATCTGAATGTGTTTTGGTTGGATTTGGGACCTCTTGGAGGTTGCACTCAAGGAGTAGAGCATGTGGAGATGGATGGTGGGAAGTAAACCATTTATTTTTTATGGGTGGGGTCCTTGAGATGGACCATATGTCGACAAATGTCACAGGTTCCATTATTGGAAGCCGAGAACAGGTAGTGATTGATGTTTTCTTTTGTTGTTCTGGGGAATGATAGAAGACCATGTCCATGTTTTGGGGCTCAGCTTGTGATCAAATCATGAGTTGTGGTGGGTGGAATTTCTTAAGAAATATAGTGATAATGACACTCCTAAGGTGGGGAGTGGTATGTTAGTCATGGATGTGTGGGGCCAATCATAGAATGGATGTGGTGGAATCAAGATGTTAATAAAAAACTTGTGAGGATACATGTTTGGATCCACATGGAAATTTCTAGGTGGTCCTAGGATGTGGTGATTGATTGAGATAAATGTTGGCTTCAAGATTAGGGTGTCTCTAAAATAAATTCATGATGCCTATGTAATATTCATTGATGGGCGCGATAAGGCATCAAAACGGTTTGTGAAAATGGAGGTTTGGTGTTAGTGACTCGTCGATGGTCAGGAACATACTTAGGTAAGTGTGTTTTGGTGACCTTGAAATGTACTTAAGTGTGAAGGCATATTTGTTTTGTGATGTGTTAATGTTCTAGTAATGAATTTGGGTGTTTCCCGGATGTGTCGACTGGTATTTTTTAAACCGCCTTTGGTGGATGGTTTGGAATGATAAGTGTGTTTTGAAAATGAAGATGGGATTTAAGGAAGAACCAAGTTGTCTTTAGTCTATTTATGGATAATATAGGTGTTGTGTTAGGAATGTTGATTGTAAGAACCTGGATCTTCTTTTCAGGTATGGATCATGTTTTTGGTTTTTTTTGAGGAAAAAGGAAGAATTGAGGTTTTTCTAAGTACATGCCGTGTACTCTTGAGTACACACTGTGTACAAAGTTGTTGCTCATAACTGTGTACTTTCCATGTAACGATCGAGTACATGGATGTGTGGGTGACCTGGTGGACCTGCTTTAGACTAGTTGAGGCTAGTACACGGCGTGTACATTAAATGAACACAATGTGTACTTTTCTTTTTATTTGATTAATCGGACTGGGGTCACGTCTCATCTCCAGATCTTGTTTCTTCTTCCTGTGTCTCATACAAGAGAGCGACGTATGACTGAGAATCTTTGAGAGACTCTTGTTCCTCCATCTAAGCTCCGATTGAGACGCCGCTGGGTGCGTTGGATTCCCATCGGTGATTCCTCTCTTTCCCTAGAGCCTATATTCTTGATTTATCCTCTCTATTGAGTTATTCAAGGTTGAAAATTTTGAAATTTTTGTAGATATATGAAGTTCTAGGCCAATTAAAAGGTTGAGGTTCAACTATATTTATTTTACAATGTCGAGGTAGGTGTTTTGTTGCCTTTCGAAGTTTTTCTTTGAGTTATATATTCCTAAGTACCGATTACCCATGATTTGAGTATTTCGTGTTACGGAATTGAACTCTATTATCATATGCCTTAGATTGATTGATAGATTAAGGGGTTTTATTATATATTATACTAAATTCATGTTTAGGATACACCCCATGGGTGTGTTTCCTTTTTTGAATGTTTATGGTTGTTTGGTCCATGTTGCCTATGAGGCAGACCATGTTTCCTTGCCTTGCTTATCAGGTTGAAATCGATTGCTTATTACTGCTTGTTAAATTCATGTGTTATGAATTGTAACTTCTTATCCTTGTAATAGTTAAGATTAATTTGGGCCACTAGATATCTTTTTTGTACGATTGTATTACACAAGGCTATGAGAACCTGGTGTAGTTAGACCATAGGGGGAATTAACATTGAGGGATTCCCCAGAGTGTGTGTTATATTTACGTTGCGAGACCATAGGGTGGATTGACAGTGAGTGCTCCCTTATAGTGTCTATATTATACATTTAGGAGACCATAGGGGGAATGGACATTGAGTTCTTCCTCAGAGAGTATGTATTTTATCGTTAAAAGACCACAGGGGGAATTGATGGTGAGTGCTTCCTTAGAGAGTCTTTGTTTTTGTTGGACCAAATGGGTTAGACTGCATGAGATTTCCTATAGGATTATTATATCTTATTTGAGTTGATTCTATGTTGAACCAAAGGGGTTAGACTATGAGAACTTCCCTATATGGTTACTTGTGAATGATTGATTGATTATGACGAGTCTGCCAAGCCAAAGCACAAGTTTGGAATCAGTTTTACTTGTTTATTAGATGGTCTTCTGAGACATCTGTTTTTCTATTACATAGGGGATACAAAGCTTATTCTAGATCCCGAGATTTCATTATTCAATGGTTTGAATAATTAATAAATTTAAATGAATGTAATTGGAAACTATAGGATTGTTTACTTTTGATTACTTCCTTGGTTATTACTTCATTTCTCATATTGCCTGCTATATATATATATTCACTGATCGTTAGGCACAAATATTTTGGTGGTTGCCTACTGGGATTCATCTCACACCCTATTTGGGTCATGCTTTTGGGCCTAAATAGATTATATGGTTGCAGGTATAGATAAGGGAAAACACCCTTCTATATCAGGTACTTGATTGCTGTGGAGCTGGAGAGCATGTGACCAAGCTGAGGTTTGCGATGCTATAGGAGTTTACTTATTTTATTTTATACTTTGGTTTAGTATTGTATTTCCAACATTATGAATTGTTTGGATACTTTACTAGATACTCGTGACATGCATCATTATTTATATATATACTACATTTGTTTATATTATCAGTCTTTCGTTGTTTACTTTGTTTTATGGTATTGCTGCTTCTGCTATTTTTATCATTATTGTTATTCCATTGTGTTACTCTGGAAATAAGGACATAGTTTCCCCACTATCATACCCAAGGCCCTCACTGCTATTTGGCAGCCTCCGACATTCGGGGAAATGTTCTTGAGTCCATGTGACCAACTGGGTATGGGGCACCTTTGGGTGACACCTGGAACTGGGACATTACAAAGTGGTATCAAAGGAGTTTCTTTTCTTATTTGACTTACTGTTTAGAGTCTATAGGCAGAGATATGGAGGAATATGTAGTTGGTAATAAGCCGTGCCCATGATTAGCTAACCTGTGTACAAGTAAAATCCAATTTACCGTGAATATTGCAATTTTTCTAGTTTTGGAATTGTTACAGTTGACTTGATTTCACCGTTGGGTGATTCACTTGTATTGTGCTATTATTGTTGATGTTATTGAGGTTTTATTTATATTAAAACCCAATGAGATGAGAGTATTCCATCTCATGCATCATATAGGAACCTGCTAGATATCACATGTCATGAATTCTTATCATGTCATTTAGGGTGCATTGCTGATTTCTTGTTGTTGTGATAGATATTGTTCTAGATATGCAAGCTGTTGTGATAGATGCCTTGATAAAGTACCTTCTATTTGATAGGGTGTTGCTAATATGTAAAGTTTCTTTTGGATGGATGCCAAAATTTGGTCCCTAAGGTGTTATGGGACCTCTTGGATCGGAATTTAGGGGGATCATGTATGAAATGTAGTTGAAATTTGTCTAGTTATGATGCGAATACGGATGCCAAACTTTAATTTGTGGGAGTATGGGCTCTCATGGGTCTGAATTTTTCATTCTTTGGACAAAATTTTAAGTTTTTAAGTGTTACGGGGAAGTTTCAGAGGCCTAATGTTCAGAAACCTAGACAACATGGTGTGTGGTGTTATGAAAACATGCCATGTATTCTTCTATTCTGGAAGAAACAACTTTTATTAAGTACACACCATGTAATGTGAGTACACGCCGTGTAGAGCTTAACCGTGTGACTGACTGTGTGAGAAAATAAATAGTTTGATAAATATTTGGTATAAAATTCCATGTACTATAAGTACACACCATGCCGAAGAGGCCATGTATCCGACCATGTGACTAACGACACAGATGGATAAAACTCAGGTTGTACATGCTGTGTTCCATTCTTGCACGCCATGTAGAGTTGACCGTGTTTCCGGCCATGTGACTAACGACATGGGTGGTTAGAACTTAAGTGGTACTCTCCGTGTGTATGGTGAACACACCATGTAGTGTTACCCATGAGAGAACTGTGTGGTTTATCCTTATAGAATAACTTGTGCAGGAGGGAAAATTCAAGTACACGCCGTGTCACAAGAGGAACATGCCATGTGTAGGGGTGTTACACGACCAGTTTGGGATGAGGTACACGCCCGTGTTAAAAGATTAAGGGAACACACCATGTAGGGTTTATACATGCCATGTACCCCTGTTTAGTAAAACTTGATTATTTTTATTCTCCTGTTTCTTTCTTGCACTTATAAGTTTCAGTCCTTGATAATCTTGAACTGAGGTGTGCACTTGACCTTGTAGATTTATGCCACCAAGACATCCTTTGGTTGTACGCCAGATACAGGGAAGTGACCAGACACTGGAAATGGTAGATTAGGGACTACCAACATATCCTCCCGTCATGCCCGTCTTGGCACCGACTATTATGTTGGACATATGAATTGATGCATAGTTTTGAGAAGGATTCATGAGGTTTATGAAGACCTACAAGGGAGCCTCGTATCCTACCCCATCTATGGAAGAGTTGATGCGGATTTTTCAGCAGCAGCATCCTCCCACATTCTCAGGGGATGAAGGACCTCAGGCTACAGAGTCATGGTTAGAATCCACACAGTCTATCTTCGAGCATCTCAAGACACCTCTTGAGAGGAGGGTGAATCTTGCAACCTACATGCTTCGAGATTCTTCCAAGAGATGGTGGGATGTGATATCATAGGTGGGACACCAATGAGTTATGGATTGGGATGAGTTTCAACAGACCTTCTGTGACTATTTATACCCAGAGACCTTGAGGGTCGACTGAGCCCAAGAGTTCATGGGTATAGAATAGGGTTCTCTTTCAGTCATGGAGTATTCTTCTCACTTCACAGAGTTGCAGTGCTTTACACCCATTCTGGGGGGTGATGAGTTATTTCTGGCTAGGAAGTTTGAAGATAGTCTCAGACATAACATCTGATTCTAGGTGAACATCTTCAGGTTGACTTCCATATCTTATATAGTCAACTAGACGTTAATAAACAAGCATAATCTAAGGGAGTCTAGAGCTGTGAGCTAGGGCAGTTTGACATCCAGAGTTGGTACTCCTCTGACTGATAGTAAGAAGCGCCGTAATGAGTCTACACACATAGATCCGAGTAGACGGGATATACATTTAGGTATCCAGGTGGTGTGCTACCATTGTGGGAAGAGTGGGCATACAAGACCATATTTCCCAAAGGACCCAGTCAAGTGCTGATCTTGTGGAAAGATGGGCCATCTTCAGTGTTTTTCTAGTTTTTCTCACCAATAGCTAGTGATAATAGTTCTTATATGACTACATGTTTAGGATCAGGACCATCATTTTCTCATCAGTCTAGGAATTGGAGTTTGTCCGGCTGTTCAGGCCGAGGTGGAGGTTGTGGCTATAGGAGCCAGACGGTAGGTTTTTAGCAACAATAGGGTGGATCAGCTCTGGGAAGTCAGGCAGGGTCATAGGGCCGCGGTACAAGTTAAACTTTTGAAGTGGAGTAGACCCAGCAAGAGAAAGATCCCAGAAGTTCTACGGTTAGAGGTACAATTCTAGTTTCCTCAGTTTTAGTTTCTTCTCTTTTTGATACAGGGGCTTCCCATAGTTTTATATCTATTGTCGTTGTGGAGAGCCTTGAGCTCTATATCTTTACTTCTGAGGATGTTATGACATTAGAAACTCTGTTGGGGCTTAAAACGACTAGTGTATGTCAGTGCAAGAAGTTCCCTCTTGAGGTTGGTGGGTGTCACTTCTTATGGGACCTCTATGTCTTAGAGATGACATGTTTTGATGTCATTCTCAGAATGGATTGGTTGGTCTCCTTCCAGGACTTTATTGACTTCTATCGCCGTAGGGTGACTTTCACGCCATTATAGGGCGGGTCTTTTCTATACAAGGGAAAATGGGATGTCTAGGAAAGAGGAGTGGGACCTAAGCATCATGGGTTGGGAAGAGTTATAGCCCAAATTTCTAGTTTATATCTGGACGACCAGGGGACTTCAAAGATGGACTTTTTTTCCAGTGGTGGATCGTTTCAAGGATGTCTTTCCAGATAACTTTTTAGGTTTACCTCTAGAGTTAGAGGTAGATTTATCTATTGATCTTGTTCTAGGAGTGACACCAGTTTCCATTTCTCCTTATAGGATGACTACACTAGAGTTATAAGAGCTCAAGAAGTAGTTGGAGGAGTTATAGGCAAAGGGTTTCATCCGACCCAGTACTACTCCTTGGGGTTCTCTTGTCCTTTTTGTGAAGAAGGTGGATAGTACCCTCAGAATTTGTGTGGATTATCGGAAGTTGAACCAATTGATGGTCAAGAACCGATATCCTTTGCTGAGGATTGATGATATCTTTGATCAACTTCAAGGAGTCTGAGTGTTCTCAAAGATTTACTTGAGATCCAGTTATCATCAGTAGTGCATTAGACCATCAGATATACCTCTTATGGTCTTTAGGAGCAGGTATGGTCTATACGAGTATGTGGTTATGCCATTCGGTCTCACGAACGCGCCAACAGTTTTCATGGAACCGATGAACCGAGTGTTCCATACTTAATTGGACTCTTTTGTAGTAGTCCTCGTGGATGATATCTTGGTTTAATATCGCACTCAACACGACCGTGCCACCCATCTTGAGATCATTTTGAGTACACTGAGAGAGCATCAATTATATGCTAAGATCTCAAATTTCCACTTTTGGATGGACCAAATTCACTTCTTGGGTCATGTCATCTCAGAGACATGAGTATCAGTAGACTTAGAGAAAGTGAGAGCATTAGTTTTCTCAGAATAGCCAACGAACGTCTTTGAGGTACAAAGTTTTCTGGGGCTGGCTGGTTCCTACATACGCTTTATACATGACTTCTCATGCTTAACAACACCAATAAAATGCCTGACTAAGAAGAGTGTGAAGTACTTGTGGACTGATTCATGTGATTCAGCCTTTCAAGAGATGAAAGGGAGACTGACTTCAGCACCGATACTAGTTTTACCGAAGCCGGGCAAGAGTTACACCGTTTACTATGATGCATCTGGTATTGGGCTGGGAGCTATGCTTATGCAGGGGGGAGGAGTCATTGCATATGGGTCTTGTCACAACTTTTCCCCCAGGGCCCGCGTCGTGACTACCCCAAGCCCGCCTTCCATAGGCCAGGGGCTGGCGACTAGCACCGGAAAGGCATATCCCTAAAACCGGGAAGGCATTTCCTTTTAACCTGCAAACTCACACATCCAAGCACACAACAAGATACAAGAACAAAGTAAAATATATAGTAATAAGGGTGAGTACAATAAGAAAAGGGGGCTGAAAAACAAGCCCAACTGAAAAGTACAAGTAAAAATGAAAACAACTCCTATGAACACCCGCCAAGGATCCACCTAAAGGGTAGGTACAACTCTCGAATGGTCATCTCTATGGTACATCTCATCTAATGGTCCACCTACGAGCAGCCTCTAATCCTAGCACCCTCAGCCTCAATCAATGTTGTCCATCATCTGCATAAGACATAATAAGGTGTAGGCATATCCTGTGCAGGGGTGAGTATAACAATACTCAGTAGGGACCCCGAGACCCCTGAAGGTCTCCCAGAATCCACAAAGGATAAACCACAAAGAAAGATCTCAATATCAAAGAATGAAGCAATAGTCATCAACTCTACTTAGGTATATGCCCATACATATACCTAAGTTATCAATATATACTCATCTCACACGTGAGGAAAGAATACCACAAAGGTAACACCATGAACGTAGAAGTACCACACATGTAACACCACGAAGATAGAAGTACCACACAGGTAACACCATGAAGGTAAGTACCACAAAGGTAACACCACACAAAAGAATACCACAAAGGTATCACCACACAGAAGTGTACCACAAAGGTAAAGACTCAACTAACACTAGGTATAACTTAAGTACGAAAGTATAAATGATTAGATATGTCTCTATATTATCTTACTTCGTCGAGAAGCTCTGCTGTTGACCCACACAGGATCGTAGATGACCCACACAGGATCTGAAGATGACCCACACAGGATCTGAAGATGATGACCCACATATGATCTGAATATGACCCACATAGGATCTGAAGATGACCCACATAGGATCTAAAGATGACCCTCACATGATCTGTAGATTCTTCAAGTACATCCAGCCACATGGTTATTGTACTAAGCACACTTGATTCTGGGAGGTTCCTCTCCTCAAGCCACCAGTCAATAATTCAACTTCCACAAAGTCCCATGAAGAAGTATCTCAAAGGTCCACCATGTCATAAGGGACCCAACGTGACAGAAAAAACATTAATCGGACGCCCGATATGTAAGTTATTAGCGTTTCTGTTTTGAGGGCCTGGTTGGATTCGAGTTCGATCCAACTCGTCTGTACACCAACTTTATCCAAAACTTAAGTGAAGTATACTAAATGGACCTTATAGATCCAAGGAATCTAGTTCCATAGACGGTTTGTCAAACGGACGTCTGGTTCTCAAGATATGGCCAAAAGGCGTATCTGGGTCCAGATGGGCCCGGGTCCGAACCGACCCAGCCTGACCCAACATGGGCTGACCCGACTCGGTTTAGGTCGGCCCTACCTGGAAGGGTTGGGCCGCAGCGGGCCCAACCCGCTGGGCCACGGTGCGGCCCGACCCACAAAGGGGGCGGCCCGCTGGGTGGCCCGCGGCCGGGGTGGCCTACCGTGGTGGGGTCCTACCCAGCTGACACCCGGGGGAGGCACCCCCCCGGATTCCCAAACAACCAAATGGCCTTTTAGTTTTGGCCATCCCGGCGGTGCCATGTGGCGCCACTTGCTGGCACGTAGGATTCGCCGGAGCGGTCCTGCTTGGCGTGACATGACCAGCTTCCCCTTCTAGCGCTGTGACGGCGCTAATGTCCTCCCATGGCCAGCTGGTTGTCGACTGCCCTGGTGCACCACCGCGGCTCAGCACCTGTGATCTTTTCCTCAGCTGGTGGTGCGAACGCACGCCGCCTTGGTTCCACGTGGCCGGACGGGGTGCCGACCACCACCTTCCACTGCCGCGGCTGACGGGCCGCGACCTCCCTTGCTACTGGCGTCGCGGTTGTACCGACACTGTCATCGCGGTCGGCCGGTGTGCCGGCCACCGCCTTGCACCTTGCCGGCTCCGGTCGCTGGTGTCATTGCTTCGGCGGGCTTCCTCTCATCCCGGAGTTCGTCCACGAAGAACACGTCAAACGACGAAGTTGTGGAGGGATAGAGTTGTGTTTGTTTGGCCCACACCCTCCACATTAGACCGATAACATGCAGCTCGAGAAGAATGATTCAACGTAAATTAACGAAGAAAAATCATAAACAAACCCTACCTCGTTTGATCTTTGAAGGTGGCATGAAGAAGAAGACGAAGACGATGAAGACGCTGGCGTTTGTCACTCCCGCAACACACTTTCGAACCACGCTCCAATGTTGGTTCGATGTTCTTGATCCAGAGAGTTGTTTGTTCTCCGTTGGAGCTTCCCAGTTTCTTCCACCAAGAATTCTTCCGCAAAAGCTTTTTCCAACGATCCCCCAACCACAAGAGGTGGGGATCCAACTTAATTAAGTTTAATGTTGGCTACTTAATTGGGGAAATTCCAAGATTTACCTCACATTAAAAAAAAGAAGTTTCAAGGTCGGGTGGTCCCCACCACCACATTCAAATGAGAGGTTTCAAATAAAAAAAATAAAAGTTATTGTTTTATTTTATTATTTTTCTTTTAACTCTCCCCTGAAAATCCAAAAAACTAACTCCCACCCTCGACCTACTACGGTCGAGGTGAAGGTCTCTTTAAGTGAATATTGGCGCTGTGAGTTCAACGGTGTCCTCAGATTTCAATTCCGAGCACCAGTTCAAAAGTTACAAAACCCCGCTCACGTGTTTCTGAACATACTCAAAAAAAGTTTAGAAATTCATTCTTGGCACACCGGGTCTTGGAATCACGTGACATCAATTTTTGTAGACTCATAATAATTCCATATAATTAAAAAAAATTACATGGAAAATTCCAGGTCTTTACAGGTCTTGATAGTTGAGGTAACATGAGAGGAATTACCTGACACATGATCTCGAGTTAGCTACAGTTGTGCATGCTTTATGCTGTTGGAGACATTATCTCTTGGGAGAGAATTTTTTGGTTTTCATTAACCACAAAAGTCTCAATTATATATTTACTCAGCATGATCTGAATTTGAGACAACAAAGGTGGGTTGAGTACCTTCAGTCTTTTGACTTTGAGTTTGCCCACATTCCTGAGAAAGGAAATGTTATGGTTGATGCGTTGAGTAAGAGGAATCAGATACAAGAAATTCAGGAGGCCAACAATGAGTGGAAGCTTATGAATCTATTCTCTAAGATGTATTTAGAGGTGCATGACAAGCAGGGGAAGACATTTCTTTCTTCTGTAGTTGTTACCTCTACTTTTCTGGATTGAGTGTGAATGAGGTTGCTATCATATTCTGAAGGCCTAGTTCTACAGGAGAGTGTTTCAGGAGAGGACCCTACTCCTAGATGAACTATAGGTGAGGATGAGATATTTTATTTTCAGGGGTGCGTATGGGTGTCAGCAGACATACGTGAGGAGTTGATGTGATATTTTCATTCCTTAGTTTGGGAAATACATCCTGGTGTCACCAAGATGTATCTAGATCTACAACATCAGTATTGGTGGCTAGGTATAAAGAGAGATGTTTCTAGTTTTGTGAAGATATGTTCCACCTATCAGCAGGTGAGGGAAAAGCATCAAAGACCAGTAGGGATTTTAAAAAAGTTACCCATTCTTGAGTGGAAGTGTAATGATGTCACGATGGATTTCATGACAGGTTTACTGAGATTGACTCAAGTGAATGATGTAGTTTGGGTTGTCATTGACAGACTCATGAAGGTTTCACACTTTTTACTGATCAAGGATACCTTCAGTGTTGATGAGCTTGGAAGGTTGTACATCCAGAAGATTGTACATTTACATGGGGTTCCACACTCCATCGTTTTAGAAACGGATGCCTGTTTTACTTCTCGGGTCTGATAGGGAATATAGAGGGATTTGGGTACACAAGAACTTCTGAGTACAGCTTACCATCTCCAGATAGATGGCCAGTCCGAGTGCAAGATTCGGGTTTTGGAGGACATGCTTTAAGCATACATCTTGGATTTTGGGGGCTCTTGGGAGAGACACATACCCCTAGTTGAGTTCTCCCACAATAACAGTTTTCAGGAAATGATTTAGATGACACCTTATGATGCTTTGTACGGTAGGCCATGTCATTCACCCCTATGTTGGCTGGAGGCAGGATATGAAGCTATGCTGGGAACTCGTCTTGTCTATGAGACCACTAAGCAAGTGGAGTTGATTTGAAGAGGATGGCTACTACACAGTCTCGCCATAAATCTTATGTTGATTGAAAAAAGATAATCTCTGAAGTTCGAAGTCAGATAATAGGTTTTCTTATGTGTCACACCAAGATTGGGATAAAAGAGGATTAGGATAGAGGGAAAGCCTTTTCCAAGATACGTCGGGCCATTTTAGGTTTTGGAGAGAGTCAGGCCGGTTGCCTATCGGTTGTAGTTACCTCAGAGGTATTAGGCTATGCACGACATCTTCCATGTTTCTCAGCTACATCATTACTTTTAATATCTGTCTCACATTTTTCAACCTAAGGAGGTTGAGTTGGAGGTGGATGAATCCTTCTAGGATCACCCTATATAGATTGTGGATCATAGTACGAAGGTTCTCTATGTCCGGTATGTTTCTCTGGTATGGGTTCTATGGCAGCATAGGCGAGTACATGATGAGACTTGGGAGAGGGAGGTCGACGTTCGATCCCAGTGGCTAGAGTTGTTTGAAGCTTCTTCTTCTCCACCCTTGGAAGGTAAATTTGGGGATGAATTTCTTTAAGGGGGGAATTTTTTAAGAACCCTGATCTTCTTTTCAGGTATGGATCTTATTTTTGGGTATTTTTGAGGAAAAAATAAGAATTGAGGTTTTTCAAAGTACACGCCGTGTACCCAGTTGCAGTGCATAACTGTGTACTGGCCATGTAACGGCCAAGTACATGGCCATGTACATGACCTAGCGGACAACCTAAAGTGGGGCCTGGTTGAGGATAGTACACGGTGTGTACTTTTCTTTTTTATTTGATTAATCAGACCTGGGCCACGTCTCATCTCCAAATATTTCTTATTCTTTCCATGTCTCATATAGGAGAGTGATGTACAATTGAGAATATTCAAGTGCCTCCCGTTCCTCCATCCGAGCTCCGATTGAGATGCTACCGGGTGCGTTGAATTCCCACCAGTGAGTCCTCTCTTTCCCTAGAGCCTCTCTTCCTAATTTCTCCTCTCTCTTGAGTTATTCATGGTTGAATGCTTTGAAATTTTTGTAGACCTATGAAGTTCTAGTTTGATTAAAAGGATGATGTTAAACTATATCGATCGTACAACATCGAGGTAGGTGGTTTTTTTCCTTTCGAAGTTTTCTTTGAGTTATATATGCCTAAGTGAGGATTAACCATGATTTGGGTATTTCATGTCAAGGAATTGAACACTATTATCATATGACTTATATTGATTGATATATTAGTGATTTTCATTGATATATTATTCTAAATTCATGATTAGGGGACACCCCATGGGTGCATTTACTTGTTTGAATGTTTATAGCTGTTTGGTCCAAGTTGCCTATGAGGCAGACCTTGTTTCCTTGCCTTGCTTGATAGGTTGGAATTGATTGATTATTAATGCTTGTTAAATTCTTGTTTTATGCATTGTAATTGCTTAGCCTTGTAGTATTTGAGATTAATTTGTGCTACTGGATATCATTTCTGTACGATTGTATTACATAGGGCTGTGAGAACCCGGTGTAGTTAGACCATAAGGGGAATTAATGTTGAGGGCTTCCCCAGAGTGTCTATTATATTTACATTATGAGACCATAGTGGGGATTGATGGTGAGTTATACCTCAGAGTGTGTATTTTATACCATTATGAGACCACAGGGGGAATGTACGTTGATTTCTTCCTCATAGAGTATGTAGTTTATTGTTAAAAGACCACATGGGGAATTGACGATGAGTGCTACCTCAGAGAGTCTTTGTTTTTGTGAAACCAAAGGGGTTAGACTATGTGAGCTTTCCCAAAGGGTCGTTATATCTTATTTGAGTTGATTATATGTTGAAACATATGGGTTATATTGTGAGAAATTTTCCCAAAGGGTTACTTGTGAATGATTGATTGATTTTGATGAGTCTTCCAAGCCAAAGCACAAGTTTGGACTTAGTCTTACTTGTTTGTTAGATGGTCTTATGAGACATCTATTTTTCTATTACATATGGGATATGGAGATTAGTCTAGATCTTGGAATTTCATTATTCAACAGTTTCAATAATTAATAAATGTAAATGAATGTAATTAGAAATTGTAGGATTATTTACTTTTGAGAACTTCCTTGGCTATTGCTTAATTTTTCATATTTCCTGCTATATATATATTCACTGATAGTTAGAAATATATATTTTAGTGGTTTCCTACTGGGATTTGTCTCACACCCTATTTGGGTCATGATTTTGGGCCGAAACAGATTATATGGTTGTAGGTACAGATAAGGGAAAACTCCCTCGTACATCAGGTACTTGATTGTTGTGGAGCTAGAGAGCATGGGACCAAGTTAAGGCTTGTGATCCTATATGAGTTTACTTGTTTTATTTTGTACTTTGGTATAGTATTTTATTTACAACATTGTGAATTGTTTGGATACTTTCCTAGATATTCGTAACATGCATCATTATTTATATATATGCCGCAATTTTTTATATTATCAGTCTTATGCTGTTTACTTTGTTGTATGGTATTACTGCTTCCACTATTGTTATTATTATTGTTATTCCACTGTGTTACTCTGAAAATTAGGGCATAGTTTCTCCACTATCACACCCAAGGCCCTCGCTTCTAGTCAACAACCTATAGAGTTTGGAGAAATGCACTTGAGGCCATGTGAACTACCGGGTACGGGGCACCTTTAGGTGGAACCTGGAACCAGGATGTTACATTGATGGGTTCAGTGGATCATGATAATGGATTGGAGAGTAGTGGATTCCTTGATGGTGGAGTTTTATTGGAAGTCAGGGAATGACTCCAGTAGGTGTGTCTGATGATAATGGTATGAATAACTGAGAAGGTTCCCTGGGAAGGTGAAAGGAGTAGCACGTCATCAGTGGAATATAGGTGTTTCTCTATGAGGGTTAACTTAAGTGAGGTCAATTTATTCTTGGTTTTCATATGTATGGTGTATGCATGACCATTCCAAGTAGTTTTGACGATAAGGATGGATGCAAATATTGGGTGGAGTTTTTGAGGGTATTTGGGCTTAGTGATTTGGAAAATTCAGCAGTATGTTGTGGAAGTTGAGTCTAGGTTCTGATGGTCATTTTTGATGATGGGGGTACCAACCACTATAATATGGCGGTGGTAAGATAAATCATATTGTGGGGAGCACTAAAGCAGTCAAGTGTTTGGTTGATGACATGATAAGGGATTCCAGTTGGATGTTCTTGGGTAAGTGGCACCTCATATTTTTTGTTTTGGAAATGGTCACTGACTTAGTTTTTTAATGGTTTAGTGCCTTGAGATAATGGTTATGCTTGGGTTGTGCTTCATTTGATTGGGTTTAGAGTGAGGGAATGGGATTCGATTTGTGGACTAACGTAGGTTGGGGGAATGTGGTTGGAGAACTGTGTGTTCTGAGGGTGATGCCGAGCTTGGTTCACCGCTAGAATTTTGGGAATTGTGTGAGATGGTGTCAAGCGATTTCATTCATGAGTTGTGGATATGATCATATCAAAGGTGTTTTTATTGGATCTCACATGAAAGTGTATTGCTTTGTCGGTACCCTTTTTTACGATGGTTCAATGGTGTTTCCCAGAATTTTCTCTTATGTATGATGTTGGTAATGATGAGTTTGAGGTGGATACATCCTTCGAGGAGCATCGGGTTCCTGATGGTGGATCACGGTGGGAAAATTTCCTTGGGGTTAAGATTGTTCCTTGTCTCGAGAGTTGTTACGACATGTCCAACTTCAGGGAGAAATATGGGAGAGAGAAGTTTATTGGTGGTGCCTATGGCTCAACCTTTTTTCTTTGAGGCTTGTTGGTTCATGGAAAGTACGGCTCAAGGATGATCCTTTATAAGTTGGATAGGTTGTAATATCCTGACCTTTTATGGAGGTGCATCCATATACAAATTTTAGTTTAACTCCCTGATTGAAGGAATTTTAATGACCCAATGTTTTATTAATGGAAATTAATTTATTAAAAATATGTCATATAATTATATAAAATCACAACACAATGAACTACTAAGTACCATGTGACCTTTAAACACAATTTTTTCCCATCTGTGTTTTGAATTTCGAAAATCTGACATACACGGTTGTGATTAGTAAGTTATTTTGAGTCTAATTTGACCAACTTAATTTTTGGTGAATAGTATCACACCCTTATGAATAGTAATGTTACCCTTATGAATAGTGTTATACCCTAATGAATAGTAACATTACCTATGATAGTATATAAATAATATTTAAGTGAAAGTATGATGTACCTATATTTTGGAATAAGTAAATAAATGTTTTAAAACTGTTTTTTAGAATAAATTATGATTTTAATTAAATATTAAATTAATAATATTTAGGAAATTATTTTTGAAAAATGGATTTCATTTTTGGATTCTACACATTGAAAAATGGTTTGCGTGAATTTTTGGGATTTTTTTGAAATACTTGAATTTTTGGTGAATAGTAAAATACATTAATTTACCGTATAAATACATTATAATTCAAATCCACTATTACTGACATCATAAGTGATGTAATAACCAAAATCTAGAACTCACATGAATTTATTACTATTCTAGGTCATGGAATACTCACTATTTTTTTTTCTTTTGAAGAAATAATAAATTAATGATTATAATATTATGAAAACCCTCCTCCCCTCCACTATAAATACCACCCATCCTTACCTCTTCTCTTCACTCCTCTCAAGCCTTGTTCCTTGAAAATATTCTACCCAAATATCTCCTCAAGATCCTCCCCCATGTCCAAAATACCTTATCCTCTTCAAAAGACCAAATCCTCTCCCCTTAAGAAGGCTCTCAAGGAAGTTTCATTCAAGAGGTAAATTCTTCTTTTCTTTTCTTTCTTTTTCTTTCAAGTTCATTTGTTTTCTATCCTTAACCCTACTCATCCAAATGTTATAAAAACTCCAGTAAATTACATGTACTGAAATGTTTTTATTATAATGTAATAAGCTATTATTATCTCTCCTTTCCCCACATTTTGTTTGAAAGAAATAAAAACACCGTTTGAGATGTGTTAATTTAGCACAACCAAGGATGACAAGTTATCAATTTATATTACTATCATCAATTCTGGTCATGAAACCATTTTTATGGTTGAACCAAACTATTATATGTGTATCTTATCTTATATAATTTTTTTAATCCTTATGAACTCATTATGTAAAATAATAATACAAAACATGTTAGTTGTGAGAAAAATCGCTAAAATTAATTCAAGTGTTTAACATTAATGTTTTATATAATGATTCAACTTCACTCTAAGTAACCAAATTAATTTTTCAGCCATGTAATCTCATGGATGTTCACTAATATCATATAAAATCAATTCTATACAACCACTTTCATCTTACATGTTTATTCAAACATGAATATAAGTGAAGTGATCATTAAAACCAAGTAAGAAAACAGACCCGAACAATGAAATTGAACCCCATAACCAATAAAAATGGTTATAAATGAACATAAAAAGATTATTATAAATATTATAAATATATAATAGGTTCTTTAATTATTAATTAATAAACCTAATTTGTTTATTCAGGTCATTAATAACGAGTGGAGAACACCAACAAACTTATGGTAAAGGATCCTCTCCATTTCACTTTTATTCAAGAATGTCCTCTATGCTATGACATTTTATGTGTAATCCATAATGATGGGTTATGATTTTGAACCTGCCATTACTTCCCTCATGATTTATAAGTGATGATAAACCCATTTCTCTCTCATGAAACCCTCTTAAGTACACCCTAACTACCTTTATTCCTTCGGGTTGATCTATCTTTCTTTTTAACCAAATGAAGTTTTATTTTATTTTTATTTGAAACTTATACATTATATTTATATGATCAAAAACTCATGTTTCAAGATCCATCCCTCATTCTCTTTTTAGGATATACTTGCTTTTAAGTGAATCCCTTCTCGATACTTCCCAATAAGCAAACTTGTTTTAAGGGAACTTCCCAATTTTTTTACCCAATTTCAAGTGCACTCTATACTATGTTTTAATACACCATTATCTTTATAAAATAATTCTTTTTATTATGAAAACATTCTTGGTTAACTTCTGATTTTATATAAAATATTTTTCCCTTTTCTATTTTGAAAGCTCTATAGTATTTCCCTTAAAACCGCACAATTTTTTTAATGCTAAAATTTCTCAAATACATTTCTTATATGTTGTCACTTCTATTTGAAATCAATTACCATGATATATGCCTATTTTACCTTATTAATGTCCATGTATGTTCTAATTCCTATCTTTCATGGATACTTTCATGATGCGCCCATTGGTTATGCTTTATGTTATGATTGTGGTACCCAATTCTTTAAATGGGAACCCTTACGTTTATGTGAGATTGATTATGTATTATTATTTATGTGGAAAACATATTCATGAAATGTAAGATGGATGAACCTAGATATCACTCCAATGCATTGGGAAAAGTTGAGTCTCATAAGGTGTTATGTGCGACGATCTTGGCGGTTAGCCTTGACTTGTGCTACTATGGGAAACGGTCTTGGCGGTTAGCCTTGGCTTGTGATACTATGGGAAAAAGTCTTGGAGGTTAGCCTTGAATCATAATAAATTCATGTTTTATGTTTCTTCCACATTTATATGATTTAATGTTTAAAGGATCCCATGTTTATATGTTATGATTCCATATGTTGCATGCCTTTTTATAAGATCATGTCACACATTCTATCCCATGTTATAATGCTTTATTCTTATGATTTTTCCCTTACTAGGATTTTATCTCATCCCTTTGTTCATGTTATTCCGAGGTTACCCTATGCAGATTTATGAGCACAATGGATGATTGGATCTCAATATAGAGTTTAAATAAAAATTTGTTTTTATATTGTTTAATTATGTACTTAGTCTTCAAAGACGCTAGACTTCATGATCCTTGGATTGTACTATGATGTATAATTATGATTAAAATAATGTAATGTTATATGTAAAAGGCTAGGGTTGCTATAGTTGGTATCACAGGCATGGTCTAGTTATTTTGGGAGATTAGGAATATAGAACTTTAGTAAGAAAATTAATGATGAGATGAAGTATAAGAAAACACCCCTAAGTTTTGGTAAGTATAAAGTAAGTGTTTTATTAAGAAAATACGTCCATGTATGGATACAAATAGGTAGAGGCAGATCTGGCATAGATGTACCTAGGAGTGAAAAATTTGACAAGGAGTTTCAGGCTTGACCTAGGGTATCCTGGTATATGACAAAGGGCCTTCCTGCACTATTGGTTTGAAACAACTAGTGGATATGCCTTGGTAAATTCATGATCTTAGTAGAAACCATTATTAAAAGAATTAAAAAAATCCATAATAATATAAGTTAAGAAATAGATAGAGGATAAACTAGATTTAAACCTAAGGAATCACAAGTTAGGATATACTTGTCCTTTATAAGTTTATCCTTTTATGCTCAAAATTTCCTTTTTATGCTCAATAGCTAAGTATTCAATCCCTTTAATTGTATTTTTTTTCTTAGTTAATGGTGGGAAATAGAAGAATACATTCCAACAAGCAATATGATAGGTAATGTGAAGATTTCCCTAATGATATTCCTAATATGATGGGAACAGGTTTCTCAAAACTTCATGATAGTACTTGCTTAGCTAGCTCATGTTATGAATAATAACTTGAATCATATGGAATGCCCTCCTCCTCCAAGTAAAGAGAAAGTTGTTGTAAAATCCTTCATATGGAAAAGATATCCCATGTTTAGCGGATCTTCTGATCCCCTCCTCATGGAACAGTGGATTAACTCCATTGAAAAGATATTCTCCGTAACCCTGTGCTTAAAAGAAGAGAAAGTTATACTGGCGGTCTATCATTTTGATGAGGAAGCTGATCAGTGGTAGACACTGATCAATAATAAAAAGTACTAAGAGGAAATTGATTCCATGGATTGAGAGGAATTCAAGAGAATGTTTTTTCAATAAATATTTTCCTCAAACCCCTCTATCTCAAGGTAGAAAGAGAGTTCCTCAGACTCAAGTAGAAGGAAGATGAGTCCATCGGGGAAAATGAAGAAAACTTTACAAGGCTTGAAAGGTACGCCTTTGGATTTTTCATGAACACCTAAATCAAGGTGGATCATTTCTTTAGTGGGCTAAATCCGAGTCTACAGAAAGTGTTGGTGATCTAAGACTTTGACAGTTATGAGGAGATTGTTTGTTGTGCCCTCAAGGTTGAAATGGAGATTGGAGGATCTCAATGGTCTCGTGGGCCCAGTAAAAAGAAGTGGAAAATGGAGAACAACATGGGTGGTTCAAAAAAAATCCTATGATGGAAAGAAGCCCAAATATCCCACTTTTAAAAGTTGTGTGAATAAGAATCTTGGGAACTGTCTAAAGGGAACCAGGAATTACTTCAAATGTGGAAAGCTGGGAAATCTGGCCAAGAAAAGTTGAAGGGATATGAAAAATCCAATTAATGTGGAAGAATAAAGGAAGGTTCAGATCAACCCTCAGCTAGTGGTGCAGTGTTACAACTTCAAGGAGCATGAGAATTATGAAAAAAATTTCCCTAATCCAAGGTTTGTTGGAGGAAATCAACAATAACCTCCAAGGAAAAAAAGAAGTGCTTATGCTATCACAACTACTGAGGTGGAGCCAGACAATGATGTGGTGACATGTATGCCAGTTATTCATTCAAGAATAGCGAATATACGATTTGATTCTAGTTCTATGAATTCTTTCATATCTTTAAAATTTAGTATAACTATTCAAACACCAACTCAAAATTTGGAGGAAAAGTTATCTCTGAGAACAGTGAATGGGGAAATCGTTGTGTCTATGGTTTATAACTCCTCCCCAGTTAACTTTTGTGGACTGAACCTCCCATAAAATCCTGTCATACTTCCTTTAGTGGAGTTTGATGCTATCTTGGGAATGGATTGTCTATATTTATAAAAATCCAAAATCAACTGTTAGGAAAGGGAGATCACTCTTCACCTCCCAAATCATCCTCCAATTATTTACAAGTGTAAGGAGGAAGATGAATCTCCTTTAGAATCATTATCTTAAGTGTGGATATTTCTTATTTATGAGAAAGCATATCTAGCCCAAATGATTGAGACAAAGGAGAGAATCATGCTTGAAGACATGCCCATTGTGAGAGATTACACTGATGTATTCCCCAAAGAGTATTCTAGTCTTCCTCTGAACCGAGAGGTTGAGTTCTCAATTGAACTTATTCCTGGATCTCTACCTATATCAAAGACACCTTATAGAATGGCCACTGTAGAGCTGGAGGAGCTGAAGAAGAAGTTACAGAAGAATCTGGAGAAGGGTTTTATATGCCCCAGTGCTTCACCATGGGGTGTGATAGTTCTCTTTGTCAAGAACAAGGATTAATCAATGCACCTCTACATTGATTATCTTGAGCTCAATAAAATCATGAAAAAGAAAAATTATCCCCTTCCACGGATAGATGACTTGTTCAATCAGCTTCGTGGGGCCAGTTATTTCCTTAAGGTGGGCCTTCGATCGAGATATCACCAATTAAAGGTTAGGAAGGAAGATATTTCCAAGACTGCCATTCGAATGAGGTATGGACACTATGAGTTCATAGTGATGCCCTTAGGACACACTAATTCTCGAGAAATTTTCATGGATTTAATGAATAAAGTTTTTAGGGATTATCTCGACAAATTTATGGTAGTATTTATTGAAGATATTCTGATATACTCTAAGAGAATGGAGGAACATTAAGATAATCTGAATACTACGTTAAAGGCTTTGCGAAGGGAGAATCTATACAAAAAGTACAGTAAATGTGAGTTTTGGATGGAGGAAATATCATTCTTGGGGCATGTTATCACCAACAAAGGGATATCTGTGGACCCTTCGAAGAGAAAGGCAATTAATGAGTGGCCCAAGCCAACATCTGTAATAGAGATTCACAACTTTCTGGGTCTATCTGGGTATTATTTACAATTTGAAAATAACTTTTCAAGATTTTCAAACCCATTGACCAAGCTGACACAAAAGGGAGTAAAGTTTGTTTGGACTCAGGAATGTGAAGATTATTTTAAGGAGTTTAAAAAGAGGCTTATCACTATGCCAATACTCATACTACAAACAAGTGGAGAACACTTTGTGGTGTACAGTGATGCTTCAATAAAGGGATTAGACTGTGTGCTAATTCAAAATGATAAAGTGATAGCCTAAACCTCAAGGAAGTTGAAAATCCATGAGAAAAACTATCCTACGTACGATTTATAGTTAGTGGTGGTGATCTTTGCATTGAAAATATGGCAACATTATCTCTATGGGGAGAAGTTTGAGATATATACTGACCATAAGAGTCTCAAATATATATTCACAAAGAAATATCTTAATATGCTCCAATTAAGATGGATATATCTCATCAAGGATTATGAATGCTCAATCCACTACCATCCTGGTAAGGCAAACAAGGTGGAAGATTCTCTAAGTAGAAATGATCCTGCATCTTTATCAATGATGATAATTGATAAGAATCCTATCTTCTTAGATTTGCATAGGATGGACATGGGAATCATTAAGGGAGGAACATTATCAATCCTTTCTCAAATGATTGCTCAACCATCCCTCATGGAGAAAATAAAGGATGCTCAAAGAAAAGATGTGGAAATTTTGAAAAGGGTGGAAGCTATCAAAAATGGGAAATCCTTAGAGTTCAAGATTGACGAGGAAGGATTTGTAAGATTTGGATCACGATTATGTGTACCATACGATCCATAGATAAAGAAGGAGCTTTTGAATGAATCACATAGCTCAACTGTTGGGCAAAAATCCCTCAAGGTAACATTGCAGTATTTTTGGGTTGATTGTGTTTGTTGACAAAGTAGGTTTCCATGGAGAATTTTTGAGTTCCCGAGAAGTTGTTAATAATCCATGTTGACAAAGTACGATAGGCGGTACAAAAGGGCAGTACAAGGTGGCTCCGTTTTCCAGTGTTTGCCAAATTTTTGGGGTCCAAAATTTGGAGTTTGGTGAGCATCACGAAAATAGGATTTCCTTGAAGATCATATTTTAATATGGAAAAGGAAAGAATTTTGCGAAGATGGGATGCATGGATTGGATTTTGTGAAGACCAGAAAAATGGAGGCGGTGATGCTTCGCGATTACGTCAAAGCTTCACGAATGACAGAGTTGAAGCGCATCGCAGCGGTGAAGGGCTTTGCGAGGGAGCTTCACGGCGAAGGCGCGAAATAATGCTGACGGTGATGCTCCGCGATTACGACGAGCTCCGCGATCCGAAAATTTCTGAGGTGCTTCGCGATTTGGAAAAAATTCCGGCGGAAACTTCGGAGCTTTGCGATTTGAGATGATGTGGCGTTGACTTCGCACATAAGGGTTAAGGGTCGATGGAATTGCCTATAAATAGAGGCTGACCCCCTCGAGAGAAGTAGAGATAATTTTCAGAGAAAATCATTTGCTCTCGGTTCGTGAAGGTAGTTTGCGTAGCCTGTGTGCTTCGCGAAAGAAGAGCTTCGCGACGACTATTGTAGCTCCACAAAAGTTGCGCGCTCCACGTTGGCTTAGTAAGCTTCGCGAGGGAAGTTGCTCTGCAACAGCTTGAGCTTCACGGGAGTGCTTTGCGGGAGTGCTTCGCGAGAGAGCTTCGTGAAAGGGCAGGAGCTTCGTGAAGTCGTGTTTGAGCTTCGCGAAATTGGAAGCCTCGCGAAGTAGGGTGCTTTGTGAAGGTGTTTCCAAAGTGAATTGCCCAGTGGTTAAGAGGAAAAGTGGTATTCATCAGTGGATGAATGTTGGACTATAACAGAGAATCCATCAACAGTCAAGGATGCATGTATTCATGAAAATGAAGGACCTACAGGTCTATAAACTATGAGTGGATCCCTTCCAAGTGCAGTGAGCATAGGAAGAGGAAGAAGGTGATCCTCTCCACCGGTAGTGATCCAGAGAGAGAGAAATAGGGAGTGACCCTTGGGAAAGCAGTGAGCTGACCCTAAACCTTGCAAAGGTAGTGAGCCTGGGACAAAGTGACTGTACCCGAACATTGTAATCCATAGCTAGTGAAGTTTAGTGGAATTGGTACGACTGACAACTTGTCGGCGTATGCTCCTTGGACGTAGCCCTCTACGGTGAACCAAGTAAAATTGCTGTGTCCTGTGCATGCTTTACTTTCTATTTAGTTTGTGCAACAGGAAAGAGAGAGAAGAGTGTTTTTCTTAACAGAAAAACAAGATTAGAACGGGCACTTATTTTAAATTATTTATACCCTAATTCACCCCCCTCTCAGGGTATTCATCCTTGTGGACCTAACATCAACCTTATCTATTCACCTAGGGAGAACAAAGATGTATTGAGATCTCTGAGAAAACTTTTGGTGGGACAATATGAAAAGAGAGATTTCTGAATATACATCAAAGTTCCTGGTATGTCAGAAAGTGAAGGCTAAGAGCCAAAAGTCTAAGGGGATGATGCAACCACTACCCATAAAAACATGGATGTGGGAAAACATCGCCATGGACTTTATCATTGGACATCGAAGGATATCCAGAGGAAACAATGCTATATGGGTCATTGTGGAACATCTTACAATGACAGATCACTTTATTGCAATTTGAGAGGACTTCTCATTGGATCAAATTGCACAGATTTACATCAAATAAGTGGTAAGGCTGCATGGAGTACCACTATCTATTTTATCCGATCGTGATCCAATATTTACCTTGAAGTTCTCGAAAAGTCTCCAACATGCTCTAAGCACTGAACTAAACTTTAGCATGGCCTATCATAATCAAAATGATGGAAAATATGAGAAGACCATCTAGAAACTGGAAGATACGTTGAGATCATGTTCTATGGACTTCAAAAGAGGATGGGACTGACATCTTCCACTAGTTGAATTCTCCTACAATAACAGTTTCCACTCGAGCATATGAATGACACTATACGAAGCCCTTTATGGGAAAAGGTGTAGAACACCGACATGTTGGGATGAAGTCAGTAAACATAAGCTGCTAGGACCTGAAATGGTCAAATAAATGGTGGAGAAGGTGAAAACCATTCATCAGCATATCAAGGGAGCCCAAAGTCAATAGAAGAGTTATGAAGACAATATTTGACATAACCTTGAGTTCAAAGTTGGAGACATGGTATTTATATGCATATCTCTGTGGAAGATGGTTATGAGGTTTGGGAAGAAAGGGAAGTCAAGTCCTAGGTACATCGGTCCCTTAGATATTCTTGATCGTGTCAGGGTTTTGGACTATCAACTAGCACTTCCACCTACCATGGAAAAAGTACATGATGTATTTTATGTATCCCTCTTAAGAAAGTACATACCAGATCCTTCACATATACTCTCTTTAGAGGTGGTACAGTTGGAGGATGATCTTTCTTATGAGGAACAGCTAGTGAAGATCTTAGATAATAGAGATAATGTTCTATGTAATAAGATTACTCACCTAGTAAAGATACTATGGAGGAACACTACTAGAAATTTAAGCTATAGCCACGGACCTATAGATATGGTTTTATAGGTCCATGGCTATAGCTTGTTTATATCCACAATTTAATTTTTAATCTGTGGCTACACAATTATGTCCCCCTTCTTTTTTCGATTCCCGTCGGGCTCCACCTCCATCCCCGATATGCGTCCCCCCATTTTTTTTATTCCAGTCGGGCTCCTCCTCCATCCCCAATACGCGACCCTCTCACTGCGGCACCCTCCTCCCCCGAAGACCTCTCCTCCTCTCCGACGACCTCTCTCACCGTGCCCTCCTCTCTTCCCTCACATATTTCCTCTCTCTCTATCACTACTATCCTCTATCGCTCGTCCTCACCGGCTTCAGTTCCTCCATCCCTCATCGCGGTTCCTTCATTCACGACACAAATTCTCCAATCATGGCTCGACTTATCCATTCAGGGTTACTCCATCCCTCGAGTGGTACTTCCTTCCTCCATACCATTCTTTGGGCATTCCTCCTCTATTTAGTGCATCGGCAGAAGTGTTCCTCCATACCCTTCTTTGGGCCTTCCTCCTCCATATGGTGCGTTGGCCCAACTAATTTGTATTGTTGAGGAATTGGGGGTTCCACCTAGGTCATTGGACTCACCCAAACTCATATACACGACCTGGGTTTCAATATAAATGATGAGACCTTCTTGTTTTCTCTTAGGGTACAAGTATTTATTGGAGATTTAAATGTAGTAAATGTCTAGTAAGTTATAGAGGAGAAGGATTTATTAGTCTATATTATGTTAGTTGGTCCATATTACAATTTTATTTTAGTTATCATTTAGCATGTATTGATGATCTTTCCATTTTATTTATATATGATTCTATATTTTTCTGCTATTTCTTCTGAGCTATTTTAATCTTCTACAATATATAGATTTATTTATTTCTAGTCTAGAATGTGGGGGATTAATTGGCTCTCTATTTTTTTTACAAGTTTTTGTGATGTCTATTATATTGATGGGTGATGCCAAATTTTCAGTAGTTTTGGCCATGACCCTTAGGACTTATATTATAAGGAATAATGTCCTGATGAATATTCGAGGACCTCACCACTAGTTAAAAGAATTTAGTGTATGGTTATGTGAACTTGAGGTCATGTAGAATCCATGTGTGGGTTCATTTTGGGTGGTCTATATTAGGGTGTAACACACACACACACTCACATAGGAATCCCATATATATCATCCACATATCCTTGATAATACAATAACGATATGTACTTTAAATACTAAATAATCCTAAAGAATACTACAAACCTTTATTAACCCAAATATTGTTTTTAAATAGATAAGGGTATCCCATGCCTCTCCCAAACCATATCTTATAAGTAATGAATAATGTTGTTATGGGTTGTCAAATCCTGATAAAATTTGATTTTTTATTCTAGAAGTAGAGGATTCTCCATGAATTGGGATTAAAATTGGAAATATTAGAATTGGGATTAAAATTGGAAATATCAGAATTGGTATGGACCTTCCATGAGTGGTTGGTCACCATAATATTTTTAATAGGTTATATGATGATATTATAGACAATTCTGCCATTATTTGTCTTATGTGAAAATTATAAGAGGATTAGTCCCCACTGGAATTTAAATCATGACCAAACTTATGCGATGAGCATAAGGGGACTAGTCCCCACTAGACCTAAAATCATGACTAGAATTTTGTGATGAGAATAAGAGGACCCTAACTTTCCATATATTAAAAGTATAAGATTTATTATGTGATAAGAATAGGATGATTCACCTTTCCTAATGCATCATAATCCCATCCTTCTTCATGCGATGAGCATGTAATTCCTTAGGTGATGAGCATAGAATTCCTTAGGTGATGAGCCTAGAGTTCATTAGGTGAATAGCCTAAAATACCACAGGTGAATACCCTATGATAAATTTGGTGATGAAGATAGGATTATATAGGTGATGAGAATACTATTCCTTAGATTATGAGCCTAAGATGTCTATATGGCTTGACATAAGAAGATATAACAGCCTTCCTGCCCAGATCATAACTGAAGATCCATCATTTACTTATATGTGGAAAGCATAAGATTCCCTCACTTCCAGAAATGAGAAAGATATTTATGGGATTTTCTAAATATATAATGTAATTGAAATTCTACTCAAATTTGATCATTAGGTTGTCACCTTGATAAGGAAGCAAGTGAAATTATTAACTAATGTCCACATGGAGATGGAATCAAGAACAATATTAATGGGCATGTGTTAATTATATAAGAGAAATATGGACTTGGAGGGGGGACTGGCAGGGGGTGTCTAGGAGGGTCTGTAGGGGGGGTTAGCGGGGGGGGGGGGGGGGGGGGTTGGCAGGGGGGTGCTTGCAGGGGGGACTGGAAACACTTCCTTCTTTTGTTCATTTCTTTGTGACATAATCAGTGGTGGAAGTTTACATCACTTACAAGATTCAGGATAATTCTTCAAGCCTCATATAAGATTCTCATACTAACATCTTTTCTTGGGAACTTCATATTCCTTCTCAATAAGATTGGGAACTTCCAACTCCCTTCTAAGCTGTCCAGCTCCCAATTGTCTCATCAATATGCTTAGGTACTCCAACTAACTTGCAAGCCATTTATCATCTTCATATTGGTATGAAACAACTTTTCTTCCTCATTGAAAAAAACTATGACACAAACACAATGTCGATTTAACAATCTTTCACTTTGTTTTTATTGTCAATACCAATCTAGCAATTGGTATGTCAAGATGTTCTTTAATTTTCTTATCTCCTCTTTTTCTCATTGACTTCTCTCATTTTATTTTCTCCCCGTATTGACAATAAATACAAAGTTCATGAAAGAGGATGGTATCAATTCATTATTAAACAATGTGCCATCATTCATTCTATTTAAAGTCTATGTGATCCATGTTTGGTGTAGAAAATATGAGGGTTTGATTTAGAAAACAAAGCTGTACCATTAACAAACTGAACATGATACCAACTGATTATAATTCCCATGACTCATTTAAGGGATGTTCAGATGTCCTCAAGTTGAAACCAAATGATTCCAATTGAAATCTTCATTCTTTTTGGAATTACAACCTGAGATCTTGCACTCATCTCAATACACATGTTGGAAACATTCAAGTACATGTAGCAGGTTTTAGAAATCAGCCTTGAGATCTCAAATTTCCTCAACTTCTTGTCATTGATTAATTCAATTTATCCCCCTTAATATCAGACTTTATTTGATCATTAACAGGGATGAGAGAAATGCATACCTCATCAATGAATTTTTCTAGCACTTTCCAAAAATTCTAGATTTTCATGGAATAAATAAGTCTGGAAGCTTCTCAAGGGTCTTCTCCACTCATATCCCCATCGAGGAGACGCACTATATTCACTCCATCAAGGCATATCTTTCCTTCTGATGTTATTTGTAATACCATTTGATAAATCATACCAAGATGGTAACTTTTTTTAGATTTGGAATAGTTATTCCAGCTTACTTCCCTTCATTTTCTCTCCTCTTGAGAACTAGTTTTACCTTCAATTCCTTGAATTATATGGCACACTAATAACACAAAAATAATTAGGGAATAAGGTGGATGTCCTTGCTCATCAATTTGAGCTATTGGGTTAAGAAAATTTTCTCAACCAGTTTGTCCTTTCCAATTTAGCTCCAAGTCTGGATGGACTCTTCATGCATGCACTTCGGGATTTTCAAGCAGCCTTGGGCAGCATGGATTTATTTCTTTCCTCATGTGAGATTTTATTTTTAACAAGATGATAGCGCACGAGCTACTCCAGGACCATGGAAGGTTTATTCCTATCTTGGGAAGAGGGTAGGGGGAAGAGTGCAGGAGGTAGGGGGAGTGCAAGGGGGTAGTGGGGGCCGGGGGGGGGGGGGGTGCAAGGGGGTAGGGGCTATGCATACACCATTGGTATTAAAAGTGATTTCACATATGTTAATATTTTAAGTGAATTTTAATAATTCTCATTGTTTCCTTTCATTCTCGCATGCATTCACTTGCATCTATTTGTGTTTTAAACTTTTGCTGGGTTTTATATGGCTAGGTTTAAGCTGAATCAATGATTGGGGTGAGTGAGGCCAGTAAATGTGCACAAATTGTCAAGGTTTAAAATCAACTAGGTTTCCATTTGTTTATGCTTATTGAATTTTCAACTTGTATACTAAATAATTTTAGTCATTTTTTACACTTGTTATTTTCAAGTATTTGAGTATGCCTATAAGTCACAATTAAGCATCATAATCCTTGATGACATTGAGAGGTAATTACAATAAATTTCAATGCAATACTACTTTTGGTCTTTCCATTCGATAACCACTGTGCTATTCTTTTTAGTATAGGATTTTGGAGTACATTGCCATTGGACCTCGTTTTTCTAATATTATTTCTTGAACACTGATGGTCCTTTTGAAACGGCTTCCTCCCCAGGAATTCTTCTCATCCCTTTTATTAGTATAACTCATTCCGAATATATCTTTATGAGGTTTTATTTGTCTCAATGTATTCACAAGAACTGGATTTCTTGTGTGTATGCTTTCGCATGATAGGCTGTGTCTGTGGATAGGGATTCATGCTATGTAGATAACCAGAAACAAAACATATCCCATGCTTATGCATGTGAGAATATATATAAGGATCCTCTTGTGTGTGGCTTGACACCTTTGAGGTAGAGTCCCTCTCCCAGCCTCTTTAATTCAAGAATTTTTTAAATTGCATTTAGCTGCCTTCTTGATTCCTGCTTGTTTATATTAAATTGAAATTCTTGATCAAGTGTTAGTTAAAATAATTTTTTCTTTTTATAAATAAGTCATGGTTTTGTAATAAAACCCCTCCAACAGAGGTGCGATGTCTGCAAAAACTCACAATGGTAGTTTATGCTTATATAGATTGTTTAAAATTATTGCATTTATGTTTTCCATTTTAATCCTTACTCCTCTCATTTGAGACACCACAGACATCTACAAAGATTTTTTTGACTCACAGGGGGGTGTGCAGGCTAGGGGGCTGGTGCAGGATAGGGGGTGGTGCAAGGGGGGATAGTGCAGGCTAGGAGGCTAGGGGGTGCAGGGGGGGGGGGTGCAGGGGGGCTGTGTAGGCTAGGGGGTGGGTGGAGGGGGATAGGGGGAAGGGGGAAGAGAGCAGGGGGCAGGGGGTAGGGGGAATGGTGGATGGGGGATACACCAATCCAACATTAGTTTTAAGATTTTGAGATTGGGGGTTTAACCTCTAGCCTTATTTATTTTTAGATTCTATGATTTATATTCTAGGATTCTTAGTTTTAGAAGTTATGGTTTCGAGTTTAGGGTTTTAAGTTTTATAAATTTAGGGTTTGGGGTTTTAAGATTTATGGTTTTAGGGTTTATATGAATTTTGAATCCATGAAATTCATTTCTATCAAAATAGGTTGAGCTCACTTGCATCCTATGAAACAGGTGCAGGAGTGACATTAAATGACCAAACAACCTTTTTCATTATCATGCCCACCTGCATTTTTTTTTATGTTTTGGTTATTTTGTTTTATTTTCCATATTGTTTTTTTATATACCAAAATCATTTTTTAAACCTCACTTATTTTTCATTTTGTTTGCCACTTTGCCATGCCAAACCTCTTTCCCTTCCATTGAAAGCACTTCCAATATTCTGAACGAGGAATTAGTTTTGATATCTTAATATCTAATGTTTTGAAAACCTTTACATCATGTTTTCGATATTTTATTGATCGAACACCTAGATCAATTCTTGATCCTCTGGAAACCTCAGTTGTTTGGAACTTCAAGTACACATGAACAACTCAAAATGGTTTTGGATTCTCATTTAAACATGTAGCTTGACGCATCACCCCCCACATTTTGCTTATGTTTTTGCATTTTTCAAAGCAGATTATGAATTTGGAAGGATTCAAGCAAGGGATGTTTTGCAACATCTCTGGACAAGCCCAATCTCAAATGCATCAATTGACATTGTCTGGGGAAACAGATGTATTGAGGTGCGACCATTGGGTGTTACGAAGGTAATTGGACTTAATCAAACATGTTATTTAGTTGTTTAATGGTTTATTTTAACTACCTGCATTGGTGAGCCACCACTTAAAATCACAAGATTTCACTTAATGTGAGACTCAATTTCTCTCCTAGCGTACTTCAAGTTAAACCTATAAATGTTTTATTTAATTATGCTAAATTGAAATAAAAAACACTGTTGTTTTTCATGACTAAATGGGCCATAGAATTTCACTTTGCAATATTCATTGTTTTTTCTTTTGAATGTATGTTAAGTAGGGTGCAGTAATTGATCACATATTGGGAGAAATAGTTCACAAAAACTTGATGAACTCACTGATTGACTACGTCTTGTGCATTGGGCATTTCCTTGAGAAGGTACAACTTTCCCTTTATCACATCTATAATTAGTTATGAACCTACAAATAAAGTCAGCTATAATTAGTCATGGTAGTGATTATGCATGTATGGGGCTATGTGTTCCCATGTATATACATATAAATGCGTACGTAGGTGAGTAGAGACTGGTATATGCATATAAGCATATGTGTAAGGATCCCCTTGCACATGCTCATGGCCATGCGGGTGTGTGCATAGGGGCTAGGTGTCCTAACATGTGTGTGAAGGTGTGTATACCTAGTAGGGGAGCAATAACTTTTAGTTAGAAAGCTCTAAGAGCCGAAGTGGATGGTTTGGTTCCAACTTGAGGTAGGATCCCTCTTCTAGCCTCTTTAATTAAAGAATGCTTTAAATTGAATTTAGCTTCTTTCTTAATTCTGCTTAATTATATTGAATTGCATATCTTGAATAAGTGTTCTTAAATATAATTGTTTCATTTGATAAATAAAGTCATGTTTTTATAAATAAAGTCATGTTTTTATAATAAATCAATGCCATGATTTTATAATAAAACCCCTCCAACGAAGGTGCGCTTTCTTCTAAACCAAAGAGTAGTGATAGTTATTTGTATCATGTTTAGAATTGGTTTGAGTCTTTTATATGCCTCTTGTTGGTGTTTGTTTTGTGGATAGTTAGTTTTTGTTTTCTTTGAATAATATAAATTGGCTTATCATACTCGTTTAACTCAAATGACATTGCCCGAGTAGGCATATGCCTTGACCCTGACACTTTCCTTTTCACGCTTTGAATATTATAAATAAAATTTCCATGTTTAGGAAAAGTGAATGAATTTGTAAATGGTTTGTGTAGGGTGAATGATTCTTTTTCGTCATTTTTTCCCTTTAAACATTGCGTCATTGTGCCACTTGCTACAACCTTCTCTTATGATCCCTTATTATAGCATATTAAATAGTTGATATGTTCTATCATCTACCAGTGGGGCAACGGTTGGAATGTTTCCCTACATCCTCCCACTCCCTTCGCTCCTGGACAGAAGATGCTACCCTATGGATGTCGCTGGACTGGGCCAACACGCCATGGTCATGCCGTGGTCACGCCGCGGTCACACCGTGGTGATGCTGTGATTTGGACCTGCTCCGGGATGACACCTCGCGAAAGTTCACAGTGATAGTATTCTATGAGTCTTGTGATTAATGTTGAGACTGACTAATCACAATTTCTACCGGTGGGCCGACGACTGGAATGTTTCCCTGCCTCCTCCCACTCCCTTCGCTCCTGGTTAGAAGATGCTGCCCAACAGATTTCACTGGACTGGGCCAACACGCCGCGGTCACGCCACGGTCACGTTGTGATTTGGTCCTACTCCAGGATGAAACCCCACGGTAGTTCACAGTGATAGTATTCCATGAGTCTTGTGATCAATTTTGAGACTGACTAATCACAATTTATTCTGGTGGGGTGATGACCGAAATGTTGCCCCACCTCCTCCCGCTCCCTTCGCTCCTGGCCGGAAGATGCTGCCCTGCAAATGTCGCTGGATTGGGCCAACACGCTGCGGTCACATCACAGTCATGCCGCGTTCATGCCGCGGTCACGCCACGGTCATGATGCGGTCACGCCGCGGTCACGCCATGGTCACACCGCCGTAATACCGTGATTTGGCCCTACTCCAGGATGACACCCCGCGGTGGTTCGCAGTGATAGTATTCCATGAGTCTTGTGATCAATGTTGAGACTGACTAATCACAATTTCTGTTGGCGGGGCGACGACCGAAATGTTGCCCCGCCTCCTCCCACTCTCTTCACTTCTGGATGGAAGATGATGCCCCTTGGATGTCGCTAGATCGGGCAACATGCCGTGGTTACGCTGCGGTGACACCATGGTCATGCTGTGGTAATGCCGTGATTTGGCCTTGCTCCAGGACGACACCCCAGGGCGGTTCACAGTGATAGTATTCCATGAGTCTTGTGATCAATGTTGAGACTGACTAATCACAATTTCTGCTGGCGGGGTGATGGTCAGAATGTTGCCTCGCCTCCTCCTTCTCCCTTCGCTCCTAGCTGGAAGATGCTGCTCTTTGGATGTCACTGGACCGGGCCAACACGCTGTGGTCACGCCGCGGTCACACCGCAGTCACGCCGTGATTTGGCCCTGCTCCAGCCACATCTAGCCCACACTAGCCCCCTTCCACCTTCATTTCAGCCTGCTGCCACCAGCATTCCAGCCCGCAACAGCCCCCTTGCCACCTTCGAATAAGCCCGCACCATCCCCCCAGCACCTGTAACCAACCCCCTTCCACCAGTATTCCAACCCCTTCCACCTGCATTCGAGCCCGCACCAGCCCCCAGCCACCTGAAATCTAGCCCGCACCAGCCACCACCCCTAGCCTCCTGTAAAAAACTCATGCCAGCCCTCTGCCACCTGAAAAATAGCCCCAACCACCATTTACAGCCCTCACCAACCCCAACCTCCTACATCCCAGCCCACACGAGCCCCTGCCACATGACAAACAGCCCCCAACCACCTGCAATCCATCCCACACCAGCCCCCTGCCACCTATTCCAGCCCACACCAGCTCCTTGCCATCCCCCTGCCGCCTGCCTTCCTGCCCACACCAGCCACTCCAGCCCGCACCAGCCATTGCACCAGCCCCCAGCCTCCTGCATTCCAGGATGCATGAGAAAAACTGCATGCAAATCACAAAAAGGAAAGGTAAAAGCAGATCCCCTTGCCTGAGATCTATTTTCCCTGAAAAGTAGCCATGTAAAGTGCCATTAATGTTCACCGAGAACATTGGGGTAGAGATGCATCTTTTAACCCAAGACGAGAACCTAGTCGGAAAGCCGAGAAGATCCAAAGCATCCCATAAGAATTCCCACCTAACTAAATCAAAATCCTTGAATAAATCAATCTTGAAGGCACACCTAGGAACCACGGAATCAAGATGGTAACCCCACAATAATTATTGGGTAACAAGATTATTAGGATGAATTGTTTTTGGTACTGAAGGTTGATGATATTTTTATCCAGCTTTAGATTTATGAGTCTCTTAAGGTTATTTTTGTAACCATCCTACTAGAGGGTCTGAGTTATAAGTGGTGTAAGTCTATTATTTAGACTAAGCCAAATAAAGACTATTATTGGAAAAGTTTCAAGGCATTGTTCATTTAGCATTATTTCATAATGAAGTGAAGGTACTGATGGATATAGATTTTTCTAGGAGGGGCTGTCTAGATGGGGTGTCCAAGGGCTGTCCGGGGGGGGGGGGGGTGTCGGGGGGTCTGCAGGGCAGGGGGAGGGTGTAGGTGGGGTGTCTAGGAGGGACTGTCTAGGGGGGTTGTCTAAGGGCTGTCCGGGGGGGGGGGTCTACAGGGCAGGGTGCAGGTGGCGTGTCTAAGGGCTATCCGGGGGGGGGGGGGGTCTACAGAGTAGGGGGAGAGGGGGAGAGTGTAGGTGGGGTGTCTAGGAGGGGCTATCCGGGGGGGGGGGGGGGGGTCTGTAGGGCAGGGGGAGAGTGTAGGTGGGGTGTCTAGGAGGGGCTATCCTGGGGGGGGGGGGGTCCAAGGGCTGTCCAGGGGGGGGGGTCTGTAGGGTAGGGGGCAGGGTGCAGGTGGGGTGTCTAGGGGGGCTGTCTAGGGGGGTGTCCAAGGGCTGTCCGAGGGGCTGATTTGAAGAGATAAACCCACGATCAATGGGACCTAACCTCATAGAAATAATTTTGATAATGATTTTTGGAAAGGTATTCTCAATAGAAATAGGTCTGAAATCCTTTACATCCATATAATTTTCCATCTTTGTGATTAGGGAAATAAAATTGGAGTTGATTCCATAGGGCATTGAGGCATGGTTAAAGAACTCCCTCATAGCGTTAAGAAGCTCATCACGAACTATGTCCCAGTAGAACATAAAGAATTAATTTGTGAACCCATCAAGACAAGCCACACTCTCAAGATTTAGAGAAAAAAGGGCACTCTTAACCTCCTTCTCATCAAGGTATGCAACAAGGGAGATTGTTGGATTGGTGTAGCCCGATCTGCTTGGAACATGTACCTTTGAGATACAACCATAACACCAAGATCATTGAACTTAGACTTGGTAGTATAAGCATCCTTAAAATATCTAAATAGAACATTCACATCCTTAAGCTCTTTGAAATTTACTTCAGAAACAACTTTTTGAATAGGAGGGAATGATTGGAGATTCCTAATCAACTTTTTTTGGGTAGTCGTTAACCCAAACAACTTGTCAAAATCAACCATGGGAATAGAGGACTTATTAAGTTCTCTAATCTCATCATTACTATATTTTAACTCATGTTTCATCTCATTATAATCTCCTCAAATATTATCAAACTCATTTAGAATATTAGAGGCAAAAGATTAAATTTTATAACTTTATGAGATCTTACTAATAGAGGGTGATTCCTCATGCACAATAAGAGGTGGTGATGGTTTAGTAGAGAACCATAGAGCTGGGCTAAGCGAGAGAAATCATATCCTTAGAGCAAGGGGGGAGGGTGAATATGGGTGCAGGGGGGGAGGGTGCAGGGGGGTCTGCAGGGGCAGGGTCAGGGGGAGGGGGGGGGGGTTATGGGGAAGAGGAGAGGGTGCAGTGGGGGGTCTACAACCATAGGGTGAGGGTGAAAGGGGAAGGGGGAGGGTGCAAGGGGTAGGGGGAGGGTGCATGGGGTGCGCGCGCGGGGGGGGGGGGGGGGGGGTAGTGTTAATCCCACCTATTATCAATGCGATACAACATAACCACTATTTCCATATCATTTCGAGTGCTTCTCAGGACTTCACTCCCAATAAAATACCCTTCTTCTTAACACCGTAACATCGAGTAGTTAATCATCAGGAAAAACAACCATCTCCATGGCCACATCATTATTTAGTCATCCACCTCCTAAACAGATATTCTCATCTTTCACAACTCTAATATGTCCACCAAAACACCCATAGAGGGCTTCCAGTTTCTTAAAATTTTGGTACAATGTTTTCTCCTAATGTTTGAGGGTGTTTATATGAAGATCATATCCAAAAGACTTGGTATCATTTCACAATGATTTTCAATGATTTGAATAAAACCTATGATGCATACATGAAAGTTGTAGAATATTGTAAATATGCACCAAAGTATACTACATGATGTAGTAAAATCCATCATCTTGTGGTTTGTGTTATTTGGTAATTCATGATACCAAAACTAGGATTGATTCATGGTACCACACCTAGGCCACTATGACTCCCTACACCTGAGATCTCCATGTGTTAACTAGGATACCATCATTCCTGCTTTAGTGACATTCCAAAATTCCACCTGTAAGGGGTGGTGTAAGGGGTATTGGGGGGGGGGGGGGCTATGCAGTGGGGATGTGCACGTGTGAAGGGGGGGGGGGGTGCAGGGTGGGGTGCTAGGGGGCTGTGTAGTGGGGTGGGGGGGATGTCCAGTAGGGGTGGTGCAAGGGGTGTCCAGTAGGGGGGGCTGTCCGGGGGGGGGGGGTCTATCTAGGGGGTGGAGGGGGGTCTGTCAAGGGGGGGTAGAGCGGGGGGGGGGGGGGGGCTGCTGTCTGGGGGGGTAGTGTTAATCACACCTATTAGACTATATTGTCACATCTTCTTTGATCATATAGTCAAACAAAGTCATATTTTAGATATTTGAATACATTTAGGAAATACTTAGGCACAACATTTTCATATGACATTATAAGTCATATGATTATCAATGCTGTACAACATAACCACCATTTCCATATCATTTAGAGTGATTCTCAGGACTTCACTCCCAATGAAATACCCTTCTTATTGACACAGTAGTATCGAGTAGTTAAACATCAAGAAAAACAACCATCTCCATTGCCACATCATTATTTAGTTATCCACCTCCTAAACAGATATTATCATCTTTCACAACTCTAATATGTCCACCAAAATGCCAGTAGAGGGCTTCCAGTTTCTCACAATTTTGGTACAATGTTTTATTCTAATGTTTGAGGGTTTTTATATGAAGATCATATCTAAAAGACTAGGTATCATTTCACAATGATTTTCAATGATTTGAATAAAACCTATGATGCATACGTGAAAGTTGTAGATTATTGTAAATATGCACCCAAGTATACGACATGATGTAGTAAAAACCATCATCTTGTGGTTTGTGTTATCTGGTGATTCATGATACCACAACTAGGCTTGATTCATGATACCACACCTAGGGCACTATGACTCCCTACACCTGAGGTCTCTATGTGTTAACTAGGATACCATCATTCCTACTTTAGTGCCATTCCAAAATTCCACCTGCAAGGGGTGGTGCAAGGGGTATTGGGGGGGGGGCTGTGCAGTGGGGATGTGCAGGTGTGTAGGGGGGAGGTGCAGGGTGGGGTGCAAGGGGGGCTGTGCAGCAGGCTGGGGGGTTGTCCAGCAGGGGTGGTGCAAGGGGTGTCCAACAGGGGGGGTCTATCTAGGGGGGGGGTCTGTCTCGAGGGGTGGAGGGGGGTCTGTCTAGGGGGTAGAGGGGGGGATGCTGTCCGAGGGGGGGGGGGGGTGCATGGGGTGTGCGTGGGGGGGGAGGTAGTGTTAATCCCCCCTATTAGACTATATTGTCACATATTATTTGATCACATAGTCAAACAAAGTCATATTTTAGATATTTTAATACTTTTAGGAAAGACTTATGCACAACATTTTCATATGACATTGCAAGTCATATGATTATCAATGCTGTACAATATAACCACTATTTCCATATCATTTCCAGTGCTTCTCAGGACTTCACTCCCAATTAAATACCCTTCTTCTTGACAACATAGCATCGAGTAGTTAATCATCAGGCAAAACAACCATCTCCATGGACACATCATTATTTATTCATCCACCTCCAAAACAGATATTATCATCTTTCACAACTCTAATATGCCCACCAAAATGCCCGTAGAGGGCTTCCAGTTTCTCACAATTTTGGTAAAATGTTTTCTCGTAATGTTTGAGGGTGTTTATATGAAGATCATATCCAAAAGACTTGGTATCATTTCACAATGATTTTCAATGATTTGAATAAAACCTATGATGCATACGTGAAAGTTGTAGATTATTGTAAATATGCACCAAAGTATAAAACATGATGTGGTAAAAGCCATCATATTGTGGTTTGTGTTATGTGGTGATTCATGATACCACACTTAGGCTTGATTCATGATACCACACCTAGGCTGATATGACTCCCTACACCTGAGGTCTCCATGTGTTAACCAAGATACCATCACTCCTGCTTTAGTGCCATTCCAAAATTCCACCTGCAAGGGGTGGTGCAAAGGGTATTGGGGGGGGGGGGGGTGCAGTGGGGCTGTGCAGGTGTGCTAGGGGGGTGTAGGGTGGGGTGCAAGGGGGGCTGTGCAGCGGGGTGGGGGGGGGGGTGGATGTCCAGCAAGGGTGTCTAGTGGGGGGGGGGGTCTGTTCAGGGGGTGGAGGGGGGTAGAGGGGGGGGGGGGGCTGTCCAGAAGGGTTTCCAGGAGGGAGGGGGGTGTCCAGCAGGGGTGGTGCAAGGGTTGTACAGTAGGGGGGGTCTTGTCCTGGGGGGGTCTGTCCAGGGGGGTTTCCAGGAGGGGGGGGGGGGGGCTGTTGTCCGGGTGGGGTTTTCCAGGGGGGTTTCCAGGAGGGAGGGGGGTGACCATGAGGGGGGGGGGTCTGTCCAGGGGGTGGGGTGGGGGGCTGCTGTCTGGGGGGGGGGTGTTGTTAAAGTGGGTTTCCAGGAGGGAGTGGGGGTGTCCTGGAGGGGGGGGGGGTGTTCAGTAGGGGTTGTGCAAGGTTTGTTCAGCATGGGGGATGCTGTCCGGGTGGGGTTGTCCTGGGGGGGTTTGTCCAGGAGGGGGGGGGGGTTGTTCGGGTGGGGTTGTCTATGGGGGTTTCTAGGAGGGAGGGGGTGTCCAAGAGGGGGGGGGGGGGTCTGTCCGGGGGTGGGGGGGGGGGTTCTGTTTGGTTGGGGTTGTCCAGGGGGGTCTGTCCAGGAGGGAGGGGGTGTCCAGGAGGGGGGGGGGTCTGTCTAGGGGGGTGTCCAGCAGGGGTGGTGTAAGGGGTGTCCAGCAGAGGGGCTACTGTCCGGGTGGGGTTGTCATGGTGGGGGGTCTGTCTAGGGGGGTTTCCAGGAGGGAGGGGGGTGTCCAGGAGGGGGGGGGGTCTATCCAGGTGGTGAGTGGGGTCTGTCTAGGGTGGGAAGGGGGCTGCAGGGGGAGGGGTGCATGGGGGGGGGGGCTTTAAGGTGCAGGTGGGGTGTAAGGGGGAGAGTGGGGGGGGGGATTTGCAGGTGGCGGTGGGGAGGATGTAAGGGGCCAACATTGGCTGAACGATGCTGTTTTTTTTACGAAATCTGTAGGCCTATAGCCACGGTTGCAACCATGGCTCTAGAAGATGAGTGATTTTAGCCTATGACACGGGTTGAAAACCGTGGTATTATTGTTGTTGCCATGGTTAGAAATGTGGCTATAGGTTTTACCCTATAGCCGCGCCAATACCAGCCACGACTGTGTGAACCATGGCTATAACCTATAGCCACAATTTTTGGGCCTATAGCCACAGTTTTAAACTATGGCTATAGCCTAATTTTGTAGTAGTGGAAACATAAGTACAAAGAGGCAACATGGGAACTAGAGGAGGCAATGAAGGAAAAGTACTCGTAGTTTTTTATGGCCTAAAATTTAAAACAAAATTTCGAGGGTGAAATTTCTTAAGGGGGGAAGAATGTAACGACCCAACGTTTTATCAATGGAAATTACTTTCTTAAAATTATTTCATATAATTACATGAAATCACAATAAAATGAAATATTAATTACTATGTGACCTTTAAATATAATTTTCTCACACTTGTGTTTTGAATTTCAAAAATCAGACATACACGGTTGTGATCAGTAAGTTATTTAGAGTCTAATTTGACCAACTTAATTTTTGGTGAATAGTAACATACCCTTATGAATAGTAATTTTACCCTTATTAATAGTGATATAACCTAATTAATATTAACCTTACGTATGATAGTATATAAATAATATTTAAGTGAAAGTATGATGTACCTATATTTTGGAATAGGTAAGTAAATGTTTTAAAACTGATTTTTTAAGAATAAATTATGATTTTAATTAAATATTAAATTAATCATATTTAAAAAATCAATTTTTAAAAATGGATTTCATTTTTGGATTCTACACGTCAAAAAATGGTTAGGGTGAATTTTTGGGATTTTTCTGAAATACTTGAATTTTTGATGAATAGTAAAATACATTAATTTACCATATAAATACATTATAATTAAAATACACTATTCATAACATAATAAGTGATGTGAGAAACAAATTCTAGAACTCACATGAATTTATTACTATTTTAGGTCATGGAATACTCACAATTTCTTGTCTTGTGAAGAAATAATAAATTAATGATTATAATATTATGAAAACCCTCCTCCCCGCCACTATAAATACCACCCATCCTTACCTCTTCTCTTCACTCCTCTAAAGCCTTGTTACTTTCCAATATTCTGCCCAAATATATCCTAAAGCTCCTCCCCCACGTCCAAAATCCCTTGGCCTCTTCAAAAGACCAAATCCTCTCCCCTTAAGAAGGCTCTCAAGGAAGTTTGATTCAAGAGGTAAATTCCTCTTTTCTTTTCATTCTTTTTCTTTTCAAGTTCATTTGTTTTATATACTTACCCCTCCTAATCCAAATGTTATGAAAAATATAGTACCTTACATGTACTGAATTTTTTATGATAATGGAATAAGTTATTATCATCTCTCCTTTACCAACCTTTTGTTTGAAAGAAATAAAAACACCGTTTGAGATGTGTTAATTTAGCACAGTCAAGGATTACAGGTTATCAATTTATATTACTATCATCAATTCTAGTCATGAAACCATTTTTATGTTTGCAACAGAATATTATATGTTTATTTTATCTTATTTTATGTTCTGTAATCCTTATGAACTCATGATGCAAAATAATAATTCAAAACAAGTTAGTTGTGAGAAAAATCGTTAAATTAATTCAAGTGTTTATCATTAATGTTTTATATAATGATTTGACTTCACTCTAAGGAACCAAATTAATTTTGAAACCATTTAATCTCTTGTATGTTCACTAATATCATATAAATTCAATTCAGGAAATCCACTTTCATCTTACATGTTTATCTGAACATGAATATAAGTAAACCAATCATTAAAACCAAGTAAGCAAACAGACCCAAACAATGAAATTGAACCTCATAACCAACCAAAATGGTTATAAATGAACATAAAAATATTATAGTAAATATTATACATATAGAAGAGATTATTTAATTAATAATTAATAAACCTAATTTGTCTATTCATTTCATTAATAACAAGTGGAGAACACCAACAGACTTAAGGTAAGAGATCCTATCCATTTCACTTTTATTCAAGAATGTCCTCTATGCTATGCCATTTTATGTGTAATCCCTAATGATGGGGTATAATTTCAAACCTACCCATTACTGACCTCATAATTTATAAGTGATGATAAACCCATTTATCTCTCATTAAGTCCTCTTAATTACACCTGATACCTTGCTGATAATCCATAAGGAATTCTACCCGAACTGCCTTTATTCCTTCGGGTTGCTCTATCTTTCTTTTTACCCAAATAAACTTGTCTTTTATTTTTATTCGAAACTTTTAAATTTTTTTTATATGATCCAAACTCATGTTTCAATATCCTTCCCTCATTCTCTTTCTAGGATATACATTCTTTTAATTGAATCCCTCCTCGATACTTCCCAATAATCAAACTCGTTTTAAGGGAACTTACCAAATTTTTTTACCCAATTTCAAGTGCAATCTATCCTATGTTTTAAGACACCATTGTCTTTATAAAATCAGTATTTTTATTATGAAAAAAATTCTTGGTTCAATACTGGTTTTATATAAAATATTGTTCCCTTTTTGTATTTTGAAAGCTCTATAGTATTTCACTTAAAACCGAAAAAAAATGTTTTAATGATAAAATTTCTAAAATACATTTCTTATATATTGTCACTTCTGTTTGAAATCACTCACCATGATATATGCCTATTTTACCTTATGAATTTCCATTTATGTTCTAATTCCTTTCTTTCATGGACACTTTCATGATACGCCCATTGGTTATGCTTTATGTTATGATTGTGGTACCCAATTATTTCTATGGCTATCCCTTATGTTTATGTAATATTGATTATATATGATTATTTATATGGAAAATGTATTCATGAAATTTAAGATGGGTGCACTCAGATAACACTCCAATGTATTGGGTAAAGTTGAGTCTCATGAGGTGTTATGTGCAGTGGTCTTGGCAGTTGGCCTTGGCTTGTGATACTATGAGAAACGGTCTTGGCGGTTAGCCTTAGCTTGTGCTACTATGGGAAATAGTCTTGGAAGTTAGCCTTTAATTGTAATGAATTCTTGTTTTATGTTTCTACCACTTTTCTATGATTCCATGTTTAAAATATCCCATGTTTATATATTATGATTCTATATGTTACATGCCTTTTTATATGATCATGTCACACCTTCTATCCCATGTGATAATGCTTTGTTCTTATGATTTTTCCCTTAATGGGATTTTAGCTCATCCATTTGTTCATGTTATCCCTAGGTTACCCTATGAATATTTATGAGCACAATGGAAGATAGGAGTTAAATACAGAGTTTAAATAAAAAGTTGTTTTTTAATGTTTGATTATGTACCTAGTCTTAAAAGACACTAGACTTCACGATCCTTGGCTTGTATCCTAATATATAATTATTCTTAAAATCATTTAATGTTATATGTAAAAGTATAGGGTCTCTATAGGAATGGTTATAGAGCATATGAGGTTCCTTGGGGGTTTCCCAAGGGTTTGTCACATGAAAGGAGAAGAAAAGAGGCTAAACAGTGTGCAACACATGGTTGGCGCACGGTTAGTACTAACCATGCACCTGGGCCAGAAAACCATGTGGCTAGAGACTCCTCTCAGATAGAGGCTGGAGCATAGGAACCACATGGGTTTCCAAACCATTTGGTAGCCCTCAGAAGACTGTGTGACCTAAAACCTCTTGAATAGAGGGAGTCTCACAATTAGAGGACGTTTTGGAAAAATTTGTACCCAAACCACGTGTCGCTCAAAAATCAGGAAATTATGATCTTTACCTATCGGACTTAAATGATTCTCCCCCAAAATTTTCCTCAATTCACCCCCCTCTATATTAAGTGATAAAACAGAAGATCTGACTTCTTCCATGGGTGTTTTACCTTTGATTATTCGACTCCACTTCCTTACATTTTTTAGAAGATTATCATTAGATGGTTTCATCTCCTTATAAATTCCTAAACCCTCATTTTTTAGGGTGTTATTTATCTTAGAGTTTTAGACAGGGTCAGTTCAAATCAAGGTTTGCAGTTGGGCAAGTAATCATCGACGAGCATGAGGTAGGCGAGCTTAAATATTTTACCCATAGTATTGATGTGTTATATGTGTATGTAGTTGTGCTAATTCAATACTTTGTTGTTTTTGTGTGTTATTGACTAAGAAAATTAACTTGGTCCTTAAATAAAGGTACGAGACCCTTCACAGATCCCATTGGGTTCATTGATGATGTGAGACCAAACCTAGGGCTACCCTTAGTGTATGAAAAACCCTTGTAGATGGTAAGATGAGTCAATAAACGTGGTTTTAGGGTAGTTATGAATGTGAATGTGTTGTTAGTAGTATATTGATATGTGGGATTAGTTTAAGGGAAAATTGAATCAATTATATGTTGGATGTTATAAAATTCCTAAGAGGTTTTGAAACAATTTACATGATTTACTTCAAATTTTGATCCAGCTGTGGGTTTAAATTAAGAATATGATGTTGAAAGTGGGAAATGTTTTAAAATGTGGTTTGGTAATTAATTTAATTTAAAAATTTATTTTCTTATGATATTTAAAATGATGATTTGAAATGGGGGTGTGGTCCCCTTTTTGTGAAAATTCTTAATGATTGTTTTTAATGGGTGGAAATGGAAATGAAAGCCTTAGGGCATGTTCTAGTTTTTTCAAATAGTAAAACCAATGTTTTAATGGTTGGATTCAAGATGATTTAAAATGAGTATTTTGGTTTTTGTCTTACCATGGGATGTATAATTAAATTTATTTTAATATTAGTTTAGTTGTTAATATGGCTTAAGGGGGAATTTGGTATAATGTAAATGTGTTAAATTAATTATGTGTGTAAATGGAAAAGGTGATAAATAGTTAAATAATAATGTCCATGTGATTTTTTTATGGTTTAGGATGTTGGAATGAGGCTCCAATTTCATGGGCCATGTTAGATTGATGCTCTAGGACCCACTGATATTTTTTAGGGTTTGGGATGTTGGATTGAGGCTCCTCATCCTTGGGTTGGGATATACTGATGCTCTAGGCCCCATCAATTCATTATATGGTTTGGGATGTTAGATTGTGGATCCTCACCCTTGGTTCAGGATAGACAGATGATCTAGTCCCCACTATTTATTTTATTGTTTTGGAAGTCATACTGAGGCTTTATGCTCCCAAAGTATGTACATGGTATGGTTACCTAGACCGATTCCCCAAGGTACTTGGTTAAATTAAATTGAATAGTTATTTCACCTTGTGAATAAAAGTATTTAACCCCTTGATTCTACGGATTAGGATTCCATCATGGATATAGTGGGTTAGGTTGGTTGGATAGCACAATGGAACTTAAATGAATAATTGGTTAATTAATAATTGTTTAAAGGTGAAGCATCCTTTCTTTTGTTTCCCTATTTATTTATCACACCTTGATTATCTGCATACACTATTGTATAGTCTATATATTTCTTTAGACACCACTAGTGACGACCTACCATGTTTTACTCCCACCCTTCTCGAGCTACCATGAAATTGGGTACCTGAGAAGATGATACTTGTTTTCTGGTATAGGTTCAGGATATAGACCTGATGTTTGGTTTATACATGGGATGATGGGTTGGATCATGTGATGTCAAGACCTGGTTGGACTCTATATTGGGAATGGGGTTTTTCCATTGTTTTGGTATTTTGGGTCTTTACTATATGACTGCATCACATGTAGTGTATTCATCATATTGTTATGGCACGTGTTACTTGGTTATTTTTTAGATCATGATGAATGTTTTCAATTTATTATTCCTGATGGTTATTAATTTTTTTGGAATTATTTCTGCTGTGGTTTTACTCTGATGAGTGGGTATAGTCTCCCCTTTGTACCCTTATAGACCTGCGCTGCTAGTCGACATCTCATGATGTACAAGGAGGTGCACTTGAGGTCATGTGGATAACTGGATCAGGGTAGTGATTATAGTGGCTCCTGAGACTGGGCATTACAGGTATTCCCACCTAATTCAAATAAGAAATAATCTTAGAGAGTCACACACTATGTTTTTCCATGGATCTCAATTAAATTCTATTCAAAAATTATTAATTGAATAAATATTATTCTCAAGACTGAGTGATATTTTTTTGAATGTTTTTATCAATTGAAAATATTTATTAATGAATGAAATATTTAAATATTTATTTGGGTGATTAATAAATTCTATAGGAGTTCAAAAATACCAAGACCGTGTCCAGTAAAAAATATTAATTAATAAGTCGGTTAAATAATATTTGTTATTGCGCAAGTTGGCACGCACAAAAAAAAATATTATTATGTGGCATAAAGTTTATTAAATATTATAATATTGTTTATGGGATGATATGTTATTAAATAATATTTTAACCTAAACCCTAGCTCTATAAATAGATGGTTATGTTTATTGTATAGGGCGTGCAATAGAAAAGAGAGAATTTTTGTGCATAATGAATTAAATCTCAACTCTTCCTTATCTCTTCCTCTCAAGAATGAGAAACACAATAGAGATTCCTTCAAGACTAAAGGATAAATGATAAATATGAATTATGCAAGACAATCGCTTCTCCATGATAGAACTCAGAGATTGATTAGCGTTACTCCAAGATAAAAGGAGAATGTGTGGATCAACTTTAGAGGGATTCGATCCTTAGATTCTCATAGTGAAATGAAGGAGAACTAAAATATTCTATTCGTATGATTAGATTCTACATCAAATAAAGAATCATCAGATCATTTATTCTTTTATTTCAATATCATATAAGTTAATTATAAATTTGATGTGCAAGATGCTCGCTCGGGGTTTTGGGAAACCCTTTATTAAAAGAATTTTTAGTATATCACCCACCACCACACAAACCACTATGTCTAGAACCAAAAAATAACATATGAAACATGAGAAGAATTATACTGGATCAATATAATCAATAATGTGAAGAACAATTATCACAAATCAAAAGAAGATAAAATTCATGCTCAATATTTTAATTAAAAGGGATGGAAACCAAAATTGATGAGCCCCACCTCGATATGGATTGATCATTGGTGAAGAACATGTTCACTAGCAATGGAGAAGACCCGTTGTGTTCTAAAACTCTCGATCCACCTTGATCTGATCATTGTTTTTCATCCGATTCCAATTCACCAATGAAGAACGCTCTCAATTATCCTCTCAAGGATCCTAGGGTTATGCGACAAACCTTAGATAATTGATAAAAGATATTATTTATTGAGTATATATATTATATAATTTAAAATAAAATAAATAAATTTAATTATTTATTTTAATTAAATGCACTACCAACGACTGCCTCAACCAGACGTCCCACACTGACCAACATTAGGTTGTAGCTAGGGTAAACCCAATGTTATGGAATCAACAACAGTCTCATATTTTCAATATACTTCTCCAGTTAGGATATATCCCATTATTTTTGAAAAAAATGAATTCTCATGATATTAATATAAATAATATTTTCATAATATTAATTCTGGGCTCACCAAGCCTAGGAATCTCGTACTGTCTGAGTGCCTGGCTCTAAAAATATTTCTTAATATATTTCAAAGTAATACAAGAAAAAAATAGGTTTACTACACTATTAAAATTTAAGAATTTTCATCATTGGAAAGCATAAGATAAACAAAAAAGTCAGGATTCTGAGCTTGCATCTTCTTCTCCCACTCCCAGGATCTCTCTTGCATGCTCCTATGCTGCCACTGTAGGTTCCGGGCACAGCAGAAGCATGTCGGTGGGTTTTCCCAACTTTAATTTTAGCGTTAACAATGATCAATCCGAGAACCGTCACGATGTAAAATGCCAGATCTTCAGAATAGAACAAAGAACAAAAAACAAAAGAGAGAGTCCCATAACCATAAAGATAGAATCATCATATATTGGTTATAATTAATTTAATTAATTGACAAGAATTACCTTGATGGAATTATTTCTTAGTTTATGTCTCCGATCACGATCTGGTGTGATCTGTCATTGCGTTGTAGAATCCATGTGTAGGATTCCTCTAGCGGTGATCCACACGTGCTCCATGTATCTCTGGACATCATCAAAGGGATCTCCGGGTGCTAGCTCCAAAGAACCTTCGCTTGCGATGTTCGCCTTCGATCGTCTTGATCCGGTGGTGGTGGATCTCTCTCAGTCTTGAGAGAGTTCTTGGAGGAAAGAGTTCTTTCAGCCTTGAGAGAACTCTCTAGAATTGTTGTACACAACGATTGGGGAAAAGTGTTGGGGTTGTGAGGATATTTATAATCGAGTTTGAGGATATAGAGTTATGACAATAAATAAATGCGTTACACATTTTATTTATTTCATCAACTCCTTTTGAAAACTCCCATGTCGAATGATTAATTCCTACGACATGCGCCCACACTAATTATAATAAATATCATTTAATAAAATGACATTATTTCCTAAAAATACTAACTGGAAATACTACACGCTATATGATCATTAATACACAGCGTGTACTCATTTTCCATAAAACTACACAGTGTGTATATTCAATATACATGGCATGTACTTTTATTTTCCATTTTTCTTTATTTCCTCCACCACATTTTTTAGTTCTTGAATAATGGATATATATTTCTTAAATAAATGTAACTACATTACTCGCTAATAAATATATATTATTTCATCCACAATATATTCTGTCGAATAACTAGTGTCGAAATAAATGTGACCAGACATCCTTAAATAATTATTAAACCACAGTCAAGAATAATCTTTATTTAACTTGTTAAATTAATATTTAACTGAGATACATGGACACACTTAGTGTGTGACCCTCTAGGCCTCTTTCTCGTTGGCATTAATTGGGCTTTCCTAAATTCCAAGATTACTGTCTACCAACGGGTTAAGGAACCCAAGAGAAAGAAGTTGATGCCGCATTGATGTGTCACCTCATACGAATGCTTACCGTGTAATATAATCCCTTTGTCACGATATCTTGAATCAAGCGGGTTGCATGCTAGTGCCATCAACCCATGTGCTCGATTATTCTTTCTTTGACTTTCCAGAATTGAACTCGCCCATACCTTACCATGACCATGAATTTATTTAGGATATAACAATTCCATAAAAGGGCCTGAGATATCTACTTCTATTATGGAACATAAGGGAAAAATCCTTTCTTGCATTATCTATTAATGCAGTATTACTCATGACGCACCCAACGTATCCTACCTCACTGTGAATAGTGTGTTTTCACAGTTTTCATCAATACATTTAAGTTCACGAGTTTTAATACCCATTAATAATATTCTTAAAGTCTAAGGACCAATGCACACATCCGCAGATAGAAACATCCAATGACACTATGAAATGTGGATTTTCTACTGGTGGGCCTCGTTCTCATAATATCCTCCTGGATATTACCAATGGCGCACACCATGAGAAGGTCCCTCAAAGTTTTATGAGTTCTCACCCCTAATGGCCTGTATTATTTGTGTCCCTCAAATAACATCATCCGTCTATAGAAAATATATTCAAGAACAGTGTTATGGCACTTCTGGGTTCTCATCATAGCAGCGATCCACTATGACCCTTTAATGCAATAGTTATCCTTATACATTATCACATGAATTGTCACACAGAAGAAAAATCAAGATGTGATAAGGATTTTATTAATGAATAAAGTAAAAATTAGTTGGTTCTAGGCCACCAACTCCAACAGACTCCCACTTGGACTAGGGCCAACTAATAACAACCTTTAACCCGCTAGCTCTCACATGATATTCATTCTTCTACTGAGATAGGCCTTTAGTCATGGGTTCCTCCACGTTCTCTTCCATGGACACTCTACTCACTACAACTTCACCCCTTTGATATAAATCCCTCAAGAGGTGATACTTTTTGAGTATGTGCTTTGTCCGTTGGTGTGAACTTGGTTCTTTCTCAAGAGCCACCACTACAATATTATCACAATACAACATGATGGAATATTTACTTCTAAGCACCACATCAAGATCCTGGACAAAGTTTTGAATCCAGAAGGCTTCCTTGGCTGCATTTAAAGCTGCTATATAATTGGACTCCGCTGTAAAATCGGCGACAACTGGCTACTTTGAACTCTTCCAGCTCACAGCTCCTCCATTGAGACAGAAAACATATCCAGATTGTGAATTCAGATCGTTCTGATCTATCTACAAACTAGCATCATCATACCCTTTGATGACAAGCTCCTCATCTCCTCTATACACCAGGAACATATCCTTAGTTCTTCTCAGATACTTAAGGATAGTCTTAATAGCAGTCCAATGTTGTTCTCATGGATCTGCTCGATACCTGCCTACCATACTCAGTGTATAGGCAACATCAAGCCTGGTGCATAACATGTCATGAATGATGGATCCTATAGCCGAAGCGTATGGGATCTTACTCAATCTATATTTCTCCTGTTGTGTCTGGGGACACATTTTATTAGAAATATGTAATCCATGTGTGCTGCTTCGGCGGTGGCGTAGTGGTGCAGGGTCGAGGGCCATAACAAAGGTGTTCGGTGAGGTCTGGGGTTCGATTCCTGGGAGCCCGCTCTTGGGGGAATTTCCGCCTCTCATGTACCACTCATCTTGCCGGGTCACCCGGTGTCTCACCGGGTGGGCAGAATGGGCGCACTTCACCTGGCTGACGGATTGCTGTGACGAACCATCGCCGATCGAGGTGTTACCCCGTGGGACGCAATGTCATCTCGGCTGGCAATGACTCCTCTCCGGCTGGGGCATCCCCGGGTGATCTCTTCGTGGGGAGGGGGGTTCTTGAGTGTGGAGGGTTCGAAAAGGCCACTCTTGGGAATTCCCTTCTTTCATATTGTAATCCATGTGACACTGGAACCATTCCCCTCTTGGATTGTTCCATACTAAATCTCTTTAGTATTTGGTCAATGTATATACCCTGAATTTGTCTAAGCAGCCTCTTGGATCTATCACAAATGATATTGATCCCTAGAATGTAGGCTGCTTCACTCAAGTCCTTCATGGAGAAACACTTGTTCAACCAGTCCTTAACTGACTGTAAGATTGGTACATCATTTCTAATAAGAAATATGTCGTCATCATATACTACTAGGATAACAATCACATTTCTATTAAACCACTTATAAACACATGGCTCACATTCGTTCTTAATGAAACCAAATTCCTTTATGGCTTCATCAAATCGAATGTTCCATGACCTGGATGCTTTCTTTAATCCATAAATGGATTTCTGCAACTTGAAAACCTGTTTGGCTTCACCTAGTGTCACAAACCCTTCTGGTTGTGTCATATAGACATCTTCTTGAAGGTTCCCATTAAGGAATTATGTTTTGACATCCATTTTCCAAATCTCATAGTCATGGTAAGCTACTATGGCAAGTATGATTCTTATGAATTTAAACATGGAAACTGGTGAGAAGGTTTCATCATAGTCAATTACTTGATGCTGTCTGAATCCTTTAGCCACTAACCTTTCTTTATAGGTTCTAACTTGACCTTCTATGTCCATTTTTCTCTTGAATACCCATTTACATCCAATAGGCTTTACATCAACTGGCTCATCGACCAGAACCTAGAATTGGTTCTGATACATGGAATCCATCTCAGAATTCATAGCTTCTAGCCATCTTGCATATCTTGAGCTTTCTATTTCTTCCTTGTAGGATAGAGGTTCATCATTGTCCAACAATAATGATTCACCATCCTTGGTGACTAGGAAACCAAATCTCTCTGGTTCCCTTACCTATCTTGAGCTCCTACAGAGTACTTGTGTTTCTGGAACCTCTTCCACAAGGACCTATGGAACTTGTTCCTGTACCAAATCCTGTGTATCTTGAGCATCAACTTCGTCAAATTCAATCTTGCTCCCACTATCCCTTTTGAGGATGTGCTTCCTCTCAAAAAAGACAGCTTGTCTGGCGACATTCAATTTCTTGTCTTGAGGGTTATATAGGTAATATCCTTTTGTTTTTTTGGGATATCCTATAAAGATACACCTTGTGCCCTGGGGTGCTAGTTTGTTGCCTGAGAAGGCCTTAACAAATGCCTCTCATCCCCATACATGTGTATGCGAAAAAGTGGGTTTCCTTCCATTCCATAACTCAGATGAAATTTCATTTGCTGCCTTAGTTAGTACTCGGTTTAATGTGTATGCTACAGTTTGTAATGCATATCCTCAAAAGGATAATGGAAGATCTGCATGACTCATCATCAACCTCACCATGTCCAACAAGGTACAGTTCCTCCTTTCACTAACACTGTTCCACTGTGGTGTATAAGGAGGAGTGAGCTGAGATAGAATCCCAGACTCCTGTAGAAGATCAATGAACTCTTGTTTCAGATATTCTCCACCTCGACCCGATCAAAGTTTCTTTATATTCTTACCAAGCTGATTCTCTACTTCATTCTTGAATTCCTTGAATTTCTCTAAGGCTTATTAATTATACCTCATTAAGTAGACATAGCCATATCTAATTAAATCATCAGTAAAAGTAATGAAGTAAGAATATCCACCTCTAGCTTCTACTGGAAATGGCCCACACACATTCGTGTGCACCAATCATAGAAGCTATGTGGCCCTTTCACCGTGTCCACCGAAGGGCGGCTTGGTCATTTTTCTTTGTAAACAAGCATGACATCTATCAAGTGGTTTTAGCTCAGTAGAGTCCAAATAACCATCTTGGCAGAGCTTTGTCAAGCGCTTCTCGTTTACATGACCAAGACAGTGATGCCACAACTAGGTGATGTATGATTCATGTGAGTTTGTTTCGTTATCAATTTTCAACACTTGGTTTTCATAATTTAATACATACAAAACATTATTTAAATTCACCATACCATAACATACGTTGTTCTTATAAAAGAGACAACCCTTATTTCCAAACTTGAAAATAAATCCATCTATATCCAAAAAAGATACAAAAATTATGTTCATGGTAACACTAGGCACATAATAACAGTTATGTAAAACCAAAATCATCCCAGTCGGCAATGAGATGTGGTAATCACCAATAGACAATGCAGCCAGCCTTGCACCATTGGAAGCTTGAAGATCCACCTCTCCTTTGTTAATATTTCTAAATATACTTGGTTCCTATATTTGAATACATATGTGAGCCCCACAAGCTGTATCTAATACCCAATGAGTAGAAATAAAAAGATTACACTCGATAATGAACACACCTTTAGAGTCCCCACACTTCTGGGTGCAATTCCTCTTCTTGTGGCCCTGCTTGTCACATGAAAAACACACCGCCTCTCATTCCTTGCCCTGCCTCTGGATCTTCCCCTTCTTGGAAGGACAATGATCAGGGGCTTCAGACCATTTATAAGTCTTTGGACCCTTTTCCTTATCCTTCCTTTTCTTATTCACCATAAGGACTATGGGTTTGTCACGCCCCATGTCCTTATCTACCTGGCAAATTAAGGTCAGAAGTTCTGATAGACTCTTCTCATTTTTGCTCATGTTATAATTGAAAATGAAGCTAGAGAAGGTCTTGGGAAGTGATGATAGGATGAGATCTGTACGCAACTCATATGGGAACTTAATCCCTAAGATGTCCAGGAATTCAATGTAGCCAATAAGCTTGACTACATGAGGCCCATATGGTGCAGTCTTTCCAAGATTAGTTGTAAACAAAGCGTTGGAGATCTCATATCTCTTCTGTCTCACCTTCTCTTGGTAGAGATCCTTAAGGTGAGACATCATTCTATACATATCCATGTTTTCATGTTGCTTCTAGAGCTCATTAGACATGGCCGATAGCATGAAACACTGGACATCAATGGCATCATCCATGTGTTTCATGTAGAGAGATAGTTCCTCATCACTGGCCTCCTTTCTACGTGCTACTAGAATAAGCTCTTCCAATACATACAATTTCCGTTTGTGGCGAAGGATGACGCGTAAATGCCTCTGCCACTCTTGGAAATTGGTGCTGGTGAGAAGGTTTTCCTTATTGAGTATGGTTCACAATGATATGTTTGAAGTCATTTTTCTTGCCATTTCTACAAATTAAGATGAGCAAAGGTTTATCACTTTATAAAAATGATACAAATAAATAAATTAATACTTATTAGTCTCCTATTATTTTATCTAAATCCAATATCCCTCACCATTGACTTCAGAATATTCTGTTGCCTGAATATTCTAGTGGTATGGATCTATATTTCCCTTTGAATTACCCCAAATAGGGTTGGTCAAGCCACTTTAAGGGTTTTAGGTAGGCATTCCAAATTCCAACTACATTAACTCGCAGCTCCTTGATCCGTTGAGTGGACTCCCCAATCATGAAATCCTTTTATTTTGGATTTCCTCAACCTTTGCCTCTTGGTCACACCAAGTCCTGCTGTGGTAGTCAACCCTTGATGCAGACCAAGTCAAGTCAACCCAAAAACTTGAATTAGAATTCCTGATAATTGAAATCACCCCAACTAGGGTTGGTCAAGTACTTTGAACTATGGTTCGATTCTAACCAAGATTATGGAAGGCTATACCAACTTAATATTTCTTTGAGGGATTTTATCCTTATATGTAAATTTCCATTTTATTATCTTTTATTACATGCTTTTTAATATTAAGTGGGATATACTTAAGTGATTAACCATGTCTAAGATAATATTTACACATAAGTCGGTATTTATTTTAGTTCCATCTTGCATGCTTGTTTAATTCATTAATTGTGTGATCGTGACAACACAACCACAATAAAAATAAACCATGCAACTGACATAAATAAAATAAATGGTATGATCATGATCCTTTTCTATTGGTTATTTTATCTAGCAGTTGATAAACTAACCCAAGAACTAGGGGAGAAACACCATGAACCTTTCAGGTTCATGTTTAAAGATTTCCACCTGTCCACCTTTGTATCTCCTTAGATTAGTTTCGCCTTGGATCTTGACTTGAATAGCCTCCACTAGCCTAGGAGATCCATCCATTACATATGCATTTATCTCACATGCAGGTGAGGGGTAAAAGGGGTTTTTACATAAAAGAATCCTTGGGCATGCAGGCCCTACATATTAATGAGGAGAAGGCTCGCAGGACAACAAATTTAATTTAAATAAATAAATTAAAAGAAACCATTCACATACAAAGGTCTTGGTCTAGCTCATGATCATCCCTACATGCAACGATATTTACGCATAAATAAAACTAGCATTCAATTATTTAATCATTCTTGTTTAAGGTAAATCACGCTCAAATCAATTAATTATCTTTAATTAATCAATCCTTTTATCTTAAACCCTTTTCTGAATTTCCTTGAGATTCTCATCCATCATAATTTTAAACAAATAAATTCATTTAAAATTATCCTTGTACTTAACTTGTACCTTGGACAGAACCCGGTGAATTTCTATTCATTAGGCAGATGTTAAATTAAACACATATATATAAAACACCTATTACGTGTTGTGCCTCAGCTTTACACCTACACCATGGTACACATCTCAAGGGTTTGTATAATATATCAATAAATTTTAATAAATCTACGTAATTTGGATGAGTACACGGTGTGAAGTTCTGACTACATGGTGTGTACTTTTTGTTCACCGTCCATCCGAAGTACATGCCTGGGGACATGGCGTGTTGATGTACTTTGGAAATTTTGGAGTACATGGCATGTTCAATGGGACACACGCCGTGTAGTTTCCGTGTTACACGGTTTCCATCCAGGCAAGCCGTGTACGGGGTACATGGTCCAACCCTAACTCGAAGGGACTACACGCCGTGTTCAGTTGGACCACACATCATATAATCTGGAAATCATGTGCCACCTGTTCCTAGTCAACACACGGTGTAATAAATGACTTAGATAGGATCCAATACATAGCCTGATTTGGCAGAACGGTCAATGCATTGAACCTAGAATACATGTCATGTACTTCCGAATACACGCCGTGTATTCTAGTATTGTACGACCTGGAGAGTTCGACACCTCCAGATGAGTTCCTTTATTTTATTTTAATCAAAATTAAAAGAAAAATTCATTTCTATAAGGTGAACGAGAAACGAGAGGGGAGGAACAGATCTCGAAATTCAGATTTCTAAGAATGATTAACTTGAATTGAAACAACTAAATTATTAAATGCGTAAATCACCAATGAAAAACTAAATAATTATAATCAACGATATGACCGGTCTAATACCACTTGTAGGTTCCAGGTGTAGCAGAAGCGCATTGGTGGGTTTGCCCAACTTTAATTTTAGCGTTAACAATGATCAATCCGAGATCCGTCACGATGTAAAATGCCAGATCTTCGGAATAGAACAAAGAACTAAAAAAATATGGAGTCCCAGAACCATAGAGATAGGATCATCATATGTTGGTTATAATTAATTTAATTAATTGACAAGAATTACCTTGATGGAATTATTTCTTTATTGATGTCTCTGGTCATGATCTGGTGTGATCTGTCGTTGAGTTGTAGAATCCAAGTGTAGGATTCCTCTAGCAGTTATCCACACATGCTCCACATATCTATAGACGTCATCAAATGGATCTCCATGTGCTAGCACAGAAGAACCTTCACTTGCGATGTCTGCCTTCGATCACCTTGATCTGGTGGTGGTGGATCTCTCTCGGTCTTGAGAGCGTTCTTGGAGGAAAGAGTTCTTTTGTCCTTGAGAGAACTCTCCAAAATTTTTGTGCACAAAAATTGGGGAAAAGTGTTAGGGTTTGAGGATATTTATAATCGGGTTTGATGTTATAGAGTTATGATAATAAATAAATGTGTTATACATTTTATTTATTTCATTAACTCCTATTGAAAACCACCATGTCGAATGATTAATTACTACGACATGCACCCACACTGATTATAATAAATATCATTTAATAAAATGATATTATTTCCTTAAAATCATGAATGAAAAAACTACACACTGTGTAATCCTTAATACACAGCGTGTACTCATTTTCCATAAAACTACACGGCGTGTATATTCAATATACACGACGTGTGCTTTTATTTTCCATTTTTCTTTATTTCCTCCACCACATTTATTAGTCCTTAAGTAATGGATATTTATTTCTTAAATAAATGTAAGTGCATTACTCGCTAATAAATATATATTATTTCATCCACAATATATTCTCTCAAATAACTAGTGTCAAAATAAATGCGACCAGGCATCCTTAAATAATTATTAAACCACAGTTGGGAATAATATTTTTTTTAACTTGTTAAATTAATATTTAACTGAGATACATGATCACACTTAGTGTGTGACCCTCTAGGCCTCTTTCTCATTAGCATTAGGTGGGCTTGCCTAAAGTCCAAGATTACTGTCTAGCAACGGGTCAAGGAACCCAAGAGAAAGAAGTTGACGCCACATTGACGTGTCAGCTCATATGAATGCTTACCGTGTAATATAATCCTTTTGTCATGATATCTCGAATCAAGCGGGTTTCATGCTAGTGCCATCAACCCATGTGCTCGATTATTCTTTCTTTGACTTTTCAAAATTGAACTCGCCCATACCTTACCATGGCCGTGGATTTATTTAGGCTATATTAATTCTATCAAAGGGCCTGAGATATCTACTTCTGTTATGGAAAAGAAGGGAAAAATCCTTTCTCACATTATCTATTAATGCAGTATTACTCGTGACGAACCCAACGTATCCTACCTCACTGCGAATAGTGTTTCGTCATAGTTTTCATCAATTAATCTACGCGCACGAGTTGTAATACCCATTAATAATAATCTTAAAGTCTAAGGACCAATGCACACTTCCACATATAGGTACATCCAATGACACTATGAAATGTGGATTTCCTACTGGGAGGTCTCGTTCTCATAATATCCTCCTGGATATTACCAAGGGCGCGCACCATGAGAAGGTGCCTCAAAGTTTTATGAGTCCTCACCCCTAATGGCCTGTATTATTTGTGTCCCTAAAATAACATCATCTGGCCATAGAACATATATTCAAGAACAGTGTTATGGCACTTCCAGGTTCTCATCATAGTAGGGATCCACTATGACCCTTTAATGCAATAGCTATCCTTAGGACATTATCAAATGCATTGTCATGTAGAAGAACAATCAAGATGTGATAAGGCTTTTATTAATGAATAAAGTACAAAGTAGTTGGTTCTAGGCCATCAACTCCAACAACCACAACACCTGAACCAAGGGGATATTCCATCCTCACAGGATCCTCTCCCACCAATCCTCGATCAACATCGGGTACTCTGTGAAGGTGTATCTATCCTTGATTTTTAGCTCACCCCAGTCAATGATGTGCATCAGATCATGCATGTATCCCATTAGCTATGACACATGGAAAACTTCATGAACCTGCTCCAATTATGGGGGAAAGGCTAGATGGTAAGAAACCTTTACAACCCTCTGTAGGATCTCAAATGACCTTATGAATCTCAAGAATATCTCATATCCTCGTCCAAACCTCTGCAATCCTCATCATGGGGAGACTATCAAGAAAACATGCCTCCCTGCTTGAACTCCAAGGGCCTATGATGTCGATCTACATAAGATTTCTATAGGCTCTAGGCTATCCTCATCCAGTCACAGATCAAATAGACCTTCTTTGTCATCCCTTTCACCATCTTTGCTCCAACAAGATATGCCTATCTAATCCCAGTCTAACACTAGGGTGACCTTGAGGGTCTCCTATAAAAGGCCTTGAATAGTTCCATGATGATCAAAGAGTGAATACTATTATTACAAGAAGATTATGTCAATGACAAGTGATCCTACTAGCTCTGGTTGAATTCCAAAATACAATATATTAGCATATCCTCCTACACTTAGATATGTGCTTGGTTTGCCCATCCATCCGGGGGTAAAATGCTGTAATCATCCACCACTACATCCCAAATGCCTCCTACAGGCCTCTACAAAACCATAACATAAACCATGCAACATGGTTGGGGACAATCATCAAGGGTACCCCATGGAGTCAGATTATCTCCAACACATATAACTCTCTCACACTCTCCACCGAGCTCTAATCCCTGATGGTTTATGCACATGGATTTCACTATCATTTTTTATAATTTTTTAATTTAGATTTAATTAAATTTTTAACCAGTTATTGTGTTTTTAGGTTCTTTTTGTAGTACTTTAATATTTTAGTTATTTTTATAGTTTTTAGTTAATTTTATATTAATATTAGTTATTTATTTTTATATTTATCTGTTATTAATTTTTATTTTTTAGTTTAATTAATATTAGTTTTTTTATTAGTTTATAAATCAATTTTATTAATTTAACTTGTAAATATAATATATATTTATATAATTCTACTTATTATTATTATTTATTATTACTAATTTTAATAATAATAATAATAATAAAAATATTTTATTTAACTTAATTAGATAATTAGGGTTTAAATTTTTAATTTTCATTTTTTTAATTTGAATTTTTGTCTGTTTTTTTTGTTTTTGAATTTTCCCTCCCCTTGACCCATTCCCCCTATCCCCTTTTCCTTCACCTGCCAACCCCTCCCCTACCTACTCCCCCATCCTCTTTTCCCTCACCTGTGACCCCCCACTACCCTGCTCGCCCCCACAAATCCCCCTCTCACCCGCTCCCCTCACCCTTCCCCTTCCCCCTTATCCCCCCTCACCACCCCCTTCCCTACCTCCCTTACCACTGCCGCCTCCCCTCCTCAATCACCCTAGCACCCCCTTACCCTTTCAGGCCTCCACCTTCTGAAGAGAGCACACCCACAACTGCCAGCAATCCCTGCTCGGCCTCACCTCCTTACCATCCGACCAGTTCCCCACCAGCCTCCACTTCATCAGTTCATCATCAACATCTGCTTTTTCTACACAGCCTCACTGTGATGCCGAACAACCCTTATCCTCCTCGCGCTGCAGCTCTGTCCTCACACTGGAAGTGGATGGATCCGGGTGCATTGGTGATTGATAGCGAGTCACGCGTGTTAGTGACCTGCATGCAGGATTATATTTTCTTTCCGAGATTGACGTTGCATGGTGAGTGAAAGAACAAATCCAATCATTCTTTTTAGTGGCGTGATGGTTTAGTTCAACGTTACAACAATCAGTAGGACAATGGTTATTATTTTACGATCATCTATGGAGGATTGCAGTGACAAATGCGACGACATGAGCAGAATGATATTTGATTATTATTTTATCTATTGTATTGTTGTCTACATAGAGGGCTAATTATTTTGTGTCGGAGTTGTGATGAAAGCGACAGTGATTACATGTCATTATTTTTGAACTATGTTTAATTTTATTTTGAATTAATTATAGTTGTATGTTTAAGTAATTAATTATATATCCATTTAAATTAATTTTAATTTGTGCTCTACACACATACTTTGGTGTCCGTTCATGTGATACCTAATAATTAATCACAGGTGGGAGTTCATCAGAGAATTTATTTATCTGTAATTCAATCGCGTGCACGAGCGAATTCTGAATAAATAAATATATTAATTGAAAAATTAATATTCTATGTGTGCTCTGCTTCAAACTTGTATGAGTGATACATAATAAGTTATCTCATGTGAGCGAACCCAACATAGGTAGATACTTCGACTTTGTGAGAAACGGGTTGTTGTATTTCACCAAGTGATTCAGTGTTATAATGACACACAAATTATTCATCAGGACATAGAACAAAATGAAAAATAATTTGTGTGAGAATTAGAATACTATGTTACATCAGAGAAGGGGTCCTGATAGTATTTTTATCTTCACACAAATTATCCATCATTTTGTTCTCTGTCCTGACAAATAATTTGCGCATCATTGTAACACTGAATCACTTAGTGAAATACAATGACCCATTACTCACAAAGCCGAAGTATCTACCTACGTCAGGTTTAGTCACATGAGATCACTTATTAGGTATCACTAAGAAAAGTTTGAAATATATCACAAACAAAATATTAATTTTTCAATTAATATATTTATTTATTTAGAATTCGCTCATTCTCGCGATCGAATTCCAAATAAATAAATTCTTTTATGAACTACCACTCACGATTACTTATTAGGTATCACACAAACGGGAACCAAATCATGTGTGTAGATCCCAAATTATAATATAGATATAAGTAATTAAATAAAAATCCAATTAAAATTAATTTAAAAGGAAATCAAACATGGTTAAAAAATAATGACATGCAATCACCGTCACTTTCATCACAACTTTGACACAAAATAATTATCCCACCATAAAAAAAACACAACAAATAAAATAATAATCAAATATCACCATGATCATGTCATAACATTTTTAATTGCAAGACTTCGTCGATGATAAAAAAATAATGACCATTGTCCTACTGATCCCCGTAACGTCGAACCAAACCATCGCACTACATAAAAAGTGATCAGATATGCACTCGCTAATGCCGTGAAATGCCAATCTCTGGAAGCCCAAGAAAAACCTCTGTGGATGTTGATGATGCACCAGAAACAGCAAGGTACTCCCAAAATGGAGGAGGCGTGGTCACCTGATGTTTTTCTGGTCAGCGGAGGAGGGTGGTTCAGACGTATGTTGAAGCTGAGGGTGGTTTTCCACTAGTTCGGACAGAGGAGAGGTTGTCGCTGGTTGCTACGCGCTGGATTGATATGTGGGTGTGGTTTTTCTAGGTAAAAGGAGAAGGGGTGGAGGGGATGGGGAGAGGTGGCTGGGGGAGGGACGTGAGGGGGGAGGGAGGGGAGGGTGAAGCGCTGGAGTGAGTGGGGAGCGAGGGGTGGGGCGTGCGAGTATAGGGCTAGGGGGATGCAGGTGAGAGAGAGAGGAGGAAGGGGGTGGGGCATTGGGTAGTTAAGGGGATGTGGGGTGTGGAGGAGTGGTGGAGAAAAAGTAAAAAAAAACAAAAAATTTAAAATCAAAAGTTAAAACTAAATTAAAAATTAAAAATTAAAAATTAAAATAATCTAATAATATAAAAGTTAAATAATAATAATAATAATAACAAAAATACTCATAAAAAAAATAATAAAGTAGAATTATATAAATACATATTATATTTACAAGTTAAATTTATATAATTAATTAATAAAATAAACTAATAAAAAACTAATATTAATTAAACTACTAAAAAATATAAAATATTAAACATTAATAAAGTAAAAAATTAATAAAAGAGAAATAAATAAAGAAATAATGAATATTAATATATAATTAACTAAAAACTATAAAAATAAATAAAATATTAAAAAACTACCAAAAGAACCTAAAAACACAAGAAGCAGTTAGAAAATTAATTAAAACTAAACAAAAAATTTATGAAAATGTTAGTGAAATCAATGTACATCAATGGAACAGAAGTGTTTGGACTTTTTGAGTCAATCAAAAATCACCCAAATGGTATCATGGAATCTCACTATTTGTGGAAGACCTATCATAAAGTCCATGTATATTCCATCCTATTTCCACTCCAGGATCTCAATAGGCTACGTAAAACCTACCAAAACCTAGTGCTCAGCCTTCATCTGTTGACATGTGAGACATCGAGATATGAACTTGGCCACACTAGATCACATGCCAACCCATGAAAACTTTCATTGGAGGCACTTGTACATCTTAACTACACCGTTATGTACAAACAAATGAAAAGTGTGAAACTTAATCATCACTTCCTCTCACATCATGATGAAAACCATTTTTCGTCCCTGTAAAAGGATGATGTGTTCCCCTCCTTCACCCATATGATGAATCGCCTGAAGATATATGATCACAGAGAACCTCAAAATTGATGTCTCTAAAATGATCCTCCCTCACACACTAGAGAAGTGGAGGAGACAATGCCATTAATTGAAGATATTTTTCACCCTCTCCTCTACTAGGGTCAGTTGCAATGAAGCTAACTTCTCATAAGCCTCCTATATAAAATGAGAACAAGATTTTCTATTAAGGGAATCTTCCACCATATTTCCCTTCTTGAGGAGTATAGAATATCTAAAAGTTATATTACACCAAGAACTCAAACTAGAACCTTTGTATGAGGTTCAAATCTAACTTTATGAATATATACTTGAGAATCTATTGGTTTGAGTATACAATAAAGTGATATCCTAGAAGATAGTGCCTCCACATATTTAGAGAGAAGACTACCACTTCTAACTTCAGGTCATGAGTCACATAGTTCTTCTCATGGGGTCCCAACTACCTTTACCAATATGTGATCATTACCTACCTCTTAATCAACACATAGTCAAGCCTAATTCCAAAGGCATCATAATACACTACATACTCTACCGCCTCCTCTGGTAGTCTCAACATAAGAGCACTAATCAACCTCAACCTAAACTACTTGAAGGTTATATAAAACTTCTCTGTCTAGGTAAATGGAATCCCTTTTTTGCATCAGTGTTTTAAAAGGGTATGCAATACTAGATAAGTCCTCCATGGGCCTCTTGTAGTACCCCACCAATCCAAGAAAACTCTACACCTCTAACATGATCATGGGTGGCTCCCAATAAATCACTGCATCAATCTTCTCTAGGTCCATAAATAATCCATTATCAGATAGGACATGCACACAAAGTGAACCTCATGGATCCAAAATTGGAACTTAAAGAGATTACCATAAAGGTGGTGCTCCTGGAGTGAGTTTAGGTCCATCCTCAAGTGATTTTTATGCTCATCCTTTGACTTAGAGTACATGAGTATGTCATTAATGAAGAAAACCACAAATCGGTCAAAGTATGGATAAACGATCCAATTCATCAAATCCATAAACACATTGGGAGATTTTTTTCACACTGAAAGACATCACTAGGAACTCATTGTGTCTATAGTGACATCGAAATGAAAACTTCAAAATATCAACCTCGCGAACCTTCAACAGGTGGTAGTCAGACATGAGATCTATCTTCAAGAACCAAATAGAATCTCACAACTAATCATAGAGGACATCAATCCATGAAAAAAGGTACCTTTTCATTACTATTTTATAGTTGAGGGGTTATTAATCAACACAAATCCATAATATCCTATTTTCAATTTTCATAAATAAATCTGGAGCAGCCCAGAGGGACACATTGGGTTGGATAAAACCCTTCTCTCAAAGGCCCTCCAATTGAACCCTCATCTCTTGAAGCTTCATAGGTGACATAATATATGATTTAGAAGATATCAGTATAGTCTTGGGGTGAAACTCATTGTAGATATTCATCTCCTGCTTTGGAGGTAGTCTCATAACATCATCAGGGAATATTTCTATAAAGTCCTCCACTACCGAAGGATTCCAGACACCTAAAGAGCCCAATTCACCAAGTGCTAAGCTCAACAACTGATGGATTATGGGCTACATCCTCCTACTCTTAAGGCCCAATAACCCATCCATGTCATCTCTATCACTCAAAATAGAGAATATTTCCCTGTCATTCCAAAGGCATATGACCTGACTGCGATGACAGTCGATCTGGGCTCAAACCATGGACAACCAGTCCATACTCAAGATGATGTTAAAAGGTTTCATTATGATTACCAATAGGTCCCATGTAAAACATTCTTCACCAAGATATATCTCATATTACCAAAAGATAAACGATATCGAATAATTGCACCCAGTAGAAAGATCTAGCAAAAGTTGTGGTGCTAAGGTCTCAATAGGGGGCGCTATCTCTTGAAAAAGAGTTATGGAAATGAATGAGAGACTAAAAATTGTGTCTAAAAGTATTAGATAAATTATAGAATAAAAAATATCATACCTTGTATCATATCATGAGTTTTCAAGTCATAAGTCTCAATGACCTACAGCTGCCCGTGACCACAACCGCCAGCCCCCTGAGCTTGGTGTGGGCCGCTTGGTGGTGGTGGTGGAAGTAGTTCATAACATCACCCTCTATAAGTAGATCATCCTCTTAGAGATCCACCTTCCCCCTTTCCAACACTACCTCCCTGGGGGCTTTCCTAAACACGCCTAGGAGAACCCTGATCACGATGCTGTGTCTACCGTGGCTGTCCAACCATTGTATACCGTACCTACTCAGCATGTCAGGTTAGGAAATCACATGCCATGTGACCATGCTCATAACATTCATAGCATCTCCCATCTCCAGGATGACCTGGTCCTATGTGAAAACCCTTCACTACATATCCATGTGATTGAGACCGACCATGGGAAGTTATCCTGCACTAAGATATTGATGACTAGTGCCTACTAGATATTGTAGATGACTTAGCCCCATGACACCTACTTCCAGCTCCATCTATATTACATCCCTCATATAGGAATATCTCTATCACCAACACCTTCTCCAACACTTCATCATTGGTGGGAAATGCATAAGGGGCTCACACTGGCATGAATATCTCTATGGAGACCCTTCTTGAAATTATATACCCCAAAGTAACCATCATGAACTATGTTAAGAAGTACCATATAAGATCAATAAACCTCACATAATACTCAGTAACTGTCACAATACCTCACTGAATCTCCTGAAGCTCCAAAATCCAAACTGATCATAAGCCTGAGGGGAAATACTCCTCATGAAACAGCTGCTAGAAGTTGGTCCATGAGAGTGTCAACTCATCATACATCTATGTAACTAGACTACACTAATTCCTTATTTCTCCATGGAAAATATTCGATTCCAGTGAAACCATCTGATCGGTTTAGGTCTGCATGATCTTGGAGACTCAGATAATTAAATCAATCCAATATTACACTTCCTAGAGATATAGCTCACCACAGAACCTCAACATACTTTGGTGCTAGAACTGACGTAGTGCACTAAGATCATGTGCATCCTCATATTAACCTACTAGTAAAATCTGCTACTCGAAATGTGGGTGTGCCACTACCTACCCAACCGGAGGAAAGATCTCATGAGATGTCCCCTAAACTGAGGCCTCATTGCTTATTGAGTCTTCATCACAATCCTGAATTGGTAACCTAGATGGACATCTTTGTGGAGGAACTCTTAAAGTGATTAGCACATACCATGGTAAAATGATCATATATATATATGGGGAGCTGACTCAAGAAGGATGGTCATTGGAATCCATCCTATATGATGCATGTATCAAGTTCCCTATAATTGATGTCTTGATATGCCAAGTTGACAAGCATGTAGTCAGATTCTTGGTATATTGATACATCATCCGCTACACTAACACTAGGTTCCCTATCCTGAAATCCACACTTGAGATACATTGACACCATTTACCTATGATCCCAACCTATCCTCACCATGGGTCTATCTCTACACTGAACCAAGAATGACCACCTCCAATACCATTCAGTAATAACCCAACCCATTAGAGCCTTCCTAGACAGTGGAAGGTTAGTTCACCATAACCTCAAGACCACATCCATAGGCTAGGGGATGGTGACAAGTTCCAATAGGGCATAATATAAGTGAGAGTCCTTTTCTTAGTGTACTTATATGCATGCAACCAACTGTCTTCAAGCAATATCCCAGAGGAATAATAAAAAGGGATGAAACATCTAGAGTAAAAACATGCATGCAATAACCTATATGGAATAGATTAGAGTACAAACGAATAAAACCAAAGAGAAAATTGAAAAAATACATGCCTAAAAAATGAAGTTCTAACCTGAAAACAACTAGAATAAATAAAATATGAGAGAGACTGAATCCTCATCTCTATGACTGACCACTATGCGCTGTATATATACCCGAGTAACCCTATGATCCACTATAATAACTACCAATATATCCATAGTCTATATAATACACGACATGTGTGGGTAAATACCATGTAAGGGTGATTATATACATTACCTAGTAGGATTCCCTGAAAACCAAAGGGGGAGAAATAAAAGATATGATAAAAGTAGTTAGATCAATCTAAATTAAGAGGGAAATGAAAGATAACAACAAATATATGTGCTAATAAAAGAAACATAGATGAAAGAGAAAGGGGATGTCTATCTCATAGCCCGGCCCAGGTCGATGAGACTTACAATATCTCCAAAGGTTCTATCACCATTTCCCAGCATCTCATGTATCCATCGAGGTAATCATGTGGAGGACCTACACCTCACCATCGTGCTTCATAGTTGAGGGGGAGAAATCTTTAATAGAGGACCCACCCCCTAGTTCATCAAGGGGTTCCACTCAGTAGGTAGAGGACCCATGCCTTAGTTTGTTAGGGGGTTCCACTTAGTAGGTAGATCACCCATGAATTATTCTGTCATGGGGGTTCCACTTAGTAGGTATAGGACCTACACCATAGTCTGTCAATGGGGTTCCACTCAGTAGGTAGAGTACCCATGCCCTAGTCTGTCAGGATGATTCCACTTAATAGGTTGAGGACCCACTCCCTAGTCCATTAGGGGGTGAAACTCAAAAAAGTGTAAGGCATATGGGGGACTGACACCCTAATGGAACAAGGGGTTTTTCCAACCCCAACCTCTCTCTAATAATCCCTCCTAATCACTAACTTCATCAAGCATCTCCTAAAGAAGAATTATGCTTGGGAAATTTGACTTTATATATAGAAATATGCTACAAAGGGTAACATCATGTTTTATTTGAAAAACTACTCAGGATAGGATACTCATGGGCCAAAATAAGAGTCCAGATGAAACAGATACAAAATTTGGAAGTTTCTCATAGGGGGGTACACAATGTGTATGGTGTCGACACATTATGTGGTCCTACTTCACTGTCTAGATGTGTTCTCTTATAGACATAGCTCGAATTTCATCTCACAGTACATGAAATGAAAGGGTCCCACACAACATATATCATCCACCCAAGGCTTTCACATGTTCTCTTGGCCATTCCCATGTTTATTGGACCATTCCATTATACCTATACATGTATCTAGATATTCCTGGGTATTGGTCCATGCCCGTGTACACCTACAGTATACAACACGTGCTTCTGCATGGGATCCTGGCCATGTGCAGTTGTCACATGGCTCAGTCACCTAGGGAGGGTCACATGAGGTGTGGGATAGCCCACATGACATGTGATCCTTATCTTCCTCGAAACCCTATCCTCTGCAATTGGGTGGGGTTGCACGGTGTGTGTTATTTGACTACCCACCATGTATTTGATTTTTTTATAGGAATCCCAGTTATTCAAATGGTTCTCCACATCCAAACCACCACCATGAATCCTTCCATTTGACCACCCAAACTGGTGGGGTTTTCCTCTAGCCATTGATTCTATCCCTTTTTTGGCTTTCAATTGGAAACCAGTCATTCACACAAAGCTCACACACCACCCAAAACCATCTTCTACTCGATCCCATCACCAATCTGAATCCCATATCCACCAAGAATCATCTGAAAAATACAATCAATCCTAATCCATACTTGATTTTCCAATCCTCTCATCGCATGCACAACTGTCATGAACCCGGGGGTTCGGACATGCTTGAAACTACCCTGAAAAAGTTGAACTGTGACTCCATAGAACAACGGTTAAGAACATAAATAATAGAGGGGATGAAGTACATAATCAAAGTGAATTAATCATTGAAAAAAAATTCTTGGAAAATGATTATAAATCAGGGAGTACCAGGGATGATAACATCTGTTACATGGGAATAATTATACTGGATCAATATAGTCAATAAATTGTAGGGCACATGAGAAGAAAAATTATCACAAATCAAAAGAATATAAAATTCATTCACAATGTTTTAATCAAAAGGTGAGGAAACCAAAATTGATGATATCTACCATAGTTTGGATTGATCATTGGTGAAGAAAACATTATACAGTGATTGAGAAGACTCATTGCATTAACTTCATCTTGATCCAATCATTTTTCTTCATCCAATTCTGATTCACCAATGAAGAAAACCCTCAATCACCCTCTCAAGGGTCCTAGGTTTGTATGGATATCCCTAATTTTTTTTATAAGAGGGTATTTATAGAGGAAATAATTACCATGATGGATATGTGGAATGATAACCCCAATAGAGTTGAAAATTGGATTTCAAAAGGACATAATTAATCAGTTTACTGGTTGAAGCAATATATATGTGAAAAGTTAAATTTTGACAAAGGTTTATTTTTTAAAAGGGTAAGACAGTTGGATGGAGTTCATAAAAGTGACTTTTTTACAATAGCTATTTCATTAATGGTTTTAAATTCTATATTAAATTAATATATGATAATAGAATAATGAAAACCAAAAGTGTTACTCTTTTGGCAGATTCAATGTATCAATCTATTACAAGAGGTAGAAATCCAATGTAAAAAAAATATACATTGTGGCAATTCAACAAATTTGGGTTTCTAATCATGTGTTGTTTACCATAATAGTGTTAAAGTGTAAGTGGGTTGTTATTAATAATGGAGTTAAAATTGATATTTTTTAGAATATATAGTACTAAATCTTAATAAGGAATGGTATAAGTACTTTTTTCATCAAATGATCAAACAGGTTATTATATCCTATATCTCACTACCCACAAATTGGACAATTATTTTTGTTAAATGAAATAGATAAATCATTAGATGATGCTCAAAATGGGGACAACCCATTTATTGGTACATCTATTAGGAATGATTTCATTCAAGATGATCGATTCTATATAATAAATTATCCCAATGAAGGAATTTAGATTTTAAATAACAAAAAAAACATTTAAAGAAAAAATTGAGTAATAATTTCAAGTTATAAAATCAGAAAAATAAAAAAAGAAGTTAAAGAAATTAAAAATATCAGCTGAATAATTATTATTCGATTGAAAATGTAAATATTTTTGCATCACATTATTTCATTTAAATTTATTATTATATAAACTATCATTATTACACTAATTTTATTCTTATATATATTTTTTATATGAAATGTATTTTTTTTATTTTATAGAATTCATTAACACTTATAATACCATTATAATTTTTCATTAGCTAAAAAGTTGATAGTTATTTCATTAAATTAATTTTATGAATATCAAATTCTTTCAAAACTAATGTCAATTAATAATTTAATATTTAAGTTAATTAGTTGAGAGAATATTTACAAAAAAACTAGTATATTAATATTCTTTTGTTGTATTTTTTATATGTTACATATAATTTAATTATTTTTAATTCATTTTTAATTAGTAATTTTTAATATTTTTTATTCTATAATTAAATATAGATTACTCATAGTCATGATCCTTACCATAGCATGGATGACTAGGAAATGAAGATGGTGGTTTTAAAAATTAAGAAATGTCTTATATTTATGATTAATGTAAATAAAAAACTATTAAGTGGTCAAAAATACAAGTTTCCTTATTTTGACACATTGTCGATCCCACTACATTGTTTGAAATTTCATAGAAAGGAGAATATGGGGTCATGGGCTTATTAGGGTTCACATGTCAAAACCAATAGTATGAGTGGTTGACTCATCTCATGAAAAATATTACTTTCTAGTTCGGTACTCTCTTATATAATTAAGTAAAGTTCTTTAAATCCTTTTTGGTAAAAATAACATTTTATTTAAATCAATTTATTCATTAGTGGGTTAAACACCTATAGTGGAATAGATTGATTGAAACTAATTCATTTGAAAGGAAACTACATAAAATTAAATTTTCCCATACTCATTGAACATGGAATCAAATGTAAATTTCTTGAGGGGGGATGATTAAAAAATAGTTTAAAGCTGTATAAGAAGTCAGGATGGAGTTTAACATTATCTAAGATGAAATAAAGGGATACGCCCTATTTTGAATCCATAAGGTAATACATGTAATTTTTATATTGGAATTTAATTCCATCCATAAAGGCTTAAAGGGAGACATAGATGTTTAGTGATATCAAGGAAGGGAAAATGTTTTACATTGGTGTTTTGTGTCATATATAAAGGGAAAATGTTTTACCCTATATTTTATTATCATCTAGTGTATTTAAAGGTTACACATAAGTTTAGTTCCATCAAAAAAGGTGAAAGTGTCTATGCTAAAGTTCAGTTCCATCTAGTAGGGTAAAAGGATGTGCTGGATTTTAGTTCCATTCAAGAAAGAGAAATGGTTTTCACTATAGTTTATTACCCATTAGGAAAGAAAATGGTTTTACCCTAGAGTTTAGTTCCATCTAGGAAAATGAAATGTTATTCTGGATTTTAGTTCCATCTTGGAATATAAAAGGGATAAAACTAGAGTTTAGTGCCATCTAGGAAAGTGAAAGTGTTTCATTGGAGTTTGTGTTTTCAATGAAGATGAAAGGTTACACTAGAGTTTAGTTGCATACTAGAAAGTGAAAGGTTTTATGTCAGAATTTAGTTCCATTTAAGAAGAATAAAGATTTTATATTTAATTTTAGTTTCTATGAGAAAGGTGAAAAGGTATAATTTGGATTTTAGTGCTATATAGGAAAGAGGAAGGGTTTATACTAGAGTTTAGTATATTCTAATAAGGAAAAAGGGTTTATGTTAGAGATAAATTATGTTCAAGAGTGTGAAATTTTATGTTAGAGTTTAATTCCATCTAGGAAGGTGAAAGGGTTCATACTAGATCCTAGTTCTATCCATGAAGGAAAAAAATTTAGAATGAGGAGGGAGGATCCACAATGTTGGGATATAGATCATAGAAGTATTCTTACATATCCTTTACTGAGGGGAATCAAAACCCATATAGTTCAGTGTCATATTTTAAAGATATTTGACAAGTCATGATAATCATATTTGAAAAATGAGTCATGAAATGTTTTCTTAGTAAGAAAGCATACCATGTAATTTAACATTATATGATAAGGATGATATTTCATACAGTTTAAGGTCATGTGGTAAATATCATTGTTATAAATTTTAAGTTCATATAGAAAGGAATATTGTCATTCCCTTCAAGGAAGTGTGAAATGGACTAATGTATTTTAATTTTAGGTCATATGACTAGAACTATTAGGAAAATGATTCCTAGAAATGGAATGAGTGTGAGATTTATTCATGATAATTCCAAGTTTGGATGTCTTTATTAGGAATATTAGGGGTTTACTAACACTTAATAGAATCAACATAAGCGATTTCAATCCCAAGCCAAGATCTCAAAGGTGAACAAAAAATTACATAATTTTAGATGAATATTCAATACATATCATAAAAATATATACCCTAGAACTGTAAATGTTTAGTGTATTTGGAGACTAGATACATAATATTTTCATTTCATGAAAAATATTCAATATATTCCACTAAGTTCTTCTCAAATAGTACACTTCTTATACATACCCTACTTAAATAATTTCTTCATAACCAAGGGAAAGGAAATATAAGAAAGAGTGAGCTTAGATACTTAGTAAGGGTAAACCTAGAAGATATCAATCAATGATCATAAGTGACTATAAGATTTTTTTAAAAGGTTGAGGGTCAATCCCTATGAATTGAATGAAAAAGAAAGAAACCCCTTTTAAAAGAGATGGGTGAAGGGGGAACCCATTACCAAACAATGGCAAAAAGCCTAAAAAGAAACAAGACTTGAAGAAATAAGGGCCTAAAAGATCAAAGGGTACCAAATGTGAAAGAAATAACCAGAAGAAGTCTCATCACTCGCCCACCATATGAAAAAATAGAGTAGTCGGTCAAGAAAAAGTATTTCCCCCTGCTAAGAAAATGAATCATGCAAATCAAGTTGGAGCAGCTGAAGCACATCATGAAGTTAATCACACTAGAGCATCCAGAAAGAAAATCACAGTGCCATTCTCTCCAAAACATTCAAGAGACGCATCACAGATCCAATTCACATTGGAGAATCTGAAAAGCGCATCACAACGTCAATTCATACTGGATCAGCCAAGAAGCGCATCACAAATCCAATTCTCACTAGAGTATCCAAAAAGCACATCATGATTCCAATTTGCTTCAGAGTAGTAGAGAAGCGCATCATGAAGACATAAGTTTATACACCATGTGGTAGAGAAACCATCCCAACCATAGTGTAATGTAAAGGGACGATCGAATGATAGGTGCCATCACATATATCTCTCTTTCAAGCCATCCAATTGACAAAGCATCAGAGAAAACCAAATTGCCAACCTAATTCAACACCAAAATAGACCAAAAAATATGTGTAGGATGTTGAAGTCAGGGTTTCAATCCATCCATCTAAGGGTAGAAAGAATAATGATGGGTGTTAGCACACCCATCCCCCAATTAGGGGCCCAATAATTGGAACCTACAAGGAGCATCATCGTAAGCAATGGGACAAACACCAATGCCAAATGATACATTATATTGACCATATTGAAATTAGAATGGAATCCAAATAGAACCATGAATGATGATCACAAACCATAGACCGACCACCGACTAAAAGACCATCAGCTCTTCAAAACCGCATATGATATCTGACACAAAATATGCCTCACACCGGCGACTAAGACCGACGAAATACAATGAACTCTAGGGAGCCACTGTTGTATGAAAATAAATAAAATAGAGATATGTACATATATTTAAATGAAAATCCTGACCAAAACACATAACAAAAAGGCAGCAAAGGAGGTTCTTGGATCCAGAAAAAACTATATTTGACATACGGGAGGCCACACAATGGATGCCGACCAAGGATGAAAAATCATAAGCTCCGCCACTAACATAATCATGAAATCAGAGAAAGGAGACCTGAAATTGTATGAGATTCAAGGAAGAAGAATCTCAAAAAAATAAAATAAAAACCTAGATGGAGATGGGAACCGAGAGAATAAATAGAAGAGATCAAAGATCCATTGAAGAAATAGCCTCTGAAACCTTCCCCGATGAAGACCAACCCGGAAAGGGTAATGAAACGAGATAAATAAGAGGTAAAAAATAGACCACCATAAGGAGAAATAGGAAACCCTAAAATCAAATATTCGTAACACCAGGAGAATGCGGAGCCATCCTGACCATAAGATAAACATAAAGGGTATGATAACATGATCATAACATATGAATGTCAAACCCAATCCGTTAGAGATATTTAATCATGAAACTTGGATTAATTATTTTTCATAAGAAAATACATTATTCATAAGAGTGCGTAATCATAAATAGTAAATCATGATTCAGGATAACATATCATGAACATAAGACATAGGTTTGTGGCATACACATAAGCATAAATAATCATTTCCTTAGTCAAGGATCACTGCTAAGACTGTCATAGTGGATAAGGTTAACTTCTCATTCCATCATTTTATTAGTTAAGGTTCACTCCCAAGACCATAATAATGGATGATGTCCCTTAGTAATTTGGGTTCACTCCCCATTCCAGTCCATATTATCTCATGAGATATCAATCATTACCTAATTCATTAAAAGGCTATATAATTCGGGGACCACCCATCAAATAATGAAAAGAACATATATGTGTGATACCAAATCATAAATAATTCATCAATCCATCATATCATAATACATGTAAAATAAATAAGTTTTATAAATATTTCATCATTTCATTATATCACAACCTATGGAAAAGAAAGAAGTTTCATAAAGATTTCATCATAACTTAATTAACCCATGGGAAAAAATGGGTTTTATAGAATTATCCTTAAAAATAATCATAATCATAAATCATATTGAGAAATAAATTGGTGGTTATCATAAGATAATATACCTAGTGAATAATAAAAATCCTTAAAGTATGTTGACATAGATGAAAAATACCTTTAAAATATAATTTTAACATTTATTTGAAAACAATGAAAATAAAATTTTCTTTCAGTATCATTAAATAAAAAAAATTACTAAAATATTAACAAAAAAAATTTATTTGAAAATAATCTTGTAAAAATTTAATGTAATATTCAATGAAAAAAATATTAATTATAGTGGGAAAATCTATTGGTGCAGTAAACATTAAAACAAAGATTACTTTAACACTTTTTGTAAAAGATCATAAATAAACTATTTGAAAAACAGTATAAGAATTCCTTTTTAAAACATTGAAAGGAACTTAAAATATATTTTATAATGAATTAAAAAAATTATTGGATCATATAAAATAACATTCTTGAAATAATTTTAAATAACATGGTTATGAAAGAAAAATTCGATCGATCAAAGAGGAAATACTATGAGTTTTTTTCTTAAAAACATTTTATTGATATTTTTAAGTAAAAAAAAGATGAAAATGGTAATAATAAATAAAAACTAAAGTAATAACCATATTATAAGAAAATATATTGGTTTTAAAGGACAATTATCATATAATTTCCACCAATGGGAATTTACACTACAGGAAATAAGATATATACCAACGGTTTTGAGAAAACCATTGGTATAATTCACTTGTATGGACCTATACCAACGGTTTGGCCAAAACCGTTGGTATAGGTCACTAATTTGGACATATACCAACAAAAAACTGTTGGTATAGGGGTTAACTATACCAAAGGTTTGGGGAAACCTTTGGTATAGGGTCTCTATTATAGACCTATGCCAACAGTTTTGGCCAAACCGTTGGTATAGGTCTATAATAGAGACCCTATACCAACGGTTTGTCCAAAACCATTGGTATAGGTCCCAAAATCAAATAATCTATACCAACAGTTCTCAAAATCGTTGGTATAGGTCAATACCAACAGTTTTGAGAACCGTTGGTATAGTTACATGTATTTTTTTATGGAATCTTCTTATAGAGAACATTAAATAAATCAAAATTTAAAATATTTATGATAATACAAATATATATTTATGAAATTATGTTCACAAAAGTCAAGTTAGGTTAGTGGTTAGGTCGTTCAATCATAAACTGCAGGTACTGGGATCAAAACCAACCGAATGATTCTTTTTTTAAATTCATATACCAATGGTTTTATGGAACCGTTGGTATAGATTTTTCATATTAATTATACCAACGGTTTTGAAAACCGTTGGTATAGGTCTATACCAACAGTTCGGGGAAAACCGCTGGTATAGACCTATCCCCATGTCTTACTTGACCACGGTTCTCCAAACCGTTGGTATAGGATATACCAATGGTTTGGAGGCCTATACCAACGGTTTCAAACTATTGGTATAGGGTATTTTTCTACTATTGTTATCATAAACAATCTAAAAAAGAAATGATACTGTAACATAAAAACTCACCACAACTCCTGTATTTCTTTATGAAAATTAAAACATCATGTATAAGAAATATATATTTATTATAAATATATTATATAAAAACATTAATACATAGATTATTATGTATCATTCCTTTATAATTTCTAATTATCCTTTTATTAACAATTCTTCATTAAAATAAACATTCGGGTGAAAGTAGATCCGTTTTCTATGCATGCTTCGATTTGATGGTTCCAATACTTGCACCTTGGTTAGGGTTTCATCATCTATAGAATTTTAAAAATTTCAGAAGTATCATATTTAATAATTATATATGATTTTATAACTATTCATGTAAAGTGATGATGAAAAATTAATTACATCACTTTGTGGAGACGATATTATGTACATACACATGAGTGATGTTTTCACTTTTTGATGGATGGAATAAAAGAAAGGTAAAAATTAATTCAACTTTAAAAAATCATAATTATATCATAAATATCATATATTTTCATTAAATATATCCTTATTACCATCCATTTAAATAGAAAATGAAAAATGAATCACATCATTTCTTGGAGGTGGTAGTTCACATATATGCACAAGCGACATTATCATTTTCCAAAAGATGAGAAGAATATGGAAAATTGATGTAACATTAACATTAAAAAAATCTCAATATAGTAAATATACTAGTTCCATCATGTTAAAATGTTCCTAGAAAATTTTTATGATGTTTAAGAAGAACGAAACATGAAAAAGATAGGTAATAACATATACATCTTCTTTGAGTATCCTCCTTTTAAAATCAGCATAAGGCTTATTGGATATGTATTTTGGGAAGAAAAACACCCCAATGTTTTGTATAAGAATTTTGGGATAATATTGGGAAAAATATTTGTTGAGATAAAGGGATTAATTGGTGTGTATAATAGAGGATATGCGGTTTCTTTTTATAGGTGAGGGGAGCGACACTTTTGAAAATACTAAAAACATTAAAATATAATAAAGTCATATTCAATTAAAAGTGGTAGAAAAGAAACCAAAATTTGAACTAATGATAAGGTTGGGTCTAAATACACAAAAAAAAGAGATTTAGGTAATTTTTATGTTATTATAACTCTTATCTCTTTAATTTAACCCCTCGGTAACCCTTTTATCCTTTATCATAGTAATGGATTTTTACCTTGATTACTATTCATAATGAAAAAATGAAAATTACCTCATAAAAAAATACAAACATGACGATTCAAAAGATTATTTTTTATAAAATTCAATTTCTATATGTTTTATTAATTTATTTTAAAATAAGTATGAAAAACGCAATGAAAACTATTTTTAAAAAATGAATTTATCATCATAAACTTAATTTATTATTATTCATTGTTTAGTAAAAAACATTAGATGAATGTTAAAATAATTAATTTAATATAATATATAAAAATTTAATTAAAATAATTTATAAATATATATTAATTTAATTTATTAAGATAAAAACACATTGCGTGCATAAGAACAGTTTTTAGTAAAACATCTATTTTTACCTTTAAATTATTTTATTTTCATTTACAAAAAATTTATAACCAATGAATTCATTTTATAAATATAAAAAAGTTCTATAATTTCTTATGGAGAGTATTTTTTTGGTTGTCACTCATGTATATAGAGAGGAAAATCAGGTTTCTGATGCTTTGTCCAAGCGTGCGATTGAGGAGGTTTGCTCGTCATGGTCCTTTGTTACATCGAACTTCTGCTGTGGTTTAGTTGATTCTGATGCACATGGTGATGTGTACACGTGTCTTTGTTAACCCTCTGCTTCTCCTTTTTTGTTGTCTTTACTTTTTTATTAATAAAATTTTCTAGGAGTGGGCTTTTCTTTCTCCTAAGTCTTCTGATTATATCATGGTTTGTTTGAAGTTAGTGTTGTGTGTAAAAAATGTTATCAAAGAAATCAAATTAATTTAAATAGAAACATATCATAAAATATTGATATATTAAATTATACCACTTATAAGAATTTCAACTGTTAAATTCCATCAGTTAGATACAAATAACCGAGGATACTTCTACCTCATCACATCCTTGGGTTCCCACACAGCTTCCTCAAATTTATGGTTTCTCCACAAAAATTTAGCCAGGTGAGTGGGTTTATTCCAAAAAAATTTATCTATTAGATTCATAATCTATATAGATTATTCCTAATAATAGATATAATTCTCCAATAGTACAACCTAAGAGTAAAGTACTTGTGAAGGACTAGGTATCTACTTTCTTAGGAGAGATTAATGGAACATATTGTGAACTTGAGAGAGATTCAGAGGAAGTTTCAGGTGATAAGCAACTATCTTGATATGATAATTTTTTTTAATGGAACAATATATCTAGGTATAATCTTAACCTTATTTATAAATATCATAACCTTATTCCAAGGATATATTCATAGTGATACCTTATCACCAACTTTAAATTCTGGATCTCATTGATGATTATAAGAATAACATTTCTACTAACTCTGAGCTTCCTTGATGTGATGATAAATAAATATAAAATTATCTTCCATTTTATCATATATATTAGGTCCCAATACATTTCATTCTCTAACTTCATCCCATCACATTGGAGTTCTGCACTTCTTTCCATAAAGGGATTCATATGGTACTGTCTGAATTCTTAAATGAAAGCTATTATTATAAGAAAACTCAACCAAATAAACATGTTGATCTCAAACACCTTTTAAATATATATAAAATTATCTAAAAATATATTATATGGGTTTAATGATCCTTTTATACTGAATATATTTTTTAGGATGTTATGTAGTGCTAAATTTCAACACCATATTCAAATATTCTAAAAACTTGTCCTGAACTTCAAGATAAACCTTAGGTCTAGATCAAATACAATAGAATGTTGTACTCCATGAAATATTACCACTTAAATAATGTATATTTTGAAAGTATTACTATGAGATAAATCTTTATTTACTGTAATGAAATGTGTTGATTTCATATAGTTATCGACTCTAACCCAAATAACATTATAACCTTGAGATTTTTTAGGGTGTCTGATGAGGAAATCCATAGTGATGTTTTTCCATTTCTATTCTGGTATGGATAATGATTGTAACATAAAATTATAATTATTCATATTAAAATTAACTTATATATATACCAAATATTGAGATACATACTCTACAATATACCATTTCATGTTATCCAAACATAAATACTCTTTCAGATCTCTATATATATTCACACTTCTAGGATGAATAAAGAACGATGAACTATGAGATTCATAAAATAAATCTTTCAAATATGGTACTGATTGGAAACATACTTGGTTCCTAAACCTTATCATTACATCTCAATCTTGGTTGAACTCAATAACATTCCTCACATTCTTCTATAGTTCCACATATTCCTTCTTTTCCTCTTTAATCCTTGCATGGATGGATGGTTGAACATTTATCTGAGAAATACATGATATTTACCTATTACTATTTATTTAAAGATACATCTTATAAAAATACATAAGTAATGGATCATTTTCAATACTCATCATGGGAAAACTAGCATGGTGTTTCTGAATCAAGTCATCAACCACCTTGTTCGCCTTCCTAGGGTGGTAATGCATTGAACTGTCATAATCTTTAATCAACTCCAACTATCTCCTTTGGAGGATATTCAACTCTTTCTATGTGAATATATAATTCAAGATTTCATGATCAGTATATATATATCATATTTCAATATAAAGATAATACCTCTACATTTTTAATATAAAATTTTTTACTGACAACTCTAAATCACGCGTCAGGTAATTTTGATTATGAACCTTAAATTATCATAAGAGATGAGATACTATCCCTTAATTAAACATGAAAATTCATCCCAATACTTATTTTATGCATCAATATAGATCAAAAAATCTGCTCCACTACATAGTAGTGTGAGAACAGGTGCACTAAACAACCTTCTTTTCAGCTCCTTGAAATTTTCCTTACATTCATATTTACCAAAGAACATGGATCTGTTTCATGTAAACATGGTTATTGGATTATATATCCATGAAAATTATCTCAAAAAGAATCAATAATATCTATCCAACCAAATAAAACTATGGATTTTGATCATCATGGTTGGTCTAGGCCATTACTCAATAAATTCCATCTTTTAAGGATCCATTGATAAACCATTTAATTAGATTATATGACCTAAGAATGAAACTTTAAGTAGCCAAAATTCTCACTTCATAAATTTGAAACACAACCTATCCTTCCTCAAGGTATTCAACACAATCCTCAAATGAACTTAATACTCTTCCTTACACTTGGAATACATAAGAATATCATATATAAAGATTACCAAAAACTGATCGAGGTAATCTCTAATGACTCTATTCATTAAATCTATGAATATATTCAGAAAATTGGTAAGTCAAAATGGCATCATAATAAATTTATAATGACCATACCTCATATGAAATGCTTCCTTGAGAATACCCTCCTTTTTAACCCTCAATTGATGATATCCAGATCAAAGATCAATCTTGGAAAAATATTGAGGCCCTCATAATTGATCAAACATATCATCGATATAGGGTATTGGATAATTATTATTAATTATGATCTTATCAAGTTCTTGATAATAAATGAAAAGATGCATTGAATATAACAACCCTTCCCTTTATTACACATTAAAAAATGTTTCATTACATAAAATTTCAATTAATTCATTCCGAAATATCAAGAAGTCTAGAGTTTTTTTGGAATTAGGTACATTATATAACAATTTAAAACATAAAAAAACAACATCTTTATTGAAATCTTCCTTAACATGCTCGCACTTAAAACTGCATTGGATAACCTGAAGAAATACATAAGAAAGGGGTGAGATATAAATCCCTGTAAGGGAATAAATATGGAATATAGTAAAACATGTTAGACAATAGTCATATCTACGGTGATAAAAATAGTTTAATCATAAACATGAATTATAAGACATGATATTCCATGATAACATGAAGGAAACATGGTAATGTGGTAACAACTTAAAAAACTGCATCATAGGCCAAGGATAACTGCCAATACATCATAATGGAAAAATTAACATAGATTAATTTGGTTTACTCCCCATACCAACATTAAGTATCATCATAATAAACATTACCCAATGCATTGAAGCACTATATAATTCTGGGCACACCTGTCACTTTCATTTCAATCTCATGCTTATGTGTGCCACATAAATTATACAAAATAGATTCATTCATAATCATATTTTATTCCAAGAACATGGATTGAGGAATAAATACATGTAAATCCCCAATAATAATGTGTATAAAGTCATAAATTTTAACACCCTTGATAGAAATTGGGCATGGTATTCACTATACAACTGTTTTGGCATGGATCCCCATAGTGAAATTTTAGTAGCATAACAGGGAAGTGTAAATATTCATGGAAGGACTTAATGAGAGAGAAATTGGTTTATTATCATTTATAAATCATAAAGAAAATACATGTAAGGTTCAAAAAAATACCCCATCATTAGTAATTGAAAATTAAAGGGCATAAAATGAAGAAGATTCTTGAATAAAGGGGAGAAAGAGAGGTTCCCTTACAAAATTTCATCAACATAATGACGTCACTTAAAAATTCATAAAATGGGTTGATGAGAGAGAAATGGGACTTGAATCATTTTTAAATAAAATGTTAAGTAATAAGGATATGTAAATACATATCCCAACATTAGGAAATGGATAATAAAAGGCATAACATAATAAAGAAACTTGAATAAATAAGAGAAAGGAAAGAACCCTTACTTGAGTGTGTATCACCAAAAGATTGAAAAGGGGATTCTTGAGAGCTTGGGTAAACTTGGGAGGATTATATAGAGAGGAGTTCAGAGTAAGGAAATTCTATAAGGATTTTTAGTGAATATAAATGGGAGCTTGGGTGGGTTTATATAAAAAAAGAGAGGGATTTCTTTAATATTTAGGTTTTGGACTCTACAAAATAAAATATTCAAAACCACAAACCTTACCATGGGGTTTCCCATGATTTCTTCCAAAGGGGAGTGTTTTTAATTATTTTATTTGGAAATGGTCCAAAATTATTAAAATAATTCCCCTACTTATATAGAGGTGAGTCATTATTTTAAAGAAACAATTTAAAGTCATAAAATATATAATATGTTTTGAAAGATTCAAAAAGGATTATTAAAAATAAAAAATAAACATAAAATAAAATTATTTTAAAGGGAAAAAATATATTTTTCCTAATATATCCATTATAGTATTTATTACATCATTTTTGGGTCATTATGATGCCATAAAACACATCGTATATTTATACGGTATTTAATTTTTACCTGAAAATTCCACCATCTCAGAAAATTATAAAAAATTCACCACTGGATAATTTCGATGTTATGATTCCAAAAATAATATTAATTTTATATAAATAATTTTGTAAATATATTAGTTTTCAAATTTAATAAATAATATTCAACATTTATTGAGAATGATGGGTTTTTTGGAAATAATAGTTTTTGAACCCTAATAAAACATTACATTTGACTTCATAAAATGTATATGATCATTTATATTTAATAAAAAAAATTTAACAATAAAATTTAATTAAAATATTTTTTATTTAAAAAATACATTAATTCATCAAAATAAATTCCTTAATTTAATTGAATATTACCCAAAAATACTGTTTGTGTTATATAGTAAAAATAAAAATCATTTATAATGTAATGAAAAAATATATTCATAATTATTTAAAAAATAATGTACATAATAAATTTTATAGGGTCTTGATACATGTTCTTTAATACACCATTGTAGTCTCTAAGAGTAATGTGTGCGACGGTGGGACCTTCATGGGGTTATTTGACAAACATGGTTTGAGCTGTGATCTCGATGATCTTGAAATTCTCCCGTAAACGGTTTCACTCATTCTTAAGTTGTTGTATATCAACTTGGGCTTGGTAAAGGGAAAATACTAGTGATGATATCTCCCATATAATCTTTGATAAATGGGATTCATGGGGTACCATCCTTCTGGATGAGGCCATCACTTCCTTTGTCTGTATCAATTGGATTTGTGAAAGACCTATATTTATACTAATCATGTGATCATTGTTTAATGGATATATTATCAATTAGTAAATATTATTAATGGGATTTTGAATCTAATTAGATATAATAAAAAAACAAGTGAATGTGTTTTCTATAACCATATTACATAATAAAAAATTAAATCATAAGGGAATTTTATTTATAACAGTTCGGGTTATTACAATATCCCCCCCTTGAAAAATTTCACCCTCAAAATTTTCATACCACCCCCTTAAAATAAATAAGGGTAATTCTATCTCATAAATTCCTCTAGTTCCCACATTTCTACTTCAAACTTTTGGTTTCACCATAATACTTTTACAAGGTTCATTTTATTATTTTGTAGAACTTTGTCTCTTCGATCTAAGATCTTTATCATGTGTTCCTCATACAAAAGATCATTATCCAATGGTACCACCTATGGATTGAGTACATGTGAGGGTTTAGGTATGTACTTCCTCAAGTGTGATACATGGAATACATCATGAAATCAACATAGGTTAGTTGGGAGTGAAATTTGATAGGCCACCACTCCGATGTGATCAAGGATCTCAAAGGGGAAGATGTATCTTGGAATAAAGATTCCCTTATTCCAAAATCTCATCACTTTATTCCATGGAGATATATGGAGGAGTACCATGCATCTAACATCAAACTCTAGGTCTCATCTATGGTTGTTAGCATAACTCTTTTGTCGACTCTAAGCAGCCTTAATGTGCTTCTGAATGGTCTTAACCTTTTCAAAAAATTTCTCAAACAATTTTAGGACCTAGAAGTTTTCATTCCCCAAAAGCATCCCATCTTTCAAGTGTCCTACACATTTTCCCACATATAGATTCATATAGAGCCATTTGGATGCTTGAGTTGAAACTGTTTTTTAAGATAACTCAGCCAAAGGAAGATGCTGATCCCATCCTCCATTTAAGTCAATTGAGCATGATCTTAACATTTCCTCAATTGTCTAGATAGTCCACTCTAATTAGCCATTAGTTTGAGGGCGATAAGCCGTGCTGAAGTTCAAATTAGTGTTTAGAGCATGCTGAATACTTTTCTAGAACTTGGAGGTGAATCTTGGATCTTGATCGAATACAATCGATAGTGGTACTCCATGTGGCCTGAACACTTCCCTGATGTATGTCCGTACAAGTATATCCAGTGAGAATTCTTGTCGAATAATAATGAAGTGTGCAGTATTTATAAGATGATCCACCACAACCCATATAGCATTATTACATCTTGAGGTCTTTAGAAGATAAATGAAAAGGTTTATGGTGATGTTTTCCCATTTCCATGTAGGTATGGGTAATGGTTGCATCATCCCCTTGTATTTTTTCCTTTCCAATTTCACTTGCTGACATACATGACATATTGATGTATATTCTATGATCTCCTTATTAATATTGTCCCACCGATAGTGTTCTCAGAGATCTCGATACATCTTTTTGCTTCCTAGGTGGATGGATAAGGTTGAGTTATGTGCATTATCCAATAGCTCCTTTATTAACTCATGATTTAATGATACACATTGTCTTGACCTAAATATTACAACCCCTTCATCATTAACATTGAACTATGAGGATTACCCTTTCCTTATAGCTTCCACTTTCTTCTAAATTCCCACATCAACTCTTTGATCATCCTTTAACCTCTCTATAAGAGATGAATGAGCAATCATTTGTCAAAGGATTGATGATTTTCCTTTATGATTATCATGTCCATCCTTTCCAAATCTAAGAAGATCAGATCCCTCTCAATTCTCATCAATGATAGAATTTCTAGATCCTTTCTACTTAGAGCTTCTGGGACTTTATTTGATTTCCCAAGATGGTAGTGGATTGAGCAGTCATAGTCTTTTATTAGCCCTAACCATATTCATTAGCACATATTCAACTCTATTTGTGGGAATATATATGTGAGGATTTTTTGATCCGTATATATTTCACACTTCTCCCAAAAGAGATAATTCCACCAAATTTTCAAATAGAAGATCACTTCATCATACTACAGATCTTTCATTGGGTAGTTATATTCATGAACTTTTAATTTCCTTGAAGCATAGGTTATGAATTTTTCATTTTTCATTAACACACACCCCAAAACCTTTTTCAATGCATCACTAAATACCACAAAAAGTTATCCACTTGAGGGTAGTATAAGTATAAGGTAAGTGAGAAGCCTCCTTTTAAACTCCTTGAAGATCTCTTCACTTTCATCATTCCAAGATAACTTTACTCCCTTCAAAGTTAGCTTGGTAAGATGGTTTGAAAATCATGGGAAACTTCTCACAAATAAGAGATAATACCCAAATAACCTAATGAAACTATGGATATCTATCATAGATATTGGCCTCAACCATCTGTAAATTTCTTCTATCTTTTAGGGGTCCGTATATATCCCATTTCTTATGATGATATGTCCCATGAAAGATAATTTCTTCAACTATAACTCACATTTGATGTAATTTTCATAAAGCTTCTCCTTTCTCAAGGTTTTTATCACAATGCTCAGATGCTCCTCATGCTTTTTTATTTTGGATTATATTATAATATCATCTATAAAGACTATATAAATATTTTTAGGTAATATCTAAAGACAATATTAATCAAGTCCATAAAAATTTCTTGAGCATTAGTGAGTTCGAAAGGCATCACTATGAACTCATAGTGCTCATACCTTGTACGAAAAGTAGTCATGGGGATATCCTCCTTCTTCACCCTGACACAGTAATATGACAACTACATATCCACCTTAGAGAAGTATTATACTCCACATATATGATCAAATAAGTCATCAATTCGAGGAAGAGGATACTTGTTATTTATCGTGATCTTGTTGAGCTCACGATAATCAATGTAAAGGTGCATTGACCCATCCTTCTTTTTGATGAAGATGACTAGTGAAACCCATGGTGAAACACTTGGGTGTTTGAATCCTTTATCCAAATTATCTTTTAGTTGTTTCTTTATCTCCTCAAGTTCGACAACAACCATTCTATACGATGTCTTGGATAATGGTAACACCCCTGGTATAAGGCAATTGAAAATTAGACCTCTCAGCTAATAGGAAGACTAATAAATTCCTCAGAAAACACATCAACATATTCCCTCACAATGGGCATGTATTCAAGGGTGATGCTTTCCTTAGAATCAATCATTTGAGCTGGATAAGCTTTCTGGTAGGGTAATAATATCCATGCTTGAGATGGTGGTGATAAAGAAGATTCATCCTTCTCCTTGATTTTTTATAGAATATGAGTTTGATTTTCAATACAAATAGTGATTTCTTTCTCATGGAAATTTATATTGACTCTATATAGGGAAATATAATCCATGCCTAGAATTGTATCAAATTATACCAAAGGGAGTATTACAAGGTTCACTAGGAAATTAATCCCACAAAATTTTGTGAGGTATATAATTGGGATGAAATAATTTCTCCATTTTTTGTTTTCACTAACAACACTAATTCCAAGATTTGTGGTGGTGTTTAGATATTTCTAATAAACTTTATTGGTATGAAGGAATGCATAGAACTAGAATAAAAAAGTATGATCTCTATTCTTGAATGAATAACTAGCATACCTTTCACCATTTCATTTTTGGGATTCACTTCAGTGGCAGTGATAGAAAAATATCTCCCTTGTTGCCTTGGAGGTTATTGGTTTTCTCCGAAAGCCCTTGGATTAGTGCATTGGTTTCCAAAGTTCCCTAGTTCCTTATAGTTGTAGCAATGAACAATGCAATGAGGTTTGATCAGAGAATTCCTTTCCTCCATCACAGTATCAGGTTTATCTTATCAAAAATCATTGTCTAGGTGCCCTTTCTTCTCACACCTAAAGCATTTTCTCACCCCCTTTATGTATTTTTTGTTGGTGTTGGTGGAATAGAAACAACTACTTTGTACTTTATGATAAACTTGTATTCATGGATTTGAATATTAATAATTACCTTATCACATCTTGATTTTTCTTCTATGTAATATTGTATGTGATAATGTCCTAAGGATATCTATTTCAATAAAGGGTCATAGCAGATCCCTACTATGTAATATTGAGACAACGGGATTGCTTTACACGGTAAGCGTTTATATGAGGTGACACATCATTGTTGAATTAACTTATTTCTCCATGGGTTCCTTGGCATGTTGCTAGATGATAACCTTGTACTGTAGGGAGGCTCTGCCTAATGCCACTAAGAAAGAGGCCTAGAGGGTCACACACTAAGTGTATCTAACCATCTCAGTTAAATATTCATTTAGAAAGTAAAAAAAAAGATTATTCCCAATTTTGATTTAATAATTATTCAAGGATGCCTGATCACATTTATTTTGACACTAGTTATTTGAGAGAATATATTGTGAGAGAAATAATATATTTATTAGTGAATAATGAGGTGATATTTATTTAAGAAATAAATAGTCATTATTCAAGTTCTAATAAATGTAGTGGAGGAAATAAAGGAAAATTTAAAAACAAAAGTGCACATAGTGTATATTAATTTACATGTCGTGTGGTTTTTCTTATAATTTGTGAGAAATAATATTATTTATTTAATTAACGAATATTAGGTGTAATTTTCTGGGTGCATGTAAAGTAATAATAATATTCAAATTCTATTATTAGACATGTGGTCTTACTGAGAATTAAATGAAATAAATAAATACCTATGGGTAATTATTTTATTTTATTTATTCTATGTATTATAAATCCTAATTAATTTATTCTCATTAAGCCTAGCCATTCTTTGTGGTTGGGAACAACGGATCTAGAGAAAGTTCTCATTCCAAGAAAGAATTCCTTTCCTCCAAGAATGCTCTCAAGTTACGAGAGAGATCCTCCTCCACCAAATCAAGGAGATTACTTTGGAAGTGGCTCTCAAGATGATCGAAGGAGAACATCTCAAGTGATGTCTTTTCCGTGCTAGCACCAAAAGATTCCTTCAATGACATCTAGAGATTTTTGGAGAACGTACAGATCAATGTTAGAGAAACCCTAAACTTGGATTCTATGATGCAACAATGAATCACATCAGATCATGACTGGAAGCATCAATGGAGGGAGAATTCCATAAAGGTAATTATTGTCTTTTAATTAAATTAATTATAACCAATATATGATGATACTCTCTATGGTTCCAGTAAATCCCTCTTTTCTTTTCATTCTTCATTCTATTCTGAAGATCCAACATTTTATCATCGTGACGGATCTCAGATTGATCGTTGTTAACAGAAAAATTAAAGTTGGGTACATCCATCCACGTACTTCTATTGTGCCTAGAACCTACTAGTGGTATTAGAGTGGTCATATAATTGATTATAATTATTTAGATTTTTGTTGATGATTTATGCATTTAATAATTTAGTTGTTTCAATTCAAGTTAATCATTATGTAAATCTGAATCTTGAGACATGTTCCTCCTCTTTCATTTCTCATTCACTTTAAAAAAATGATTTTTTTCTTTTAATTTTGATTAAAATAAAAAATTGATGATCTCATCTGGAGGTTCCAAAAGTTCCTGGACATACAACACCAGAACACACGACATCTCAGTTGGAATCACATGCTGTGTAGTTGGACTCACACGACATGTATTCTACCTCACACGCCATGTATTCAAGGTTCAATGCATCGGGACTAGTCTACCAAACCAAAACATGTGTTGGAGTTTATATAAGTCTTTATGACTCTATGTGTTGACTAGGAATAAGTGGCACACGATTTCCAGATTACATTCCATGTGGACCATTGGACACGATGTGTATTCCCTTCGGGTTAGGGTTGGACTGTGTACCCCATACACGACTTTCCCAGTTGAAGGCTGTGTAACATGGATACTACATGATGTGTGGCCCACTGGACACACTGTGTACTCTGAAGATTTCCGAAGTAAATCTACACACTGTATCATCAGGTGTGTACTTCAGATGGATAGTGAACGATAGTAAACACTATGTAGTAGGAACTACATGCTGTGTACTTATACAAATTACACAGATTTATTAAAATTTAGTATTATATTATAAAAACCCTTGAGACGTGTACCATGGTGCGGGCATAAAGCTGGGGCACAACACGTGATAGGTGTTTTATACATATGTGTTTAATTTAACATCTGCATAATGTTCATTTCTGCTTATATGGTAGTTATGAATGGGAATTCACCGGGTTGGATCCAAGGAACAATTTACGTATAAAGATAATTTTAAATGAATTTATTTGTTTAAAATTATGATGGATGATAATCTTAAGGAAATTAAGAAAATAGTTTAAGGTAAAAGGATTGGTTGTCAATGGCTTGACGAACTTGGGAGTTAATCAAGACATTACCTGGTGTGAAGTCCTCCCATATGATCTTATGCCCTTCCATGAAAAATATTGTAATATGATCCCATACTTTAGACTTCTGTAATCTTTCTTTTAATAAATTTTGTTCTTTGGTTGTTTAGGCCAAGGCATTACCATAAAACAACCTTAAATAAGAATGATTAAAGAATTGAATGGTAGTTTTATTTTTGTGTAAATATTTTTGCATGTATGTATGATCATGAGATAGACTAGGACTTTTGTATGTGGTTGGTTTCTTTTTATTTATTTATTTAAATTAAATTTGTTGGACTATGAGCCTTCTCCTCATTAATATGTAGGGCCTGTGTGCCCAAGTATTATTTTATGTAAAACCCCATTTTCCCCCTCACATGCATGTGAGATAAAAGCATATGTATTGGATGGAGCTCCCAAGCTAGTGGATGCAGCTCAAGTTAGGATCCAAGGTGAAACTAATCTAGGGATATACAAAGGTGGATAGGTGGAAAGTTGTAAACACAAACCAAAAAGGTTCAAGGTGTATTATCCCCTAGGTCTTGGGTTAGTTTATCAACCACAAGATAAACTAACCAATAGAACAAGATCATGATAAAGCCATTTTTTTATTTTTTTTAGTTGCATGGTTTATTTATTGTGGGTGTGTTTTCGTGATCACACAATTAATGAATTAAACAAGCATAAAAGATGGAACTAAAATAAGATTGGCTTATATATAAATATTATATTAGACATGGTTAATCAATTAAGTATATCCCACTTAATATTAAAAAGCATGTAAGAAATATAATAAAATGAAAATTTAAGTATAAGGATAAAATCCCTCAAGTAAATATTAAGTTGGTATAGCCTTCCATAATCTTGGTTAGAATCAAACCATAGGTCAAAGTGCTTGACCAACCCTAGTTGGGGTGATTTCAATTATCAGGGAATTATAATTCGAGGTTTTAGGTTGACTTGAGTTGGTTCACATCAAGGGTTGAGTGCCACAGCAGGACTTGGTGTGACCAAGAGGAAAAGGTTGAGGAAATCCAAAATAAAAGGTTTTCAGGATTGGGGAGTCCACTCAGCTGATCAAGGAGCTGTATGTTAATGCATTTGGAATTTATAATTCCTATATAAAAACCTTCAAATTGTTTGACCAACCCTAGTTGGGGTAATGAGAAGGAAAATATGAATCCTTTCCAATATAATATTCAAGCAACATAATATTAAGAAGTCAATGGTGAGGGTATTGGGTTTTGATAGAATAGTGGGATCCTAATAAGTATTAATTTATTTATCTGTCTTGGTTTTATCATGATAAAATACTAAATATTTTCTCATCTTAATTTTTATAAATGGAAAGAAAAATGACATCAAAAAAATCATTGCGAACCATACTCAAGAAGGAAAAACCTATCACTGGAACCAATTTCCAGGAGTGGTAGAGGCGTTTACACGTCATCCTTCACCACGAGCAAAAATTGTATGTGCTAGAGGATCCTATTCCAGTTGAGCTTGGAAACGAGTCTAGTGATGAGGAAATATCTCTCTATATGAAACATTTGGATGATGCCACAAATGTCCAATGTTTCATGCTATCGGTCATGTCTAATGATAACTTGAAGCAACATGAAAACATAGATGTGTATTGCATGATGTCTAACCTTAAGGATCTCTATCAAGAGAGGGAGATATAGGAGAGATATGAGATCTCAAACTCTTTGTTCACAACTAATCTTGGAGAGTTTGCACCAACTGGGACTCATGTAGTCAAGCTTATTGGCTACATTGAATGCCTGGACATATTAGGAATTAAGTTCCCGGATGAGTTGTGGACAGATATCATCCTATCATCACTTCCCAAGATCTTATTTAGATTTATTATCAACTAAAACATGAGAAATAATGAGAAGAGTCTATCAGAACTTTTGACCTTGATTCGCTAGGTAGATAAGGACATGGGTCATGACAAACCTTCATTCCTTATGGTGAATAAGAAGAGGAAGGACAAGGAAAAGGGGGAAAGGATTTATAAACAGTCTGAAGCCCTAGAGTACCATCCCTCCAAGAAGGGGAAGATCCAGAGGTAGGGAAAGGAACACGAGGTAGTATGTTTTTCATGTGGGAAGCTGAGCCACTGGAATAGAAACTGCACCCAGAAGCATGGGGATGCTAAAGGTACATTTGTTATCGAGTGTAATTTTTCCATTTCTACACATTGGGTTTTAGGTACAACATGTGGGGATCACATCTATATTCAAATATAGGAACCAAATAGATTTAAAAAGATTTACATAATGGAGGTTTATCTTCAAGCTTCCAATGGCATGAGGATGGCTGCATTGGCCATTGGCGATTACCATATCTCATTGCCAACTGAAATGATTTTGGTTTTACATAACTATTATTATGTACCTAGTGTTACCAAGAACATAATTTCTGCATCATTTTTGGATATGGATGGATTTATTTACATTTTTGGAAATAAGAATTGTTTCTTTTATAAGAACAACATATGTTATGGTATTGTGCATTTAAATAATGATTTTTATGTATTAAATTATGAAAAATAAGTGTTGGAAATTGATAACAAAACAAACTTTCATGACTCATACAACAACCAGTTGTGGAATCACCGTCTTGGTCATGTAAATGAGAAGTGCCTGACAAAGCTCTTCCAAGATGGTTATTTATACTCTACTAAGCTAAAACCAATTGATAGATGTCACACTTGTTTTCAAGGTAAAATGACCAAGCTGCCTTTGGGTGGATAGGGTGAAAGGGCCACAGAGCTTCTAGGATTGGTAAACACCAATGTGTGTGGACCATTTCTAGTAGAATCTAGAGGTGGATATTCTTACTTCATTACTTTTACTAATTATTTGAGTAGATATGGATATATATACTTAATGAGGTATAAGTTAGAGTCCTTGGAGAAATTTGAGTAATTCAATAATGATGTAGATAATCACCTTAGTAAGAAGATAAATAAGATTCGATCAGATTGAGGTGGAGAATATCTGAACCAAGAGTTCATTGACCCTTTACTGAAGTCTAGGATTCTATCTTAATTCACTCCTCCTTATACCCCATAGTGGAATGGTGTTAGTGAAAGGAGGAACCACACCTTGTTGGACATGGCGAGGTTGATGATGAGTCATGCAGATCTTCCATTATCTATTTGGGGATATGCATTACAAACTACAGTATACACATTAAACTGGGTAATAGCTAAGGAGGAAAATAGAATTCCCTCCAAGTTATGGAATGTAAAGAAACCCATTTTTTCACACACATGTGTATGGGGATGTGAGGAATTTTTTAAGGCCTTATTAGGCAAAAACTAGCACCTCTGTGAACAAGGTGTATCTTTATAGGATATCCCAAGGAAAAAAAGATATTACCTATATAAACCTTTTAAACAAGAAAGTGACTATCACCAGACAAGCCATATTTCTTGAGAGGGAGAATATCCTCAAAAAGTATAGTGGGATCAAGATTGTCTTTGAAGAAGTTGATGCTCAAGATACATCAGAGTTGGTATAGGAACAAGTTCTATAGGTCCCCATGGAAGAGGTTTCAGAAACACAAGTACTGCATAGGAGCTCAAGAGAGGTAAGAGAACCAGAGAGATTTGGTTTCCTAGTCACTGAGGATGGTGAATCATTATTTTTGGACAATGATGAACCACTCTCATATAAGGAAGTAGTAGAGAGACAAGAAGCTTCAAAATGGCTAGAATCTACGAATTATGAGATGGATTCCATGTATCAGAACCAAGTATGGATTCTGGTGGATGATTCAGTTGATGAAAAGCCTGTAGGATGCAAATGGTTATTCAAGACAAAGATGGACATGGAAGGTCAAGTTAGCACCTATAAAGTAAGGCTAGTGGCTAAAGGATTCCGAAAGTGTCAAGGAATTGACTACGATGAAACCTTCTCCCCAGTTTCCATTTTTAAATCCATAAGAATCATACTTTCCATAGCATCTTATCATGACTATGAGATTTGGTAGATGGATGTAAAAATAGAATTCCTTAATAAGTATATTCAGGTAGATGCCTATATGACACAACAAGAAGGGTTTATGATACCAGGTGAATCCAAATGGGTTTTTAAGTTGCATAAATCCATTTATGGATTTAATCAAGCATCCAAGTCATTGAACATTCGATTTGATGAAGCCATAAAGAAATTTGGTTTCATTAAAAACAAATGTGATCCATTTGTTTATAAGAGGTTTAATGGGAATGTGGTCGTTATCCTAGTAGTATATGTTTTCACTATATTACTTATTGTAAATGATGTACCAGTCTTACAGTTGGTTAAGGACTGGTTGAAAAAGTGTTTCTCTATGAAGGACTTAGGTGAAGCAGCCTACATTCTAAGGATCAAGATCATTCTTGATAGAACTAAGAGGCTTATTGGACTAATTCAGGGTACATACATTGATCAAATACTAAAGATATTTAGTATGGAACAATCCAAGAGGGGATTGGTTCCAGTGTCACATGCCCAACATCTTTCTAAGAGAATGTGTCCTCAAAAACAATAGAAGAAAGATAGGATGAGTTAGATACCATATTCTTTGGCTATATGATCCATCATGTATGCCATGTTATGTAACAGGCTTGATGTTTCCTATGAATTGAGCATGGTAGGTAGATATCAAGAAGATCTAGGAGAACATCATTGGACGACTTTTATGACTATCCTTAATTATCTGAGAATAACTAAGGAAATGTTCCTAGTGTATGGAGGAGATAAGGAGCTTGTTATCAGAGGGTATGATGATGTTGGTTTATAGACAGATCAGAACAATCTGAATTTGCAATCAGGATATGTTTTCTATCTCAACAGAGGAGCTATGAGCTGGAAGAGTTCAAAGCAGCCAGTTGTCACCAATTCTAAAATAGAGTCCAAATATATACCAGCTTCTGATGCAGCCAAGGAATCCATCTAGATTAATAATTTTTTACAAGATCTTGATGTGGTTCTAAGCAGTAGAGACCCTATCACATTATATTGTGATAATACTATAGTGGTGGCTCTTGAAAAAGAACCAAGGTCACATCAATAGACAAAGTGCATTCTTCAAAAGTATCACCTCTTGAGGGATTTATATCAAATGGGTGAATTTTTAGTGAGAAGAGTGTCCATGCAAGAGAACATGGTGGACCCCATGACTAAAAGATTATCTCAGCAGAAGCATGAATGTAACGTGAGAGCTAGCGGGTTAAAGGTTGTTAGCAAATGGATCTAGTCAAAGTGGGAGTCTATTGGAGTTTGTGGTCTAGAACCAACTACTTTGTACATTATGATAAAATTTTATTCATGGATTTGAATATTAATAAATACATTATCACATCTTGATTCTTATTCTGTGTAACAATGTATGTGATAATATCCTAAGGATAGCTGTTGCACTAAAGGGTCATAACAGATCCCTACTATTACAAGAACCTAGAAGTTTTATAACACTATTCTTAAATATATGTTCTATGGATGGATGATGTTATTTTAAGGACACAAATAATATAGTCCATTAGGGGTGAGGACTCAAAAAAGTTTGTGGCACCTTCTCATGGTGTGCGCCCTTGGTAATATCCCAGAGGATATTATGAGAACGAGACCCACCAGTAGGAAATCCACATTAAATTGTGTCATTTGATGATCCTATATGCAGACATGTGTATTTTTATTTGGACTTTAAGATTATTATTAATGGGTATTACAACTCATTCACTTAGATGTATTGACAAAAAATGTGACGACACACTCTTCGCTGTGAGGTAGGATATGTTGGGTGCGTCATGAGTAATGCCGCATTAATAGATAATGCAAGAAAGAAATTTTACCTTATATTCCATAATGGAAGTTGATATCTCAGGCCCTTTGATGGAATTGATATAGCCTAAATAAATCCATGGCCATGGTGAGTAATGGGAAAGTTCAATTCTAGGAAGTCAAAGAAAGAGTAATTGAGCACATGGGTTGATGATGCTAGCATGAAACCCGCTTGATTAGAGATATCAAGACAAAGGGATTACATTACACAATAAGCGTTTGTATGAGGTGACACAACATTGAAGCATTAACTTCTTTCTCTATGGGTTCCTTGGAATGTTTCTAGACACTAACCTTGGACTTTAGGCAGGCTCCACCTAATGCCATTGAGAAAGAGTCCTAGAGGGCCACACAATAAGTGTATCCAAGTATCTCAGTTAAATATTAATTTAATAAGTTGAATAATGATTATTCTTGATTATTGTTTAATAATTATTCAAGGATTTTTGATCTCATTTATTTTGACAATAGTTATTCAAGAGAATATATTATGGGTGAAATAATATATTTATTAGCAAATAATGTAGTGATAATTATTTAAGAAATAAATAGTCATTATTCTAGGTCTAATAAATGTGTTGGAGGAAATAAAGGAAAATGGAAAAACAAAAGTACACATTGTGTATATTAATATACATGCCATGTGGTTTTTCTGAGAATTTGTGAGAAATAATATAATTTATTTAATTAAATAATATTAGGTGTAATTATTTGGGTGTATGTAAAGTAATAATAATATTCAAATTCTATTGTTAGACATGGGGTATTACTAAGAATTAAATGAAATAAATAAATACCTATGGGTAATTATTTTATTTTATTTATTCTATGTATTATAAATCCCAATTACATTATTCTGATTAAGCCTAACTATTATTTGTAGTTGTTCACAACGGATCTGGAGAAAGCTCTCAAGCCAAGAAATAATTCCTTTCCTACAATAATTCTATCAAGTTACAAGAGAGATCCTCCTCCACCAAATCAAGAAGAATGATTTGGAAGTGGCTCTCAAGGTGATCGAAGGAAGACATTGCAAGTGAAGGCTCTTCTGCACTAGCACCCATAGATTCCTTCAATCACATCCAGAGATACGTGGAGTACATATGGATCGCTGCTAGAGGAATCCTACACTTGGATTCTGTGATGCAATGATGGATCACATTAGATCATTACTAGAAGCATAATCAGATAGATAATTCTATCAAGGTAATTCTTGTCTTTTAATTTAATTAATTATAACCAACATATGATGATCCTCTCTATAGTTATGAGACTTCCCTTTTTCCCCTTTTTGTTCTTTGTTCTCTTACAAAGATCTGACATTTTATCATTGTGAAAGATCTCATATCGAGCATTGTTAATGAAAGAATTAAATTTGGGTACACCCATCCACGCGCTTCCACTGCCCCTGAAACCTGCAATTTTTAGGGTGGTTCTTTTCATACCTTTGAAAAGTGGGGTGTTGGAATTTATTAGAACTGTTAGATATTTCTATTGGACCGTTAGAATTAAAATCTACTTTCCATTTCTTATCCCCATGATACCCCTGAGATTCACCAATCTCCATTTCGACTTTGAGGGAAGAACAAATAATTTCCTCATATCTATCAAATTCACAGATCTCCATGAATTTTTATAGACTAGGTTTTATCCCACTAAAGAAGAGATCAACCTTTAATTAAGAGGTAATGACAAAGAAGAAGGAATACCATGGAAATATTTTGAAGTTTTGCTCATATGACCTCATAGATTCATCATATTTTTTCTTGAGGGTAAGGAAATCCCTTTCCATTTTAAGAAGGATAGTGCAAGGAAAATATTTATGATTTTTTTTCAGAAATCCTTCCACCCTATTGCTTCAATATCTTCCTCATGCTTTATATTTTTGATCAATGTCCACCGCATATCAGCTTCACCTTCCTTATGATAAAAAACTAGAATAACATTCTCTTGCTTAAAAAATTGAAGAATGGAGAATATCTTTTCAATGGATTTGATCCAATGTTCCTTGATTAAGGGATCAGATGACCCATTTAAAGTCAGAGGCCTTTGTGGCATAAATATTTTTATTGAGGCTTGTTATCTCATAAGGTGATTTGGATTATCCTACTAATATAGGTTTCTATCCAAAACTAGTGTTATCTAAGAGTGAATCATCATGAAGTGTGCGATTCCTACTCCCATCAGGTTGGGCATCTCATTGGGGAAGTCATCACATTGCTCTTCACATTGATTGTTTACCCGATTCTTCCTATTTCCAGCCATTGGCTAGATAAGAAGGAAAAATTAAGGATGAGTATTTTTCAAATATTAAACACTTAAATGGGGATTTAATGACATTAAAGGGATAACTTATAACTTACATGTATTTACTTAACATATAAATTTATAGGCTTCATTCTATGTTATCTATGATATAGTTCCAAAAATATACTCTTATGGGCATATTTTGTTTTATTTTTTACTCCTTTAATAATTTTTCGTAATCATATTATGAATTTACAAAATCATATCCCACGGGAGTGTCAAACTAGGTTGTAGTAAGGCCCATTTTCATGTACCAGATGACCCCGAGTTAGGCTCGGAACACCTTGTCAGAGTTGTTACCCCTAGGTAAATCTATGATAGAACCACATCCACTTGTAGTATCTAGAAAGGGATGTATTTTCTTGATTAACCACTTACTATATACTTAACAAAATTTAGGGATGTTTTCTTATACTTGGCATTGTCCCTATGTCTTTCTCTAGAGTTATCTAATCCAAATCCAAAAAATAACTAAACTTATCCTCTGATACTAACTATAACAACCCTTCCATTTATTATACATTAACACATGATTAATTACATAAAATATAACTTAATTCAACCCAAAAGATTGATAATTCTAGTGTATTTTGGAATTAGGTACATTATATAACAATTTAAAACATAAAGAAAAACAACATCTTTATTGAAATCTTCCTTTAACATGCTTACACTTAAAATTGAACGGGATAACCTAAAAAAATACATAAGAAAAGGGTGAGCTATAATGTCTAGTAAGGGAATAAATATTTAATAAGGTAAAACATGTTAAAAAATAGGCATATATAAGAGAATAAAAATATTAGGAGTCATAAACGTTAATGATAAAACATGATATAACAAGATAACATGAAGGCAACATGGGAATGTGCAACAACTTAAAACACTACATCATGGGTCAAGTCTAACTGCCAAGACATCATAAAGGAAAAAGTAACATAAAGTAATCAAGTTTAATCCATATCCAAACATGAAATATTATGATACTAAACATTACCCAATGCATTGGAGATCTATATAATTCTGAGCGCACCTATCACTTTATTTCAATCTCATGCTTAAGTGTGCCACATAAATCATACAACATGGATTCATTAATCACTATATTTTATTACAAAAACATAGAGTGTGAAATAAATACATTTAAATACCCAATAAAAATTAGTATAAGTTAATAAATGTGAACACCATTGATAGAAATTGGGTATGGTATTCACAACACAATTGTTTTGGCATGGATTCCCGCAATGAAATTTTGGCAGCATAACAGGGAAGCATAAATATTCATGGAAGAACTTAATAAGAGAGAAATGGGTCTCTAATAAATTATAAATCATAAGTATAGTATGGTTAAGGTGTGAAAACATACCCTATCATTATGAATTGAAAATTCAAGGAATTAAAATAAAGAATATTTTTGAATAAAGGGGAGAAAGAGAGGTTCCCTTATGAAATTTCAGCAGCCTAACGAAATCACTTAAAAATTCATTAAAGGGGTTTATGATAGAGAATGTGGACTATAATAATTAGTAAATCAAATGGAAATTAATAGGGATATATAAAGACATATTCCAACATAATTAAATAGAGAATAAAAGACATAACATAATAAAGAAACTTGAATAAAGAGGAGAAAAGAAAAAACCCTTACTTGAGTGTGTAACTCAAAAATCTTGAAAAGGGGATTCTTGAGAGATTTAGGAACCTTAAGAAGATTATAGATAGAGGAGGGAAGATTAAAAAAATTATCCAAGAATTTTTAGTGAAGAAAAATGGGATCTAGTGTGGGTTTATATATAAAAAGAGAGGGATTTATTTAATACTTAGGTTTTGAACTCTAAAAAATAAAATTTTCAAAAACAAAAAACCATTCCATGGTTTTTCCCACAGTTTCTATCAAATGGGAGTGTTTTTAATTATTTTATTAGAAAATTGGCCTGAATTATTAAAATAATACCCTTTCTTATGTGGAGGTGAGTCGTACTTTTAAAGAAATGAATTTAAAATCATAAAATATATTAAATGTTTTGGAGGATTCATAAAGGCTTAATAAAAATATTTATATATATATAAAATCGAATTATTTTAAAGGTGAAAAATATATTTGTCCAAATATATCCATTATAGTATTTATTACATTATTTTGGGTCATTATGATTTCATAAAACACACTATATATTTATACGGTATTTAATTTTTACCCGAAAATTTGAGTGTCTTGGAAAAGTATGAAAAATTAACCGTTATAAAATTTCGATGTTCTAATTCAAAAATAATATTAATTTTATCAGAATAATTTTCTAAAAATATTTGCATTTTTACTTTTAAAAAATAATATCTGTCATTTATTGAAAATGACGGGTTTTTGGAAATTACAGTTTTTGAACCCTAATAAAACATTACATTTGACTTCATAAAAAGTATATGATAATTTATATTTAATTATCATAATTTAATAATAATATTTAGTTTAAATATTATTTACTTCAAAAATAAATTAATTCATTAAAATAAATTCCTTAATTGAATTGAATACAACCCAAAATACTATAAATGTTATATAGTAAAAATAAAAATCATTTATAATGTGATGGAAAAAATATATTCATTATTCTTTAAAAAATAATGTACACAATCAATTTTCTAGGGTCTTGATACATATTACTTTAATACACCAGTGTAATCCCTAAGAGTAAGGTGTATGAAGGTGGGACTTTCATTGGGTTATTCGACAAACATGGTTTGGACAGTGATCTCGATGAGCTTAAACTTATCCCATAAACAGTTTCGCTCATGCTTAAGTTATTGGATCTCAACTTGGTCTTAGTCAAGGGAAAATAACAGTGATGTTATATACCTCAAAATATCTTATAAATGGGCTTTATAGGGTATAATCCTACTAGATGATGTCATAACTTCCTTTTTTTTGTGTCAATGAGATTTTTTAAAGCCCTATATTTATACTAGTCATGGGATCACTATTTAACAACTATATTATCAATCGGTAAATATTCTTAATGGTCTTTTGAATCCAATTGTATATAGTAAATAAAAACAAATGCATGTGTTTTCTATTACCATATTACATAAAAAAACATTAAATCATAAGGGAATTTTATTTATAATAGTTTGGGTCATTACATTGACCCATATTTATTCTTAATAAAAAGAACATTTTAACCCCATGATGATGAACTAGGGTGCATGAATCCCTTTTCTGGCCATTCTATATGGAGTCTTTGAAATAATTATAACATTAGGGATAAGTTTGATTAAAAACTCAACCTCAAAATTCAAGGGAATACTAGGCATGTCTTTAGTAAATACATCAAAATACTCCCAAAAAATATGCATATCTTCAATATTGAGTTTCTCCCCAACCATTTGAGATAAATATCCCTCATAAATAGGTATTAAGACCCATACAATGGAATTAATTTCCATCAGAAGTTAATATTTATTCTTTCATCAAAATATGATCATAAATTGATATAAAATATAAAATGTGACTTCCCTTACTTAGAAATTGATACGAGATATTCATAAAGAGAGAAATCAATGATCAAAATCACATTAAATTACACCAAGGGAATAATAAGAATATTTTCATAGGGAACATTATTACAATCTTTAACATGACATCTCTAGCTCTATCATGATGGATAAGTGTCCTTAAGCATCACGATACACTTTAGTGATTTACATAGCATAGGCCCATCCTTGGAATATGAATTATACCTAGGATTAGGGAATTGACTCAAATAATTCCCAAGTTCCACACATGTAATACATTAAACTATTAGTGGTACCTTAGGATCAAATTCATTTACCTCTATTGAACTATTAATTTTTCCTTATAAATTAGTTGATTTATGCCTTTATTTTCCACACATAAAAAATATTCCTGTTCCTTTAAGAAATTTCACTAGGTTCTCCTTCCCAAATTATTGACATGTAGAAAGATTAATCTTCTTACCTCCATGGGATTTATCACCGGAAATTCCCTAAAATTCTAATTTTCTCTTATTTATTGCATTTGTAAATTCAACTAGGTTCATGATGTTAATCATAATTCAATATATATGATTAGACATAATCACAATGATTTTAATTATAGCTCCCATTTCATTTAGTTTCTCATGAGGATGATCATTACAATGGATGTCAAATTCCTTGTTCACATGATTACGCCTTATTCTAGTCAATGACTAAAACCAAAAACATTGTGTGAGTATCAAATATCAATAATCAGAGTATGAAATTATATAATCATGAAAATAATTATTATGATGTCCTAAATTAGGATACCTTATTTCAACCCATGTCACTTTAAGTTAATATTATATCACTATGTCCTATCAAAATATTTCATATATTTTATATTCTAATTCATCATAATATTTCATATATAGAATGCGAATAACCAAATCATATCCCCTAAGAGTGCCTATCCTGGTGCGTAGTCTTAGGTTAACTCAATTTGCACTGAGTGAAGATCAAGTCGACAATCAACTAGCATTTTTCAAGGTGTTTACCCCTAGGTGTATCTATTCCATAGTCATATCCACTTATTAGTATCTAAACATGTATTTCATTTTTAGGAAACCACACAATTGCTATAGTAATAAAACGTCAGAGCGTTATCCTGTACTTAGAATTATCTATAGAGTTTTCACCAATGTTCTCTAATCATAATCTCCAAAAATAACTAATCCCTACTCGAATACCAATAAAGGCAACCCAAACATTACATAAATAAATATTAAATCATTTTAGATGAATATTAACAACTTATCATTATAATAAACCTTGTAGAACCATAAAGGTTTAGTGTCTTTGGAAACTAGAAACGTAATCATCATAGTTCATGAATGATATTCAATATTTCCTACAAAATTATTCTTATATAGTAAACTTCTTAAACATAACCTATTTAAAATCTATCCACATGATATGGGGAAAGAAAATATAATAAAGGGTGAAATTAGATTCTCAGTAAGGGTAAATATATGTGATATCAATCAATGATCATAAGTGAGCATATAATACAAATTAGGGTATGATAATATGACCATAAATTATGAAAGTCATACACAATCAGGCAAATATATTTAATAGAGAATCCTGGAATAAAGATTTTTCATCAAAGAATACATAATTTATATGATTGAAAAATCATCAACAATCACGCATGATCCATAAGAGCATATGATAAGAATAATAAATATATTTTTGTCTTGCACATAAGTATATAAAATAATCTACTTATTCAAGGACCACTAACAAGACTATCACATTGGATTGGTTTTCATTCCAACTTTTCCTTATTCACAGTTCAATCCCAATACTATTATAATGGATAGATTGCCTCACTGAGTTGGGTTCACTCCCCATTCCAGTCCATATTATCACTTGAGATATTAATATCTACCGAGTTCATTGGAGGGATATATAATTCTGATCACACCCAACACATAATGAAAACCATATTTTTTTATGCCCCAAGATCATAAAATATTAGTCCTTTAATCATTGAATAACCCATTTAAAGGAAATTAGTTTTATAAACAAGTCATCATTTCATCATAGCATAACCCATGGAAAAGAAATTAGTTTCATAAATATTTCATTATAACTTAATTAACCTATGGGAAAGAAATCAATTTCATTGAATCATCCATAAATATTCACCATCATAAGAAATATAGAGAAATAAAGTGTATGGTATCATAAGATCATGTCACCAATTAAGTATAATAATCTTCAAAGTAAGTTTAAATAGGTAAAAAATATCTTTACTGGAGAACTTGAACATTTCTTTGAAAAAAATACCCTTTTATTTTAGTATCTTAGAAAAAAAATTCCCAGATTATTGAGAAAAATATTTTATTTGAAAATAACTATGTAAACATGTTAATGAAACTTTTGTGAATAGAATATTTGGGATAGAAAGAAAATTCGTTTGTGCGGTAAATGTTAAAATAATGATTCCTTTCACATTTTTTGTAAAAAATCATGAAAAACCTTTTTGAAAAACATTATAAAAGTTAATTTTTAAAACATTGAAAGGAAAGTAAAATATGGTTGATAATGATTTTAAACAATCATTGGATCATAGAAAACAAAATTCTTAAAACTTTTTAAAGAACATGGACAAGGAATAAAAAGTTCTTCGACCAAAGAGAAAATAAGGTTTGTTTGTTTCTTAAAAGCATTTTCAAGATCCTTTTAAGTACCAAAGAGAGGAAAATGATACTAATACATAAAGATTATAGGAATTAACATAGGATAAGAATAAATATTGGGTTTAAAGGATAAGGATCCTATGATTTACCTCAATGGAAATTTAACATAAATAATCCCAAAAAGAAATAATATAGTAATATAAATCCTTACCTCAAGCCTCACCTTGCTTCGTATGCATTCAAACCTCTTATATAATAAATATAGGTTTATAATAAATATATTACAAAATAATATTCTTACATAAATTATTATCTGTCATTCAATTATAATTTATAACTATCCTTTTATTAATAATTCTTCACTGAAATGATCATTCAGGTGAAAATTGGTCCATTTTCTATGCATGTTTAAGTTCGATGGTCCCATTCATTGTATCTTGGTCATGGTTCCATCATCTAAAGAATCTTAATAATGTCAAAATTATAAAATTTATTCATTTAATACATTTTTATAACTATTAATATAAAGCAATTATGAAGCATGAATTACATCACTTTGTAGAGATGGTAGTCTGTACATACACATGAGTGATGTTTCCATTTTTCAATGGATGGAATAAAAGAAAGATAGATAATAATTCACATTTACAGAATCATAATTAGATCATAAATATCATATATATTCATTAAATATATCATTATCTCTTTCAATGTAAACAGAAAATGAAAAATGAATCACATCACTTCATGATGGTGGTAGTCCACACGTACGTACGAGCAAAATTATCATTTTCCAATAGATGGGAATGAGATAGATAATGGATATACTATTAGTATAAAAACATATTAGTATAGTAAAGATACTTATTCTATCATGTTAATATGGTTATATAACATTTAGATGAGGTTTAAGAAGAAATAAACATGAAAAGGATCGATACAAACATATACCTCTTATTCAATTATCACTATAGGAAAAATAGTATTTAGTAGTGGTTTAAACCGCAACTAAATCATTTTAAGAAGGTTTTTCAAAACCACCATGAAAATAGGTGTCTCTAATCATTTGTCAGCAATTTTTAAAAACCGTCGTGAAATGATTTAGCTATGGTTTTAAAAATCGATGCGAAACATTTAGCAGTGATTTTTAAATTTTTAAATTTTTAAATTTTCTATAACTATTTAAAATATTTTGGTACTTATTATTTATCCTACAATGCATGCATATGATATGTAGAAATTAAGTGTATATATATGTTTGTGTGTGTGTGTGTGTTGGGTGAGATTTGAACCCCTCACATCTTGGTTATTCTATAAAGACTTTACCACTCTAGAAAACTCTTCATGTAGTGAGTAAACCAAATTTAAAATACTTATATATAAACAGATAAATACATATAAATATGTATAAATAAATAATAATATTAAAGAATAACAATACAAAAAAAAAACAAAAAACACATAACAAATATGTAAAAAATAAAAAATAAAAAATTAATAATGAATAAATAAAAAATTATTAATAAATAATAAATAATAAATAATAAATAATAAATAATAAATAATAAATAATAAATAATAAATAATAAATAATAAATAATAAATAATAAATAATAAATAATAAATAATAAATAATAAATAATAAATAATAAATAATAAATAATAAATAATAAATAATAAATAATAAATAATAAATAATAAATAATAAATAATAAATAATAAATAATAAATAAATAACATGGTAATAAATAGTAAATAATAAATAATAATAAATAATAAATAATAAATAAATAAATATTAGATAAATAAAATAAAAAAATAAATCACAAATAAATAATGAATAAAAAATGAATAAATAATAAATTAAAAAATAACAAATTAAAAAATAAAAACTTAATAAAAACTAAATAAATAATAAATAAAAATGAAAATAATAATAAATATTAAATAATTATATGGTAAATAAATAATAAATAATAAATAATAAATAAATAATAAATAATAAATAATAAATAATAAATAATAAATAATAAATATTAAATAACAAATAAATAATAAATAATATGTTAATAATAAATTAATCATAAATAATAAATAATATATAATAAATATTAAATAAATAATTAATAAATAAATATTATTTTAATAATAAATTAAAAATAAATAATAAATCAATGTATAATAAATACGAAATATATATATATATGTCAATTAATAAATAGTAAATAATAAATGAATATACCCACATACCATTTATTATATATACCCACATAATATAAAAATATACAAACATAAATACTTATAAATACGTATAAATGTATATAAATGTAGGAAAATATGCATAAATTCATTTAATTATCTATATACAGATGTAATTATATATATATTTTAAAAAATATTTATAAATATTTATAAATTATAAATAAATATGCATAAATGTATATATATATATATATATATATATAAAATAAATCACCAAAAGAGTGAAAACCAAAATAATTTCTACACCATAAAATCCATTATAATGTAAATACATGGAATGAAATTATATACAACCCAAGTGGTTAGGGTTCCTGCTTGGCAATCAAGAGACCCAGGTTCAAAACCAGGCAGAGGTGAATTTCCAGGTTACGGTAGCAGTCACTGTAGCAGTTACTATTCGGTACTGTAGCAACCGGAACTATTCACCCGATTTGGGCTTTCGGGCCACCGGTTTGGGCCTACGGGTCTCAAGGGACTTTAGGTCATCAAAGGCCTTCGGGCTACAAAGACCATGGAGCAGCCCTGTTCACACAAAACAGGACCTAAAAGGGGATCATAACAACAAGAGTAGCAGCCACCAGAAGTAGAGCTAACCGGATTGGAAGAATGAGAGGGTATGACAGCTTTCATCAGGACTAGGCATTGTGTAGCTTTGTATGGGGCAATGGTAGATGATCAACAATGTAAGGTGGGGATCTATGTGATCAATGACGTAGAAGCTAGGGAAGGGGAGTTCAAGTGGGCTGGGCCTACGGGTCATATATTGGGCATGGTATGCCTATGGGTCATCGGGTCATGTATTACGGGTCAAGTCCGGCTTTGTGCCTTGGGCCTACGGGTCATGTACGAGTTCCCCTTCAACCCTTAAAATGGGGATTATACATAATAAAATAAAAAAAAGAAGGCCTTCGGGCCATTCAGGCATAGCATCTGAATAAAAAAAATCAATATTAGAGGCCTTATGAGCATTTTTTTACCTTGAAAAAATATCAAATAATGTTATAAAAAATTAAATTTTCATATATATCTTCAGAGACTTTGATTTGAAATCTCACAGAGCCCAAACGGACACCCGGATCCAAAGTTATGGCTATTTCAAATTGAATTTCGATTATCAAATTCCCTTAAAATAGTAATAAATTTTATTCTATTAACTATTAATGAATTATTATCCAATTTTGTTATATTTTATTTCATCAAATTCAATTTGACTAGATGTGTAGCAAAAAAAAACACTTGGATAAAAAGTTATGGGCATTTGATGCTAACGTCTGATTTTCAACTTATCCTATAAACAATTTTAGTTTCAAATAATTACCAACTAATAGTTATAAATAATCAATAATTAACACATAATAAATAATTATAATTTAAAATAATAAAAAATAAATGATTATATTAAATAAAAAATAAATATTTATTAAAAATAAAATATTTTTTCCATTAATTTAGAAGCAGTTTTTAGGAAATTGTCACTAAACTTAAAATAATAAAAATCATATTTAGAGGTGGTTTCTCAAAAAAAAGTTAAAAAATGGAAAAAACCAAATTTTTTAGTGGTTTTTTAAAAACCAATTTTTTTGTGAATTATTTCGCGGTGGTTTTCAAAACCATCACAAAATTTAATTTTTCTTTTAGTGTATCCTCCGATGAAAATCACCTTAAGGATTTTTTGATGAGTCTATTGGAAAGAACAACACCTCAAAGTCATGTATAAGAATGTTGGTATAGTATTTAGGTAGAGATTAGTCAAACTAAATGGCTCTATTAGTGTAGAGAAGAGAGGATAAGAGGTTTCCTTTTATAAGTGAGGGGAGTTTCACTCTTGTAAATACTTAAAACATTAAAATATAATAATGTCATATGCAAGTAAAAGTGGAACCAAAAAACCCAAATTTGAATAAAAGATAATTTTGTGTTGAAATAAACATAAAAAAATATTTATAAATGTTTTTAGGTTTTTTAATACCTTATCTCTTTAGTTTAACCTCTCGTTAACCCTTTTAACCAGTATTGTAATAATGAATTTTTACCTTAATTACTATTCAAAATGGACTAAAATGGAAATAAACTCATTACCAAAATTTTGCACGATGATTAAAAATTTGGAAATAATTTTATCATATTCAATATCAATAAGTGGTATAAATTCATTTAAAAATAAGTGTGTAAAATACAATGAAAACCATTTTTTGAAAAATGAATTTTAAGCATAAAAGAAAATTTATTCATATTACTTCCCTAGTAAAAACCATTAGATGAATGATAAAATAATTTATTTTATATATTATCTTCATAATTTCATTAAAATCATTCATTAATAGTTAGTAATTTAATTTATTAAGATAAAAAAATATTGTACGAATAAAAGTAGTTTTTTTAGAAAAACATCTCTTTTTACCTTCAAATTCTTTTAATTTCATTTCTAATGAATTTAAAACCAATGAATTAATTTTATACATGTGTATTTTTTTAAAAAAAATTTAGAAAGTATTTTTCATACCCACTAATCCAAAGCTAGATGATAACAATAATAACCTAGGTATTTATAGAATAATTTGTTTTTAAATTTAATAATATTTTTTATTTAAATAGTAATTCTTAAAACAAATAATTTATTATATGGTTATTTATTTTAAAAAATTATTTTTTTAGTTATAGAATTTTATTTTTACAAAAATATTTTTATTTTTGAAATTATCATGTTGAAATTATCTTACTGAATTTTTTAGAATTTTCTAAAAATTTTAATTTTTACTGAATAGTAAAAAATATGGTATTTTTTGTGATTTCATGAAAACATTTTTGTGATATAAAATTTATTAAATTTATTGAATAATTAAAGAATTATATTATATGATTAATATTTTATAGAAATAAATTATAACATGAAAACTCTATTCTATTCATGATAAGTAGAAAAATTATTGTGAGTGCCGACACAGTTCCTGTGTAGAATTGGTGGTGTCAATTTTGGTTCTTTATAAATAGTAATTGAGTGATAAAAATTATTTTCAAAACTAATTTATTAATTATTATGTATTATTTTTGTTTTTGGATTTAATTTGTAATTTTATAGTTATATAACACCAATATTATACAAATTCTTGTGTAATGCATGCGTGGGGAAAGAAAAGACAAAATAACAAATTTAAGATGTTATTTTGACATGTATATGAGTGAATATAAATAATGAATGAATAAAGAATTTTATATTTAACATAATTAACTTATTTTTATGACATTAATTAATTTTAGTTTTTATATATGAAATAATTAACATTAATGCTTGTGCAAAGCTGATGCAGTGCTTCTGCAAGCATAAAAAAATTAATAAAATAATTTTATCAAAATTATTAGAATTATTAAATGACACAAATTTCAGATAAAACATTTTATATAATAAAATAACTATCATTATCATGTTTTTGATTTGAATTTGGAACATTATGAACCCACATGGATCACATTAGTCCCTTTATATTATTTTATCAAATATAAAGACAACTTTATAACACTATAACTTTCAATTAGTATAATATTTTAATTTGTGGTTTTACATAAGTTTTTTTTCAAAAAAATAGTATTTGGAAATATAATATAATTATATTTTTATAAAATTTTATTTTTAATTTTTAGGTGAAAATTAGTAACCTTAATGGCTTGAACAATTACGATGCAGTAAATATTTTATTAATTAATAAATCAAATTAATGATTTTAAAAATAGTAAAATGAATATAATTTGATATTTTTAAGTCAATTAAAAATTTATAAAGGTAATTATAGAATTTATAATATATAATAAATAATTTAATTATAATTTGTAACTTCTTTTGGATGTGTTTAAAGTCATGATTTTGAATATATTTTAATTTGACAAAAATTAATTTTCCATGAATAAAATATTTTATTAAATTATTTAAAAATAAAAAAATTACTGAAATAAGACAAAAATGAAAATATTTGGTCTAAAATGTTATATAATATTCTTTTTATCCATTTTTTAATTCTTAAACCCTATAATAAATTTATTATATTTTAATAATTTGAGTAATTCCCATGTTACCCCTCACTTCACTTATAAAAGGAGGTTCCCTCCTTCACAAATTTTCATCACGTTACAATTATTTTTTTATAAAATCTATGAAATTCCCTCATAATAATACCTTTACACATTATTGAGATCCTGGTATCAAAAAAATACCACTTCTAAGATTTTTTAAGGGTTCTCACAGGGAATTTTTCAACAAGGTTCCTTTTTCTTCTCTTTTAAATTCCTTTTCACTTATACCTCATCCCCAACTCTTATAAAATGTTTCATGAAAACTTCAGTATCACATATATATTGAAATTTCGTTGTTTTTATGGTATATTCCTCATAGAATATCTTATATTATCCTTTATTTCTTAAATAACGAAATCATTGTTTGTGGTGCGTTAACTCACCGTCTTCGTGGATGATGATTTTTCATTTCCCTTTTACCAAAATCATGGAAAGTTCAAATCCACATTTAATTGTTTAAAATTACCTAAATATAATTTTTTTTTCACTTTTAGATTATTATTTAATTTTGACAAGGAATACCATAAATAAATAAACCTTGGAAACCATGAAAAGAACGCACCCAAAACAATGAAAATAACAAAATAATGTTAATAAATGGGTTGAAAATGTTATAATATAAAAATGTAAGGTATTATAAACATGATTTTACTTATATAATATATTAATAACACTATTAAAACCATTATACATGAGGTTTTAACACATTTTAATAGAGTCTAACCCGAGGTAAGAGACTCTTTAATTAAAACATTGTTTTAAACATTTTAAAGATTTATTCTTCTAAATATTTCTATTTTATGCCAAGGTATTCAAAATGGTTTATATTAATCTATATATATGGTTATCAATGTTTTAATTTCTTTTATGTGTTTTGAAAATGGATCTTTTTCATGTGTTATGTGAGGGACTTCCCTTTTAAAATCATTTTAAATGTCTCTTTTACAAAATTCAAAAAGATTATTCTTTATTTATATGGAACGAGTGATTTATCCCAATTTCATGATGATATATTACTATGATGTTTCCATTATATGTTTTCATAGTTATTTTTTAATAATATGATTTCATTATTATGTGCATGTTTTTTATATTTTAAAAGTGATTTATTTTACAAAAAATGGTATTTTGAAAATATGAATGTGTTTTTCTCAAGGGTTGAAATGAGTTATCAAGTGTTTTATTATTGATATGTTCCTTGGAAATAGTTTATGTTGTGTTAATATCACTATATATTAATATATTATGGGTTTAACCCCACTATATCTCAATATATGTTGGTTTGATCCTATTATAGCTCAAGATATGACAGGTGAACCCCATTATATCTCTCCAATACGTTAGGTAATCCATATAAGGAAGTTGAATGAATGGTTATACCTTGTGTAAGGTTGAATGTAATGGTTATATGGTAAATTTTTCACAAGGAAACTATATGATGTTTCTATGCATGCTTATGAGTTTTCAATAAAAGGGTTTATAATGGTTTTTCATGTTTTCACTAGACTAAATTTTTTTATTTCTTTATGTCCCTTACTGAGATTTTTGTGCTCATATCAAGTTTTTAAATGTTTTTCACAGGTTATAAGAATGTATAAGAGAAAGGAGTAAGTCAAGTTAAATGTTATGAATACTTTTTAAAGAAAACATGTATTATTTTTAAATATTTTATATTATGAAAAAATAAATATTGTTTTATTAATATCCTCTTTTTGTATAAATGTGATTCATTTATATGTTTTATGTCCTAATCTTCTGAAACTCTAAAACTGAAAATATCCTCAATGTGAAATAAAGTAATTTCTTGAAAAAAATTCAAGATTATAAAATGTAATAAGGATGGGTCCTTATAGTTGGCCTCAAAGGATGGTTTAGATAACTTTAGGGGTTAGGATGATGTTAATAGAATACCATAAATGATTTTTAATCTATGGTTAAATTGAAATTATATAGAATTTAAAGGTTACCATGTTGCTTTATCTAAGATATATCTATTCAGAATGGTTTTCCATAGAAGAAACAGGAAAGATAAAGTAAAAGACATCGACAGAATGATATCCTTCTGAATATGTTTCCTAGAATGGTGGGAATCAGAACTGAGCAGTTTGTAATAGTAATGACTCTGTTGAATCATGAGATAAATGGTGGTGGTATCCATTCTAGGATGAACTTGATATAACACAAACAAACATGTCTTTTATGGATCATTTTATGATGAAACATCCTCCATCATTCTGTGGAACAACAAATCTAGTGATAACTGAAGGATGGATCAATGATATAGAAAATATATTTGATTTCCTGGGATGTTTGGGATTCCAAAAGGTAATACTATCCATTTGTCATTTTGAATGTGAAGATAATCAATGGTGGTATTTTGTTAAGAATATGAGATAAAGTGATAATCCTGATGGTCTATAATGGGATGATTTTAAGATTCTTTTTTATAGAAAAATATTTTTCTAAAACTGTTCAACTCAAAATGGATAAAAAAGTCTTGGAACTAAAGCCGAAAGATGATGATTCTGTGGAAGCATATGAATCCTATTTTACAAGACATTCCAGGTATGTATCAAATTTTACTCATGACTTTGATAGTAAAATTAATATATTTTACTCTGGTTTGAAACCATTTTTATGAATATCTTTGGCTTCATGAGAGTTTAAAAGATATGAGAAACTTGTTCGTTATACTGAAAAAGTTGAGATGGAGTTTTCTGACATGTATGTGCCCCATGATGACAAAAATATGAAGCAATGAGGTTAGAATGTCACAAACTCTTCCACACAATGTGTACCCCTCTTGGGCTAGCAATGGGAGAAGAGAGATAATGACACCTGAGTCCCACCTTCAGTAGTCCCTAGGTTAGTGGCTAAAACTGAGGGTATAGTAAACACATAGATGAGAGGTATTACCCTCTAATATAACACATGAAAAAAATAGAGATAAGATAGAGACCAACCGAATCCTACTCATAACACTAATTAAAAGAAACCCAAGTTAACATATATAATGTTATTAAAGAACAACTACAAATGAAAGGGAAAACTACAAGTACCAAAAGAATGTAAAGATGATAGTGACCACGAAGCTCAAATAGCTCCTGAAAAAACTCAATCTAGTATAAACCAAACTGATCTCCAACCTACTCCAAATGGCCTAAAAAATATTTTATATAATTTTGGGTGAGTATAATAATATACTTAGTAGGATCCTCCTTAGATACTCTCGTGAAAAAGTAAATAAAGCATGCTAAACAATAGTGAACAACAAGTGGAACTGACTCGTCATCTAAACAAGTATACTATATTCCCAGCCTCACCATGACTACTCTCACAAAGTATCGCATAGAAGAGTATATAATATAATAAATAATGTCAAGGTTACCCTAGTACCACTTTCCCCTTGGTTTTATTCTTTTCCCCAACATCACACATCCTGAGCATCTCTCTCCAAAAGGCTAGTCCGAAGACACCTAGGAGAAGCACCGCAACATGCACCTCGTGCAACTCACCACTTCATCCACATAAAAAAAGTAACCAGGTAGTTTTTAGAAGCCACCACAACCCACATAATGTGTATCAAACATCCGATATTATACCTCAATCCATCACAACCCATACGTCAAGTAAGGATCCTCAAGCCATTATAGCCTATACTCGTTATACCTATAGTAGCACCTAGGAAACTATATCTATAATTTATGTGCCTGAAATAACCACAAGACATTACTACCCTCTACACACATATATATGGGGAAACTAACTTCCATGCCTACTAGTACAAGTAACTACTAAGAGAAGAGAGCAAGGTCAAAGGGGGTAGTCAACCATCCATCCTCCCACTAGGATGCTGTGGAAAACACCCCCAGGCTCATAATCCTTGGGGTGTCAGTCGCCCTAACCGACATGGTGGAGTAGCATATAGAAACACAGAAAATATAGTATATAATATAGCTCACAACCACACTATGGGAAACACCTAGTCTCAGACTCAACTGAAACTAGCATCTCTTGGACTCCTAGCTACCACTGCTAAGACTAGATATCCTATAAGCACACAACCATTTAAAGAGATATATTAAGTTACTTTATCCATTTTTATCAGTTTAAATTATTTTTAATTAATTATTTAAACATTAATTAACCATTATCAATTCCAAATTACATTTAATTATCATTCCAACCAATATCCATGCCTCTAGGAATAACAAAACTGAGTCCCCAACTTCCCAAAGTCACAACCTCAACATTGCATCCTAGTAATCTCCAACCCCATGGGTTAAACAATTATTAATTTATTAACAACATTACCACTTTCCATATTTCCATATTTCCATGAATTCTAGGAAAAACTTCTATGCTACCAAACATTAGGGACTAAAAAAGGTGAGTAAATTAGCTACCTATCAAATCGTTTCCACCAATAGCAGGATTGTAGACCTATCCATCCTTAAGAAACTAAACATGGAAATCACATGGCATACCCCGCACATCTTTGGATATTTTGGAAGTAGAGTAAGAAAAACTAGCTGCCTCTAGGAGTGGGGAGAGAAAATAAGATAAACAAACAACATAATCAACATGAATCCAACTTTCATATCAATAGGAAATCCTAGCTTCATCCCATTCCATCATCTCTGGTGTCCTCCCCAGCACCCACTTGCAAAAACCAATGAATATAGTCACTCTAGACATCAATTTCTACCATAAAATTTGGGTTTCCTACCCCACATACCATAACATCCATCTAGGAACAACCATCCCAAGATCACATCACATCACAAGAAGCAGGAAACAAACAAAGAAACCAGGATCTTGGCCCTAAACAAGGCATCCAACCATCACACCATGATCTCTCATGGATATAGAGCACAAGGCATTCATCCTTACAAAAAAATGCGCAAATCAGGTCCCACAAATTCATTATATTTAATCACAAAACTGGTTCTTTATTATATATTGAATTAACCAATTCAATTAAACATGTATAACTGCATCTATTTTATTATCATCGAATCATAATAATAATAATGAGATTCATTAACATGCCTCTTTAATCCTTTATCCAATCAATTTAAAATTAAACCCAACTTTATGTTCTTCACCAATTTCCATCAAGAAAAACATGATAAAAAATTAAATCATATATATCACACTATCTATCAAATCAATAGGCAATAACATCACTAAGAGGTTGAAACAAACTCATTAATCCGATTCAAATATTTATTATGTCAATTTCATTGCGATCCAATGGGCTATATCATGCTAACTCTATGATTTAATGTAACTAAAATAGAGAAGAAATTAATCCACTACCTCAAATGGTCTTCAAAATTCTTCGCTCGAGAAAAAACCACACAACTAATCACAATCACCTCTCCCGCAATGACTTTATCCACCCAGGGATGCCACAACACCACTGCACCAACCAAAAACCAAGAAAGTTCCATTAGAAACATGGAAATCACATGCCATCACACGAAAATGAGAAACAAGAGGAAAAAAATCGAGGAACCCAGAATAATGGAAGTATAACATACCTTATATCGAAGATGAATCGACACTTCCTAGTTTCACCAAAAGAGGGGGCACACATGCAGTAGGAAAAACTCTAAGGGGAACACGATCTAAGGCTAAAGAACAAAGAATGAACCCTATAGGATGAAGAACTATGGGAATCCCATACCAAGGAAAAACAATAAGGAAAAACAAGGGTTGAAGGCATCTTGGACATTTGAAAATCTAAACAGAGCAGCGATTTAGATACGGTTTATATTTTCCATTAAAAGAGGATCTGGTCAAGATTATGTGTTTTGACAGAGTAAATGCACCCGAACCCTTATGAAAAAATTATATAGGAGTTATGGGATTTGAATCGGCCATAAATCCCTTAAAACAATGATTTTAATTTGTTTTACATAAAAAATAATGTCAAAGGGGTGATATTATAGGAAACTAGAAACAATGTTCACAACTCACCATTGGACGAGTCACCATTGGATGAGTCACCATTAGATGACTCACCATTGGGAGAGTCACCGTTGGACGAGTCATTGTTGGATGACTGACCATTGGATGAGTCACCATTGGGTGAGTCACCATTGGGTGAGTCACCATTGGGTGAGTCACCATTGGGTGAGTCACCATTGGGTGGGTCACTGTTGGATTATTTACCATTGGATGACTCACCATTAGATGAGTCGCTGTTGGATGACTCACCATTGGACAAGTCACCATTGGATGACTGACCATTAGATGAGTTACCATTTAGCAAGATACTATTTTTCATGTCACCATTTGGTGAGCTATCCCTCGATGATTCACCATTCGGTGAGCTACCATTCGGCGAGTCACCATTCGGGGAGTTAGTGTTTGGTGAGCTACCATTCAGTGAGCCACCGTTTGCAAGTCCCCATTGCAGGTCACCGTTTCTAACTCACTGCTGCTGACACACCATTCCTAACCCACCTGTGAAATGAGCTACTGTTTAAAAACAAGAAATTTAGAAAACTCTTGAAATGAGTCACCTTAACCTCCCAGAACACCTCAAACACCAGATTTCAATAATGGAATGAACCAGAGTGGTCTGGGACATTACATGACAGAAATTGGGGAATAATTCATCAAAGAGATCTAGAGGTAAGAAAATTAATTTCCCTTATTATGAAAAGCATGGTAAAAAGAATCTTGGAGAATGTATTGTAAATTTTGGGAAATTATACCGATGTGGAAATTTTGGGAACATGTCTTGTGAGTGAAAGGAAAATGATTCGAAAATTAACAAGAAACTGATGGTGAGATGCTTTAACTATAAGGAATTGAGTCATTTTGCTAATGTGTTTCTGAATATACTCACTCAACCAGTAAATCCGAAATATTAGAAGCATAAGGGTGTGGAAAAATCCTTTTTAATAACTTTAGTAGATATCGATCCATCAAACAAAGTGGTATAATGTACATTACTTGTTTTTACATATTTTAAAAATATGTTGTTTGATTTAGGGCCTACACATTCCTTCATTTATGAGAATTTTTTTGTTAGATTGAAAATTATGCCTTGTTAAATGAAGCCATAACTCATGTTAAAAATCTCTACTAGAAATATTAAGGAAAAAAGAAATTATAATAATCTTCCTATCTTTGTCTATGGAAAAAGTTTACCCATAAACCTTGTTTCATTGCCTCTAGTAGAGTTAGATGTTATTGTGGGTATGATCTAACTTTATTTTTATCTTGCTAAGATAGATTATAGATAAAATGAATTTGTTTTTCAAAAAGAGTTTCATTTATTTTACAAGAATGAACCCATAACATTGATAACATATTAGGAAGCTAAGAAACTCTTAAAATAAGGAAATTAATGTTATCTTGAACACATTTTTGAAAAAAGGGAACTATTCAAATTAATGACACGCCAGTGGTAAATGAGTATCTTGATATTTTTTCTTATTATTTTCCTAGTTTTATTCCTAATTGAGGGGTTGGGTTTACTATTGACTTAGTTTCTGATGTTAAGACAATTTCAAAACCCCCTTATCAAATAGCTCAAATGAAACTTTTAGAGTTAAACAAGAAGCTGCAAAAATTATTAGATAAATGATTCATCCAACCCCATACTTCACCATGGGGTGATCCTATCTTTTTGTTAAAACGAAATATGGTTTAATGAGACTTTGGATTGATTATAGATCCTTTAACGACATCACTATTTAGAACAAGTATCATTTGCCTCATATCGATGATTTTTTTGATCAGCTCTAAGGAGTACAATATTTTTTGAAGGTTGATCTAAGGTCGAGGTACAATTAGTTGAAAGTAAAGGAAGAAAACATTCAGAAGACTACGTTCTATACTAGATATATGAATTTGTTGTTATGTTGTTTTGGTTAACTAATTCACCTTCCATATTCATGTATATTATGAATAGAATATTTCATGAGTTCTTGGATAAATTTTTGGATGTGTTTATTGATGAAATTTTGTTATATTCTAAAAGTAAAAAGGACCATGAAAGACTTCTAAGGGTTTTTAACTAACCTTAAAAGAAAAGAAATTATATGGAAAATTCAGAAAGTGTGAATTTGGTTGCAAAAAAGTTCATTCCTTGGCCACATTGTATCTAAAGATGGAATAACTATTGATCCTACTAAAATGAGAGTTTTTGAAGATTGTAAAATACCCACAAATATAACCAAGATTTGTAGTTTTATTGGTTTGGAAGGATGTTATAGGAGGTTTGTTGAAAACCTTGCACAGTTATCTAGCCCACTAACTAAGTAAACACTAAAATGAGTTAAATTTATCTGGAAAAAATAATGTGATGATTGTTTTTAGGAATTTAACTAAAGATTGGTGAATGTTCAAGTTCTAAACCTACCTTATAGAAGTGGTGAATTTTTCATCTAAAGTGATGCTTATTTAAAGGGACTTGGTTTTGTTCTAATGCAGAATGACAAGACAATTTCTGATGCTTCACGTCAGTTAAAACCTCACGAGTTAAATTACCCTACACATGATTTGGAATTTTATGTTGTTGTTTTTGAATTAATATTTTGGATTCATCATTTATATAGAGTAAAATGTGAATATATACTGACCTTAAAATTTTGAAGTATATATTTACTCAGAAGGAATTGAACATTAAATAGAGAAGATGGATGGAACAAATCAAAGATTATGATTGCATGATCCATTACCATACTGGGAAAACAAATAAAGTGGATGATGCATTGATTCATAAAAGTAATGCTACATTAACAATTATATGTTTAGAACATGACCCTTTAGTCAATGATTTGATGAATTTTGGCTTGAAAGTTGTTAGTGTAATAAATTCCTCTATTTTGTTTCACTTGTCAGTGAAATCATTTCTATTAGAATGAATTAAGAAATCATAGAAGGAAGATTGTGGGTTATAGAAAAAAGTATAATTGGTTAAGAAGGAGAAGTTGACTGAATTTAATAGTGATAAAGATTGTGTTTTAAGTTTTGGGAAGATATTATGTGTTCCTTGTGATTCACAGTTGAAGAAATTGTTTTTATGTGAAGTTCCTTGTTTTTTGTTTTTTGTTCATCATGGCAGGACTAAGATGTACAAGGATCTTTGGGAGTATTACTGGTGGGATGGAATGAAAAAGGAAATTACAGATTTTAATGTGAAATGTTTGACATGTCAATAGGTTAAAGAAGAGTGGTAGTTATCTAAGGGGATGCTTCAACCTTTTCCAGTGCCAGAGTAGAAATGGGAAAATATATCCGTGGACTTTGTGGTGGGACTACCAAAGAAATATTGAGGCAATAATACAATCTGAGTTATTATTGATCATTTGAATAAATCTACTCAATTAATTCATATTCTATACACTCTTTATCTAGATCATCTTTCTCGACTATACCTCAAAGAAATTATCAAGTTCCATGGAGTTTCTCTTTCCGTTGTATCAGATTGTGATCCTAGGTTCACTTCTAACTTTCAGAAAGGCCTTTAGAATTCATTGGGAATAAAATTAAATTTTAGTATAACTTTTAATTCTCAATCATATGTGTAGTGAAAATGAAAAATTCATACATTGGAGGACATGGTACAATCTTGTTCAATGGATTATCAGGGAAGTTGGGATCGACATATTTATTTAGTTTAGTTTTCTTATAACAATAGTTTTCGTTCCAGTATACAGATGAAACCTTTTAAGGCATTATATGGAAAGTGGTTCCAAACTCCTGAATTTTGGGTTGTATTAGGGGAACATAAGTTGATGGAACTAGAATTAGGAGAGGAATTGGTAGAAAAATTTCAGTTAATTTAGTGGCACATGAGGATAGATTAGAGAAGGCAGAAAAGTTATGCAGATAATAGGAGGAAAGACCTTTGTTTCAAGGTTAATGGTCATGTTTTCCTTAAAATCTATCCATGGAAAAGTTTTATGAATTTTGGTAGGAAACAGAATTTAGGTCCATGATTTATTGAACCATTTTAAATCCTAGAGAAAGTTGGACCAGTTTCCTACCGAGTATCTTTGCCTCCGAGTTTATCACTGGTACACAATGTTTTTCATTTTTTGATGTTAAGAAAGTATGTGCCATATCTATCTCATGTTTTGAGCCCAGATGTAGTTCAACTAGAAGAGAACCTTTCTTACAAATAGAAACTAATTTAGATTTATGACTATAGAGAGTAAGTGTTCTGGATAAAGGTAATTTACTAAGTAAAGGTTTTGTGGAGAAACCACATGGTAGAAGAATCAACATGAGAATATGAAAATTCCATGGGGGAAAAGTATCCTCATTTATTTAATAAGTAAATAAAAATTTAAAGGATACAATTTCAAAAAGGGGGTGGGGGATAATGTAACAACCTAGATATTTATAGAATAATTTTTATTTATATTTATTAGTATTTTTGATTTAAATAGTATTTCTTAAAACAAATAATTTATTACATGGTTATTTATTTTAAAACATTATTTTTTCAATTATAGTTTTTTACTTTGACAAAAAATATTTTTATTTTTGAATTCAAAATGTTGAAATTATCTTAGTATGAAAATTTGATAATTTTATGAAAAAGTTTAATTTTTGGTGAATAGTAAAAAATACGGTTTTTTATAAAATACGATATTTTTTTTTGTGATGCCATGAAGACATTTTTGTTATATAAAATTTATTAAGTTTAATGAATAATTAAATAATGATATTATAATATTAATATTGTATAGAAATAACTTAGAACATGAAAATTATATTCTATTCATGATAAGTATAAAAATTATTGTAAGTGCTGATGGAATGCCTGCATAGCATTGAAAATGTCAATTTTGATTATTTATAAATAATAATTGAGTGATAAAAATTGTGTTCAAGGATTATTTATTAATTATTATGTATTATTTATTTTTTGGATGTTAATTTTTAAATTTTATATTTATATAACTCAAATCTGCTCCAAATTCTCGTGCAATTCTTGCATAGGGAAAGAAAAGACAAAATAACAAATTTAAGATGTTATTTTGACATGTATATGAGTGTATATAAATAATTAATGAATATAGAATTTTATTTTAATCCTAATTAAATTATTTTTATGATATTTATTTATTTATTATTTTTATATATGAAATAATTAACATTAATTCCTATTCAACGCTGATGTAGTGCTTGTGCAAGCATAAGAAAAATAAATAAAATGTTTTTATTAAAATTATAATAATTATTAAATGACAATTTTTTTGGCTAAAACTATTTATATAAGAAAATAACGACCATTATCATGTTTTCTATTCAAATTGGGGACATTATAGACCCACATGAATCACATTATTCTCTTTATATTATTTTATTAAAAAGAAAGACAACTTGTTCACACTATAACTTTAAATTAGTATAATATTTTTATTTGAGGTTTTCCAGAAGTGTTTTTCGAAAAAATTGTCTTTGTAAAGCTAATGGAATTGTATTTATCATAAAATTTTATTTTTAATTTTTAGGTGATTAATAATTACCTTAATGGCTTGAACAATTACGATAAAGAAAATATTTAATTAACGAATAAATCAAATTAATGATATTAAAATTGTAAAATAAATATAATTTGATATTTATAAGTCAATTAATGATTTATATAGGTAATTATAACATGTATAATATATAAGAAATAATTTAATTCGAATTGGAAACTTTTTTTGATGTGTTTGAAGTCATGATTGTGAATATTTTTAAATTTAACAAAATTATTCTTCCATGAATAAAATATTTTATTAAATTATTTCAAAAATCCAAAAATTATTGAAAAAGGTCAAAAATGAAAATATTTGGTCCAAAATGTGATATAATATGTTTTTAATCCCTTTTTTAAGTCTTAAACCCTATAATAAATTTATTATATTTTAATAATTTGAGTAATTCCTATGTTACCCTTCACCTCACTTATAAAAGGAGGCTTACTCCTTTACAAATTTTCATCACCATAAGCCATATTTTCCCACTAAACTCTACAAAATTATTTCCTCCCTAGTGAATTGTGGCATAGGGACCACAATGATCTACATTCTCATGCTCGAGCCACTAGTAGGAAACACACCCATAACCTAGTTGTCTCCAATCATCACAAATGTTTGGTTAGTGTTGTTGAATCAATCATTCTAGATGAAACCAAGATGAACCAATTGCTTATCATCTAGAGTACTAGTCCTAGTCTAGACACCTAGATACCCAGGTTTCCTATTATTCTCCATTTCAAGTGGTGGTGAGTTTTTATCAATAAAAACACATCATTTTCTAAAATAAGGGGTTTCTTTTTCATAAACCATTCTTATGGTGCCAAACGAGATTAATTACATACAAGGAAATATTTTATCACTAACTAGCTAAAAGACCAAGAACCTTTATAAATATTCATTACCAATTCAAAACCACATAGGAAATCACTTTTCAAGAAAAGTCACTTAAGACCAATAGGCGTTATAAATACATTTCAATCTCTAAAACAAAGGCATAATAATTTCTAGAAATTTCAACCATATTTCATAGCATGTGTATATAGCATAAATATAAAACATGTTTTTAAAAAAAGCAAGAAATTATGGAATTCAAATTAATGGCATAGGCATAGGGGACCTACCTCATGATTGAACCAAACCAAACTTTCGACCCTTGATGCTTTCTAACTAAAATATGCTACTCCCCAACTAGGCATATGAACTTTTACATACATATAAAGACACATATCCCCTATGCACACATCTTCATGGCCATGAACACATGAAAGGGGACCCTTACATATATTCTTATATGCATATACCAGTCACCAGTCACCTAGGCATACAGTTTCAAATATATACATGGGCACACCTAGCCCCATACATGTACATTCACCGCCATTGATGATTATACATGTAACGAGGGAACCCATATATACATATATAATTACCAATGAGAATTCAAGTGAGTCTCCTTTGACCTAAAAACTTGAATATATAAAGTAGAGTTCATCAAACTACACCAGAAATACTACAATCATAAAACAAATAAAGACCAAAATTTAGATGGTGAGAAACCAAACAATGACGTAAAATTCATACCTCAGATGGAGGCAGCAAACTGAAACACCTCTAAACACCACGCCTTTGGCGGTGGTTGATGGATTACACAAGAATAGATCTTGGGGGACCATTCAAACGACCCTAAACCACAAGAAATCAAAAAACCCAAATCAAAACCTAATCTAGGATTTTAATAAATCAATTAATTAATTAATAAATCATTCTATCATTTAATAAATCAAAGGCAACCAAAATCACAACAAAAAGGTTCCAGTAACACAAACAATTATTATAACATAAGAATCAATCACATAAACAACATAATCGTCATCTACAATAGGAGGGTTCAACAAGGAAAATCCATATCACATCACAAGTGCCAACTGCGCCTTCACCCATTTTATAAAAATTTGAAAATCCATTTCCAAAACAATATGAAATTTCAAACACAATTCCAAAGGATGGTATATGCATATCTGAGCATAACCACATAAATCAAGGGAGACTCTATTTCCACTTTATAAAACTGATACTCCATTTTTAAACAAGAAAACCCATCAAACACCAATGTAATCCCATTTAAAAAACCAAATACCTTAAGTATATCAAGGTCACCCCCACACAAGGGCTTTCTTCTTGAAAAAAATACAAAGTATGGTCAAAGACCTTTCTTCGATCACACTTTCCATAAAACATCACTTGAAACATTTTTTTGAGGTTCAACAAAATTATTCATTTCAAAAATTATTTTCAAGTTACCCTATGAAAAACCAAAAAAGGCACAACCATTTTTCATTTAAATCAAACTCCCTTTTAAAGAAGCGAACTTGGAATTTACACAAGAGATAAACCACTAACACATTTCAAACCACCATTTGGAAGAAAAGTGAAAAACCCATTTTGAAACCATTTGAGGTCACAACTCAATTTAAAACCAATTTCCCTTTAAAGGATCATTTTTACCCAAATGGAAACAAACTGGGCCAAGAACCATTTCCTAACCTTTAATCCATTAAGATGACCCAAATGCATTTCATGGAAAACCCATTACAATTAAGTATTCCAATTTAAATCATAAAACAAGGATTCATAAATCAACCATTTATGCCAAGGAAAAGGAATACTCAAATGGGTTCCAATAAACACAAGGCTATCAAATATATTTATACTTGAAAAGGAAATACAATGCTCAATTGAATTTAAATTCCAAAGGATACAAATTGTGTAGTGACACCTACCTCAAGAGGAGAAGATCCAACTGGAACACTTTGACACTTGAATCCTTCGACGGAGACTTCCCCAAACTTGCACACACAAATGCATTATTATATATATATATATATATATATATATATACCTTTAATACAATGTACATTTTCCCCATGCCATGAGGGAAAATGTGCACAGAATGTATATATATACATATAAAAACATACCTATTCATGTGCACACAACATCTCGAGGAGCCACCAATACTCTACAACAATTATAGGAACCCTAAATAACAAGAATCAATAAAAAAGAGAACCCCTAAATACATTAGGGTTCGAACAAGAAACGCCCACCCCATGAAATCAAATAGAACATCAAAATAGGAGAAGGGGAAGGGAGAAGAGGTTCACTAGATGGATTCGTACACCAAAATAGGGGAGATTTGATCTTCTAAGGAGGAGAGAGGCGTGCTGGTGATTATTTTGGTCAGCTGTGTCGGGCAAACAAGATAGGGGGGAGGCCAGGTGTAGGGTCGCCACCCTGAAGGAGAGCTGGGCAAGGCACTATGCACCAGGTGGGTCTAGCGGGTGGAGTGCGATGGGGAAGGGGAAGCATTGTGAATGACGCACAGAGAGAATCTCCAGCACACCTCTCTCCCCCTTTTTTATTATTTCTCTCTCCACTTTTTTTCTTCCTTCCTATGCACCGCACACAATGATTCCCCTTCCACATCACGCTCGACCCGCTTGACCCACTTGGTGCGCAACGCCTTGGCTGGCTCTCCTCCGGTGCGATGACCCTCCGGCCAGCCTCCCTCCCTCTTCACGTGGTGGTCTTCCTCCTCCCCTGATCACGCAACTAAGACTGGTTCATGACAAAATGGTATCAAAGGATTCACTTGTTATTTGGGGTGTTAGGTAGATTGGTGATTAGGAGTGTCGGGACTCAAGAGGTAGGTGCGAGAAGAATGTCATGAACCCTTGCCCATTCTAGGCCTCGTGTTGCTAGGGGTAGTTTGGGATTTTAACTTTTTTTTTACTTGGTCTATGTGGATAAAGGGTGACAAAGGGAGTGATCCAGTGTTACATGACGAGCTTCCATGGAGTAGCAACCCATGTACAACCTGAGTGCATGGTTCAAGATACTTTCTATGGTGGATGCTCGCTTGGAGCATGGTCATCTAAGAATTGTTACTGGGTTGGAATATCCACTAGTACCTTATTTTTATAAATTTTGATGTGAGTTATGTTTGGGATTAGTTTTGACTGACTTGAGTGGATTTAAAAATTAAAAATGGTTCATATAAAGGGGGATTTTAAAAGGGAATGTGGTTTTGGAGTGGAAAAGTGGTTTTAAAATGGAAATTGTTTTCTTTTAATGGAATGTGTGGTTTCAAAGGAAAAAATGGGAGGTGTATTGGAAGTTGTTTTGGGATCTTGGTAATACTTTTGGCATGTGAATCGAATTTTTTTTGGGAATTTGGAAATGTATTGCTTTAATGATAAGTGACATTTTCAAATCAGTTGAGAATATGTGATTTACGTTGAATGATATATTTTGGAAATGATAAGTGTCTTTAATTGAACCTTGGTATTGTTATGAGTGATCACATACATAGAGGTACATTTTTGGAAGGTGGAAAATTGGTTACATGTGTGGATGGGTGCTTGAGATCGCCTTGGGATATGTCTATGTGAGACTTCAGGAAATACCAATGGTGGATATTTAAGTTGTTTTGTTTACTGAAAAATGGTTTTCAAAATGGGTAATTTAAATGTTTTGAAAAGTGAGTGAGAAATTGTTTAGTGTTATGTTTTCATGTTTGGTATAATTTTTTTGTGGGATATTCTTTTTGACGTACTAAATTGTGGTCAGAAAGGTGGTTTGAGTTTGAGCCTTATTTTGTGAATGAAGTGTGTAATTTTGATTTATGATTACTTTTGATTCAGCTTTGTGCCTCTTATTTTTGAGTATGCCACCCAAAAAAAGTCCAAGAGGGTTCTAGTGAGTCTCTTCTAGTTGTTGGTTCTACCCAGACTCTTAGTGGAGTGGTGGAATTTAATTATTTTCAGTTTTTGTCCATCTTTTGTGGTGATAATGATCTATTGAAGTTAGTAGAATGGATTGGTGAAATCATTTTTGTTTTTAAGTTATTGGGAACTCCCAAATCAATGAGAGAATGTGCTGGTTTGAGTTCATTTGAGGGTTCAAACTTGGATTGTTGGAGGAGATAATCCCAGGGTCGTCACATGATGGGATGTCTTGGAAGGTGTTTGAGACCACATTCGTCTGATGGTTTATACATAGGGAGGTAAAGGAGAGGAATGTGGCAGATCTTGTGAGTGTCTAACAATACCAAAAAATAGTGAAGTCCCACATTGGGCATCTCAAGGAGTTGGTTCCTTTTTTCTCCGAAGATGACATTACAGAATCAGTTACAGTTTCACTTATGTAGGGTCTTCATCCAGGGTTCATGAACCGATTCTTTTTGGTGTTCATGAAGGTTCCTCATCTGGAGAGTTTTCATCTAGTGTGGCTGGTTTGGGTACTTTATGTCGTCTTGTCATCATCCTCTAAAGGATTGCTGTTAGTGTGGTTGTTTGGGACACTTGGAGAGGTTCCAATAGCAGCATTGTCAGGAGTCTCGATCAAAGGATGTCATTTTCTGACTACGAGGCAGTAGATTCTTCAGACATTAGAGATCTAAACACAGGTCTCAGATTGAAAATTTTCACACAGCTAGAAATCATTGGGTGTGGGGCACCATTGTCTAACTTTTGTCTCTAGTGCTAAAATAGGGATGATTTAATTTTTGTTGTTGTACCTCCATCATCTTTGAAGGTTCCATTTTTCTATAAGAGGCGTAGAGGCCTCTTTTTATCATTGTGTACTTCTTCTTTGAAAACCCCAATTTTGTTGTAAGAAGGTGTGTTGATCTCATTTTCTTGTAATTTTAGTAGTTGTGCCTCCTCAAATGTGAGATTTGATGGTTGTCTCCATTGTGTGGCTAGCTCCTTTGGTGACCCATTCTTGTTTTAGGATGTGCTTGTTTTGGAGACACATGCATACTGAGAAATATTGAATAGGGGTTTGGTCTGCCATTTGAGTTGGGGTCTTTTGTCGAATACCCCATGTGGTGGGGGTTTGGTTTGTGTGGAGAGTTCATGGGTTAGTTTGTGTTTGGTTTCCCATATCGGTCCATATTAATTGGCCTATGATGATTGATTCTTAAATGGTGGGGAGACCTACCATAGGACTTTTTGTGGTTTCTTCGAGAGTTAGTTTGTGCAGGAGTTTTAGTCTTTACTGGTGGTTTCTACTTTGGTTTAAGTTAGTAGTTCTAGAGTTATCCCATGATGAGAGTTTTGATGTCAATTGTTCTAGTCGGGTTCTTATAGTGGGTAGAAAATTCCTCATTTCTTGATGAATCTTCTCATTGAAGTTTCCCTTAGAGATGGTCAGGTGTGACTGGTGGAGTGAAAAGTCACAAAGAGTTCATGATTCCATTGGCCTAATTCAGTTTCGAACTCAAGTTTGATTCCTTATTTGGATGGGTGACTTTCTGGGGGCAGAAAGTTTTTGTGGTGGGGAGAATTGTCACACCCTGACCCGATATCTTGTGGTCACAGTTATTTATATTTATATTTGAGTCTTGATTTCTTAATATTTTAAATTTTTTTAAATTAAAATAAAAACTAAATAAAATAAAATAAATGGAAAACAATTCAATAATAATAATAATAATATTAAGTTAGTATGAATATTAATATTATTATTATTGGAGTTTATTTTAATTATTATTATTCATTAAAATTTTATTTTATTTTATTTTCCCCATTTTTTATTATTTCTCCCTCCCCTTCATTTCTTCCTCCCTGTGCGTTGCACACAACGCTTCCCCTTCCCCATCGAGCTCCACCAGCTCGACCCGCTGGGTGCACAGTGCCTTGGCAGGCTCTCCTTCGGTGCGATGACCCTCCGGTCGGCCTCCCTCCCTCCTCGTGCATCGACCTTCCTCCTCCCCTGCTTGCACAACCAGGGCTAGTTCTCGACCTCCTAGTCTTTCAAAAAGAAGACTTCTAGATTCTTTAAGGGGTCCTCAAGGGGAATTTTTGAAGAATTAAAGTTCATTTTTCTTCTATTTTAATTTCTTTTTCACTTATACCTTATCCAAACCTCTTATAAAATGATTAATGAAAACTTCATTAACAAATATATACTGGATTGTTGTTTTTCTTGTGGTATATTCCTCATAAAATCTCTCATTTTTTCCTTTATTTCTTAAATAACCAAATCACCATCCGTGGTGCATTAATTCACCACCTTCGTGGATGATGATTTTTCATTTCCCTTTTAAAAAAATAATGGAAAGTTTAAATTCACATGTAATTTTTTAAAATGACCTATATATATATATATATTATCACTTCTATATTATTATTTCATTTTGAAAAGGAAGACCATACATAAACCGACCATGTAAACCATGAAAAGAATGCACCCGAAACAATAAAAATAAATAAATATTAATAATAAGTGAGTGGAAAATGTTATAAGAAGAAAATTTAAAGTATTATAAACATGAGTTTAGTTCTTTGATATATTAATAACACTTTTGAAACCATTATAGAGGAGTTTTGAACACATTTTAAGGAATTATAACCAGAGGTAATAGACACTTTAACTAAAACATTGTTTTAAATGTTTTAAAGATTTATTCTTATAAATATTTCTATTTTATTCCTATGTATTCATAATTGTTTATATTAATGTATATATATGGTTATTAATGTTTTAATTTATTTTATGTGTTTTCAAAATTGATCTTTTTCTTGTGTTATTTAAGGGTCTTTCCTTTTAAAATCCTTTTAAATGTATCCTTTAGAAAATTCAAAAATATTGTTCTTTTTTTATATGGGGTAATAGGTTTCTCATTATTTCATAATTATATATTAATATTATGTTTCCATTATATGTTTAAATAGTTATTTTTGAATAATATGATCTCATTATTATGTGCACTATTTTTATATTTTAAAAGTGATTTTTTTTATGAAAAAATGGTATTTTGAAAATATAAATGTGTTTTGCTCAAGGTTTGAAATTAGTTATCAAGCATTTTATTCATGATATGTTCCTTGGACATAGTTTATGTTGGGTTTATCCCATTATAGATCAAGATATTATGGGTTGAGACCCATTATAGGTCAAGATATGTTGGGTTGAGCCCATTATAGCTCAAGATATGAGGGGTGATCCCCATTATAGCTCTCCAATGCATTGGATACTCTAGAGATGGAAGTTGACCAGATGATTATTACATGTGTAAGGGTAAATGTAAGAGTTATATGATAAATATATCCCAATTAAATTACATTATTTTTCTATTCATGCTTACGAGTTTTCAAGAAAAGGGTTTATAAAGGGTTTTCATGTTTTCACTAGACTAATAGTTTTTATTTCTTTATGTCCCTCACTGAGATTTTTGTGCTCATCCCAGGTTTTTAAATGATTTTGACCTGTTATAAGGATGTGTAATAGAAATGAGTAAGTCAAGTTAACTGTTATGATGTTTTTTCAAAGAAAACATGTTTTATTTTTAAATGTTTTATTTTATGAAAAAATGCATACTGTTTTAGTAGTATCCTCTTTGTATGAATGTGGTTTATTATGTATGTATTCTTTCCTAATATTTTAAAACTATAAAACTGAAAATATACTCAATGTGAAATAAAGTAGGTTCTTTAATAAAATTAAAGATAATCACAAATTTTAAGGCTGAGTGCTTATAATAACTATCACATTTAATAATAATATTTCAATAGTATATCATAGTTCTTTTTGAACTTGCTATTGTGTGTAAAGAATTCTATCAAAGAGATTAAATTTATTTAAATAGAAAATTAATATAAAATCTCAAGGTGTTATAATATCTATTTATAGAAATATGAAATATGTTTAATAAAAAATGAAGAATAGTAATGCAAGTGCACCTTTCACTAGTGTTTCCATTGAATTACCTTTATATGCCAACAAACTTTTCCAATGGGTTTAATAAGGATCACTAGAGTGGAAGATAAATAATGACCCACCTATGAAGGTATCCACAATATGATGAATCTATTATCATATGATTAATACTCCCCTTAACTTGATTATGTGATAAAACCTTGTTGTGAAAAAGATGAAGAAGAAAGAGATTTACGTTCCAGGGAGACAAGGCTAAGAATGAAGCGAGCATCAAACACCACTTCCATAACATGGTAGTGGTGTTTATATGTAACGACCCAAAGTTTTATAAATGGAAATTCACTTCTTATAAATATGTCATACAATCACATGAAAAAACAACATAATGAACTACTAAGTGCTAAGTAACCTTTAAACATAATATTTTCACTTCTCTGTTTGGAATTTCGAAAATATGACATACACGGTTGCGATCAGTAAGTTATTTGGAATCTGATAAGAAAAACATAATTTCTGGTGAATAGTAACCTACCATTATGAATAATAACATTCCATTAGGAATAGTGATATACCCTAATTAATAGTAACCTTACCTATGATAATATATAAATAATATTCATGTTGAAAAAATGATATACCTATATTCTAGAATAAGTAAATGAATGTTTTTAAAACTGTTTTTTGATAATAAATTATGATTTTAATTAAATATTAAAATAATCATATTTATAAAACTATTTTTGATAAATGGACTTTGTTTTTGAATTCTACACATCGAAAAATGGTAATGGTGAATTTTTGAGATTTTTATGAAATACTTGAATTTTTGATGAATAGTAAAATGTGATAATTTACGATAAATGCTAAATAAGCGATTTATTGAGTCATTGATGATGATCTACTGATGTAATCCCAATTGGTTCAAATTAACACAAATTTATTACTGTTCTTGGTCATGGAATACTTACTATTACTTGTCTTGGGAAGAAATAATAAACTAATGATTAAAAAATTATGAAAACCCTCCTCCCCTCCACTATAACCCCCCTCACTCCCTCTTCTATTCACTACTCTCAAGCCTTGTGCCTTGCCAATATTCTACCCAAATATCTCCACAATATCCTCCCCCACATACCAAAGCTCCTAGGCTCTTCAAAATACCAAAACATCTCCCCTTAAGAGGTTCTCAAAGGAGGAAGTCTTAAGAGGTAAATTTCTCTTTCAAGTTCCTTCATTTATTTTAAGTTCTTTTCTTTTTGTTTCTTTCCTCACCTCCCTTCACCCAAATAGTATGATAACTCCAATAAAATAAATTTACTGAAATTTTTTTATGCTAATGGTATATTTTGTTATCTTCTATCCTTTCCCCACCTTTTATTTGAAAGAAATGAAAGCACCGTTTGAGATGTGCTAATTTAGCACATTCAAGGACAACAATTTATCAATTTATATTATTATCATTAATTTTGGTCATGAAACCATTTGAAATATGGTTGAACCAGATTATCATATATTTAATATATCATATTTTTGGTTATGTAATCCTTTTTTACAAATGGTATTAAGTTATAAAGCAAAACATGTTCTTTGTAATCAAACCCACCAATTAACAAGAACAGTTGGCGCTATGGTTTTATATAATAATTCGACTTCACTCTAAGTAACCAAATTTAATTTAAAACCATATAATATCCTGTATGTGAAATAATAGAATATAACTTTAATTCTAGACAACCACTTTCATCTTACATGTTTATCCAAACATGAATATAAGCGAACCGGTCATTAAAACCAAGTAAACAAATGAGCTCGAACAATGAAATTAAACCTCATAACTGATAAAAATGGTTATAAATAAACTTAAAATTATTATACTAAACCAATTAAATATATAAGAGGTTATAGAATTATTAATTAATAAACCTAATTTTTTTATTCAGGTCTTTAATAACAAGTGGTAAACACCAACAAAATTATGGTAAGGGATCCTCTCTATTTCAATCTTAATCAAGATTGTCCTCTATGCTATGCCTTTTTGTGTGTAATACCAAATTATGGGGTATGATTTTTCACCTCCCCCATAATACCCTCATTATTTATAAGTGATGATAAACCCATTTTCTCTCTCATCAAACCCTCTTAGTTACACCCGACACCATACCGATAAACCGTAAAGAATTCTACCCGAACCTTCTTTGTTCTTTCGGGTTGCCTTATATTTCTATATATAAAAATGGAGTTATCTTATATGTTTATTAAAATATTATAAATGATGTTATTTTTAAAAAATCCATTTATGAAGAGACTTTAATCACTCTATTTTGGGTATATACATGTTTTTAAAAGATTCCCTCCTTAGATCTTTCTGATAAGCAAACCTGTTTTAAGGAAACTTACAAAATTTTTACCCAATCTCAAGTGCACTATATCCTATATTTTAAGAAAACATTTTCTTTATAAAATCATTATTTTATTATGAAAACATTATTGGTTCAATTCTGGTTTTATATAAAATATTTTCCTCATTTCTATTTTAAAAGCTCTAAAGTATTTTCCTTAAAACCACACAAAAATGTTTTAATGCTAATGTTTCTCAAATACATTCCTTATTTGTTTTTACTTATGTTTGAAATAAAATACCATGTTATAAGTATATTATACCCTATTAACTTCCATGTGAGTTCTAATACTTTTCTTTCATGGACACTTACATGATACACTCATTGGTTATGATTTATGTCATGATTGTGGTACCTAATTATTTCCTTGGGTACCTTTATGTTTATGTATAGTTGATTATGTATGAATATTTATGTGAAAAGAATATTTATGTGGCAATAATAATCATGAATATTTTGAGATGGGTGCGACCAGATATCTCTCCAATGCATTGGGTAAAGTTAAGTCTCATGATCTACAATGTGAAGTAGGATTGACGGTTAGCCTTGACCCATCCTACAATGGGAAGCGGGATTGACGGTTAGCCTTTACTCATACTAAAATGGGAAATGGGATTGGAGGTTAGCCTTGACCTGTACTAAAGATATGTTTTATGATTCTTCCTCATTTATATGATTCCATGTTTATATTCTCCCATGCTTATATGAAATGATTTTATAAATTTAATTCTTTGGATATCATTCTGTCATGACTCCTAACTCTTGGGCTTAAGACATATCCTTATGTTCATTCCCCTGCTAGGATTTTTAGACAATCCCTTTGTTCATGTGTTCCCCAGGGTACCCTATGCAGTTGTAGGGGATCAAATTGAAGTTCCCAATCAGGATCCAAGTATCACTGAGAGGGGGAGGGGGTGAATCAGTGATATCTTTTTCTTTTTAAGTTTCCCCTTTTTGAAACAACCTTCGCCTCCTGTTAAAGAGTTTCTTCCCTGCTGAACACACACATCCACAGGAACACAAGATTTACAAGGTTCACTACTCAACAAGAGTAGCTACGTCCTTGGTATGGTACGGAAATAATTCAGTACCACACAATCCACTAGAAAACAATCCTTTGATGTGGAATACAACGAGTAGGATATACCCTTACACTCGTGCAGCACTTTGAAAACAATCCAATAGTGCGTGTGCTCCCTCTTAGCACAAATAGGATAACACAATGTTTCAGTGCTTCTTTACAATTAAACAGATGTATTCTCCGAAGTACGAATCTTCACTTTCTTACCCAGAAGCCGGTAAGAACTCTCTTGTGCACAACTGAATACGTGCGAAGACCGTAAATGTTTCGCGCAGCCTTTAGGGTGACTTGCGCGCAATTCAAATGACTTGCGCGTAAAAATCCCTTTTGGCGCGAAAAACGTTTTCGCGCACCATTCCTTTTGCGCGCAACTTTTTCTCTTTTCGCGCAACTTCTTTCTTTTCGCGCAACTCACTTAGCGTATAATTTACGCGCACCAGAGCTCGGGATTTCTTCTAAGTGTCGAGCATCTTCAACTAACAAGGGTTAGCCTCATATTTATAGGCATTTTTGAACTCGCGCGAAAAACACTAATCCGCGATATAAACCTCCTCCATGCGCGTAAAAACTCTTTTATGCAACTTCATATTTCGCGCCATGCTTCAATATTCCGCGCACCTCATGCCTTTGCCATTTTTCATCCTTCTAAGCATGAAGCACCAATTGCACGCAAAATTCCGCACCGCGTTCCATATTGCGCGCAAACCCAATCTTTCCTGTAACATCAGATTTCGCGCACTGCTCCAATATTTCGCGCATTTTATGCCTTTGCCAATTTTTGATCTTCTGATCTCTAACCATCATTTGCGCGAAAACTTCATTCCTCAATTTCGCGCAACCCGCTACTATTTCGCGCATCCCGCAGATTTTTCACGCAACTCGCTACTATTTCGCGCATCCCGCAGATATTGCGCGCACCACTTTATTTTTGCGCGAAACGTGCCTAAATTTCCGCGCAATCCATTCCTTTGTCATTTTTCATAGTTCTGACCTTGAATAACTCTTTTGCACGTATAAGCCATCTTCAATCTTATGCGCAACATCCATTGCCAAGCACATTTCTTCATCTTCCGATTTTCAGGCCCTAAAATTTGGCAAACACTGGAAAACGGCGCCACCTTAAACTGTGCTTTTCTGCCATCCCCAGATTGTCTATTGCTTTTCCATTTTATCTCTTTACTGCTTCCCATAACCATTCTTCTGCTCTTATCACGAATCCCACTATCGTGATATTTATCCTTTGATAGATCAGCTTAAGCATCGTCAGAGTTGCAATGGGAACTGAATCTTTCCTATCTTCCAGCAGCATCATTCCTTCCAATCAATAAATTATATGACTGGCATCATCATTTCTCCCCCTTTCCTTCATAAGGCTTGCATCACAAGTTCTCCTGACTCATGATTTGTGTGAAATACATAACAGCAAAGCATCGTCTGATTTTTGATCCTTCTACAAAGTGAATTGATTTATCGCCTTTGACAACAAAATACAACACTCTGCAAAAGCTAACTCTTCAAACTTTCATCTTCATTCAACCTGGTCCCAACACAAATAAAGTTAGGATCTCTTTATGAAGATTAAATAAAGAAGTGTTTTTTTAGCCCCATGTTTTATGTTTTATGTACCAAGTTTTCCAAGACACTAGAATTAACGATCCTTGGATTGTACTCTGAAGTATAATTATGCTTAAAATCATGTAATGATATATGTAAAAGTCTTAGGTCACTATAGTTGATATCAACAGATGGTCTAGTTATTTTACTAGATTAGGAATAGAGCACCTTAGTGAGAACCATAAGGATGAGACTAAGTATAAGAAATCATTCCTAAATTTTGGTTAGTATTGAGTAAGTGATTTATTAAGAAAATACATCCCTGTCTGGATAGGATCAGGTAGAGGTGGCATTGGAACAGATTTACCTCAGAGTGAAAACTCCAACAAAGAGTTTCGGGTTTGACTCAGGGTATCCTGGTACACGACAACGAGCCTTGCTTCACTTTTGGTTATGACACTCCCAGGGGATATGATTTTGTAGATTCACAAGCTTAGTAAAAACCATTATTAAGGGACAAAAAAAGCCTATAATAATATAAGTTAAGAAATGGATCGAGGATAACCTAGATATAAACCTAAGGAATCACAAGTTAGGATATACTTATTCTTTATAAGTTTGTCCTTTTATGTTCAAATTTACCTTTTATGATTAATAGCTAAGTATTAGAGACCTATAATTATACATTATTTTTATTACTTAATAGTGGGAAGTATAAGAACATGTTCCAACAACCAATGTGATAGGTAATGTGAAGATTTCTCTAATGATATGCCTAATATGATGGGAGAGGGTGCTCAAAACTTCATGGTAATACTTGCTTAGTTGGCTCGAGTTATGAATAATAACTTGAATCATGCAGAACACCCTACTCCTCCAAGGAAAGATCATGTTGCCATAGAATCCTTCATACGACAAAGGCCTCCCATGTTTAGCAGGTCTTCTGATCACATCATCGCAGAACAATGGATTAACTCTATTGAAAAGATATTCTCCATCCTCCAGTGCTCAGAAGAAGAGAAGGTTGCACTGGTGATCTATCATTTTTATGGGGAAGATGATAAGTGGTGGACACTAATCAAGAATAAAAGTCCCAAGAGGAAATTGATTCCATGAATTGGGAGGAATTCAATAGGATGTTTTTCAACAAATATTTTCCTAAAACCCTCCATCTCAAGATGACAAGAGAGTTCCTCAGACTCAAGAAGAAGGATGATGAGTCCATCGGGGTGTATGAAGAAAAATTTACAAGGCTTATATGGTACGCCTCTGGCTTTGTCATGAACATTGAAAGCAATGTGGATTGCTTCTTTAGTGGACTAAATCTAAGTCTATGAAAAGTGTTGGCGATTCGAGACTTCGATAGTTATGAGGATATTGTTCATTGTGCCCTAAAAGTTGAAATAGAGATTGGAGAATCATAGTGATCTCGTGGGTCCAGTGAAAATAAGCCAAAAATGTAGGACAACATGGGCAGTTCATCAAACTAATCCCATGATGGAAAGAATCCTGACTTTTCCCCTTGTAAAAATTGTGGGAAGAAGCATCCCGGTAACAGTCTGAAGGGAACCAAGAATTGCTTCAAATGTGGAAAGTTTTGTCATCTGACCAAGAACTAATGAAGGGATTTGAGAAATCCCGCTAATGTTGAATAAGAAAGGAAGTTTAAGATCAACACTCAGCCTGTAGTTTAGTGTTACAACTGCAAGGAGCATGAGAATTATGCGAATAATTTCCCTAATCCAAGGGTTATTGGAGGCAATCAATAACAACCTCCAAGGAAACAAGGAAGGGCATATGCTATCACTATTAATGAGGTGGAGCTAGAAGATGATGTGGTGATAGGTATGCTAGTTATTCATTCAAGAATAGTGAACTTATTATTTGATTCTGGTTCTACGCATTCTTTCATATCTTGCAAGTTTAGTAGAACTATTCAAACAACACCTCAAAATTTGGAGGAAAGGTTATCTGTGAGAACAGTGAATGGGGAAATTGTTGCATCCATGATTTATAACTCCTCCCTAGTTAACGTTTTTCGACTGAACCTCCCAACACATCTTGTCATACTTCCTTTAGTAGAGTTTGACACTATCTTGGGCATGGATTGGATATCTTTATACAAAGCCAACATCAACTATCGGGAAAGGGAGATCACTCTTCACATCCCAAAGAATCCTCCAATTCTTTACAAGTGTAATGAGGAAGATGAATCTCCTTTAGAATCTTCATCTCAAGTGTGGATATTGCTACTTTGTGAGCAGGAATATCTAGCTCAAATGATTGAGACAATATAGAGAATCATTCTTGAAGACATGCCAATCGTGAGGGATTACACAGATTTATTCCCTAAAGAGTTTCATGGTCTTCCTCCTAACCGATAGGTTGAGTTCTCAATTGAACTTATCCCTGGATCTCTACCTATCTCAAAGACATCTTACAGAATGTCCACCGTAAAGCTGGAAGAGCTGAAGAAGCAGTTACAGGAGAATATGAATAAGGGTTTTATATGCACGAGTGCTTCACCGTGGGGTGCACCGGTCCTCTTCATCAAGAAGAAGGATGGATCAATGCGCCTCTGCATTAATTATCATGAGCTCAATAAAATCATGATAAAGAAAAAGTATCCCCTAACATAGATAAATGAATTGTTCGATCATCTGTGTGAGGCCAGTTATTTCTCTAAGGTGGACCTTCGGTTGAGATATCCCCAATTAAAGGTGAGGAAGAAAGATATTCCCAAGACTGCCTTTCGAACGAGGTATGGAAACTATGAGTTCATAGTGATTCCCATCAGACCCACTAATTCTCCATCAATTTACATGGATTTAATGAATAGAGTATTTGTAGATTACCTCTACAAATTTGTGGTAGTCTTTATTGATGATATTATGATATACTCTAAGAGCAAGGGGGAACATGAGGAGCATTTGAATACTGTGTTAAAGAATTTGCGAAGGGAGAAGTTATATGAAAAGTAAAGTAAATTTGAGTTATGTATAGAGAAAGTATCATTATTGGGGCATTTTATCACCAGCAAAGGGATATCTGTGGACCCTTCCAAGACAAAGGAAATTGAAGAGTGTCCCAGACCAACTTCTGTAATGGAGATCCACGGATTTTTGGGTCTAGCTGGGTATTATCGATGATTCGTGAAGAAATTTTCACGATTGTCAAACCCAATGACCAAGCTGACACAAAAGGGGGTAAAGTTTTTCTAGACACAAGAATGTGAAGACTGTTTCAAGGAGTTTAAAAATAGAGTTATCACTGCACTAGTACTCACACCCCTATAAGTGGAGAACTCTTTGTAGTGTATGGTGATGCTTCTAAGAAGGGATTAGGCCGTGTGCTAATGATAAATGATAAAGTGATAGACTATTACTCAAGGCAACTGAAAATCCATGAGAAAAACTATCCCACTCATAATGTGGAGTTGGTAGCTGTGATATTTGTGTTGAAAATATGGCATCATTATCTCTATGGGGAGAAGTGTGAGATATATACTAACCACAAGAGTATCAAATATATATTCACATAGAACGATATTAATATGCACCATAGAAGATGGATAGAGCTCATCAAGGATTATGACTGCTCAATCCACTGCCATCCTGGTAAGGAAAACAAGGTGGTAGATGCTCTTAGTAGAAAAGATCCTACATATTTATCAATGATGAGAATTGAAAAGGATCTGATCTTCTTAGAGTTGAAAAGGATGGACATGGGAATAATTAAGGGAAGAACATCATCAATCCTTTCTCAAATGATTTCTCAACCATCCCTCTTGGAAAAAATAAAGGATGCTCAAAGAAAAGATGTAGAAATTCAGAAAAGGGTGGAAGCTATCAGAAATGGGAAATCCTCCAATTTCAAAATTGATGAGGAGGAAGTTGCAATATTTGGGACATGATTATGTGTACCATCCAATCGAGAGATAAAGAAGGAGATATTGAGTGACTCACATAGCTCAACCTTCTCTATCCACCAAAGGAGCACAAAGATGTATTAAGATCTCCGAGAAAACTTTTGGTGGGACAATATGAAAAGGGAGATTTCTGAATATACATCAAAGTACCTGGTATGTCATTAAGTGAAGGCTGAGAGACAAAAGTAAAAGGGGATGATGAAACCACTACCCATAACAACATAGAAGTGGGAGAACATTACCGTGGGATTTTTTACAAGACTTACAAGGTCATCTAGAGAAAACAATACTATATGGGTCATTGTGGATCATTTTACAAAGAAAGATCACTTTATTGTGATTCAAGAGGACTTCTCATTAGATAAAATTGTGCAGATTTACATTAAAGAAGTGGTAAGGTTGCATGAAGTACCACTATCTATTATATCCGATCATGATCTGAGATTCACCTCAAAGTTTTGGAAAAGTTTCCAACATGCTCAAAGAACTGAACTGAACTTCAATACGACCTATCATCCTCAAACCAATGGCCAATCTGAGTGAACTATTCAGACAATAGAATACATGTTGAGAGCATGTTATATATAATTCAAAGGAGGATGATAACAACATCTTCCACTGGTTGAATTATCCTACAACAACAGTTTCCACTCGAGCATCTGACTGGCACCATAGGAATCCCTTTATAGGAAAAGGTGTAGAACACTAGCGTGTTGGGACGAAGTCAGTGAGCGTAAACTGCTAGGACCTAAAATGGTCGAAGAAATGGTGGAGAAGGTGAAAACCATTCAGCAGCATATCAAGGCATCCCAAAGTTGATAGAATATTTATAAAGATAATCGTTGACGAGACATTGAGTTCAAAGTTGGAGACATGGTATTTCTACGCATATCTCCAAGGTCATGAGGTTTGGAAGGAAATGGAAATTAAGTCCCAGGTACATTGACCCCTTTGAGATCCTTGATTGAGTCAGAGCTGTGGCCTATCGACTGAAACTTTCACCTACCATGTTGAAAGTACATGATGTCTTTCATGTATCCCTCTTAAGGAAGTACATACCAGACCCTTCACATATACTCTCTTCAGAGGTGGTTTAGTTGGAGGATGATCATTCCTATTCGGAGCAGCCAATGAAGATCTTGGATCATAGAGACAAAGTTCTATGCAACAAGAATACTCATCTGGTTAAGGTACTATAGATAAACCATAAGTATGAAGAGGCAACATGGGAACTGGAGGAAGCAATGAAGGAAAAGTACCCCCACCTGTTTATTGCCTAGAATGTAAAACAAAATCTCAAGGGAAAAATTTCATAAGGGGGGAAGAATGTAACGACCCAATGTTTTATAAATTGAAATTCACTTCTTATAAATATGTCATACAATACCATGAAAACACAACATAATGAACTAATAAGTGCTAAGTGACCTTTAAACATAAGTTGTTTCACCTCTGTGTTTGGAATTTCTAAAATATGACATACACAGTTGCAATCAGTAAGTTATTTGGATTCTGATAAGAAAAAATTAATTTTTTGTGAATAGTAACCTACCCTTATGAATTGTAACATACCCTTATGAATAGTGATATATCCTAATGAATAGTGATATATCCTAATGAATAGTAACCTTACCTAAGATAATATATAAATAATATCCATTTTGAAAGTATGATATACCTATATTTTAGAATAAGTAAATGAATGTTTTTAAAACTAGTTTTTGATAATAAATTATGATTTTAATTAAATATTAAAATAATCATATTTAGAAAATTATTTTTGAAAAATGGAGTTCATTTTTGGATTCTACACATTAAAAAATGGTTAGGGTGAATTTTTGTTTTAATTAAATATTAAAATAATCATATTTAGAAAATTATTTTTGAAAAATGTACCTCATTTTTGGATTCTACACATTGAAAAATGGTTAGAGTGAATTTTTAAGATTTTTCAGAAATACTTAAATTTTTGATGAATAGTAAAATGTGATAATTTACGATAAATGCTAAATAAGCGATTTACTAAGTCATTGATGATGATCTACTTATGTAAGCACAATTGGTTATAAGTCACATGCATATATTACTATTCTTGGTCATGGAATACTTACTATTCCTTGTCTTGTGAAGAAATAATAAACTAATGATTAAAAAATTATGAAAACCCTCCTCCCCTCCACTATAAAACCCCCCTCACTCCATCTTCTCTTCACTACTCTCAATCCTTGTGCCTTTCAAATATTCTGCACAAATTGCTCCCCAAGATCCCCCCCAACGTCCAAAAGCTCCCATCCTCTTCAAAATACCAAAACCTTTCCCCTTAATAGGTTCTCAAAGGAAGATGTCTCAAGAGGTAAATTCCTCTTTCCAATTCCTTCATTTCTTTTATGTTCTTTTCTTTTTGGTTCTTTCTTCACCTCCCTTCACCCAAATAGTATGATAACTCTAGTAACATACATTTACTGAATTTTTTTTTATGATAATGAGATATTTAATTATATTCTCTCATTTCCCCACCTTTTATTTGAAAGAAATGAAAGCACCGTTTGAGATGTGCTAATTTAGCACATTCAAGGACAACAATTTATCAATTTCTATTATTATTTTTAATTCTGGTCATGAAACCATTTTTGTTATGGTTGAACCAGATTATTATATATTTAATATATCCTATTTTTGGTTATGTAATCCTTTTGTACATATGGTATTAATTTATAAAGAAAAACATGTTCTTTGTAATCAAACCCACCGATTCGCAAGAACGATTATCACTATGGTTTTATATAATAATTTGACTTCACTCTAAGTAACCAAATTAAATTTAAAACCATGTAATCTTCTATATGTGAACTAATGGAATATAAATTCAATTATGGACAACCACTTTCATCTTACATGTTTATCCAAACATGAATATAAGTAAACCGGTCATTAAAACCAAGTAAACAAACGAGCTCAAACAATGAAATTGAACCTCATAACCAATCAAAATGGTTATAAATAAACTTAAAATTATTATACTAAACCAATTACATATAGAATAGATTCTGTAATTATTAATTAATAAACCTAATTTGTTTATTCAGTTCTTTAATAACAAGTGGAGAACACCAACCGAATTAAGGTAAGGGATCCTCTTCATTTCACTCTTAATCAAGATTTTCCTCTATGCTATGTTTTTTTGTATGTAATACCAAATGATGGGATATGTTTTCACACCTCCCCATACTGCCCTCATGATTTCTAAGTGATGAGAAACACCTTTTCTCTCTCATCAAACCCACTTAGTTACATCCGATGCCAAGCCGATAAACCGTAATGAATTCCACCCAAACCTTCTTTGTTCTTTTGGGTTGCCTTATATTTATATATACCAAAATAGAGTTATCTTATATATTTATGTATATATTATAAATTCTGTTTAGTTTTACAGAATCCATTTATTAATATCCTTTTATCACTCTATTTTGGGGATATACATGTTTTTAAAAGATTCCCTCCGTAGAACTTTTCAATAAGAAAACATGTTTTAAGGAAACTTACCAAATTTTTAACCAATATCAAGTGAAATATATCCTCTTTTTTAAGAAATAACTGTATTTATAAAATCATTATTTAATTATTAAAACCTTCTTGGTTAAATTCTAGTTTTATATAAAATATTTTCCTCATTTCTATTTTAAAATCTCTATAGTATTTTCATTAAAACCGCACAAAAATGTTTTAATGCTAATGTTTCTCAAATACATTCCTTATATGTTTTCACTTCTATTTGAGATCACATACCATTTTATAATCCTATTCTACCCTATTAATGTTCATGTTTGTTCTAATCCTTTTCTTCCATGGAGACTTACATGATACGCTCATTGGTTATGATTTGTGTCATGATTGTGGTACCTAATTCTTTCCTTGCGTACCCTTAAGTTTATATATGTTTTATTATGTTCAACTATTTATATGGAAAGAATATTTATGTGGGAATAATAATCATGAAAATTTTGAGATGGGTGTGCCCATATAGAGCTCTAATGCATTGGGTAAAGTTAAGTCTCATGAGTTGCAATGTGAACCGGGATTGGCGGTTAGCCTTGACCTGTGCAACAACAAGTAATAGGATTGGCGGTTAGCCTTGACCCATACTAAAATGGTAAATGAGATTTTCGGTTAGCCTTGAACTATAATAAAGATATTTTTTATGATTATACCAAATTTATATGATTCCTTTTTTATATGATCCCATGGTTATATGAAATTATTTTATAAGTTTCATGCTTTGGATATCATTTTGTCATGCCTCCTAACTCATGTGCTTAGGACATATCCTTATGTTCATTCCCTTACTGGGATTTTCAGATCATCCCTTTGTTAATGTATTCCCTAGGGTACCCTATGTATATTTAAGGGATCAAAGGAAGTTAGGAGATATTTATGGAGATTAAATAAAGAAGTGTTTTTTAGCCCTATGTTTTATGTTTTATCTACCTAGTCTTCCAAGATACCAGACATAACGATCCGTGGCTTGTACTCTGATGTATAATTATTCTTAAAATCATGTAATGATATATGTAAAAGGCTTGGGTCTCTATATTATATATACTTTAGGATTCTACTCAGTGATCTATGCATTAACTAATACATTATAACACATGAGATAATTTCATGACCAGATCATGAATCATTTTCATAAATGAAACAAGTTCTATCTTATTCCATCCTATGTAATGGATCCTTTAATGATAGCCAACCATAGAATATTGATCTAGAATTTTAACTCCAATTACATTATGATATACAAGTCTCAACCTATGAATGTGTGGGAATTTTCCACTTTATAACATTCCTAGTCATAAATTACAAATGCGGTAGGTAGTGGCATGAAATCATGCATTTCATTCCATTATGATTTGATTTAAAACATCCCTCAATCATACCTTATGATTTAGTGATCCAGTGGAGTGGAATGATAATTAATGACTTACAAAGTCACTCAATTATAGACTATTATTAGCGTAAGTGTATCACATGAATAAGGATAAGTGCATCACATGAAAATGAATTTAGGTAATATCTATCTTCTTCACTCCCCCACTTGAATTAAAGCCTCAAGACTTTGTTCCATTTCACCTTACACCATATTAATTGTGAAATCTTATCAAAAACATTTTTAGACATCATATATATATTTTTGAATGTTTTCATTAACTTCACCATGTATCGCATTAAATGAAATACCATGTGAATATCCATCCAAAACAATTTGAGATTAATTTGAAAACACTTTTAGAGAAGCTATCTATGTCAAACTCAATCCTCATTCAGTTAAATGTAAAATGTGACCCCATTAGCATTTATATAATTTACAGAAAATATGAATCCCTAGATCCATAAATGTAAGAAAATAATGACCTATATAAAATCATAAATTATACTCAATATTGAAAGGTATCAGGTGTGATCTCCTTCAAACACATGTATCTCTATAGCTATGTCCACTAGTCACATATCATGATAGAGTGAATTTTTATATGTTTCCTTTTTCCAAGACATCTAGTGACTATGTGACATAAATTATTTCAATCATATTATCCAATTTATATGTTCTCGACTCTTCAGGTATAGATTGACTAGATCAATGAATACATCACAACCATTCACTTTTATGGATGAGAACATGAAATGAACCTCATCCAAATAGATAAGCACATCATATGTATAATGTTTGTGTGACTGCACACTCCCAGATCTATCTCAATTGAAGGCCTAGAGGATATACTCTTCATACAAGAGGAAAAATACCATATTGGTTGAGATCCAATTACTGATATGATAGAAAATATACACAACCACCCCTTGCAATGGCTTGTATAAGAAAAGTATGAAGGTTACCATACTAAGTATCTTGTTATCCTTGGGTAATGGGGATTATGATATAATCCATGCATACCTAGTGTACCAAATACACAATGTATGACACTCCATGTGGTATATCAAGTGGGTAATCTCATGCCCGAAAACACTTCTTTTCCTCATGATCATATTCTATATCTCATCCAATAAACCAAATCACATTAACCTTAACATTTATTTATAACCTATAATACACTATGATGAACATGTGGTATGGATAAATCATAGTCTTATTTGGAGTGGTTAATTATAATCACACTTCACAAAATGTATATCTATATATACACATATATTCAACCAATGTGAAACAATGATAAAGTGAATATTTACTTTAATATAATACCTTTTATATTCTTAAAATTATTTTAAGAATACTCAAAAGACCCTATACATGAACCTCGCTATCATATCATATATGATAGACTGCTAGATCAGCCTTATGTTTTTTTCCCTTTCTGGGGTTTTATTAACAGATTAAATCTATATTTAATTCCATCCACATATTTATGTGATTATATGGTGAAAACCTCCCACTAAAATTATTAGAAAATAACATCTATGAAAAAATAAATTCTAACTAATGTTGAGATTTAAGAATAATATTAATAATGTTAAACTCCTTGAGAATATTCAAACCTCTTAACCCTATAGTATCAAATGTTATAATGTTAACTTATGTTTTCTTCTTAGAACATTTATAAGTATAAAATCATAATATTTAGATTTCATTCCTTCAAACTATGCCCTTCAAAAATAATGAAACTGTTTATATTTTTATTTACCAGAACATCCTAAATTCTATTAGGATAAGGTAACTTTAAATTTTTAATTTTACTAGAATAATCCTTTAAGAAATATTGATATTCACCTTTTCAGGGTAACTAAGTGTAAATTTACATTTTTTCACTTACCGTCACACATGATAAATGATTTAGGATATTAAGTTGAAATCAATTTAATTTTTTACTGGTATAATATTTTATTTGTTAAATTTTAACTTCTATAAGTTCAAATATACTTCCATTATCCTATTAGAAACCATATTCTTTTAAGAATATAATTCTAGGAAAAAAGATTATTTGTTCTAGGAAATGATACTTCTTTCTATTTAGTTGGAATACTTAACAAATGAAACACTATATCCATATTATATATGGTATTATTTTTTCCTAGAGTGTTTTATTTTAAAAATAATACTATTTAACAAAAATATTCCACTAATAGGTTTTAGGAGAATCTCTCATCATATTTTCACATATATTTAGATAAAAAATTTATCCTGGATAAACTTTTTTTAAAATTATATCATTTTCAAACATGTTATAGAATCAAATGATTTAGAAACTATGTATATATAATTAATCATCTCATTTTTTTCACAACAACTCTTTATTAATGAACAAATTCTCTTATCATATAAGAGAATAGTGGTGAATATACGCATCCTTTATTTAGATCTATATGAGAATCCTTTACATTCAAATATTTGATGTAGAAACTATGTAATTCATCACTTGAAAAAAACTACAATCTCTATCAGTTATTCCATTGATTTTGAACTCCTTTATATTTATAATATTTATAAAGTATACATTCAGTATCACATACCCTTAAAAACCAAATAATTGATTTATATAACACTAACACTCAAAATTAATATTCCAGGGAGTTTCACAAACCACATCAAGTATCTTAAAAAAATTCATCCTATGGAATCATTTCCCTATTTTTATTTTACCTTTAGGTTTTAATGAACTTTTCTAGATACTCAAAAAAATTCCATTAGACTCCCTAACTAACATTCCTTCTTCTTTTTTGAACCCTTTCTCACTTTGACTATCAACACAGAACCATAACCTAGACATAAAATTCCTCTTTCATCAATTTTAAACACTTGATAATATCAAGTAGTATTTTATTGAATTCATTTCTATTGTCAGAACATTTCTATAGATGAAAATAAAATTAATTCATTAACCATAATAATCCTGATAAGAAATATTTAGTCTCCCTAAGTCATTATCACACTTAGTCATATTAAATATCATTGAAATACCTAATAATATTGAGTACATGAGACTAAAAATTCCTTATGTCATTTTTCATATAATGTCACTAAAACCCTATGTGAATCAATCTGTGCCTCTCATAAGAATACAGATTCACCTTTAGAAAAATTTCAAGACTTGGTTATTCAAGAAGGTATTTTTGTAATACATAGAATTTATTTTACTTAAGAGTGATTATTATGTTACAAGTCTTATAAGTTTCTTACATTACAAATCCAATTAATAATAATTAATATCAAATATTAGTTTGATGATGATCATGCTATTTTCTACAAAAAATTCTTTTATTAAATGAGTATCATGTTTTATTACCATTTAATTAGGAATTTTATTAAATGTGATCCCACTAAAATGTTGACACATTTTTAATATATCATATCCATTATTATTCCAAAATCCATATTTCACTGAGCTCCAAGTCACTTTAGGGTTTCTTTAATTCATTATATATTTAGTTAGGAAATCATACCAATCATATCAAATATGATTCTTAGATAATAGAGCAGAAAACTCCTTGTCTAATCCATCTAGTTTATAAACCCAATTCCATTCCCCTGGTATCGTAAATGTTTAAGTTTCCCAACTAACTTTAACCCAAAGAAAACACTAATAAAAGGATTATACAAGATAACCTAGGGAAACCCAACTTTTTATGACTTACTAGTTGGATAATCTGGGGTCACCCATTAATTTCTTACCATACATAAGATAATCTTGGAGTACATATCTTTAGAATGAACTAATTGGTTAAATGATTGTGGTCTTCACAAGTGTTGCTTTGGAAGGAATATAACATCTAGTATTTAGTATGGATTTTAATATCACCATATTATTTAATGTTATTACCTTTATGAATAGATTATTTTAAGGATTTTTTTGGAATCCTATTCTATACACTAAAACAATATGTTCTAACTATATTGATGTGTATCCCTTTACACAACACATATTTTGTGTTACTCACTAAAAAATAGATTCTAAACATATTTAAACATATACAAATGAATCTCATGCATAAGGTAATAAAATATTCAAGTAAATGTTTAGAATTATAATAGATTCACAATATTCACATTAGTATGACTAAAGATATAAATAGACAACCCCAATCGTTCTAGAACAAGGCATAGACTCCAAGATAGTGGGAAGTTCAACTCTGACTCCTCCGCGAGGAGACCTTACTCAAGAGAGAATCCAATTCAGAATAACTCTAAAACCTAATATGTATTAATAATTTTCAATAACTAATTTCAATCTAATAACTTTAACTATAAACCAAGGTCAATTTAGATAAAAATTAAATCTTATGTTGATATACCTAGTATGTAGTGCAGAGTTTGAATATTTATAAGAAGTAGTTTAATAAATATAAACTAAGGCGTACAGACATTAATAATATAAATAATTAATAACTATGAATAAATTAAGGAATAACATTTAAATAAATGAAAATTTCAAATATTTAAATCATGAGAAAAAATTATGAACAATTAAAACAACAATGATTAAAAACATTTTATAAATCATTCCATAATAAAATAAATGTAAAAACTTTACATTTATTTATAATATAAACTCCTTTTTATATAGATTTTTTATTTTAATACATGATATTTCATAAAATATGAATATTTTGTGTTTTACTTTTTTAAAATGTAAACTTTTTACATACTCTAAATATCATAAATTAATATTATCTGAATCTTAGAGCACATCAATTTAAAAAAACCATTTTGATAAGGTTAATTTTTTTTTAGATAAGGCTCATTTAATTTGAAAATTTTAAATTAATCATTATGAATATTTCATATATTTTTTAAAACATAAACATTATATATTATGCGATATTTTTTAATTTATAAACTCTTTATAAATTAATCTTATAATTTTTCATATAAACACTTAATATTTAAACTATAAGGAATGCCATATAAATTTCAAGAATTCATTTTAATAATAAAGGATTATTTTAATAAATATTTCAAAAAATTTAATTAATTAATTAATAACCTTTTATAATTAACTAATTTATAATTTTTTATTAATAAATAAAAAATCCCAGAAAATAATTTTCCATTATTTATGAAAAATTTATAAATTATTAAATTCAATTCATGATTAAAAATAAATAAAATTTAAAATTTTCTCTTTTATCTTATTTAATGATTTTCCTAGTGTCATAGGATACATCTAATAAGTCCCAACATTAATTCTCTATCACCTGTACTTTATGGATGTTAATATTATTACTGAATAAGATAGATCTCAAAATTCTTATTAGTCATGTTTTTCAACTAATACTAACACCGTAATACCAAGGGGTACTATAGGGTATTGTAGTGGGGTACTATAATAGTATTGTAGTAGGAAATGTGCATGTACTAGGAGAGTTTTCATAGGTTACTATATCAAAAGCATAGTAGGAACTATGCTTGTACTATAGAATAGTATCACAAATGAGTATTATAGTAGGCACCATATTAGTGATGGGGACTATAATAGATGACGATACTACAGAAATATTATTCATATAAAGTTACTCATTGAAAAAAATATTATATTACAGGTGGAAGTCATATCATAACAACGATGATTTTTTTGAACCGTGTCACGACTTACAAATTCTATATCATATGCCATGATACAAAATCCAAAAAACAACATAAATAGTCATAATTTTTGAAAGCCAATATAAATAAGAATACAGTATAAAAAAATTCATTTCACACATGATTTCATGAATCTGGAAACATGTGATGATTCAATACCATTGATTGGTATCTTAAGTGTCTATTAACACTTAATAAAAGCTACAAAAGTGGTTTAAATCTGAATACCATGATATCCAGGAATATATATATAATACATATAAAATAGAAATTAAGAACATTAAAACCATCATACCTTTCACCTGTGTTTCCACCACATCACCTTTATATGCTAATGAACACCTTAAAATGGGATTAACAAAGATCATTAAAGTGGAAGTCGATAGATGCAACACCTCTAGAGGTATCCATGATATGATGAATTGATTTTCATATGATAAAATATCCTTTAATCCCTGGTGGTATAAAACCTCACTGTGCCAAGTAGGAAGAAAAATAGATTTGGTTTCTAGGGAGACAAGTCCATGCATGAATAAAGAAACACACACCACAAAGATCACATGAAAATAATCCTTATATAGTCATGAGTATTATACTTGATGATCCATGCATTAAATTGGGTGTTATAATGATTAAAAAAATGCCTTATCATGATCATGAATCATATGCATGAATGAAAAAAGTTCCCTCTTCTCACATATTTGTAACATCTTATTTAAAAATATCCAATCATAGAAGATCACTTGATCATTTGACGTCGATTTATTTATGATATATGGGTCCTAAACTATGACTACATGAGTAGCGAAAAATTTACAAAAATGACTAGTTTATATTATTATTGAGGTAGTAAGTGGCATAAAATCATACATTTCATTCCCCTATGTCGTTCCTTATGACATAACTCAATCATAATTTTCTATTGAGTAAGGTAGTGGAGTGGCGTGATCATTCATGACTTATGATATCTCCTTACATAGAATAGGATTGGACTAAGTGAGTCACATGAAAAAAGGATAAGTGAATCACATGAAAAAGTGAGTAGGTAATATTTATCTTGTTTAGTTTTTATGATGGTTTAGTAGGTAGTTTCAGGATTTCTACTAAGAGAGGAATCACAAAAGTAGTCAAGTGAGACTTATGTATGAGTAGTCCTGAAAGGAGAGTGTATAGAAACTAAGTTAATTTGTGGCTATTATGATAAGATGATAGCCCAAAAATTAATGAGTCCACCTCAATCACCAATCCAGGATATAGGGTGAATCGACATGCCATTATCTCTTAAAGAAAATAGATCCCTATTATCAATGGGGTACATAATTGACCATATCTTAAGGACCCACAATAGAAAGAACAACATCATGGGGAAAATATTATTTAGGATGGAGGGTCTTTATTATTAATGGGAAAATTTATTGTTTGGGATTTTAGTAGTATTCACATGAAGGGAAATTAACATGGACATATATTGGTTACTAGAGGTGCGCCAACAATGTTACGTGGTTGGAAGTGGCCTGTATCACTTATAACCTAGTTGTGAGTTATGAATTCACATATGAAATGACTATTTTTTTCTTGTAAGGCTTTAAAATATTTTAAGGAATATTATCAAATATAGGTGATCTGAAAACGGGAGATTTTGAGGCCTGTTGAGCCTTGATGTTGATATATAAAAAGTATTAAAAATATTATATCACACACACACATAGTTTTTATAAATTAATGGAATAAATCTTTAATAGAGTCTTGGATTGGAAATATGATACCACCATTGAATATGAGATGTGGGTTTTACTCCAGGAGTGACATAACCTTTTTCAGTATTGAGTGTTTGGTTAAAAAGTGGTTATGGTAATATTAGTAAATTTATTTATTTATTTATTTCACCAGACCTAGAATCCTCTATATAAGCATAGTTATCTAAAATCCCTAGGGTTAGTCACATAACCCTATGGACTGAGAGAGTACTGTTGGAGGAGGATTCTTAGATGATGAAAAATGGATCATGGATTGGAAATTGGCATACCAATAAGAGTTCATGGTTCTTTCCAACAATAATGAATGGGAGTCATTATTCATTAGTGATTGGTCCAAACCTAAGGTAGGGAATTATTTTCTTTTGGTTCATTTCTTCATTTATTATCCCTTGATGAACATGAGTCAACTACACTAATAGATTTATTTGTGGGTTGATCAATCCTTATGGGTTCATGTTTATCTTCATGGGTTTTGAGGAATTGATATTAGTTGATTTTGGTTCTTTGTTCGTTATTCTAATGGAAATGAATTGATGCCAACCAGAACTATGGCTGAGGTTTGTTCCTCTTTTTATATTTTTTTGTATTTATTTTACTAGTCTTCTCACGTTCATCTTCAATATTCCCCTAGTTGGTGGTATGACCAATACCCAGTAATTGATCGTTGTGTAACAATTATTTGGCACAACTGATCAATATAGTGGGTTTAGGTTCATGATAAATGGAGTAATCAAGGTATGATGATGATGGAATATGAACATAGGAGGATTGGGTTTGGATTTTTAGATCCCCATTTTTAGTTTGGATTGCAGATTTCAACATGGTTTAATGGGAGATGATTTCTGAGTGGGAGATGTGGATGGAATACGACCATTGGGAACAACATGCAGGGTCAACCCCTGATCCCGGGTTTCCTAGATTGATTGGTGGTTGGATTGAAGTGGTGTTGGTGTAAGAGGAAGATACACGAAGGTTTTTAATTTACATAAAAATCCCAATTATGTGGCATATACTTCAGAAGAAAATACACCATGTTGTCCCCTCTCGCGGTGCTAGGGTTTATGCATAGAGAAAAATATAAAATGCTATGTGGTCTCTACCACACATCGTGTGACCTGGTTCTAGTGGATTGGTGTGTACCCTAGGGGTACATGGTCATAAAAACGACCAAGCACATAGGCACAACCAAAGTACATTACCAAGACCTAGTACTCAGTCATGGATAAGTACATGGTCACAACTAGAGTACATGACCATAACTCGAAGTACACAAGAATAGGCTAGCAACATGCTAAGTGCCGACCCAACCTCTTCACACTATGTATCCTAGAAAGACATGCAATGTATTTTGAGAAATATATTCCATGTGAGACAATGATACATAGGTAGACCCATGGTAGAAAATACACACCTTGTAGTCACAATAAACATTGTGTACTTTTTCCAGGGAATGTTTAGGCCCTCAATATTTTCATTCTGGACTAGTATCAGTTTTGTGGGTTCCCTTGATCCATTAATACAAGGGTTTAAGGTGGAATTATGTCATATTAATAGGAATGTGATCCCATATATGGTTTTAGTCTTGGAAAGAGTTTCAAAAATCCATCTATGCGATCAGAGTGGGATCCTCTATCATTCCACCACCTTCCCTAAGTCTAGTTTTAGGAATAATTGTGTCTAAATTATGTGGGAATACAATCCACTATGTATTAGGTTATTCTAAATGGTTTTTGTGGTGTCCCCCATGAGACTTGGGTGGGATCCCCTATCCGTGTAATGAGATATTCAAAAATATAGTGATTACTTCTTTGGCAAGGCCCGATGAGCACAAACTATCAGATGAGAACCATCAGTGATAGCATGACACATGGAGAAAGTTCTCCTAGAAGGGCGTTACCTTGAAGCCTCAAGAAGAATATTTGGGAAAAAAGTATGGTCAATACCTCTTTGAGGAAGGGAGTCTAACATGAGTATATATGGGTTTATTTTTTACATTACTATGTATAAAATCCACTTTGACATACCATTGTGATGATGAGCTGACTAGCATCTTGGTGCTTTATTTTTGAAGATTTCTGGGTGTCCTGTTGAGTATTATTATACTCACCCCTGCATGTTCTCTATTCACACATGTCATTTATTATATAGATGACATGAATTTTGATGGAGTCTTAGGAGGACCATAAGAAAGAAAAACATAATGATCTAAGAAAACCATGGTTAGTTCCAAGTTGTTTCATTTGATAGAAGTATCATATTACCTAGTTATTTGAATACTTTTTGGAAGTGTTGGTGGGATTTTATTTGACCATTTATGTTTCTGAGAACTTTTTTCATACTATGATGTGGGAAAGATGTTATAAATGCATTATAGTATTAGATATACTTTACCTTTCAACATTGTATGGGTAATTAGAGATATGTGAGTGTGTATATGTACTTAGGCTAAGGCCTCCTATGTGTGAGATATTATTACTAGAAACTAGCCCCTAACCCTTGGAATATTATAGTCAGGCTTAGGGCATCACACTTAGCTTACCACTAACTAGGAGGACCCTAGTGGTTTATGTCATGAAAATTGGTATCTGACAAGATTCATTATAGGACTAGAGTTTGAAGATTATATAGATATGAGGTTTGGTTTGGGATTTATAGAAATAGTTTTAAAGTGTTTTGAGCTTAGATTTCAGGATAGGGAATCTGGTGTTGGTAAGGCAGTCAACGTATTTGTTCACTAGGACTTTGATAACCTGCTTTTTTACTCGGTACATGTAGGTACTAGTTGTAGTGAAAAAATTAGTATATGTATCATTTAGGAATGGGTTGTGGTTTAGATGACATTTTTTAAGTCATCTCCCTAGATATACTCTTTAACTGTGGTATGGCTTGATTATTTCAGGATTCCACCAGGAAAATTTCCAACTAGGATTCCCTAATAGGATTGAAAGGATGATCCACCTAGTTACGGGGATTTAGTATAGGGTATTCCATAGGAGATGATACTTCTAGGGGGTTTTCTAGTTTTTACACCAGCCATTGAGTAGTAGGTTTCATTGGTCGTAATGGATGAGGATGTGCATAGATGATCACACTCCATAATTTTATAGGAAGTGACCTCCTGGGTTTCGAGGTGAGCCAGACCCTCAGGCTACTAAGGAATGGATAGAGGTAGTTACTTGAGTCTTCTTCCTTGTGAGGACACCTTCATATCATATTTTAGTCCTATAAGAGAGTCTTATTCTGGACTCCATTGGGTGATGGTGGAGTCTGGTGACTCAGAAACATGATTAGACAACTAAATCTTGGTCATAGTTTGAGTGTATCCTCATGGAGGAGTTATATCCATCCACTCTGTGAGTGGTTCACATCTAGAAGCTTTTCCTACTTAAGAAGGTAATCATGATTATAGAATATTATTCAATGAGGTTCACCAACCTCTCAAGATAATATTTTAATATGGTTTGAGATCCATCATTCTAAGAACAAACCTTTGAGCTGGGCTTATACTGAGATATCAAGGATGGGGTGATATATCTTTACAGTCAAACCTATATTGAAGTGATTGAGTGATATTTGTAAGTGGATATATTTCTGGGTTAATATATTCTGAAATTTAGTATTGTTATTGGGAACACAGGAGATGAGATAGTTGGGGTCCTCTCATGTAGGATTATCTGACCTGACGTGCAACTGATATAGAAATGATTGATGAGGTGGCCAGATAAAGATAGTAGAAAGAGAAGGGAGGTATGAAGGGTGGTGGAAATGGAATAGGAGTAGGTAGAGTAGTTAGAGGTGGAAGACGGTTTGAATTGTTTCCACCACTACCCCCAGGTGGTCCTTGCTAGGCTTAGTAGGCTGGTGGTCAGGGATGAGGAGAACTATAGGTTATGGAGACTTATCACCTTGTGGATCCAGTGATGATTAGAGGTATTATATATATCTTTTCAACTTTAGTTACACTACAGATAGACATAGGTGTGAGACACTCTTTTCATTCCATGTATCCAGTTTAAGACTTGGAGATTCCAGTTGATCCCTTGGCTTGACCCTTGCACTTGGAGACTCCAATATGAGGGGATTCAATGATAACACACTTTTAATAATAGTGTAATATGAATCTTGGAGGATATATTTTCTTATGAGATTTATTTGTAGTAGAAATTAGGCTATATGGCATCATCATAGGTACAAACCGGCTATCCACCGTTCATGCCTATATTGACTATTTCAGGCGGAGGATGAAGTGTTTCCATGGTAATGGAATGAGGGATTACTTAATGGGTTAGAAAAAATCCTAGGTAGACTAAGATAGAATCATATACAAAAGTATATAGTTTATTAGTCTTCATTTGGTTAGTATTACCTTGATAGCAGTGAATGATATAGGATTTTAGCTTCCTACAGTGGTGGAGGAGTATAAGGACATCCTAAGAATGTGTCAATATTACCTCCACACCAAAGATAAAATTATATATATAGTTTCACATTGGGAATACCCTAATATATTTTCAATAATATAATATGGCTCCCATAGAGCTCTATTAGTTCAAGGTGTAGTTGGAGGACTTACAAAGGAAGATTTTTTTCAGACCCAATGTTTCACACTAGGAAGCCCCAATTTTGTTCACAAAGAAGGTAGATGAGAGAATGAGGTTGTGTGTGTATTACTTTCACCAAAACAAAGTGATTTTATAGAATAATTAACCTCTACTGAATATCAATGAACTCTTTGACCAGTTGAGAGGCACAAGATGGTTCTAAATGATAGAACTCAAATTAGGTTATCACGATCTCTGAGTATAAGACATTGATATATTGAAGATGAAATTAAGATATCACTACTATCATTATGATTTTTTTCCTTTTATCATGAATAAATACCCAAAAGTGTCCATCAGACTCAGGAAGAATATATTTCATCCTTTCTTAGATTAGTTTTTGGTGGACTTCATTATTGACATTTTAATATAATCAACATCCTAGGAGGAGTACACAAGACACTTAAGGGTATCCCTAGACATACTCTGAGAGAACCAACTTTATGGGAAGATTTCAAAGTATTAGTTCTCGATTTAATAGGTCCAATTTCAGGGACATGACATCTCAGTAGAGAGTGTAGCAGTGGACCCCGTGAAGGATGAGGTAATGCTAGAGTGGGATCCAAAAAATAGCATGATTGAGGTGCATATATTCCTTGGGTTGGTAGGATACTATAGGATATTTATGCCTAATTTCTCTAGGATACTAACACCCTTCACTTATTTGAACAAAAAGGGGAATCCTTTCATGTGTATGAGAATGTTCCAGTAGGCCTCTCCGAAGTTACATTAGAGGTTGATGAGTTCCCCCATCTCAAGACATCTAGAGGAGGGTGTTGATTATATATTTTTTTTCAATGCATATGGGATTGGTCTTGGATATTTCTTAATGAAAAGATAGGTGATGATTTATTATGGGTCACATCAGTGGATACCACCTGAGTAGAACTATGAGAACCATGATTTAGAGCCAGTAGTGGCGGTCTTCACCTTGAAGATGTGGCGATGCTACCTTATGGGTGAGCATTTTATCATCTATTTTGACCATAAGAGTCTCAAGTATATATTCTTGGATAAATATATTAACTTTAAATATAGGTGATAGAAATAGTTCCTATAGTATTATGACTTCAAGATAGACTATACACCTAGGAATGTGAATGTGGTGGCATATTCAATCAATAGAAGATCTCGTTTGTAGTTTCTAAGTGATTTTCTAGAGCAGTTGGACTTATAGTAGTTTTAATTAGTGGATGAGGATGGAGTATCTTACATATATTTTATGGTTTTTACCCCCCAATCCTACAACATATCAAGGACACTCAATATAGATATAGTTATTGTGAGACCTTGTGTACTCAGATATCCACTAGATCTGATCATAATGGATTTTATGAAGTCGGGGAGCACACCGTTATTTTCAGAGGATAGACAATGGTACCAATGATGTTGTGTGAGAAGGTTATGAGTGAGTTTTATGCACCCCCCTTGGTGGTACATTCAGCTGTGGTGTAGATAAACCAGGATCTTCAACACCAATTCTGGTGGCTAGTGATGAAGAAGTGTATAACATAGTTTTTATCTCAATGCATCACTTGTTAGTAGGTGAAGGCCGAGAACCAACTTCCAGTAGGTTTTCATCAATCCCTTGAGGTGCTAGAGTGAAAGTGGGATGGTATATATATAGAATATTTGATGAGTTTTCCACGATTTTTTGGAGGAAACAATGGCATGTGGGTTATCATTGAACAACTCCCCAAGTCTTACCACTTCCCATATATCTGAGAGAAGTATTCATTAGAGGACTTGAGATGGATTTATGTGAAGAAGATAGTCTAGATTTATTGATTTCCCTTGATGATAATTTCATACCATGATGCTCTGTTTATGCTAGGATTATTGAGAGGATTTAAGGAGTTCATTGGGACTCCATTAAATTTGAGCATAGTGTTTCACCCCTAGACTAATGGACATACTGAATGAAACATTCATGTTCTAGAGTACATGCTTCATGATTTCATGTTGAAATTTGGATATAGTTGGGAGGATCACCTACCCTTGGCAGAGTTTTTATACAACAACATATTTAATTACACTATCGACATAGAACCATTCGAGGACTTGTTGGGGAGACTCTTTAGGTCACCACAACATTGGACTGATCTAGGTGAGTCTATACTCATGGACCACAATTTGTTCTAGCAATGAAAAAGAAGGTTCATATCACTCAAGAGTAGATGAGGACTTCCCATATTCATTAAAAATCTTATACGGAATGATGATAGAGGCCATTGGTGTAAATAACTCGATTCTAGTAGACCAAAAATGGTTGTTAGATTATTATATTGGCATAATATACAAGAAATCACATACCAAAGGGGAGAATAGTTTAGTAGTATTTGAAAACTAGATACACACTGGAATTACACATTACATTTGAAAACATAAAATACAACATAATATTTTCTTTGAGAACACCATTATTAACTTTAGAATATCCCTACATATCAATCATAAAACACTTCATGACATGATATGGAAAGGAAAAATAATAAAGAGGTGATATTAAATTCCCAGTAAGGGTACACATATAGGAGAAACTAGTAAGGCATGAATAATATAGGAAGAATAAATGATGATCATGTAATTCCATAATAATAATCACATGAGCTAGAAAATCATCCATGGATAGTAAATCAAATAATCAATTGGGAATAAATATCTGAATTCATTATTATGTAATGCATAATTCTTGAAATATGAAACATACCATCAAGTCCTTGGCCAAGATATCAAAAAATATCATCAAGGTCTTGTGCCATGACATTTGAATAAATGTGTAAGGTTATGGCCAAAACCAAAGCTAGTTTGTCTCATGATACCTACTAATGTATCAAGAGGATATAGTGGGAATAACCAATTACTTAATAAGTCTAATTAATTTCTCATATGAATAAATAATACAACTAAATCAACATTCCTTGAAAAAATCAATAATTTTCCACAATGGAAAAACTAGTTCATACGGAATATGAATACTTTCCCTATTAAAAATGATCATAAAACATCCGAAGAAATATAAAGAATGGTATATCTATAGTATATCCTCAAAATAAAATTCAACATAATATGTTTACATAGATGAAAATACTTTAAATATATTACTATAATATTTCTTTAGGAAAATACCTTTTTTTACTTTGAAAATAAGTTTTAAAATCTAAAAACAGTTCACATAATAAAGAATTAATTTTCTTTGAAAAGAAACTTGTAAACTTGTAATAGAATATTGAAAGCATTGAGATGTCATGATGGTAGTAAATTACATTCATAAAATATAAGGTAAAAAAATATCCCTTTCACACTTTTTTAATAAAAGAAAAAAATTTTATTTGGAAAATGACAAGAAGATTCATTTTGAAACATTTTTTAAAAATTTAAAAAGGATTAAAACTAATTTAAAAATTTATTTGAGAATATTAAAAAAAATTGAGAAATTTTTTAGAAAACAAGCATATATAATATAAATATCCTCAGCTTAGACTTAAAAATAAACAATCTCAAATAATGATGAGATTGTTAACTAAACACTTACCATTGTAGTATCATTTGAATATTAACCACCATGAATGAAATAACTCTAAATGAAACATTTGATACCATGAAGATAAATATATTCATTAAAAAACATATAAATGGATAATATATAAAATAAAAAAGGAGTAAGTGGTGAATATGACATATGTCTCACGGAAGTAAAAGTGAGACGATAAGCCCTTACCTCAGGTTCAAATTACTTCATATGTGTTTGAAACTCCCATATAATAAATATAGATTTATTATAAATATCTTATAGAACCATACTCATATATAAAATTCTATTTATTATTTACTTATAATTTTTTATCACATGTTTATTAACAATTATTTATTAAATCATCGTTCCGGGTGATAACTACTTTGTTTTTTATGTATGTTTTGATTCGGTAGTTATAGTCCTTATTATTTTATTATTATTCCATCATATTAAAAATATTATACATGGTATAAATATCTCTTATATTTAATATATTTATATTTAGAGTCATCCATAAGTATAGATATAGAAAATTTAATTACACTATTTATAGAGATGGTAGGCTGTACGTATGCATGAACAATGTTTTCAAATTTTGATAGATTGAAAGAAAGGAATATGACCTATAATTAGTATTTTAAGAATAATATTTATTTTATAAATATAATATGCAGTAATTAGCTCCATATTTATAACCATCAATGTAAATTTGTGATGAAAAATGAATTACACCGCTATGTGGAGATGACAATCTTTACGTAAGCACAAGCGATGTTTTTCTATTTATTGGATGGAAAAGATATGAAATATGGTTTTACTATGATCATAATAACATATAAGTATATTTATAATACTTTTATTATTATTTTAGTAAGATTACAACACATTAAGAGTAAGTATAATAAGAAATAAACTTGAAAGAGTTGATAAATAAGATTACCTCTTCTTCGGTATACTCACTTTAGATATCTTCTTAAGGGACTTAGGGTTGATATTTTGGAAGGCCAAAAACCAAAAGAACTTTTATAAGGATGTTAATAATAGTAATGGGTAGGGTTTGGTCAATATAGATGGCCAAAATTAGAGTAAACAAGGGAGGATGTTCTTTTTTATAATTTAAGTGAGGGGCATTTTGGAATTTCATAAACTTTTAAGTTAATATAAATTAATATTTAATTATAATTGGATACAAAATGATTTATTTTTAATATAGGATTATTATGGGTTTAAATACTCTCATAAAATAAAAATTATACAAGTTTTAACTATGTTTGTTTCCTTATATTTTGGTTTTAACCCCTCATTAACCCATTTTAAACTTACCAGGTCAATATGGGGTTTTACACTTTGAGGGCCAATATAATTATTAAAAATGAAAAAATAGTTCATAAATAGACCATGGTTGATATTATAAATTATTTCCTAATAAATTGTTTGAATAAAATATTTTAAAAGATTATATCCTTTAATAAAATGCCATTTATTATAACATTTTAATAATGTCAATTTTTAGAACTATTCATTACTTTGACATTATTAATATCAAGAAAACAATTATAATTTGAACTAAATACTTTATTTTATCCCTAACAAGTCCATAAAATCTAAAAAACTCATTTATATAATTATTTATCTTAAATTATATTAATTTTAATATTTTAAATATCATTTATCAATTTTTTCCATTAATTGAATAATCACTACATCAGAGTTGTGTATGCATTTCAGGTAATTATTTCCTAAATAAAAATTAAAAATAAATTACCATGATAAAGATAAATCTTATAAATTTCAAAATAATATTTATAGTCAAACATATCATCTAGGTAATCCCATATTAAAAATATTATATTTATTTAAAACAAGAGTGTGACATGTTTGAATTTTCTTGAAATAAAAAACGATAATAGACACAATCTTATCCAAATAGCTATAAAATTACATAAAACAGAATATTGGGTGATTATAGATGATATTTAATCATAAAATAATATTAATTCAAGTTTTATAGTCATTTTATAGTCCTTATAATTTTATTTTTAACTTTAATCATCCAATTCTCCCTTTACTGTGGTTACAAAAATTACTAAGGTTACTATTTATATTCAAAAAAAATACAAGGGACCTATTAAATAATTTTTTAAAATAATTATTAAAAATATTTAATCTATTTTTAAAAATTAAAAAAACATAATTGGAATAATTTAATTTAAAATCAAACCTGAAAAACACAATGAAAAATAATTTTCCAGAAAAATGTTTTTAAGTTTAAATTTTTTTATACCAAATTTAACCATAAAATTTATTCCTATGAATTTAATTATATTATTAATAATAAAATAGAACTATTATTTACTTTGAAAATACTTTAAAACAAAATTTTAATTTGAAAATTCTTGAAATAAAAATACTATTTTCAATAAAAAATAGTATTTTTCATTATTCACTGGAAAAAAATATTTTTAGAAAAATCCTAAAAATTCACACCAAGAAAATTTTGATATGATTATTTCAAAAATAAGTTTAATTTTATCAATTTTTTTTATAAAATTTGTAAAAAATTTAATTATATTATTTTCTCATAAAAATTACTAAAATATATTTTATAAGAAAACATATAAAATGAATTTAATAAAATTTGAGTGTTTATTTCCTAAGAATTAGTCAAGAAATTTATACTGATTAATGCCTTTTTATATATTTAATAATTTAGTTTCTACTATTCAAATTCACAAATTCAAGGGATATGATATAATTGACACATTAAATATTAATATTTTAATAGAATATTGTGGTTCATTTATACTCGGTGTTGCGTGTTGTATACACTATCGAATATAGTGTTCTTTTAAAATATCACGGTGTTGCATTATCCCCCTTAAATAAATTATGTTCTTTAAATTTTAACTTATGCTCGAATGTCACTTGTTTTTCATTTGAAAATTCATTTGCAGAAACCCACATCATAAAAAGGGATAATAAAATTTCATCTTAAAAGAGGGGATATGAAATATGAAAGTTATCCCAAAAATAGGATTTCAAATAGGATAAAATTAGCGAGAAATGAAAATATGGATTGGTATTAAAAGAATAATTTCCAACTAATGACAGAGGGTGATAAATATCATTTATTACAAGAATGTGAATGATCATGATGAAGTTAGCAACCAATAAACCATGAAAATTAATATGATAATTTTTGTTGTTTCAAGATCCTCAACCTAGATTTAAAGAATTCCTTTACCATTTAGACTAATAACATAAGGATATATACTCAATGAACAAATATAATTTCATCATTTAATCAATTTCCACCACAATATCATCTTTTTCTTCAAATGATGAGTATTGAAGATGAATTTTTTAATCCTAAAGCACTAAAATCAAATTCTAACTGATCACATAATCCATAAAAGGATAACAGTCTATTCTTCCAGTCTTTAGAAATTAAAAAAACTGAAATGGTTACCACATGGTAAAATAATAAGAAAATGTATAATCCTTCTTATGAATGAATAATTCATTAATATCTAAAATCCAAAAATAAAACCAAATATTTAATATAGATTATTTCTTAAATAAATACCCTATATCACAAATAATCTCAATAACCTCAACATGAAAGAATGTTTTTACCTCAAATTTTATCTCACACCCTTCAACTTAAATCTCAAAAATAATAATAGTATTTATCTAATATGATCCTTTACGTTAAACCTAAAAGTTATATATACCTCATCATAATAGAATATATCATAAAATATCATTAATCACCTCAAAATCATAAAAATTTAAAAATATTTGTTCCTAAAAAATGTCCTCAAAATAAATATAATATTTATCCATCAAACCATTTAAGTAAAAATAATTTCATATTTACCAGGTCGTCATGTAGGTAAGTGGTAGGTGTTCCACCCTTATCGCCCTTCAATTATGGGTTCAAGCCTCATGGACTTTCCAAATTCGATAAGTTATCGCTCGAGATATGAGTTGTCCTTTTTGTAAAACTGTATTTATATAATTCCTATAAAATTCTCAAAAAATATGATGAACATCCTAAAAATAACATTAATTATCAAATCACATACATGTGATGTCACATCCACTACACTCCAAAATATTAAAGAATGTGTGGAGAAGCTTGGTCCATCTCTTAAGCCATAAACAAGCTATCGATTCTGATACGAAGAATCCTATCCAACATTCTCAATCATGGATATCCAAAACCATACATGTGGATCATTTATCCGTCTCTGTCATCCTTCCCACCCCTTACCAGTAAAATGGTTTCAAAAACATGGTAATATAAACATATCATAACATCCCCACATGCACAAACCAAGTCTCAAAATCCAAAACTAAGAAAATGTATAAAAAGGCATGTTAAAAAAACCATTATATTCAAAAGATCCTCAAATGGAATAAAGACCATAGTAAGAGAAAGAAAACCTATGATGGGTTCCTCTATCTCATATAAGAACTTGGTTCAAGCCTAGAACAAGAAATATCCTTTGATCGGTGCTCAGTGGCCTCCATCTTACCCATGATCATCAACACAAAAACAAGGGAATCCAAAATCAAGACCATGCCATGTGAGCAATCTCAACATATGATTACGACACCAATGATCACTTGATTAGAAACCATACGACTAGTGGCATCCTCTAGAGTCCCTCAAAATCTACTCAACACCACAACACCACCTAGACTTAAATTCCTTCCTTGGTTGTCACCTAATCCAAAAGGTTCCAACCACTATAATCCCCAAACCTAGATCTAAAGCTCAACTACTCTAACCTTGAGAAACTGGTCAATATGCATAGGAACAAACCAATATCTCCCAGAGATACTAATAAATCCCACCTCTCAGGATCTATCAAAGGAACCTTTAATAGATCTCCCTAGTTCACTTAGGCCAGGATGATATCTAAGATCGCAACCCTCACTCGGGCCTCGTAGCTCACAACCTAACCCATTGGATGATTTTGAGTATAAACCTCAAGGAAATATTTCTACTGAACTATATTGGTCCAAAACACCATCTATATGATCTAAATATGATGAAAGGATCCCACCATCACAATCTAGGTAGAAAAATTCTTATAATGGACTACTCCCAAGTACAATTCTAACTCCAGGGAACAAAACACCCAAAACCCCCCCAAAAGGGTAACAAAAGAGTAGCACACGATGTGTATACTCGAGTATATAGCATTTACTCACATATATTTACAGAGGTGTGTACTCTTTACATACATGGCATGTAAATCCCAAGTACCCGATATGAAATTAAGGTAAATGTTGTATATTATACACATGTACCTACCTGTGTCCCACACATGGTTTGGCCATGTTTCTCTGTCCTGTTGTGTCTACCAACACAGCCTGTAACCCTCACAGGGTCTAGTTGTGTACCCTATATGACAATGTCCCCCCAACATGGGTCATCTAGCCATATACCTATACAATAGATAAGTGACAATACATGAAGTTTCCTCCAAAATATACACCTTATAGTCATATTATTCTCTTCTTCCCCAAATAGGAAGAACACCCTACACGTGTTCTTAAAATCACATACCATGTAATCAGGTTTTTTGAATTGGAAACACCTACAAACCTCTCAAAACCCTTGTTTTAACTAATTAGGTATATATTGACCCCCATGGGGATCTTAGAAGTCATAAAGGGCATTAAAACATGGAAGTAATTAATCTACTTTTATCAAAGAATAAAATTCAAAAAATTGTCCTACCTTGTGGAATAAACATCGACACTTCAGGTCTAAATCCACCCCAAAAGTTACTGCAACTTGTTTCTGTATCGATCTACACCATGGACAAAGTATGGAGGCATATACTTCTCCTCCCCTACCTGGTCTAATCATCACATAGAAGGGGGGTTCCCTCCACCTCCTTCCGTGCATAAGAATCCCTAAAATGAGGGGGGATGTTTTAATTTATTTAATAAATTAATTTTATGCCCATTTAACACACATCCCGAGTCCCAGAACCTGAAGTAAGTTTATACCTTTTTGAAGAAAAAACCCCATTTCAGAATCAATTGTTGATTTTGAATATCAATTTGACTTTCCATTCAAAATATGCCACCACCTGAATGAAAATGAATAATTTAATATTTAATTAATTAAATATTAAATATTTTTTCAAATCTATAATTTATCAGAATTCCACTAAACTTATATCCAAGGGTAAATGAAATATTTTTGGACCAATGGAGTGGTCATAAAAATTATCAAATACTGTATGATATGATAAATTTACCATTTTACCCTTCACAATCACCTTAAAGAAAAAATTCAAAATTTTGCTCAAATTTCAAAACCTTGAAAAACTCGGGTCTCTAAATTTCACCATTTGATAGATGGAAATAAATAAATAATAATTATAATTAGTCATTTAAGAATCATATTTATTTCATTAATATCATATATACTCATTAGTTCTATATTTATGACCATCAAAGTAAAGTGGTGATGGAAAAATAATTACACAGTCACATGGAGACGGTAAGCCATATGTAGGCACAAACAATGTTTTCACTTTTTGTAGGATGTAAAAGAGATAGAATATGGTTGTACCATAATAATATTTAAATATAATTATATTTATTATATTTTATTTGTTATTTTAGGATGGAAAAAACACATGAAGTGGAATTATAAGAAGAAATAAACTTGAAAGAGTCGGTAAAGATGATTACCTCTTATTCAATGTACTCCCTTTAGATCTCTTATTAAGGGACCTAGGGTTGATTTTTAGGAAGGTAAATGACCTAAATAACTTTGATAAGGACTTTTAGAAGATGAATTGATAGGTTTTGTTCGATATAGATGGCTAAAAGTAGTGTAAATAAGTAAGGGAGGAGGTTCCCTTTATAATTGAAGTGAGGGGTACTTTTGGAATTTCCTAAAATATTAAATTAATATAAACTAATATTTAATTAAAAATGTATCAAAAATTATTTATTGAACATATTTGATAAGTATGGGTTGAAATAATCTCATCCAATTAATATTATACAAGTTTTTACTATGTTTTTATCCTTATATTTTTAGTTTAAACCCCTCATTAACCCTTTTTAAACTTACCATGTTGACCAAGTTTTTTACTCTTTGAGGGTCAATATAATTACTATAAATGGATAAAAATACCATTAAGGGACCATGATTTATTTTATTAACCATGTACTAAACTTTTGACCTAATATAAGTTTTTTTAAATTTTCTAACCTTTAATAAAATATTATTTATTATAAAATATCAATAATATTAATTTTTAGAACTTTTCATTACTTTTACATTAATAACATCAATAAAATAATTTTAATTTGAAAAATATATTTTATTATATCCCTAAAATTTCACGTTCATCTATAAAATTCTTCGATCATTTTATTTATCTCAAATTATATTACTTTTTTATATTTTAAATATCATTTATTTGATTTCTTCATTAATTGAATAATAACTACGTCAGAGTTGTGTAAGCATTTAAGGTAATTATTTCTTCACTAAAAAATAAAAATAAATTATGATAATGAAGATAAATATTTTATATTTAAAAATAATATATATATATATATATTTGAACCTATCATATAGATAATCCTAAACTAAAAATATTATAGTTATTAAAAACAAGAGTGTGACATGTTTGACTTTTCTTGAAATAGAATACTATAAAGGTCATAATCTCATTCAAATGGCCAGAATATGATATATAACTGAATATTAGAGGTGTATTGATGAAATTAAATAATAAAATAAAATTTATGCAAGTGTGAGGGTAATTTTTTATTTCTTATCATTTTATTTTTAACTTTAATTACCTAATTTCCCATTACCGTGGTAACAAAAATTACTAATATTAATATTCATATTGAAAAAAAATAAAAGTTACGTATTTAATAAATTTGGAAATTTTGTATAAAATTATGGAATTAATTTTTTACAATTCAAAATAGAAATTTTTTATAAATTAATTTCAAATAAAACCTATAAAATTCAATGAAAAATATATGTTTAGAAAAACACCTTTTCAAGTATAATTTTTTTATTCAAAATTTAATCATAAAATTTATTCTAATAAACTTAATTGGATTATTAATACTATAATAGAACTATTTTTTTAATTTTAAACTATTTTAAAACAAAATGGATCTTTTAAAATGCATGAAATAAAAATACAGTTTTCAACAAAAAACATTATTTTTCACTTTTGAATTGTAAATCAATACTTTCATAAAAATCCCAAAAGTTTACACTAAGAGAATTTTTATTTGATGATTTAAAAAATTAAGATCATTTTATCAAATACATATTTTAAAAGTGGTAAAAAATTAATTATATTATTTTCTCATAAAAAGTAATACAATTACTATTTAAAGAAAACATATAAGACGACTTTACTAAAATTTGAGTGTTTATTTCCTCAGTATTTATGAATAAATTTTTATTGATTAAATATTATATATATATATATATATTTCATAATTCATTTAATATTATTCATACCTTCTAATTGAATTCTTAGAAGATAATTGCTACATTAAATAATAATATTTTAATATTATATTGCGCTTCGTTTAGAGTCGGTGTTTCATGTTATGGACTCCATCCAACATAATATTCTTTTTAAAATATTAGGGTGTTACAGTTAGTGTTTGAGGAGGGAGACCATGTTTTCTTGAAGGGTTCACCATGATATAGATTGTGGAGATTTTTATGGGGTGAAAAGTTATCTTTGATATTTATTGGCCCTTTCTAGATACTACATAAGGTTATAAAGGTGGAATACCACTTAGCCCTTCTACTAGAGTTAGACTGAGTACATGACCTCTTTGATGTGTAGTTGCTGAGGAGGTATGTACATAACCTATTCCATGTCATCAACATGGGTGATATATACATCAAGGAAGGATATACCTTTCCAGATTACCCGATAGAGAATGAGGATCATAAGGAGAAGATCCTTCATGGGAGAGTGGTTCCCTTGGTGCGTGTCTGGTGGAAGCACAAGAATATTTAAAAAAACACATGGGAGTGGGAGAACTAGATGTGATCTCATTATCCTCATCTTTTTGAGACAAAAATACATGAGGGGGGGGGGATGTAATGACTCTATTTTTTCCTTGTAAGACTTAAAAATATTTTAAGCAATATTTTTGGAGCTAGGTTACAAGAAAATGTGAGATTATAAGGCCCGATGAGCCTCTATATTGATATAATAAAAATAATAAAAATATTATGTCACACACATGTTTTTTTATTAATTAATGTAATAAATACCAAATAGAGTATCATATTATAAATATGATACTTTCATTTAATCTAGAATGTGGGTTTTACCCTAGGCTTGACATAACCTTTATCGACATCAGGTGTTTGGTTAAAAAGTTGATGTGGTAGGATTAGAAAATTAATTAATTAATTTCACTAGACCTAAAATCATATTTATAAACATGGTTATGAAAAACCACTATGGTTATCTAAATAACCATGGGGATTGAGGGTGGTATGCTATAGTATGATTCTTGGAAAATCAATGATGGATCATGTATTGGAGATTTTCACGCTAATAAGAGTTTGTGTATCTCACCAAAGAAAATGAAGGAGAGTTCCTCTCTGGCATATATTGATCCAAAACCAAGGTAGGGTGTTTGTTTTCCTTATTTTATCTCCCCATTGATTATCCTATGATTAACATGAATCAAATCCACTAACAGATTGATTTGAAGGTCAATCATGGTTTGCAGATGTGGGTTTATCTTGCAGGATTTTGGAGAATTTATTTTATTTGATTTTGGTTCTTCATTATTCATTTTTATGGAAAAGAATTGAGTCCAATTCAAACAAAGTACAAGTTTCAATCCTATTTTTATTTTTTTGGATTTATTCCCCCATTCATCACATGTTTAGCACTGGTATTCTCTTGGATGGTGGTTAGACCAATACCTGGTAATAAATCCTTGCATGAACATTATTCCACACAATGGGTTGATACCATGAGTTTAGGTTATCAATTGATATTGTGATCAAGTTAATATGATGATGAAAAAAATTGAAGGAGGATTGGTTTTGGATTTAGAGATCCCCATTTTCGGTTTGGCGTGTGTCATGGTTTGATGAGAGATGATTCCTTAGTAGAGGATTGGGATGAAATTCATCCATAGATTCCGACAAGATCGGTCAACCACATATCCACATTTTTCAGGTGTGATTAGTAGCTAAATCAAAGTGGAGACTATGTGAGTGGAAGATGAAAGGAGTATCATATTTTTTTTTTAAAAATCCCGACTACCTGATGTGTAATCTAGAAGAAAATGCAATGTGTAGTCCCCACTAGTGGCAGTTGGGTTTATTTGTAGAGAAAAAAATCATAGGATGTGTGGTCCCTACCACATGCTATGCGACCTGGTGGTGGTGGCTGGACATGTACCCTAGGGGTACATGGGCACATATATAGATAGAAACATAGGAACAACCTAAGTATATGGGCATGACCCAATACTCAGACACATCCATGTACATGAGAATGATCGGAGTATTCGTGCATGATCCAAAGTACATGGGCATGGCCATATGTACATGAGATGGTGGCACATCGAGTGCTTACCCAAACTTTATACACAGTGTATTCAAAAACGACACACCATGTATTTATAGAAATTCATATTGTGTTAGACTGTGAGACATGGTTAGACATGAAACAGGAAAGTCATGCCTTTTACCCCACAATACATGCTGTTTAATTTTTCTAAGGAAATTTATGGCCCTTAGTATATTAATTATAGACCATTATCAGTTAAGTTTGTTCCCTTGGTCCATTCCAATGAGGGTATAGTGTGAAATTACATTCTCATCATAGGTTTTTGATCCCATCTATGGGTTTTGTAATGGTTCATTCCCTCCCAGTCTATTACATTTTTTGTTTTTTGGGTTGGAGGTGTTCAGGGGAAGTTAAGAGAGTTTTCGATGGAAGTTTAAGGGGAAGAAGAATTTTTACAGAAAATACACTTCATGTACTTTTATTACACCATGATTTTTTTTCACAGATTGTAAAGGGATGGTTCAGGATGTGTAGGTTTTCAGGGTTAAATAATAAAAAGGTGACACTTTTATCGACTGAACCTAGAATCCTAATATTACACAACATGAAAGGGGATTACATGTCATGAAATTTTCCTATACTGTATAGTTTTAAAGGTTTACACTGCTTGGGTTTTCTCACACCCTATTCTCTATCTCATTACTGGCAGCCAATGACTCCCATTTCAAGCATTTTGAGACTTGTTTTAATAGGTATTGATTCTCAACTTTCCTTCTTCGATCTGTGATGAGTTCATTACTTTTTCTCATCCATTTTATTTCATTATTCTCCTAGGGATTCACTACGGTGATTTTGTTTTGGTTTTTTTTATGTTTTAGGTTGCATTTTTATGGCATTTTAGTGTTTTATAGGTTTATTTGTGGTTTCTTGTGGTGGGATTGTTCTTTGTGGGCATTCTTCTTCACCTAATGGCCCATCACAAGTTGAAAAAGCTTCTTTGAGGTAGAATTTCCCTCATTTATTTTATTTGTGTATCATGCGGGATGGGATCTCTTTTCTTTACCTATAGATGATAGTTTTATGAGATTAATTAAAAATAAATAATTAGTTAGGTATTTTTGAAGGGGTGAATGGGGTTTGATTCACATATTTTTATAGCTTTGATATTATTGTGATATTGTGATTTTTTGGGCTTGATGCCTTGCTAAAATTTTTGGCCATTATGGGATTTGTTTGCGCTCGATATACATGGTGTGATTTCTTCTTTGGTTGTAATTTTTGTGAAATCACCCTAAATAGAAATTTGTTAATTTTTTATACTTGTCTAATGAAATGGTTGCCCTGATATTTTGGTTTGTGTGATAATGGAACTAAAATAAAGTGTAATATGATAAAATCCTGTCTGTAAATATGTAAATGGATCTTGATGTGTTGTGATGTGAGGTCGTTCTTGTGGGATGGCGACATATGTTTTGGGCATGTGAGGCTAATATTTTTTTATCCATGATTTTGGGGCAACAAGGTGATAGTTTGTGGGCTGTTCTTTTTAGGCGATGAGGTGATATAATATTGAGTTGTTTGTGGAATGTGGTTGCTTTGTACTTGATGCCTGAGTAGTGATGCAAAAAATGAATGTTTAATAAGGTTTGAAATGTCATGGGTTGGTTTTGGATAATGGGTGAGAATGTTTAACAAATAATTTAATGAAGGATTATGTGATTAATGGTGGTTGATGATAAATAATGAAATTAATGGGTGTTAAACATGGATGAAATGTGAAGTCTTATTAGAATATCAGGGCTCTTAACCTTATGAAATGAATATTGAAGATACTAATAAATGTATTTAGTGGTGGAAGTAGAGGTGATGATGTTGTGAGATTGTTGTTTGTTTGAGAACCCATAGGTTGGGCTTGAGGGTTTGATACTATATATATGTATACTTGTATATTCTTGTGATTTCTATATTCACCCCACTCACATTGATAACTGTGTACCGAACACCCATATAGTCACATGGGGGTGTCTTTCCTAACATCCCGATGGGAGGATGGATGGATATCCACCCACTCTTCTCTACTCCCTCTTCCAGGTGAGGTAGGTATTGCATAAGCTGTGATGGTAGAAAGTCTATTAGTGCATTAGATTATGAGATGTGGTATCCCAAGTGTCGTCAAGATGAGTTGTGATGTGGTGTCCCAAGTTTATTTGGGATGAGTTGTGATCTGATGTCCCAGGTGTCTTTGGTATGAGTTGCGATGTGTTATCCAATGTTTCTTTGGGATGAGTTGTGATGTGTTGTGAGACCTAGGTGTGTGCAGGTGGGATGTGTTGTGAGGCCCAGGTGTGTGTAGTAAGGATATGCTGTGAGGCCCAAGTGTGTGTGGTCAAGATGTGTTGTGAGGAACCGGTGTGTGCAGGTGGGATGTGATGTGTTGTATTCAGAAGATGTGGGAGTGCCAGGAAGTTTTTTGTTGGGGTGTTAGAGTATCTAATCAGAGGGAAAGTTTTGCGGGGTACCCTATCAACGATGTTCTTTTATTTATATTATATTACATGGATTGAATTATTTTGTGATCATGCCTCAGTAATGCTGGGATGGTTAGTATACCTATTTTGGTGCTGTTTGGTTCTGTAGTTTTCTCATAGGAGCAATAGTATGCTTCTTTCACATGTTCATGTGAGACTTTGGTTTTCTTACTGATTATACTTACATGCTCACCCTATTTATATAAAAATGTTTTTAGGTTTCCAGGATAATTTTTCAGACCGTGTTAGACCTTACTAGCTTAGATCCATGATAGTTACTGTGTCACTACTTTATCTTTAATTTTAGGTATTTACTTTGGAGTCTATTATCTATATTGGATCTATTTATATGTGCATGTATGATAGTTTGGGTTTCTCCTTTATATTATTTGTTAGAGTTGTTTTTGGATGATTCATTCTATCTCCCGATCTTGTTTCATATAAAGGTTAATGCCTCCCATATTTTTATATTTTTACACCCTTGCTGCTAGTCGCCAACCCAAGGCCTACTGGAGGTGGGAATCAAGGGTCATTATCTTCATTTCTTCATTTCTATCCTAGGAGGGGTATCTTTGAAAAAACAGATCATGATAAAATGGTATCATAGGTGATAGTTGAGAGATATGATGATGTTTTGAGTTAGGAATAATGAGGATTGTGTGGGGGTGGTATGGAAATAGTTTCAGTTGACCTTGGTTCATACCATAGGCCAATGATACCATATAGGACCTAGGTTTTTTGGCCCCCCCATGATCCAGTACATGAACTTTGAGCTTATTGAATGACCAAGTGATATGGACCTGCTTGTAATGTAGAGACCTAGGAAAGGTACATGCATCATAATGTATTGTTCTCTGGAATGAATTGGGTTGTTTTGGAAAAGTTAAAATGGATAAAAAATGAATTAAATGAGTTAATGTGAATCTTAAATGAAATTAAATACTACTCAGTCTTATGAAATCCTTATTTTCCATTTAGCTATGGCTCCTAGTTGTCGTCCATGTGTTGATCAGATAGTGTATGTTCAATAGGATGATCTAGGTGATCACTGTAGGGTTGATCTGGTTGAGGATGATGATCAGCGGTAGAGAACATTGCATGATTTCCAATGGTAGTATTTAGAAAAGTACAAGGGTTGTGTTTCAGATGTGGAGACAGAGAGTTAGATGGAGGAGATTGAGATTCCATTAAGTTTGATCCAAGAACCGATAGAGTACTGGGTAACTTTGGAAGTCAGTGATATGTGGGGTGCTATGCGTCAGTGGTGGATGTTGTATCTATGAGAATGGAAGGAGGCAAATGTTTTTTTGGTGGACTTATTTATGGAGTTCTGGTCAAATTTGTTTTCATCGACCATAAAGGGAGTAAATAGGTAAGAACTTATTTCACTTCAATAGGGGATAATGTTAGTGAGAGAGTTAGGAATCTAGTTTAAGGAACTTCTTCATTTTTACCTATAACATTTTCTAGATGAGGAGTCTCGTGCTAGAAATATTGAGGAGTCACTCCATCCTTCTATCTAGTATAGAGTTACTCATTTTATTTTGCCGATGTATCTTGGGATTCAGAAGATGGAATAGGTGATCAAGCGGATTCACTCATGAGGAGGTTCACCGTTAGAGGGGAACTATTAGGGTTCCTCGAGGGGAAGAGTTTTCAGTGGTAAGTCTGAGGTGTTAGGACCTTCAAGGCTTTGATCGGTAGGGAGTCGAACTCCGTAGCTTCTTTTTCGACCTTCTGTTTTTTGTAATTTTTTTAGGAGCTTTGTGCTAGTGTGTTTTTGTTTTAGGGTTCATGGAAATATCCATAATTAGTTCCTAGTGGTTTCTCCAACTTATTTTGGTGTAGGTAGATAGTTTTAGTGCCATCCTCAATAGTAGTTTCTAGTGATGCCATTTCAGCAGAAGGGGAAACAATTATTTACTCCAACATGGGGAGATGGAGCTGGTGGAGGTTGAAATCAGGATTTTCTTATTGTTTAGAGACCACAATCCAAGCATGGCCATGGAGGCTATCGTCAGTAGAGAGGTGGAGGAGATGGGATTGGTCAGTTTCACATAGTGGAGGCAGAAGGTTTAGAGGAGAAAGAGATTGTTAGGGGTACGATCAGTTTGTTTAGTACCCTTTTTTGTGACTTGTTTGATTCAAGAGATTTGCCTTCCTTTGTTTCCCCCACTATAATCCATTCTCTGGGACTATACATAAAGAGGATTCCTGTTCCCTTAGTGTTGACTACTCCATTTGGAGTCCAGACCAACTTGTTTGATGTGTGCCGGGGGTGTAGACTGATGATGGGGTCACATCAGTCCCATGGTGATCTTTTCTTTCTACAGATACAACCATACGATGTCATCCTTGGTATCATCTAGTTGTATTATATACATGATTCTATCAACTACTTCATAAGTAGAGTCATGTTTTAGGAGGTGGATGTCCAGTGTGTGATTTTCATTGGTAAGCAGAGTTTTCAGGTGGGTAGTTGGCATTTAGAGCCCCTTCTTTCCTTGTTGGCTGATTTATCGGTGGAATCTGGGGCTTCTATGATAGTGTAGGTTCCTAGGGTCATCAAGAAGTTCCTATAAATTTTTCCTGATGAGGATGTAATGCTACCCCCTTGACGTGATATTGAGTTCAGGATATACTTGCATCCTGGAGCTTCTTTGATTTCGATGGATCCATATTGGATGACACATTTTGAGTTGAAGGAGTTTAGGATTCAGATAAATGATATAACGAATAATGGTTTTATTCATCCCATTGTGTCATCGTGGGGTGCTCTACTGTTGTTCTCCAAGAAGGTGTATGATAGTATAAGGTTGTGTATATAATACCAGAGGTTGAATCGGGTGAAGGTCAAAATCCGTTACCCTCTTCTAAGGATAGATGATATTTTTGACCAACTAAGAGGGGAAAATTTGTTTTCTAAGGCCTATTTGTGGTCTTAATATCACCAGTTGAGGGTGAAGGATAGAAATATCCTAAAGTTTGCCTTCAGATGCAGGTATGGGCACTTTGTGTTTGTAGTCATTACATTCGGTGTTATGAACACACCAGCCGTGTTCATGGGTCTTATGAACTCCATGTTCTATGAGTTCTTGGATCAGTTCATCATCATATTCATCAATGATATCTTAATATACTCAAAGTAAAAGTAGGAGCATACTGAGCATATCATAATAATATTGCATGTTCTTTGATGCCACCAGCTCTATGGAATGTTGTCCAAGTGTAAGTTCTAGACATGAGAGGTGCATTTTCTTAGGAATTTGGTGTCTCAGTAAGCTATGGTAGTAGTCCCATTGAAGTTTGAAGTAATTATTGCTTGGGAACAACCCAAGAATGTGGAATAGGTTTGTAGTTTCCTTAGTCTTGTAAGATATTATTAGTGGTTTGTACCTGATTTATCTTGAATTTCATCCCCATTGAAATTTTTAACTACGAAGGGCCAATATTTTGTGTGGATTGATCAGTGGAAAGCAGCATTTGGTTACCTGAAGAGGAAGTTAGTTAGTTCTCCAGTTCTCCAGTTTCCTTAGGAGGGGGGGATGTGCGAGATGTTTTGTGATGCTTCCCATTTGGTCTTGGTAAGTGTGCTGATGAAGTAGTGGGAAGTGATCTTTTATGGTTTTAGGAATTTATTCTCCCATGAGCATAACTATTCCACCCATGATCTAGAGTTAGCAGTAGTTGTGTTTGCGCTAAATTTATGGCAAAATAACCTCATTTGGGAGTGATTTTTGGTCTTCATGGATCATAAAATATCGAGTTACATCTTTTCCTAGTGCGATTTGAACATGAGATTGTAGAGGTAGATGAATTTTCTTCAGGATTATGGTTTTTAGATCTCTTAAACCACAAGAATGGGGAATGTTTTGGCCAACACTTTGAGTAGAAAGTGGAAGGGTGTTTTTCAAGAGTATGAAGATGCTTGGAGAGAAACAGAGGTCTTGGTAGCCTTGAACTTAGATTCAAGAGTAGATGGTGGTAGAGGGTGTTTGTTTCATATGACAATGTTGTATTCTATAACGCATTAGGTGGAGGAGTATCAGTCTAGTGATCAATGTAGAGGTGATTCACGATCATGTTGGCCTTATTGATGCTCCAGAGGGATAGTCATAGGATCTTTGGAACCTGGTATTGTTTCATGGGAGGTTGTTTTTTCTGGTTGTAATGCATGATGGAGTCCTTATTGAGTTTCATAGATCACCTTTTTAGTACATCTAGAAGTTTCTAAGATATACCATGTCTTGAGCATTCAGTTTTGGTGTCCCTAGATGAAATAGACCATAGAAGAGTTTGTGGCATGGTGTCTGGTTTTCCAATAGTTAAAGGATGAGTATCATGTTCCTGGTGGGTTTTAAATCCCTTGGATGTTCCTGAGTAGAAATGAGATGACATATCGATGGATTTTATCATAGGGTTACACATATCTTATGAAGGTTTTGATGATATCTTGGTGATAGTGTATTGGTTGATGAAATTGACCCACTTATTAGTGATCAAGGATTTAGGTGCAGTGGATGACTTGGATAAGAGGTACGTGGATGAGGTGTTGCAGTTTCATGGAGTTTCAAGAAAAATTGTCTTGTATTAGGACAAAAATTTTACCTCATGAGTCTGGAAGGGATTACTACATGCTTTTGGAGCTCAGTTATTCATCAACACAGCTTTTCATCCTTAGATAGATGGGTATATAGAATCGACTATCATGACGTTAGAGGATATGTAGTGGGCATGCATCTTGGACTTTGGGGGATCTTAGGTATGACACCTACCTTTGGCAGAGTTTTATTATAATAATACTTATCACTCTTCCATTAGGATATCCCTATTTGAGGCTTTTTATAAGAGAATGTTTTGTTCTCTATTGTGATAGATGGAGGTTGGGGAGATAGTCGTTCTTGGTCCCAATGTGGTGCAGATCCCAATAGAGAATGTTCATATTGTTCATGAGAGGGTGAAAGAAGCGCATGATTGAAAAAAGTCTCATGCTGATCACATAAGGAGGCCCTTGGAGTTCTAGGTTGGGGACCATGTGTTCATGAATTATTCCACTCAATGTGGGAAGTGGAAGTTTAGTAGAGGGAGGAATAATTCTTTGAGGTTTGTTGGACACTTTGAGGTGTTGGGGTGAGTTTGAAAGGTGGCTTATCGGTTGGAGTTTCCACTATGGTAAGAGAGGATCCACAATGTCTTCAATGTCTCTCATATTTGTTAGTATCTTCTAGACGAATCTCATGTCATTTAATGAGGAGAGTTGGAGAGGTATCATATCAGTTGGTGTTGTCACCACGGTTGGAGAGGATCCATGGCGTCTTCCATGTATCTTAGCTTCATCTATATCTTCATGATGACTCCCATGTCATTGACTGGGGAGAGATGGGTATCAAGGATGATGAAATGTTTGTGGAGGGGCCAGTAGAGATCCATTGTCATCAAGAGAAGGTGATGCATGGATGGGTCATTTCTTTGGTTTGTGTGTTGTTAAGGCATGAAGGCCTAGAGGAGAGTACTTGGGAGCGAGATACACAAATTCATTCCTAGTACCCAGATTTGTTTTGATTTTTTATTTTTTATGTTTTTCTTTGTGAAGTGATTTTTGGATACCTTTGTTTTATGAGATGAGATATTTTCCTTAGTAGTTGATGTGTGTGGTGTGATGTGTGATAAATTTTTGACATATGAAAAAGGAAGGATCTTATTCCTAATCAAGATTAATTAACTTCAATGTGATTAAACCTGTATAGGAATGTTAGTGCCTCTCAAAGTGGATATTATCTTGACATGGAGTGTGGGATTCCCTGATTAGCATGTTTAGGATGGTGAAATCATTGGTTGTAGTGGCTATTGGTTTGTGCTACGTGGAGGTAGAGATATTTTTGCATTGGTTATTTGGTAGTCTGATTGTGCGAGATGCAGCGACTTGTGGTTATACGATGTGTTTTGTGACCATTTGGGTTGGCGTGTTTAGTTGGTGGTCTCATTTGAGGTATGATAAGATCCTTGAGAGGTACCTCACAGGGTGGTTGTTTGGACAATTTTTTTTCATTAGGGATTTTTTCTGGATTCTTGAGGTCGATAATCATTTGAGAGGTATATAATATAATGGTTTGTGCCCTCTCAGTCCATTACTTTGTTGGTTTTCTGAGTTGGAGGTATTTCGGGGAATTTTTGGGATTTTTAGATTGATGATGGAGGTGCAGCAGAGTTTCTTTAAGAAATAAACGTCATGTAAGGGTATTACATGACCTGAAATTTGGTTTTATGGATTTTCTAGGGATGTTTTACAAAATGTGTCTCTTGGGGGTTAAATAATAAGAAGGTGACACATTTTTTGGTGGAACCTAAAATCTAAGGATTACATGACGTGAAAGGGGATTACATGTCATGTAATTCCCCAATGTTGTACAATTTTAAAGGTTTTAGCCACTCAGGTTTTCTCAAACCCAATGATCTCTCTAATTCTAGGTGAAAAAATGGATCCCATTTTTGGAGTTTTGAGATTCCTTTCATCAGGGACCGGTTCTTGGATTTCTGTCATTGATCCTTGGTATCTTTTCATCTCTTTCTCATCCATTTTCTTATGTTCTTCTCTTGGGGATTCATTACGGTGATTTTGTTTTGGTTTTGTGTGTGTTTTGGGTTTTGTTTTCATGGTATTTTGTTGTAGAATATGTTTATTTACGGTTTCTTTTGGGGCGGTTTTGGTTTTCAGGCATTCTTCTTCACCCTACAATGAAAAATGAGTTAAAAAAGCTTCTCTGAGGTAGGATTTCCCCTGTTTCTCTTTTTTTTTGTATCATGTGGGTGGGGTTTTCTTTTTCTTTCCTATGGATGATGGTTTTGATTGATTAATTAATAATAAAAATTGGTTGATTGAATTTTAAGGGATAAATGAGTTTGGATTCACATGTTCTTACTCATTTGATATTATTGTGATGTTGTGATTGTTTGGGCATGATTCTACATTCAAAATTATGGCCATTGGGGGCTTTTTTTTCACTGGATATATCTGTTGTAATTTCTTCTTAGGTTTTTATTGTTGTGATATCAACATAAATTAAAATTGGTTAATTACTTATACTTTTCTAATGAAATGGTTTCCCTGGGATTTTGGTTTGTGTGATAATGCCCATAAAATTAATTGAAATGTGATAAAATCCCCATTGTAAATCTATAAATGGATTTTGATGTGTTTTGATGTGAGGCTATGCTTTTGGGATGATGATGTGTGGTTGGGGAATGTGGGACTGATAGTTTGTAGACCATGATTTTGGGGCAGTGAGGTGAAAGTTTGTGGGCTGTGCTTTTGAGGCGGCGGTGTGAAGAAATGTTGAGCTATTTGTGGAATGTGGTTTCTTTGTGCTAGATGCCTGAGTAGTGATGAAATAAATTAATGATTAATGAGGTTTGAAATTTCATGTGTTGGTTTATTTAATGGGATGAGAATTGGTAACATATAATTTAATGATGGGTTGTGGGATTAAAGGTGGTTGATGCTAAATAATGAAATGAATGGGTGTTAAATTTGGAGGAAATGTGAAGGTGTATTAGATTATCAAGGCTCTTCACCTTCTGAAATGGCTGTTGAAGATACTAATAAATGAATTTATATGTAACACCCTAAGCTTCCACAACACGTTTTCCTTTGAATAATGCCATAGCTTTCATTGTACGCAACTTCGAGATTATAACACATCGCGACCAATCAAACTAGCTGTTATGAATAGTAATACCCACTTTTTGAAATTTTATAAATTTTAATTTTTCAAAGTAGACTTTATTTTTGAATTTGGAATATCAAATTTAGCTAGGGTGAATTTTTGGTAATTTTCTGAAAACTTTCAATTTTTGATGAATAGTGAAAAGCACTGCGTTATTGGTTAAAACTGACTTTTATTTAAATAATTATTTATTTTATTTAAATTTATTTTAGGTCAAAATCGATACATAATACCTAAATAAGTTCAATGTAATTCATTTAAGTCATTTTATAATAAGTTTAGATATATAAAAATTTTATTGAACTTTTTATCGTCTTTTACCCACCTCCTAGGAGCATTTGAAAATTAGCATAAAACATAATTTTACTACTTCTGTGAGTTGAATTTCAAAAATCCGAGAGACACGATTGATATAATTAAGTAGAATGTGGTTCAATAAGATGATTTTTTTTGGTGAATAGTAACTTTTGACTTGTATTTACCACGATTAAAAGTAAATTGGGTAATTAAGGGTAAAAATTATATCATAATTACCCTAGAACCTGTCCTAATTCTATTGGACAAGTGTAATTAGACTAAAACAAACTTAGGAATAAAATATGATCCTCTTTGGTCCAATTGGATTAGATTTGGACATTTATTATTATTTTATTTAAAGAATAGTTAAAAGAGTTAAATTCAAAGTTTAATAACTAAATCATTTTTAATATAGGTTTTTACATAAGATAAATTATACTATAAATATTCATTAGAAATATAAAATTATTTCCTACATAATGGTAATTTATTTATAATTTTTCAACATTAAATAATTTAATTTATTTATGACACAATGATGATGCAATAATTACCTTATTAATGAAAGAAAATAATTGATATTATAATTATCCAAATAAATTTAATTTAAGAATTTTGATGAATTAAACTAATTTTATAGGTTAATATGACATTTTAGGGATTATTAAATATTTTTTTGAAGTAATCATGCTGTTATGATTTTCACAAAAACCAAATACTAAATAGTATCAAAATTGACATAATTGAGTTTTTACAACAAATACTATATTCTTAATTGATATAACATTCTTAAAAATCTATGGTTCTAAAAAAGGACTTAAATAAGGTTATATATATATTAATAATTAACCACTTGGGGTTCTCTTGGCTTGTTGTAGTAAGTTTATTAACCATAAAATATAAAAATATAAAGAGACATGATAAATGAAAAACTATATAACAAAGAGTTAAATCTAAAAGATAAGGTTAATATAGTTACCTAAACCTGTCTAAAACCTATTGGTTGAGAGGTTTTAGATCCATACCCACCTTATCCTCTAAATAAATCATTTTTGAGCCATTATAAACTGGAAATTATTTTATTATAAAATAACATTTCCAGCTTTTCCTAAAGTGATCCTCACACATCTTATAAAATTGTACATACCCTTATCTTAATTTCACACCTCCAAATCCATTTGGCTTGGCCATCCCCAGACCAAATATCCTCCCAAAATTCCTCCCTTCATCTTAGAGGCCTTTATTTGGTCAGAAATACAACCTAAGGAGCCCTCTTGATCAAATCAAATGAAGGAACTCAAAGAAGAGGTAAATATTTCATCACCTCTTTCAAGTTATTTTCTTCTTCCACTTACTATTTCTTTGTTGTTTCCATTATAAAATAATAACTCTAGTATATTATATATATTGTGATGTTATTATAAATATGGTACAACCATATTCATTATTCTATCCATCCTATAAATGACAAAGTCACCAAACGTGCGTACGTACGACCTACCATCTCTACATTGTGGTGTAGTTTGTTATTCAAACACTTCATTATTTTGGATGGGTATAATAATGAATATAACTGGTGTAAATAATAAATATAAAATGTTAATTATTATTTATATATTATATACCATCCAATTACATATGATTTCACCATCAATATAATGATATTGTCGCTCGTGCATACGTACAGATTACCGTTACCACGAATGCGATGAGATTCATTCCCCATCGTAATTATTCAAGAATAATTTTCATTTTATGATAAAAAATTATGTTTATGAACATAATATCATTCTTTATGTGAATCAAATACATCCTATCCATAACAAACATGGCTTACGTAACCAAGCATATAAAGGAAAACGAATCAGTTAACATCTGAAACGATGATACTAATGAAATGTTATTAACAAATCAATATTAGAGGGTCATATATGATATCATATTTATGTATATAGTTCTTTTATAATTTAATAACAATGATTTAACTATTATAGATGAGGTTAACATACCCTCGGCCATAGAAAAGTACAAGGTAAGGGTTAATTTGAGAATCACTTTATTATCTGAGGGTGTTTTTAGGTAAGTAACCACTAGGACCCCTTTATCATCCACATCCATGTTTTCTTAAAAATGTAATTCGAAACATTTTTACTATTTACTATACTATGGCTTAAAGTCATTTATTCCCTTATTTTACCTTATATTTTTTGAAAGGAATCTTTCTATCATCTTCCAAACAAGGTACTTTATGACCTTTTCGACAAAATTAATGTAAGAATGTTTTTTTAACTTATATGATGAGTGCGGCTATTTTCCACTATTATAACATCATCAAAGCTTCCCATACAAGCTAATAAGAATATTATGATACAAATATTCCAAATTTTATTAAAGTTTTTGTGATATGTTTGACTGTGGATGTGTTATTCTTATACCATTCATGGTTTATGGATAAAGTATTGACATTTCGTATACTAGTTTTAATATGAATGTTTATGTTATGTTTAAACCTTTTCATATGAGGAATGAATTGGACTTAGTAAGTGATAGGTGAAGCCCACTATAGCTCCTAGATGCATTGGTTGGTCTCAGGAGACAAAATAGTGTCTTAGAATAAGGCCTTGACAAAATCTTATTTGTCATCTTGGCACAAGGCCTTGACTATGTGGTTATGAAGTCTGGCATTATGCATTCCATCATTATGAAAGTGGATGTTGATATTGTATGTGATTATTGGACTAGTAGAATATCCATGTGAATATGTAAAGGGAATTATTTGATTTTATCTTTTCCATATTATGCTTAAGTTTATGTTTTAAAGGCTTTTGTTTTAGTCTTATACGTTTCCTTAAATGTTTATGCTTATTTATGAAAGTTTTCGCTATATTGTTATCTTGACTGAGCATCTGAGCTAACCCTTTTCAATGTTTTATTTTTCCCAGGATGCGAAGAAGTATTTTATGGTTGACCTGAATGGATAGGATAAGGATATAAGTGTGCTCAAAAGGGGACAAAATGTTGTTGATGTTTCTATTTAATGATGTAATGTAAAACTTATGAATGTATCTAGTACTTCCAAGGCTACTAAACAGATCGGTCTTTCGGGACATGATTCTTTGTATCATGCTAATGTTATGTAATAATGCACTGAATCTGGGTAACTAGGGTTGGAGGGTTACAGTTGGTATCAGAGGAAGTTTAGTGAAAACCTTGGAAACTATATTTAGAAAAACTAAAATTACAGAACATTACCCTAAGATAGACTTTGAGGATTAGAATAGAATAAATTAATAGAATTTTGGCACAGTAGGGATTTTGTGAGTTTTTCAAGAAATAAATTACTATCTGGATACGATTAGGTAGAGGTGGCTTTGGTATAGATATACCTAGGGGTAAAACCCAAAAACACCGCTTTGAGCTAGGCTCGAACGGGAACTGGTGCACGACAACCGGCCTTGCTACACTCTTGGTTACGACAGTCCCAGGGGATATGCTTAGGATAATTCTAATTTTATTTAAAAAACATTATGAAGGGTTTATGAGTATATACTTCATCAAAGAAATCATTTTTATGATTATGGATTATATCCATAAACTGTCCAATTTATGTTAACTATTTTACATGTTTGGAATTATGTATTGTGATTCATAAACTAATCTAGTGTATGAAATTATTTAGATATGGTGCCTAGTGGAAGGAATGGAAACCATATCAACCCATGCAATCCATGTAGGTATTTCCATCCTACTCAAGATAATTATAGTGGAGCTGGTGATGCAACTAGTGCTGATCAGCTTATCACCATACTGGGATAACTCACTCAAGTTATGAATAATAACCCTACCCGTATGGAGAACCCTGATCCAAAACACGGAGGATCAATGTTATAAATCTTCATGAGGGAACAACCCCCAACATTAAATGGGAGTACAAATCCATTAGTAGCTGGGAAATGGATAAATTCTTTAGAGAAAATATTTCATGCTTTAGGGAGTAGCGAAAGGGAAAAAGTTGTCATGGTAGTTTTTAGCCTCACAAGAGAAGCAGATCAATGGTGGTCATTAATCCAAAAAAAAGGAATATAAAGAAGTATTGAACATGGAATGGAGGGAGTTTAAATATATTTTCTTAGAAAAATAATTTCGTTGTGACCATCAAGCAGATATGGAAATACAATTTTTGAGTCTAAGGTGAAAGGAGGATGAGAGTGTCGCAAAGTATGAGGCTAACTTTATAAGGTTAGAAAGGCATGGGACAAATTATACACATTACCCAAAGAGTAGGATTGATTGATTATTTGATTGGTTAAAACCATTTCTCCATTTATCATTAGTCTCACAATCCTTCTCATCATACAAAGATATTGTCTCATGCACTATCAAGACAGAAATGGAATTCTCTAAGTCTTACGACTTTAAAGTAAAGTAAGAGAAAAAGAGATCTACTAAACACTATGGAAATGTAAGTAAGGGGGATAAGAGAAAAGTTGAATATCCATCCTGTGGTAAATGTCAGAATAAACACCCCGGTACTTTCCTTAAGGGAATAATAGTCTGTTAAAAGTGTGGTGAAAAAGGCCACCAAGCTCGTGACGACAAGGGGAAGAAAGAGGCTGTCAATGTTGAATTCTACAATTGTAGAGAAAAGGAGCATTATGAAAATGAATGTCCAAAGTGCCAAGGGAACATACCTCAGAAAAGGACAAGGGAGAAATGCTAAGCTTATGCGATAACTACTGCTGAGGTTGAAGCTTCGAAAGACGTGGTAGTAGGTAATTTAATGGTTTACTCAAGTTTAGCCAATGATTTATTTGATTTTGGATCATCACATTGTTTCATATCTTCCCAGTTTGCTAAGAAATTATATATTTTTAATTTTACTTGACAAGGGAGTTGTCAGTAAAAACTCCTAAAGGAAGTATCATCACAACAAAGTTTTGTGAATCAGTTCCCATTAGGGCATATAAATGTTCTTTATCTGATGATCTCATCATCATAACCATGATTGAATTTGATATAATCCTCAGAATAGATTGGATTTCAGACCATGATGTGAAAATTTATTATAAGAATAAAGAGGTAATAATTTTCTATGATGATAAGAAGTACCTTATATTTAGAGCAGAAACATCACCACCTGATTCTTATCTAGATCCACCCCCAGTAGCTCTATTAAATTCAATTATTGGGGAAGAAGAGAATGAAATAACTATAGGCGAGGAAAATAATGTTCAAATATAGGACATACCTATTGTGCAAGAATATGTTAATGTGTTTCCAGAGTATTTACCTAGACATTCTCCAGAATGAGAAATTGAGTTTTCCACTATTTTAATTCTTGTTTCAAGGACCATATCGAAGAACCCTTATCTAATGGCCATTGTGGAATTAGTGGAACTAAAGAAAAAACTAGAGGAATTTATTAACAAGGGATTTATTTGCCCTAGTGTTTCTCCATGGGGAGCCCCTGTCCTTTTTGTTAAGAAGAAAGATGGATCTATGAGGTTGTGCATTGATTACAGAGAGATCGATGTTATAACAATAAAGAATAATTATCCCCTACCTCGAATTGAAGATTTATTCGACCAACTTCATAGAGCTCTATATTTTTCAAAGATTTACCTTTTATCTGGATATCATCAGTTGTGTGTGAAGAAAGAAGACATTCCAAAAACAGCATTTCGAACCAGGTACAGACATTACGAGTTTATAGTAATGCCTTTTGGATTGAATAATGCACCCTATGTATTCATGGATCTATTGAATAGAGTTTTCAAGGAATATCTTGATGAATTTATAGTGGTATTTATTGATAATATCTTGGTATACTAAAAAATCTATGAAGATCATAAAAATCACTTGCGCACTATTATGAAAACTCTTATAAGAAATGAATTATATGGGAAGTTTAGAAAATGTGAATTCTGGCTTCAAGAGATTTATTTTCTTGGCCATATGGTCTCTAAGGATGTAATATATGTTGATCCTTAAAAGACCAAGTCAATTCAAGAATGGCCAGCTCCGACAAGTATAATTGAGGTATGCAGTTTTATTGGTTTAACAGGTTATTATCGATGTTTCTTCCAGAATTTTTCCCAGTTGGCTAACCCATTAACCAAGCTCACACATAAAGGGGTTAAATTTGTTTGAAAAAAAGAGTGTGAAGAATGTTTGGAGAACTGAAGAGAATATTAGTCAATGATCCTATCTTGACTCTACCATCAGGGAACGATGGGTTTGTTATTTTTAGTGATGCTTCAAAGAAAGGACTTGGTTTTGTACTTATGCAGAATGATAGAGTTATTGCCTATGCATCACAACAAATATAAATTCATGAAAAAAAATATCATACTCATGATATTTAGTTAGAAGCTATAATATTTTCTCTGAAAATATGGAGACACTATCTCTATGGTGAAAAATGTGATATTTATACTAATCACAAGAGTTTGAAATATATTTTCTCACAGAAAGAACTCAACATGAGGAAAATATGATGGCTTGAACTACTCAAGGATTATGATTTCACCATACACTACCACCTGGGGAAGGAAAATAAGGTGGAAAATTCTTTGAGTAAAAAGGATCATTGATTTTTGAACAAGATGAGAGTTGAAAGGGATCCTATTTTCATGGATCTAGTAAAGATGGATATGAGAATAACCATGGAAGGTGAAACATCAATAATTTTTCAAATGGTTGCAAAACCATATTTACTAGAAAGGATAAAGAGTTCTCAGAATGATGATGAGGAGTTTCGAAAGAAGATTAAAGCTATGAATGATGGGATATTGAGTGAATTTGTATATGAAGATGGAATTTGAAAAATTGGGAAGTGACTTTGTGTTCCTAACATACCTAATCTAAAAAGGGAATTGTTGGATGATGCTCATAGATCCAATTTCTCTATACACCCTAGGAGGACCAAGATGTATAGAGATTTGAAGGAAAATTTTTGTTGGGACAACATGAAGAGGGAGATTGCTGATTTTGTGTCAAGATGTATGGTTTATCAACAAGTGAAAGCAGGAAGGCAATAACCTAGAGGAGTCATGAAACCTCTTCCCATACCTGATTGGAAATGGGATAATATTACAATGGACTTTGTCACAGGGCTACCAAAGACTCCTAGAAGGAATAATGCAATATGAGTCATTGTTGATCATCTTACCAAGTCAACACATTTTCTTTCTATAAGAGAAGATTTACAATTTGAACTTATGGAAAGACTATATATTAATGAAGTTGTAAGACTCCATGGTGTACCCCTATCGATTGTTTATGATCATGATCCCCATTTTACATCAAGATTATGGAAAAGTCTTCAGAAGGCTATGGATACTGAACTTCATTTGAGCACTGCCTACCACCCTCAAATTGATGGACAATCAGAACGGACTATTCAATCCTTAGAAGACATGTTGAGATCTTTCTCACATGACTTTCAAGGTATGTGGGATCAATATTTACCTCCGATAGAATTTTCCTATAATAATATCTTTCATTAAAGTATTCAGATGACACCATATGAAGCTTTATATGGAAAGAGATGCCACACACCAACTTTTTGGGATGATGTTGGTGAAAGAAAACTCGTAGGCCCCGAACTTGTTGAGGAAACGATGGAAACGGTGAAGGTTATCCAAACCCACATTAAAGTAGCTCAAAGTAGGCAAAATAGCTTTGCCGATAACCGAAGGAAGGATTTCGAATTTCAGTTAGGAGATCATGTTTTCTTGAAGGTATCTCTATGGAAGGGTGATATATGTTTCTGTAAGAAGGGTAAATTGAGTCCCAGGTATATCAGAACTTTCGAAATTCTAGAACGAATTAGAGTTGTAGCTTATCGTTTGACAATGACTCTAAGTCTATCCAAAGTTCATGATGTGTTCCACGTATCACTATTGAGAAAATACATGCCTGACCCAACACATGTACTCACCTATGAGGAAATTGAACTGGAACCTGATCTGTCTTATTATGTAGAGCCTGTCAAAATTCTTGATATAAGAGAACAAGTGATGAGAAACCAAACGACTTGTCTGGTAAAAGTTCTATGGAGAAACCATAATATGGAAGAGGCAACATGTGAACCAGAGGAACTTATGATGAAGAACCACCCAAATCTTTTTATTCAGTAATATTCTAGAAATTTCGAGGATGAAATTATTTTAAGGAGGGGAGAATGTAACACCCCAAGCTTCCACGGTACGTATCCCTTTGAATAATACAAAAACTTTCATTGTACGCAACTTTGAGATTCTAACACATCGCGACCAATCAAACTAGCCGTTATGAAAATTAATGCACACTTTTTGAAATTTTATAAATTTTATTTTTCAAAATGGACTTCATTTTTAAATTCAGAATATTGAAATTAGCTTAGGGTGAATTTTTGGTATTTTTCTAAAAACTTTTAATTTTTGATGAATAGTGAAAACACTGCGTTATTGGATAAAATTGACTTTTTATTTAAATGCTTATTTATTTTAATTAAATTTATCTTAGGTCAAAATAGATACATAATACCTATATATGTTCAATGTAATTCATTGGAGTCATTTTATAATAAGTTTAGATATATAAAAATTTTATTAAACTTTTTACCGTCTTTTACCCACCTCCTAGGAGCATTTGCAAATCTGCATAAAACGTAATTTTACCACTTTAGTGAGTTTAATTTCAAAAATCTGAGAGACACGTTTGATATCAGTAAGTAAAATGTGGATCAATAAGATGAAAATAATTTTTGGTGAATAGTAACTTTTGACTATTATTTACCACAGTTAAAAGTAAATAGGGTAATTAAGGGTAAAAATGATATCATAATCACCTTAACACATATACTAATTCTATTAGATAAGTTTAATTTGACCAAAAACAACCTTAGGAATAAAATATGATCCTTTTTGGTCCACTTGGATTAGATTAGGACATTTATTATTATTTTATTTAAAGAAGAGTTAAAAGAGTAAAATTCAAAGTTTTATAACTAAACCATTTTTAATATGGGGTTATGCATAAGATAAATTCAACTATAAATATTCATTAAAAATATAGAAATATTTCCTACATAATGGTATTTTATTTATAATTTTTAGACATTAAATAATTTAATTTACTTATGACATAATGATGATGCAATAATTACCTTATTAATGAAAGATTAAAATAATTGATATTATAAATATCCAAATAAATGTAATTTTAGACTTTTGAAGAATTGAACTAATTTTCTAGGTTAATATGACATGTTAGGGTTGATTAAATAATTGTTTTTTAAGTAATAATGCTATTATGATTTTAAAAAAACCCAAATACTAAATAGTGCCAAAATTGACATAATTGAGTTTTTAAAATAAATACTATATTATTAATTGATATAATATTCCTAAAAATATAAGGATCGGACAAAGGAGTTATATAAGGTTAAATATGTTAATAATTAACCACTTGGGGTTCACTTGGCTTGTTATAGTATGATTATTAACCATATAATATAAAAATACAAAGAGACATGGTAAATGACAAACTATTTAACTGAGAGTGAAATCTAAAAGATAAGGTTAATATGGTGAACTAATCCTATATAAAACCTATTTTTTGAGATGTTTTAAACCCATACAATCCTTAGCCTCTAAATAAATCATTTTGGAGGCATTAGAAACCGAAAATGAATTTATTATAAAATAACATTTCAAGCTTTTCCTAAAGTGATACTCACCACTCTTATAAAAGGGTACTTTCCCTTCTCTTAATTTAACACCTCCAAATCTATTTGGCTTAGAAAAACCCAGCCCAAATATCCTCCCAAATTTCCTCCTTTCATCCTAGAGGCATTCCTTTGGTCAAAAATCGAACCTAAGGATCCCTTTTGATCAAATCAAAAGGAAGAACCCGAAGAAGAGGTAAATATTTCATCACCTCTTTCAAGTTCTTTTCTTCTTCCACTTCCTCTTTCTTTGTTGTTTCCATTCTAAAATAATATCTCCAGTATATTCTATATACTGTGATGTTATTATAAATATGGTACAACAATATTCATTATTCTCCCTATCCTATAAATGACAAAGTCACCATACGTGCGTACGTACAACTTACCATCTCCACGTTGTGGTGTAGTTTGTTATTAAAACACTTCATTATTTTGGATGGGTATAATAATGAATATAAAAAGTGTAAATAATACATATAACATGTTAATTATTATGTATATATGATATACCATCCAATTACATATTATTTCACCATCAATATAAGGATATTGTCGCACGTGTATACATACGGATTACCGTCACCACGAACGTGATGAGATTCATTACCCATTGTAATCATTCAAGTATAATTTTCATTTTATGATTAAAAATAATGTTTATGAATATAATATCATTATGTATATGAATCAAATACATCCCATCTATAACAAACATGGCTTACGTAACCAAGTATGTAAAGGAAAACGAATCAGTTAACACCTGAAACAATGATAATACTGAAATGTTATTAACAAAGCAATCTTAGAGGGTCATATATGATATCATATTTATGTATATAGTCCATGTATAATTTAATATATATGATTTAACTATTACACAGGAGGTTAACATACCCTCGACCAAGGAAAAGTACAAGGTAAGGGTTAATTTCACAATCTCTTTATTATCTGAGGTTGTTTTTACTTAAGTATCTACTGGGACCCCTTTATCATCCACATCCATGTTTTCTTAAAAATGTAATTCGAAACATTTTAACTATTTACTAGACTATAAGTTAAATTCATTTATACCCTTATTTTACCATATATGTTTTTAAAGGAATGTTTTCATCATTTTCCAAACAAGGTACGTTATGACCTTTTCGACAAAATTAGGGTAAGAATGTTTTTTTAACTTATACGGCGAGTGCCACTATTTTCTGCCATTATAACTTCATTGAAGCTTCCCATAAAATCTTATAAGAATATTTTCAAAATAAATGTTTTCTTTTATAATTATATGACTTTTAAATGATTTCAAATTAGAAATATATATTTCTCTAAAAAAAGTTTTGATTTCATCTATGTCAACATCCTTTTGATAGATTTTAGATTGTTTGAAGTTGATTTATTATGATAAAAATATTTCATATTGTGTTGAAGGTTTTGTGACATGTTTTACTGTGTATGTGTTATTCTTATACCATTCATGGTTTATGGATAAAGTATTGACATATAATATGCTAGTTTTAATACGAATGTTTATGTTATGTTTAAACCTTTTCAAAATGAAGAATGTATTTGACTTAGTAAGTGATGGGTGGAGCCTGCTATAGCTCTTCGATGCATCGATAGGTCTCATGAGAGAAACTAGTGTCTTGGCACAAGGCCTTGAAAAAATTTTATTTGTAGTCTTGGCACAAGGCCTTGATATGTGGTTATGAAGTCTGACATTATGCAGTCCATCATTATGAAAGTGGCTATTGATATTGCATGTGATTATTCGACTATTAGAATATCCATGTGAATAAGTAAATGGAATTATTTGATTTTATCTTTTCCATATTATGCTGAAGTTTAAGTTTAAAATTCTTTTTTTTAGTCTTATACATTGCCTTAAAGGTTTATGCTGATTTATGAAGGTTTCTGCTATATTTTTATCCTTACTGAGCATCTGAGCTCACCCCTTTCAATGTTTTACTTTTCCCAGGATGTGAAGAAGTATTTTATTGTTGACCTACAAGGATATTCTAAGGATATAAGTGTGTTCAAAAGCGGACAAAATGTTGTTGATGTTTTTATTTCATGATTTAATGTAAAACTTATGAATGTATCTAGTACTTACAAGGCTACTAAATTGATCAGTATCTCGGGACACGATTCTTTGTATCATGCCAATGTTATTTAATAATTCACCGACTCTGGGTAACTGGGTTGAGGGCATTACACTATTGGTGGCAGCAAAGGTGGCAGTGTTGTGAGTTGGTTTTTTTGTTTGAGAACCCATAGGTTGGGCTTGAGTGTTTGATACTATATATATATATATATACTGTTATATTCTTGTTATTTCTATACACACCCCACCCACATTGACCGATATGTTCCGAACACCCACATAGTCATGTGGGGGGTTCTTTCCCAATATCCCGATGGGAGGATGGATGGATGGACACCCGCTTTTTTCCTACTCCCTCTTCTTGGATAGGTAGGTATTTCACATTCTGTGATGGTTGGAAGTATTTTAGTGCATTAGATGATGAGATTTGGAATCCCAAGGGTCTTCAAATTGAGTTTTGATGTGGTGTCCCAGGTGTCTTTAGGATGAGTTGTGATGTGAAATCCCAAGTGTCTTTTGGATGAGTTGTGATGTGGTATACTAGGTGTATTTGAGATGAGATGTGATGTGTTGTGAGGCCCAGGTGTGAGAGGGAGGGATGTCTTGTGAGGCTCAGGTGTGTGCGGATGGGATGTGTTGTAAGGAATAGGTGTGTACATGTGAGATGTGATGCAGTATATTCGATAAAGGTGGGAGCTTCATGAAGTTTTCCATTGGGGTGTGAGAGAAGATAATTAGTGGTAAAGTGGTGCAGGGTACCCTATCAATGATATGATTTTATTTATATTATATTACTTATATTGTTTTATTTGGTGAGCATTCCTTAGTGAGTTTGGGATGGTTAGTATAGCTATTTAGGTGCTTTTTGGTTCTACTGTTTTCTCAGAGGAGCCTTAGTATACTTCTTTCACATGTTCACGAGATACTTTGGTTTTCCTACTGAGTATACTTGTATACTCACAATACATATATAAAAATATTTTCAGGTTTACAGGATGATTTTAAAGACTAGTCAAGACCTTACTAGCTTGAATCCTTGAATGTTTTAGTGTCACTTCTTTAGCTTTGCTTTTTGGTATTTACTTTGTAGAATTTTATATATATCAGTTCTATTTATACATGAATTTGGGATGGTTTGGGTTTGTATTTTATATTATTTCTTGGAGTTTTTTTGTGGATGATTCATTCTATCTCCTAATATTATTTCTTTTAAAGTGTAATTCCTCCTATATTGTGATATTTTTACATTGTTGGTGCTAGTTGTTAATTTGGATCCTACTGGAGGTGTGACTCGGGGGTCATTATCTCCTTTTCTTAATTTTGAGCCCAGGATGGGTATCTTTGGAGAGAGGGTCCATGATAGGTTTAGTCTTGGATATAATTTTTGGAATCCTTTAGTGTGATGATGGTGTGATCCTCTATCATTTATTCACTTTCCGAAGTTGGGGTTTTAGAAATTATTTTCACCAACATACATGGTCATTCGATCCCCTACATAGAGGGTTATTTATGATGGGGTTTGTAGTTTCCCCCATGAGACTTGGGTGTAATACTATATCTATGTGTCATGATCTTTGGAGATCTTGTGAGTACATATTTGGAAAGGACTGAAAATAATGACCTCTCGAATGAGCTATATCAATGATATCATGAATTATGGAGTGAGTTCTATCAGATGAGCATTACCAGGAAGCCTCCAGAATAATCATGTGTTTGGTAGTATGGTTGAAACCTATTTGACACTTAGAGTCTTTCATGAGTATATCTGGGTTTTATTATTCTTATTTTTATGTCTCATATCCTATTTGACATACCATTGTGATGATGAGATGACTAGTTTCTTGTTGATTTACAATTGGTGATTTCAGGATGTCCAGTTGAGTATTATTATACTTAACCTTACATAGGATCTTCCCACACACATCACATTTCATGTAGACAAAAAACCTTTTAAAAGATTACTTAGAGAACCAAAAGAAGGTGGAGCATAGTGATCTAGATAGACTTTTGTTCATACCAGGTTGTTACATTTGATATTAGTCCCCTCTTTCTTAGCATTTTGGACTCTTTTATTAATTTTAGTGGGCTTGTATTTTTACCTTTATGATTTATAGTAATTTTATCATACCTTGATGTGGGATAAATGTTATTCATGAAATATGGTGTCATTTTTACTTTACCTTTCAATATTTTATAGGTATTTGGATATGTGTGAGTGTGTATAGGTACTTAGGATAATGCCTCTTATGTATTAGATATGCCTACTCGACGTTGGTCACCAGCCCTAGCCTGCTGAAGGGGGGATTGGGGTGTCACACTCAAATTATCACCATCCAAGATGGACCTAATGGGTCATGCTATGGCAACATATTCCCTAGGTATAGAGTACATGGTTGCGTATACTACAGGGATGTCTAGAATTCATTAGTTAAAAATGATGCTTCCCTGAAAGGGTGGTATGTAGTGTCGTTCCATGTTAAGATTCCATTTTAAGAGACCTCATGACCATCAAATAAGTGCCTTATTTGGGTTACATGGCAGATTCTTCACATGAGTCAACATAGTAGACCCATGTGAAATTACCTACCTCCCTTTGTTCGTTTTCATATAATGTCTTTACCCATGAGAGAAAGAAAATTCATCAAAGGGGTATATGAATCACATAGGTGGAATGATGCTTTATCTTCCTCCCTAAAATTTTATATCCCATAAATGAGAGAACTATTTGGGTATTTATAGCTAAATTATTCTATGTAATCTCAAGAATGGGAAATGTGTTCATATGAGGCCTACATGACCATGTATCCATGTATCATTTTACATGATTCATGTATGGAGAGATTCACTTAGATTTTCTCCATCATTCAAAAAGTCTCCAATAATCTCCTTAATATCTATTTTGATGTATAAATTATAATTTGAGTGTCTAAAAATACCCCCATTGTAATCGAATCTATATTGTATATAAAAGAATGAATTTAAGAAAAAATGAACAACATTTGTCTGTTTTATCAAAATTTTATGAAACTAGTTCCTAAGTTATAAATTCCACCCCTATAAATAGTGTATACCCATACTCCTATAGGGGTTCTCAAAGTTTAAGGTCATACTATTTTTTACCAAAAATATCACTTAGTCCTTGTTATTGTTTCACTGAGTATTTTTTTAAAGGGGTTGTTTACCCAACACTAATGAAATTAATTTGATGTGAATTTGGGAATGAATCTAGCACCTAGTTGAATGATCAAAGGGTAGAATACCCACCTTGACATGATTCTAACTTTTTAATAGATCCGTAGACTTTGAAAACATAGATAGAATTTTACTGGTGGAAAGATATTGGTCTCCACAAGAATTGTGTCTATTTCCCTTTTATGCTCAATTTTTTCTACTCACTTGATATGTGAGGATTAATGGGTAATTGATTGATTTTTTTCTTGATCTTCCTTTTATAAGTTTTTAGTTAGACAAGTTTTTCATCTCATTGCTTTACATTTATCATCCTATATTTTAGATCTTGTCATAACTCCTTGTCTTAGGTTATAAAGATTTGACTAAAATATGGTGCTAGGAGTTTAACAGCAAATGAAATTAAATAGATGATGTCTCATAGTTTAAGTACCTATATCTTGAACCAATTTTCCTCTAAATTTATTCTCTAACAACACAGATTATTTCTCTCAATGAAAAACAAGTTTCCTTAAAATGAGTTTGCTTTCTTGGAATGAATGAGATAAACCTAAAATGAATGATAAAGTGTCCAATACATTTATAGACCACTTTAGTTTTAGTAAAAGGGAAGGATTTTTGTTTTTTAAATCCATTCCACTTAGACCAAAAGAGTTTATTTGAGTTTTATTTCATAAAAATTTTACTAAAATATTAATCCATGTTTATGGCCTTATAGTTTATAAAATTTTCATGCAGTTTATATACATGCATATTAGATTAGTGGTTTGAGTGACAACTTGATTGAAATTTGAGGCTAAACAATGAGTCTTGACATGAGTTAGGTACTTCTATTCTTAAATACTACACAAACCATACAAGGGAATGCATTTAAAAAATTATTCAAGTTCATTTTAATCTAGGGAGTTTGGAAATATTAAATCATGAATTTGAATTTATAAACCAGGAATGATGAGGTGAGTGAAAATAAGTAGGGACAACCACTAACCACATTCAAATTATAGGACCATCATCATACCATTGGATAAGTATAAATAGTATAAATATTAACCAAATTTAAAACATGGGTTACACTGGAATTCTAAAGTAGAAATATTTAATTATAGAGTCTATTTATTTAGGATGGATATATGTGTAAGAACTGAGATTTTCATTTCATGTATGGATCTTTATTTCAGGTTTTTTTTGAGGAAAAATGAAGAAATGAAATTTTCTAAGTGCACACCGTGTACTTATGAGTACAATCCGTGTACCTGGGTACTGCGTACAACCACATACTGTCCATGTAACAACTGAGTACATGACCATGTAGGTGACCTGGAAGACCGCTTAATGTGGGAGACAGTTAAGGCTATTACAAAACATGTACATTTAATGAACAAGCCGTGTAGTTTTCTTTTTTATTTGATAAATCCGAGTGGGGTCACGTCTCATCTTCGGAAATACCTTCTTCTTTCCTTGGTTCATACAGATGAGCGACAGAGTGGACAAAGAAATTCAAACCCCTCCCGATTCACTATCCGACCTCTGATTGAGATGCCGTCAGGTGAGTTGAAATCCCACTAGTGATTTCTCAATTCCCATATAGCCTTTCTTCCTAATTGTTCCTCTCTTGTGAGTTATTAAAGGTTTAATGTTTTTCACCTTTTTGTAGATCTATGCCATTCTAGGCCTATTAAAGGGCTGACGTTCAAGAGTATTGATCATACAACATCAAGGTAGGTAGTTTGTGCCTTTCGTTGATTGTCTTTGGATTATATATGCTAAAAGAGACATATACCCACATTTGGGGTATTGCGTGTTTCAGAATTAAACACTATTTATTACCTTCTATGGTTTGATTGATTGATAAAGGGTTGTTTCCTATGTGTAAGGTTGGATAATTTGTTACTAGACACCCCATGGGTGTGTTTGCTTTATCTGATTGTTTATGGTCTTTTGGCCTAGAAGGCCTTTTAGGATTGCCTTGTTTTATTATCATGGAGTTACTGATTATATGATATGCATGTGATATGCATTGTGGAAGTGTGACCAAGGGGAATTTGATTGTGAGAGCTTCCTGGGGTAGGGTCATTTATGTATGATTGTTGTTACATTAGACCAGAGAGGTTAGACCGTGAGAGCTACCCATAGGGTTTTTATAAAATGAATTATTGTTATGTTGAGCAAGGGGTTTTAATCATGAGAGCTTCCAGGTGGCCGTTTATAATTCATTGATGCTATTTTGACCAAGGGGTATTGACTATGTGAGCTGCCGAGGTGGTCGTTTGTAAATGATTAGTGCTATGTTAGACTAGAGGGGTTAGACTGTGAGTGCTAGCCAAAGGTTCGTTACTAAATGAATTTTTGATATGTTAGGCCAGGTGGATTAGACTATGAGAAATTTCCCAAAAGGGTCGTTATTTGAATAAATGAATGATTGTAACGAGTTTTCCAAGCCGAAGCACAATCTTGGACTTAGTCTTACTTCTTTTTAGATGGTCTTATGAGACATTTGTTGTTACTATTACATAGATGATACAGTTCTTAGGCGAGATCCCAAGGTTTACATGATTCAACGGATGAATAATGAATGTTAAATGAATGTAATTGAAAGCTGTAGGACTACTTACTTTTGAGTACTTCCAATTTTATTGTTTTATTTGTGTATATCACATGCTATATATATATATATTTAATACCAGTTAGGCAGAAATATTTTGGTGGTTTCCTACTAGGATTCATCTTACACCCTATTTGGGTCATGTTTTTTGGACCCAAATAGATTATATAGTTATAGGTATTGATAAGGGAAAACACCCTTTTTCCTGAGGTGCTTGATTGTTATTGGATTTGGAGACCATGGGATCAAGCTGAGGCTTGCGATGCTATTAGAGTTTAATATTTTTTTGTACTTTGATTTCAGTATTGTATTTCAAATGTTGTGACATGTTTGGATCTTTCTTAGACACATGTAACATGCATCATTTATATATTATGTAGTTGTTATATTATTATCAATCTTTTTATATTTACTTTTGTTGTATGGTATTACTGCTTCCGCTAGTATTTACTATTTACTTTATGATATGTATACTCCACCAATGAGGGCTTAGTTTCTTTATTATCACACTATGGCCTTCTCTACTAGTTAGTAGCCTCTAGTATTTGGGGAAATGCACTTGTGGTCATGGGACTAACCGGGTTTGGGGCACCTTTGGGCGGCACCCATAATCGAGATGTTACAAAGTTGTATCAGATCAATTTTATTTTATACTTTTCCATACTATTTGGATCCTATATATTGGGATAGGAAGGAACATGTAGTTGGTAATAAGCAATTCCTGAGAGAAGCTAACATGTGTTCAGGGGAAAGACAAGTTACCTTTAATATTGAAATTTTTCTGGTTTTTCAATTGTTACAATTGATTTGATTTCACCATCGGGTGATTCACTTATTTTGTGCTGTTATGATTTATATCATTGAGGTTCTATTTATATTGAAACTCGATGAGATGAGGGTATTCCATCTCATGCATCATATAGGGCCTTGCTAGAGATCACATGTCATGCATTCTTGTGATGTCATTTTGGATGCATTACTGATTGCATGTTGTTTTGATGAAAGTGATGTTAGATATTCATGCTGTTGTGATAGATTTTGTGATAGAAATAACTGATATTTTGATAGGTTATTGGTATATGTAAAGTTTCATTGGATGGATTCCAATCTTTGGTCTATGAGGTGTTATGGGCGATCTTGTATTAGAATTTGGTGGACCTTGTTTGAACTTTAATTGAATTCTGTTATGATATGACATGAATAAGGATGCCAAACTCTGATTCACAGGGAGTAATGTCTCTCACGGATAGAAACTTGGCATGCCTTTCTCAAATTTAATGTTTTTAAGGGTTTCAAAGAAGTTTTAGAGAATTATGCTCCAGAAACCTAAACAACACGACATGTGATGTTATGAACACACGCCATGTGTTATTCTGTTATGGAAGAAACAACTTTTCTTAAGTAAACACCATGTACAGTATGTATACACCGTGTAGTCTTTAACTTTGTGACTGAATGTGTGAGTAGAGACATGGGGTTGAGAAACATTTGGTAGAACACGCCATGTACTAGGTGTACACGATGTGCTGTAAGAGACCATGTATTTGGTCTTATGACAAACAACACATGTGGATGAAGTTCAGGTGGTACACGCTGTGTCTAGCTTGTACACGCCGTGTGGTATTCGAATGTGTATTCAGATGTGTGACTAATAAAATGGGTGGATGGAAATTATGAAGTACATGAAATGTCTAGGGTGAACACACTGTGTAGTGTTACACTGGGAGAGAACTGTATAGTTATAGCCATGTAGAAGAACCTGGGCAGGAGGGAAAATTCAAGTACACACCGTGTTGAAGGATGAACATGCTGTGAGTATTGGGTGTTACACAACCAGGTTGGCTGAGATACACGCCCATGTTATGGCTTAAGGGAACACCCTGTGTAGTAGTTCTACACACTGTGTAACTATATTTTGTAAAACTTGAATATTTTCCTTCTCTTGTTCCGGTGTTTCACTTATATGTTTGCATCCTTGATAATATTTTACTGAGGTGTGTGGTTGACCTTGAAGATCCATTCCAACAAGACTTACTCTGGTTGTAGGCTATGTTCAAGGCGATGACAAGACATTGGAAATGGTAGATTAGGGACTACCAGCAGATCCTCTCATTGTGCCAGTCTTGGAACCAACTGTTATACTAGATGCAGGTGCAGATTCACAGTTCCATGAAGGCTTATTGAGGATGATATATATTTTTCAGGGAGCACTACATCCTTCCCTATCTATGGAAGAGTTGATAAAGGTTTTCCAGTAGTAGCATCCTACCACTTTTTTAGTGGATGGAGGACCACAGGCCGCAGAGTCATGGTTGGAGGCCATGCTTGCTATCTTTGAGCATCTAGAGATGCATCTAGAGAGGAGGGTGAAGCTCATGATGTACATGCTATGTGATTACACCAAGAGATGATCAGATGTTATCTCATAGGTAGGACTTCAACGAGATATGTCTTGGGAAGAGTTTCATAGAACATTCTTTGATTACTTCTACCCTGAGACGTTGAGGGACGATCAAGCCCAGGAGTTCATGCACTTGTAGTAGGGTGCTATTTCAGTGATGGATTATTATTCTTGCTTTACAGAGCTTCAATGCTTTGCACCTATTTTGGTAGGTGATCAGTTATCTTTGGCTAGGCGATTTGAGGATGGTCTCAGGTATGACATCCAATCACAGGTGAATGTTTTCAGACTGATTTTGGTGACTGCTATAGTAAACCTAACACTGATTACCAAGAAAAATCTTATGGAGTTGGGGGCTACGATCTAGGGTGGTTCAGCATCTAGGGTTGGTACTTCAATTGATAGCAGGAAGCACTACAAGGAGCTTTCACGTGATGTTTCTTTGGTAGCTAGTTGTTATGCTACCAGTGTGGGAAGAGTGGGTATATGAGACCACATTTCCCTAAGGACCTATTAGAGTGCTGATCTTGTGGAAAGATGGGAAATATTAAGAATTTTTTCTGGATGTTCTCACCAACAGTGGGTGATAGGGGATCTGTATTGCCTCCACATTCAATAGGAGGACCGCAAGTTTCTCATCAGTCAGGGAACTTGAGTTTGTCAGGCCATTTAGGCCAAGGAGGTGGTCATGGCTATGGTATCCAGATGATAGGTTTTCAGTGACAACAGGGTGGATCATCTCAAGGTAGTTAAGTAGGGTTTCAGGGTCGTAGTACAGGTCAGAATTTTGTAGTGGAGCAGACCCAATAGGAGCAGGATCCCAGACCCTCTACGGTTAGAGGTACGATTCTAGTTGCCTCATTTATAGCTTCTACTCTTTCTGATATAGGGGATTCCCATAATTTTATATCTGTTTCCATTGTGGAGAGATTTTCACTCTGTATCTTCACTTCTGATGATGTCATGATGCTAAACTCTGTTGAGGATTAGGATGACTAGTGTACATTAGTGTTAGGAGTTCCCTATTGAGGTTGGTGTGTGTCCCTTATTATGAGACCTCCATGTCTTAGAGATGGCAGGATTCAATTTCATTCTTGGAATGGACTAGTTGGTCACCTTTCGGGACTTTATTGACTTCTATCACTGCAAGGTGAGTTTCATGTCACCGGAGGGTAGGTCTATTATACACAAGGGTGAGTGGGATTTATAGGAGAGTACATATAAACCCGAGCATCATGGGTTTTGAGGAATTATAGCCCAAATTTCTAGTTTATATCTAGATGACCAGGGGACTTCGCAGATGGAATTTCCTCTAGTGGTGGATAATTTTAGAGACGTATTTCCAAATGACTTTTCAGGTTTTCCTCTAGAGTGAGAGTTTGATTTCTCTATTGATCTTGTGCCATGAGTAGAACTGGTGTCCATTCCTCCTTATAGGATGGCTACACCAGAGTTATAGGAGCTTAAGAAGCAATTAGACGAGTTGTAGGAAAAGGGTTTCATCTGACCTAGTACTTATCCTCGGGGGTTTCCTATCATTTTTATGAAGAAGGAAGATGATACCCTCAGAATTTGTGTGGAATATTAGAATCTGAAATAATTGACAGTTATGAACTGATATCCCTTACTGATGATTGATGAACTCTTTGATCTGATTTGAGTATCCCTAGTGTTCTAGAAGATTGACTTGAGATCTAGTTATCATCAATTGTGCGTTAGACCATCAGATATACCTCTTACATCCTTTCAGAGTAGGTATGGTCTATATGATTATTTAGTTATGCCGTTCAGTCTCACCAAACATGCCGGTAGTTTTCATAGCACTGATGAACTGAGTGCTCCATCCTTACTTGGATTCTTTTGTGGAAATATTTGTGGATGATATCCTTGTGTACTCTTAAACTCGACATGAACATGCCACCCATCTTGGGATTGTATTGAGTACACTGAGAGATAATCAGTTATATGGTAAGCAGTCAAAGTTACACATTTGGATGGACTAGATTCACTTACTGGGTCATGTTATCTTAGAGATAAGAGTATCAGTAAACCTAGAGAAAGTGAGATCTGTAGTTACTGTGAGCAGCTGAAGAATGTCTTTGAGGCACGAAGTTTTCTGGGGCTGGCTGGTTACTACAAAAATTTTATACAATACTTTTCACGTTTTGCAGCGCCACTGAAAGGCCTGACTAAGAAGGGTGAAGTGTACTTGTGGACATATTTATATGATTTTTCCTTTCATGAGATGAAAGGTACATTGAATTCAACATCGATACTAATTTTTCCAGATCCAGGAAAGATTTACACTATTTACTGCGATGCATCAGGTATCGGGCTGGGAGAAGTTTTTATGTAAGGGGAAGGAGTCATTGCGTGCGGGTCCTAATAGTTGAGGCCACATGAGAGAAATTACCCGATTCATGATCTCGAGTTGTCTGCAGTTGTGCATGCCTTGCATAGTTGGAGATATTATCTTTTGGGAGATAATTTCATTGTGTACACTGACCATAAAAGTCTCAAGTATATCTTTACTCAGCGTGATCTTAATTTGAGACAGTGAAGGTGGGTTCAGTACCTTCAGTATTTTGACTTTGATCTTTCCTACATGTATAGGAAAGACAACATAGTAGAGGATGCATTGAGTCGGAGGACTCAAATATAGGTAGTTCAGGAGGCCTGCAAAGAGTGGAAGCTTATGAATCTATTCTATGAGTTTCATTTGGAGGTTCATGATAGACAGGGGTAGATGTTTCTTTCTTATATTAATGTTACCTCTACTCTATTGGATCGATTGAGAACTAGGAAGCTATTAGATTCTGAAGGTCTAGTGCTACAGGAGTGTGTGTTAGGTGAGGGCCATACTCCTGGGTGGACCATAGGTGATGATGAGGTCTTGCATTTTAATTGATGCATATGGGTGTCAACAGACATATGTGAAGAGTTGATTCTAGATTTTCATTCCTCAGTTTGGGAAGTTTTTCCTAGTGTCACCAAGATTTATCAAGATCTACATCATCAATATTGGTGGCCATGTATGAAGAGGGTTATAACTGGTTTTGTTATGAAATGTTTCACCTGTAAACAGGTGAAGGTAGAGCATCAGTGACCAAAAGGGTTTTTACAACAGTTACCCATTCTCGAGTGGATGTGGAATGATGTCCCAATGGATTTTGTGATAGGTTTACTGAGGTCTCCTTGAGGGGATGATGCAGTTTGTGTTATTATCGATAGGATCATGAAGGTTGCACACTTCTTGCTGTTTAAGGAAACCTTTAATGTTGATGAGCTTGGAAGGTTGTACATTAGAGAGATTGTACGTTTGCATGGGGTTCCACAATCTATCATTTCAGACAGGGACACCCAGTTTACTTCTCATGTCTGGAAGGGACTATAGAGGGCTTTGGGTACACAAGAACTTTTGAGTATAACTTACCATACCTATACATATGGTGAATCCAAACACACGATTTAGGTTTTAGATGACATGCTACGAGTATGCGTCCTAGAATTCAGAGGCTCTTGGGAGAGACACATACCTGTAATGGAGTTTGACTACTACAAATTTTTTTAGGAAATAATTCAAATTAAACCTTATGAGGATTTGTATATTTGGCCATACCGATCACCCCAATGTTGGTTAGAGGTAGGATAGGAATCAATGCTAGGACCTTGACTTGTCCAGGAGAACAATGACCAGGTGGAGTTGATTCAGAAGAGGATGGATACTGTAAAATCTCACCAGAAATATTATGCTGATCAAAAGAGAAGACCTATGGAGTTTGAGTTTAGTGATAAAGTTTTCTTGTGTTTCACACTAATGTTAGTACATAGTAGGATTAGGAGATAGTGAAAGCTTTCACTGAGATAAATTGGGTCATTTGAGGTTTTGGAGAGATTCGGGCCGGTAGCTCATCAGTTGCAGTTACCTTAGAGGTACTGGGATATGCATGATGTCTTTCATGTTTCTCAACTACAACATTAATTTTCAGACTCATATCATGTTTTTTAACCCAAGGAAGTTGATTTGGAGGTGGATGAATCCTTTGAGGAGAACCCTATTTGGATTTTGGATTGCATCATGAAGGTTCTTAGTGGCTGGTCTGTTCCTATAGTATGGGTGCTATGAGAGCATGAGTGAGTACATGACAAGACATAGGAGAGGGAGGATGATGTACGATCATAGTTTCCAGAGTTGTTTGAAGTTTCTTCTTCACCACCCTTTTAAGGGAAATTTAGGGACAAATTGCTTTAAGTTGGTAAATTTGTAAGAACCTAGATATTTATTTTAAGTATGGATCTTTATTTTGGGTTGTTTTTGAGGAGAAAGGAAGAAATGAAAATTTTCTTAGTACACACCATGTACTTATGAGTACACACCATGTACCAGGGTATTTCATTCAATTGCGTATTGGCCTTGTAACAGCCCAGTATACGGCTATGTAGGTGACATGGCAGATCACTTAAGGTGGGGACCGATTAAGGCTACTACACTGCATGTACATTTAATGTACATACCATATAGCTTTCTTCTTATTTGATAAATCAGAGCGGGGTCACATCTCATCTTTGGAAATACCTTCTTCTTCCCTTGGTTCATACATGAGAGCAAAAGAATGACCGAAGGACTTCAAAACCCTTCTGATTCTTCGTCTAACCTCTGATTGACTTGTTTTTGGGTGCGTTGGAATCCCACCAATGAGTTATAAATTCCCCAAGATCCTTTCTTCCTCATTCTTCTTCTCTCATGAGTTATTCAAGATTGAATGTTTTTCACCTTTTGGTAGATCTATGCTGTTCTAGGCTGATTTAAGGGTTTTCGTTCAATATTACTGGTTGTATGACATCAAGGTAGGCAGTTTATGCCTTTATTTGATTGTATTTGGATTATATATGGTAAAAGTGCCATATACCCACATTTGGGGTATTGTGTGTTTTAGAATTAGACCTTGTTTATAAACTTATATGCTTTGATTGATTGATAAAGATTTTCTGCCTATGCGTAAGGTTGGATACCTTGTTACGGGACACCCCATGGGTGCATTTCCCTTGTTTGATTATTTATGGTTGTTTGGTCTAGAATGACTGTTAGGATTTCCTTGTTTTCCAAGCATTGTTTTGTTAGGATGAAGTTACTGATTATATGAGATGCCTGTGATATGCATTATGGAAGTGTGAACAAGGGGAATTTTATTATGAGAGCTTCTGGAGGTAGGGTCATTTATGTATGATTGTTGTTATGTTAGTCCAGAGGGGTTAGACCATGAGAGCTACCCATAGGGTCCTTATTAAATGAATTATTATTATGTTGAACAAGGGTTATTGGAAATGAGAGCTTCTAGATGATCCTTTATAATTCATTGATTCTATGTTGAACAATTGGTATTGACCGTGTGAGCTACCCATGTGGTCGTTTGTAAATGATTAGTGCTATGTTAGACCATGGGGGTAAGACCGTGTGATCTATCTAGAGGGTCGTTACTAAATGAATTATTGATATGTTAATACAGGGGGATTATACTATGAGAAATTTCCTAAAATTTTTGTTATTTGAATAATTGAATGATGGCGAAGAGTCTTCCAAGCCAAAGTACAATCTTGGAATCGGTCTTACTCGTTTTTTTAGATGGTCTTCTGAGACATTTGTTGTTACTACTACACAGGGGATACAAATCTTAGTCTATATCCCACAATTTACATGATTAACAGATGAATAATGAATGTTAAATGAATTTAATCGAAAGATTTAGGACTATTTACTTTTGAGTACTTCCTAGTTTATTGCATCATTTATGCATATTACCTGCTATATATATTCACTGACAGTTAGGCACATATATTTTGGCGGTTTCCTTTTGGGATTCACATCACACCCTATTTAAGTCGTGTTTTTTGGACTCTAAGAGATTATATGGCTGCAGGTATAGATAATGAAAAGCACCCTTCTTCATGAGGTACTTGATTACTGTTAGTGCTGGAGAGAATGGGACCAAGTTGAGTCTTGCGAAGTGGTTTGAGTTTACTATTTTTATGTACATTGGTTTCAGTATTGTATTTCCAGAATTATGACTTGTTTAGATACTTTCCTAGAAACATGTGACATGCATCATTTTTATATATTATAATTGTTATATTATTACCAATCTTCTGCTATTTATTTTTGTTTTTCGGTATTACTACTTCTGCTACTGTTTACAATTTACTTTATGCTATGTATACTCTGTCAATGAGGGCATAGTTTCACCATTATCACACCATGCCCCTAACTGCTAGTCAGTGGCCTCTGGTGTTTGGGGAAATGCGCTTGAGGTCATGTGACCAACCAGGTTTGGGGCACCTTTGGGTGACACCTGGAATTAGGACATTATAATATGCCATTTTTTGCGTATTGGTTGGTCATATGAACTTACATGTTCACCATACAAATCGAGTCCTTCAAAATGAGATACAATAATAACTAATAGAATAAGGTATTTTTTTATTGATTTTAAATTTCAAAATAATAAGTGGATTGGATATAAAATCGAGTGTTCAAAAGAAATATGGATTTTTTTGAAGCTATAATCCTATGTATTGAGTAACCAATTGGGGAAAATATAGAATGATATCTAAAATGCTATGAAGGATGGGGTGTTGTAAACCCAACATGGATGAATAAAATTGAAATTCTAGAGTTTATTGTAGGATGAAATATATGAGGATTGTGGTTTTGAGTAGGATAAGATATCTATGCATCATTATGTATAATGTTGAAATAGGAATCAAGCAACCCATAGTTTTGAAAAAAGGGGATACTTTATTATGGGTTAGTAGAACCTTGACATCAATGAGAGATGAGATAAACACAAGTATAGTCATTTTATTTCTCAAAATAGGATATATTATAGATCATCATCTTATTCAAAGGAGGTTATGTAATTTAATTCCATGCATAAAGTATAAATGTACATAGTTTAACATCATAAAAACTAGATGAATAGACTATGATGTGAAATGGAGATGAGATGGATTTATTATAATTTTTTCCAAGATCCTTACACCAAGAAATAATAATATAAATTTATCTAGGGCTAGATATTGTCCCCCATGAGCTTTGTGTCTCTTTCATTTTCTGCTCTAACTTTTTTATGATCCCTTGAGAAATTGGGCTTAATGAGATAATACTTAACATTTTTTCATGTCACCCTTTTTGGTTTTTTAACATAAAAATGTTTTCTATAACTTTCTATAATTATCTAAATGGGGGAATAAAAGGAAGAGACACTTCATTCAGTTTAAGGTACTATGGGGTTTTCTATGTATTGCTATATAGTTTAAGGCCATAAATCTTAAACTATAATGTCATGTAATTTATTCTCCTACAAAATGGATAAATATAAGTGGGTAGGTCAATCACCTAAGATAAGATGGAAATGAACCCAGTGAATTAAGACATATTCACGTTCCGGTGTAAAGGATCTAAAGGTAATAATGATAGGATATCATAGGGAAATGAAGGAAAAAGAAATAAACTTTCTTTTGAACAAAGGAAAAGAGATCCATGAATATCTATGTATCATATGGAAACATGAATCAAGCTATATGGAGTTCTTGGGGGGGGGTGGGTGGGTGGGTTACACCCTAGTGTAGGAACTTTAGATGAGACCCCTGAAATTATGGGGTAATAACATAAGATATCTTAGAAGATGGAAATTTGGTACTCTGAAAATAAAAACTCCATGAGAATAAATGGGTGATTGAAGTTAAAGAATGAAATGTAGAAGGGTTTGAAAATAATTTTTTGGATGGTTGAATTAAATTTTTTTACAATCATTTTAAAACCTAAATCTAGTTTTTATCCAAAATAATTCAATATAGCAGTACCATATATTTTCTACTCTGAGGTTTCCACTACAGATTTTATATTTCAGATATATATTTTTTCATTATTTTATAAATTTTAGAAATGGGAAAAAAATTCTTTTGAATAAATCTATTCTATTATCTAAAAAATAAAAAATAGAATTAGAAAATGAAATGAAAACAACCATTTGAGAGTTGAAAAAACAATGAAGTTAATAGAATAAAAAAGTGGCATATTTTTGTGATTCCCATGGATTATCCTCTATTCATCATTTAAAAATATCGATTCACTAAGAATTCTCTTAAAACATGATCCATGACCAAAAATTCTATATTTCTTTCAGTTCAAAAGGGTGATATAAAAAAATAATATCTCAGTAGGTGACTTCCTTTTAGTTGGATTTGATCATTATTCGTAACAATTTTTGAGTACAATGATAAAGATAATCACTCACGGTACTCATAATACTCATGTTGGGATTGAAAAATTTAAATAGAGAGAGTCATCATCAAACTCTTAATCAGACTGAATTAATAGTCTTCATTCTATGGTTAACAAACTATGATTAGGGAAATATTGATCATGTAATGGAAGAAAAATGATTAAATGGAATAAAAACAAAACAAACATCAAAACTCAATAGAAATTTAACATTTATTTATTTGGATAAAATTACAGTTTATTATAAGTAATAAAACTCAGAGAGAAATCACCATGTAAAATCACTAGTTTTATCCAAAGAGAATTATTTAGACATCACTTAGGGGTAGATGAAAATTTATATCTCCATATTCATTGAGATAATAGTGAGAATCTCCTCCTAAAGTACTCTAGATAATCCTATGGAACTATGCTCTAGAGGACCCACCCTCTAGTTATATGTTCGTCTCCATATTAATAATTGAACCTTTATATCAAGAAATTTATTTATGTTCTTTGTTTAGTTTGAGATAGTCATCTCACACTGGCTTAGCTGAGTCTTCAATTATTTACCAAACATATGTTCCGTCATACTGTTTAATCCCCAGTACATTACATGAGATGATCACTTTTATCTACCATGATAGACTCATGTGCACTCTTTTTTAGATAAACCTAGCCACACTTATGATTTGATACATTTTTATTTGTTATCACTACCTCTTCACAACACATGAATTTAAATTAGTCATATGATTTTAAAATATCACCTTGGGTTGGTTCTGCTTCATCATAAATATCGGTATACTATATTATCATCGAAGTTTGGCCTCACATAATTCATTTAAATGAATTAAGTTTGGGTTCTTCTTTAGTGAATAAAACAACATAATGCAAGTCCTCATCCCTGAATACCCACATTTCCACTTCGATCAAGATCCTTTTCAACACATCTTCTTCAATTTCCTGAGCTTTCCTATTTAAATTGTCTTTAGGCCAGGTCATGTATTCTTTAACTAGGGTTCATCTAGCCCGATTCACCTTATTTAATGAATTTAGGTATAGTTATTTAATCTCATAGATATTTGGTGAAGGTATTATTAACTAATAGAAAAAACCCAATCATAAATTGGAATAAATCCATCAGTATTGGTTGACAACAATGACCATTAGTGGCTTCACTCAATGAAGACTTTTTCTGGTTCATCAGAAGGGGAAAAATCGATTGTTTATCCTTTTAATTCATCCAATATAGAGATTTATTGTTCTTCACCTGGTCTAGTTGACTAATTTTTTCTTATTCAGATCTAATCTTGGATGCAATTTCATATTCATATTCTATGTTCTTCTTCATCCCTGATATTCGGCTTCAGTTTAGACCCTTAATGGTGGTGAATCTATTTCAGTTTCAAATGGGTTCATAGGGATTCTTCAAGTGGAGGAATCATGTAGAGATTCATACAATGGTTTAGAATGACAATTTGAATGGATTCGATGAAATGAAGCAGTGTGACTTGCGTAGTGTCAGGGACATCTAGATCTCATCAAGAGAACAATGAGGGCACAAATGGTAGTGGTGTTGTTGTCTTTAGCAGATCCAGATCTTATATATTTGAAAATTACAAAACGCATGGGTTAGATTTAAGTTTTGAGAGGTGATACCATATATTTTTAGGTCTTAAGATTCAATAAGTTCATTAGAAGGGGGAAGAACAAATAAATATTATGTGAATAATCTTCCTCAAGAAACTTCGGTCATGCGGTTGATGGAATTCAGGCACAGTTGAAAATAAAACACTGCTTGGTTAAAGTAATATTTCTTACAATTTATTTTCTCTATATTTTATTTTATATTAGTTCAAATTTTTATAAGCGTATACCATTTATTCATGCGATCAACCCCATAAGGCATGATCATTGTGATTTACCTTTTCCAAAATTCAATATGCAGGCAAGGCCAACTATTAAACTCACAGATAATGAGATGTATCAAGTTCGGTCGCTTCCAAAAGCCTTATGTCTTCTCCTAGGCATAATTGAAAATTAAAAGTATCTACCACCAAATAAAAAATTATATTAAACAAAATTAATTTAAAAATAAAATTTATAATCATTTTATAATTTAAAATTAAATATTGAAAGGCTAAACATGAAATTTTAAATTAAACACAAATACTATATATCTAAAATTATAGAATGTCGAAAAATAATAAAATTAATGATTAAATTATTGAATATGGAGAAGAAAAATTATACTAAACTATTCCAAAAATAATATAATATTATAAAAAAGATAATAAATTAAATAAAAATAACATAGATTAATGAATTAATTAAAAATGAAATTAAATATAGTAAACATTTAATAAATAGGATACATAAATTAATTGAAAACCCCTAAAAATAATATTTAAAAGGAAAATAAAAATTAAATAAAGAAATTCAAACTCGACAGATTTTATAAATAAAAATATAATATTAAATATAATATTATTAATTTATTATATTACTTATGAAAACCACTATACTATAATTAATACTTTATAGGCACATTTTTACATAAAATTATGATTAAACTACAAAATTGATGTGAAAAAAGATATGATTTAAAGGCCATAGAAATGGTCAAAGGACAAGCAATACAAACATTTATATAAATTATATTAGAACACAAATCAAACTATATGTAGTTTTTAGGAATGGACTTACCCTAGTAGTGGATTGGTGAATGAAACTCGATGTGAAATGACCGAGGAATAAATGAAAATGGTAGAATGACTTGGGATACTTAAATATAAACAACCTAATATGACTAAACTATAGGTTTAATGTCACTGTTCTATGGGATAGTGAGGGGTGGAAGTCTGTAAAGTTTCTCAGTATAGATTTAACACACTTAAAGTGAGAGTGGGGGTTCTATAGTTTAATTACATACAATATGTACAATAGTTCATGAAATTTAAGGTCACATGACAATGATTATTCACCATATAAATTAATATTTTGAGGCAAGTACCTATGAATTTGACATGAATTCATGAGATTATACTCATTATAATAATTATAAAGGCCCCTTTTATATATTGATCTCATATAAATAAACAAAGTGGTTTCAAAGTTTATTATGATACAATGAGGATAATATTCCACCAAGATTAAATTATTTTTATTAGAAAATATCCATATAGATCAACATAATATGGGAAATATGACATGTCATAAAAATTAGGGTCTTGAGATAAGAAGCATAATCCATAAAATCTAAGGTTGTGTGATATTGATTGTATATTATGTTGTTCGAGGTCATGTGGTAAGGACCATTGAACATGATATGAATGTTCATGTGAGGTATTTATTGAAAAATATTTCATTTGTGGGTGGAATTATGAACTCTCCATTTGGGATGATCAAGGTAAATTATCCTTTAGTATATACCTTGTTTATGATATGAGGACCTTACCACTTGAGATCTAATTTTGGAGGTTTCTTATTGGGTATCATTGATGTATTTAAATCTAGTGCCATTTATTCAAGGACAAAAGACCATAGGTGTAATTTTTTATTGAATATTCAAGTCACTTGTTTTGGGTGAACAATATGGTTTTGAAAGGCTTGAAATATCACTCATTGAGGATTTTCAATTCATCCTATTGAACATGAAATTATTTTTCTTCAATAAATTGGTTATAAATGGATATTTAGAGAGAAGGGAGTTGGAACTCAATTATTCAACTTCTATTCTATAAACTAGGGAATATAGAGAAACTTAGGTAAGAGTTCATGTATTAGTATGATAGGCCCATAATGAATTTAAAATAATTTTATATGGAGTCTTTTTATCCTTATCCCCCTTCTTTTGTAAATATTTCACAGGTCCTTATTGGAGGTCTCTATCTATCCATTGATAGCCATGTAACAGTGGAAAAAGTAGTTAGACTATATTGTATATTATAAATATTAATTCTTAAACTGATATGAATAACAATTATAGTTTTTATGTATAATGATAGTATGAGGAACTAAAATATATTTATGATTTTATATTTCATTAATGTAATCATGGATTTTATCCCAAAATCCTTATTGTTAAATAATTCAAACTATTTTAAAAAGAAGTTAGTGGTAGTTTAAATTAACATGATATAATGAATAGTCACCATATATTATAAACCCATGAAATCCGTCCCCTAAAAAACATTTGGGAGTGATTTGTAGCATGGAATAACTCTTTGGGTTAGTGAAATATGTTTGTGGGAATCAGACACACATTACAATTTTATGAAATCTATGAATTCATTTCCCATTTTATGTCAAAATTATTTAATAATTTTAATTTGGTGGGAGTCCTTGGGTTTAAATTTGGTGGGAATCACATGTACCTACATATACCTCTTTCTTGACTTCATGGGACTCTTCTCTTTCAATTCCCCTAAGGATGTTACCATCAAAATTAAAAAATTAGAGAAATTTTATGGAATATAGACCGTTATAGAGGATAAAAATCCCCAATAATTGGTGGATTTATTCCTTTTAAGATCATTTCTAAAAAAACACAGTTTTGGATATATTTTTCAATTAATGACATCCAATTAATAATCTTTTAATTTTTTTAGGATGAGAAATCTTTTTGATGAAGTACATCACTGATTTCATCCACTTATTCTGTCTTACTATTTGAAAATGGAGCCCCCACTATTTAATTCACCACATATATGATCATATAGTATTTATTATATTTATAAAGAGTGGTTAAAAAATTATTTATTTTGTCTAATTAGGCATTATATAATTATAGGATGTGTTAAAGAGCAGGATTAATGGGAAAATGTGCCATCATTTCTCAAGTATAGTTGAGATAAGGAAATAATTATTCCTCTATAATGGAGTATTCTCTAATAATTATATTAATGACCAATTTTGAGTCACCATTTATTTCAATATGGGTTATAGATATTTTTAGGGCCAACTCTAAAATTATGATGGGAGCCCGATGGTTTACCACATTTTTTCAAGAGGAGGAATGAGCATTGAAGTAGAGCCTTTATAAGGGGATGAGAATGGATCCCTTGTTGACCTTATTGAATTTAAGGGCATATAATGTTTTCTAGTTTGGATTTAAAATGTGGCATTAAATTATATCTTCCATTTTTTGGAGGAATTATTGACAGATAAGACTATATCTTTAGGAGGCTCTGTGTCTAAGGGATTTTTATAGTTGTGTGGGATTCTAGGAAGTCCAAGATAACCTAACCTTTGGTTTCCTTCTAAGTGATGAATTATATATTAAAATATCAAAGAATGAAATTGAAAATATAAAAATACCTAGTTAATATGGGACGATTGATTATATACATAAGAGTATCAAAATGAGAGACTAAATATACCTCATGGCATTATAAATGAAGATGTAGATTATTCATATAAAATATAAAAGAGAGAAAATTATTCTCAATCAATTTATATATAGTCTTAAACTATAAAATAATTTCTAAGAGGTGGTATATTTTTTCCCCACCCTCATCATTTTTTTGGGGCAAGGAGTGTTCAAAGGGACTACCTTAATATAGCCACATAGAGTTTAATAGTTTGTAGATGTGACCATCTCAACTATATAAAATTGAATAAATATTTCATTAGAATACATTCCCAAGAGATTTTAGGTTTATAGTTTTATATAATTAGGAATAAAAAAATATATGTTTCATCTAAATCAACCCATATCCGAACATTACCATTACAATGATTAATTATAAGAAAAGACTGAAAATAGTTTTTAAATTAGGTTGAAATGTTACTTATGTTCCAAAATATTGAATATAGGTTTTATAAGTTAACAATAATATTTTAAAATATATAGTTTTATTAATTAAATAAATATTTAATCAATTAAAAGTTTTATTTAATATTTTAGGGTTTTCTCATATATTTATATTCATAAAATGTTTATTTTTTGTAAAAACTGTATTTTTCACTATTCAATTAAAAATCAATTACTTCATAAAAATACCAAAAAATAATACTAATATAATTTTGAAATTATAAATCCTCAAAATTAAATTATTTGTATCCAATTTAGATTTTAAAATTTATAAATTTAGTTTTTAAATATGAAATATAAAGAAAAACTATTTTTTTATGAAAAAAATAAAATTTTCTTTTTTTATTTAAAATTAAAAATGTAAAATGTGTAAAATACATGTGATAAATGACTGAATAAATTAATAAAAACATAATTATATCATCCTAATTTATAGTTACATATCACCTCAACATCTCTGTATAAGATCTAAGCATAAATTACGCTCTGGTAGTAATTGGGGGTGGCGATTCCATTGGAATTGATATCAATGTAATTTCCATAATCTTGAATTTTTATTACATATTATTTTTATAATACTACAATTCTCTGAGTTCGTCTCGGTCTTGGTATAGAGAAAACCCTAGTGAATATTACACCTTTCCAAGTTCGTATAAATGAGCTTTATAAGAGGTACTTTCACTACTCGATGCCATTTATTTCATTTTGTTTTTAGATTTATTAATATAGTTACTTAATTTTTTTATTCTATAATTTAATGGAAATATTTTAACAATAAAATTTTATTTTTATAAATCATGGTTTCATTTTTAAGTGTTTTTTATATAATAATGTATTAACATAATATTCCTTAATTGAAAATATATAGTGAAATTTGGGGTTGTTACATTATACCCCTAAATAAATTGCATCCTCATAATTTTAATTATTCATAATGAATTAAATAGTTAAGGGTGAACATAAGATAGGCATAACACTAGATTTAATTTCTAATTAAGTTTAATCTTCATTTCACTTAGTCTAAGTAGCGAACTAATCTTTTCTCTTATTATAGGAATATAACTAATATTGAATTTTTTTCTAATCATTTGAGCTAAGATTTTATCATTATTTGGTAACAAGATCTTTATAATTTAATTCTAATGGTATTGATAATAATACTTACATTGATATACTATCATTGGTTGATATGAAATTTTATTTCCTTATTCATTCAAGTATTTTTTTTCTCTAAGTAGAGAGAAAAAAAATCTATTTTCAAAATTAAATTAAATTAATCAAAACAAAATATAATAAAACTTTCATGAGTAATTATCCTAAAAACCTTGAATAATATTTATATAACTTGAATACGGTAATGATACCACTAGGTGTTTTTTATTTCCATTACTAATATTTATTGAAAACTTACATGACATGTGATATATGAAAATATAGAGTATTGAATAAATACACATACCACCACTTAATTATCACTATATACTTAAATAGTAGTAATTTAATAAAATATTCCTTATTCCCATGTACTAGTAGGTTTTTTATGTCAATTTTAATTTTAATCCCTTAGATTAGTGCACACAATTTCATAGTTCCAAAATTCATCACATCTAAAACATCAAACTACTAGTGGATATTTAGGAAGAACATTATTTTTCCCAATTATGCTAACCAAAATATTTCTTTTTCCTCAATATATTGTTGCTATGTTCCCTCCTTTACCATATATTAAGCACCTTCCAGTTACTTTGAGACATTTCCATAGGAGTATCTTACCACATTTTTTACATGAAGGAGATTGAATGTTCTTTACTTCATTATCTTTATCACTTGAACTTCCATAATACTTCATCTTTATCTTTATTGGGTTTTTTTGGATTTAAAATATGTTCAAATTTTAATCATAATTCATGAGTGATGATTGGTAATAATCAAAATATTTATCACCCCCAATCTTATCTGACTAGGTTTCTCATTTGGAAAAAGTTTGCATCATCTCTGAAATCCATTGTTATCTTTTCTTATTCAAGATTCAACCATTACTAAAAAAAAGGATTTAATAATGAGTGATGAATAATTAACACTATAAGAGAATTACTATTATATATCATCAATTAAACCTCAAAATTTCTTACTCTCCATATTATTACATTTTATTTCAATTTGACCAAATTCATTTTTAGTTCAATATAGGTTTCTTTAGGTTAAGTTCTATTATATTCCTTAAAAAAATTCATTAACATAATAAAAACTTTGAAATAGATTGTAGATAGGATGTGATTAACTATATCATGTCTCCAGTAAGTGTCAAACTAAGTATAGAGTTAGGAATCTTTATCATGCACTGGATGAATATTGAGTTAATACCCAACATTCCCTTTCCAGTGTTATTACCCCTAAGTAAATATATGATAGGGAATTTATCCAATTATATTATCCAGATATATATGTTATTTCTAAGAAAACCACACAATCTATAATTTACAAAAACATCAGGATATTATCTAGTACTTAGACATATCACTTGGGTTTTCACTAAATATCTATTATCCCAATTAGTAAAATATAAAATATTACCTCAATTAACCTAAAGGGTTATCTATAACTTTGAAATTATTATAAACATAAACTTATAAACATTTTATGACATTTATAACTCTTAAATTATACCCAACTAATAAAATATTAATGTCTAAAGTTATCTAGACCCTGATATGATACCAACTATAGCAGCCCATAGACACGAACATATAAACTAAATAATTTAAAACAAATATTTAAATATAATAAAATTTTCAAGACCTTTTAAGTTAAATTTTTATAGAATTAATGAAAAACATCAATTAACATAACTCATTTATTTTTTCAACCTAAGAACATTTTTTCCAATATATAAACAACTCTTTAAACCATACCAAGTCTTGAATATTTTCAACAAAATCTCCACAAAAGTTACTCTTATAAAAACATTAAATTTACTACTTTTCTACATAACTTAGGGAAATTGAAACATAATAAATGGGTGAGATCATATATCAGTAAGGGTATGCATAGGCGATAATAATAAAAGATCATAAGTGAGGATAATATGAACATATAGGTATAATTATGATATATAATAAAATCATACCCAATAATGATTAGATAAAAAAACATGATTCATGAAATAAAAATTGTAATAACACAAGAAATTAATAAAGAAATTTTAGAAACACGAGTCAATAAACATGATCCATGAGAGCATAACATAGTCATAGTCATAAGAATAAGATTATTTCATAAATATAATCATTGGGTTTCATCATATTCTGAGTATATTCAATAATTCCCAATTCAGTTTGTGAGAATATACAAGAGGTCTCACCCCTTTAATTTGTGAGAATATATTAGAAGACCCACCCTTTAATTTGTGAGAATATCTAAGAAGAATCAATCTTTGGTTTGTGAGAATATATAAGAAGAATAATCCTTGAGATTGTGAGAATATCCAAGAAGGATCTTGAAACATTATTCCATGAGATATAAAACATTAAACAATGCACTGGAAGATTATATAGTACCCCATCCATCAATAATTCATACATATGTATGCCATAAGATATCAATCATTTATCATATAAAAATGAACTCATAGAAAGAAAATGGGTTTCATATCCTTTTTAAAATGAATTAACATAAGTATTTTTTCATAAATACATCAATAACCATAACATAATAAACCCATAGAAAATAAATGGGTATCTTATGGAATCAAGTCTATATCTCGGTAAATACCATTCAATCAAGAAAAATAATATGTTATTTACATTATATAGAAAAAGGGTATACAATTAGGCCAATAATTTCCCCAATCAATTTTCATGTTGAATCTAGGAGCACAACCTTTAATCAAATAAATGGAAAACAAGATCTTGACAAGGGAAAGAAATTGAAGAAAAATTAAGTTTATAAACCTTCAATGACTTGGAAAGAAAAAGGAAGTGATGAATTATTTCTATGATAGAAAAGAAAATTTAATAATCCATATAGAGATAAATGGTGGATATTGTCATCTCAAGAATATCCTTGATCAAGTATGATAGGTATCAATGGATAATGACTTAGTTGAAGAAAAATTTTTAATATTTAAAAAAAATTGTAAATAAGAAATATCCTTGAATATTTGAATGCATTTTAAATGAAATATTTTATAAAATTAGGAGAAAAATAATATCTTTTAGATACCTCAAAAAACATAGATATAGATATTCATATAAAACAATAAGGAATCAGAAGGATGTGTTTACATTGAAAATAATAAAAAATATATTTTTTGAGAATTTATTTTCTACATATTTGTTAAATGACGAGGATATAAGTCACTTTAAAAATTTATTTTAAAAAAGGTGAAATGGAAAAATTTCAAAACATTTAACTTTGAAAGTGAAACATTATTAAATTATACCATGAAAATATATAAATATTATCAAAAAAATATGGGTTATAAGATAAAACATTTGATTTTTAAAGGATAGAAAACCATTTTTAATATTATTAAATACCATTAATGAAAACCAACATTGTAAAAATAGTACTAAATCATCCATTTGAAAATTAGTAATGGAAATATGATTTTCACCTGAGATAAAAAATGATTTGGTTTCTAAATATAAATAAAAAAATTGGAGGGAAGGTAAAATATGGACATGGAGGGAATACCATCATTAAAATGATAGAAATCATTCTCAACAATGATATACTTTTTATGAGGAAAAATTAATCAAGGAGTAATATTTGAATCAAAAATTTCATTTCCCATAGATCTATAGAGAAATATCCGAAAATAAAATCTTAGAGTGGATGAAACCAATTTGGGGAAAAAGTAGCTTAAGAAAATGAATTATAAATCAATGAAGGGTGTTGAGTTAATAGAAACCATTAAAACTTTGTTATCTTTTGAATCTAAGGAAATTTAATGAAAGAAAATTATATGAATCTTCAAGGCCCATGAATTTAATGAATATTGAAAAATACTTTCACTCTAAATTAATCCCACGATATAAAAAATTATGGCACACAATATCACACATGCCTCATGCATTTGAAAATGAGACAATAAACCCTTACAACATTAGAAGCATTCCAGTAAAAAAACCTTGAATGATATAATTTAAAATGAAACATTAAATATTAGGAATAATTATAAGATTATAATAAAAAATATCAAAGGGTTGTTTGATATACCATTCCAAAGAAAACATGGTGTATAATAATAAATATGTCTCAAGCGGTAAAAATTTGAGACAAGAAACACTTACCTTGTATTCCCATATACTCAAATGCACTCTAACCTCTTGTATAATAAAAATAAATATTTTAAAAAACCTATTTAATAACCTTATTCATATCTATAAAAATTTTTAAACATCATTTATAATTGTTCTCTATATGTATAATAGTTAGTTATTATCTATTTTTAATATCGGTTTTGAGTTATCTTGATTATTTTGAACTAGGTTCGTAATATAAGTATTGTTATTTATTCTTCTCCCAAAGTTTATCATTATTAGATAATTTAAGTTAATATATTATATAAAATATATTTATTTATAAATATATTATCTCATTCTATAAGTGTTTTAGTTATGTTGTGTGAAAATGGGATCAGTGTTAGTTAATTTCAGTAATTTTAGTGATCAGAGATAATATTTTAATAATAAGTTAATAAATTAATATAATATTCAAGGAACCATAAAAAGTAATTATTTAATTATTAATTTTTAATAATTTTAGTATATAAGTTCCCATAGTCATCCATGATATATTTTTGTAACATTGTTTATGTTGGTGGTTAGACTAATCTAAACATGAACATACCATAATTAATGGATGATTATGACTATGAAAGTGGTTTTTTACAATAATATAATTGTTATTGAATAAGTATAATTTTATTTAGAAATTTTTTAATGTTTTTATTACCATTTTAGGATATTTTTATGAGTAATAATTAAACTAGATATGAAAATATATACGTTACTTTTTAGATGCGACAATCAACAGAACACACGATTAAAGTTTTCATTTCCCAAATGAATGAGAGTAAATGAAAGGGGATTATAAATTTTCTCATAATATTCAAAATTATATTATATATTTCAATTTTATCTTCCAACTTCATAATTATAACTAATGGATAGAGGTTGTGGTGAAAAATCATAGATGTCTCCTTGTGGAGGTAGTCGAACTCACAACGCACGTTTGAGGCTCTTTTGTTTTTATAAGTGGATTGAAAGGAAATAAATAAGAGTTGTTACATTAACATAATAAAATTTTATTATAATAATTACACTAATTTAATTCTATAAATATGGTTTGGATAGGTTTTAATGGGGAATAATAAGAAGAAAATATATGGATTAAGTAATACTCACTTTGAGACCTTGATTATTCTCTTGAAAGTCTCTATAAAAATGAATGGATTAGAATAACTAATTGAGTCTAGAAGATTATTAAATTGAGAGTGGTTTATATTAGTATAAAAAATAATAGAGTTTTATGAATAAAATTATAAGGAATGGGTGTGACATGAAAAGGTTGAATTTTCCACTTGAATAAGTGAAGAAAATGGAACTTTTGTGAACACTCATTATTTTTCAATAATCGAATGACACTATTCAAGGGTAAATGGTTAAAAAATTGATAGATAAAATATTTTGGGGAGATAAGGTCTAGAAATCATCTAGAAAATTTTTACCACATGTTTTTAACATGCTTAAAGCCTTTTATCACTTTATTTTATTATTTTACCATATTGGTTTTTACCTTGGTAACTATATTTTTCCCCTCGTAGTTTATATTTTATTAAAAATTTAAAGATAAACAATATTATAAAATATGATTGTTTTGAACCTAAATTTATCCCCTGTATAATATGATTTTATTTATAAATAAATTAAAATTAACTTCTAAATTAAAAAATTTAATATATATAACAAACTGTGTAGTAGAAAAAATATTACATTCAAAATTACGTGTTCTTAATGTTATTTATAATTGATTAAAAATTAAATGAGAAATAATATATTAATATATAGGTTTTAAAATTATATTAAATAAATTTTTTATATGGGTTTAACTTATTTTATTAAATACAATCGTACAATGTTAAAAAAACAATTCTTCCGAAAAAATTGTGTTTTAAGCTTAAAATTTATGGATAGTATAAATTTACCAATTTAACTGAATTTCATGATATAAATTGGGTTTTTTATAAAAATAATAATAAATATTTGGATTCAAAATAAATCAATAAATCAATATTACTATTAAAATTTTTATTTAAAAAATTACTAAATATAGTTTTTAAATTAGAATGAAATGTTACTTATCTTATTAAATGTTGAATATATTTTTTCTTTATTCAAAATAATTTTTTAAAATAAATAGTTTTACTAATTAATACATATTTAATCATTTAGAAGATTTTATAACCTTCTAGATCTTTCTCATATATTGATAAATTCATAAAATTTACAATTTTAGTAAAAAATATATTTTTTACTGTTCATTTAAAAATTAATTATTTCAGAAAAATTCTCAAAAAACATAGTAAAAAACTTTTGACATTATAAATCCATTTTTTTCTAATTTAGTTTCTAAATTTTTTAAAATTTAGTTTTAAAATATAAAATATAAAGAAATACTATTTTTATAAAAGAATAAACTTTCTTTTTTCTTTAAATGAAAAAATGTGAAATGTATAAAATACATGTTATAAATAACTTAATAAATTAATAAATTTTTTTATTAAATCATCCAAATTTTTAGTTAAATATACCCTCAATATCTTTTTATAAGATCTAATCATAACGTATTCTCTCAGAGCAGACGAGGTTAGTGATTCCGCTAGTATAAATAACATGGAAATTTCCATGAGCCTGAATTTCTCTCAAATATGATTTTTATAATATAATTATTCAAGTAAATCTTATTATTTTTCTAGATAAATCCATATAGAAGATACCACCTTTATAAGTTCAAATAAATGAGCTTTATAAGGGATACTTCAACTACCTGATTCCATTTATTTTCTTTTTTTTCATAGATTTTATAATATGGTCACCTCATTTTATACCCACTAATTTAAAAACTACATCATAATGGTAAAATTTAATTTCAATATATCAGGATTTTTTATTCAGTGGTGAATATAGAATAATCTTTTAATATAATATTGATTTAAGGAAAATAAATAATGAAAGTTGGGCTCATTACATAGAGGATGAGTGGATTTCCTTCTATAGGTGGGATTGAGATTGGATGTTGTGAAAGGTGCTATATATTACTGTAAATTGTGCATTAGAAATCCCCATACCAATGTTTATTCACTCCTTTATTCATAAACTTTGTAAAGAGTAAGCAGTTTCTTATAAAGTTCACAATAAAGATCCTGACATAGGCAATGCGTCCTTTTATCCCCTTAAGATATGGAGATTCCAAGGTGGGGGCATGTCATAGATCACTTTGGATATTTTAGGATTACCATAAATACCTTGATACAACACCAAAAATCTATAGAATTTCTCAAAATTGTGTCCAAAGGAACATTAAAATGGATTCATCTTTAATCCATACTATCATAGCCTTCCAAACATTACGTCAAGATATATAAATCTGTTACAATTTTGGTACTCTTTAATGAGTAGTTCATCTAGAAATTACTCCATTATTTTTTGGTGTTGAAAATGTGGAACATTTTCCTTTGGTAGGTGTTTACATCATTATTTAAGTTGACTGGAATCACTTGGTAGAAATATACTACTTAGGATTCCATAAAGGATATGTCCTCCTTAAATATAGAGTCCATATGGATGTGATTATATCCATAATACCAATCCATGAAATAAGAGGGATTAAAAACCACCTATTAGATTGATAAGTAATTCCATGATTGGGATGATAAAGATTTCTTTTATGAAATAATGTATGAGACCAAAGATATAGGTGAAAACTCAGATGTTCCCATTATTATTCTTGATAGGGACAAAGTTGACTAGATAGTTGAGGCATTGAACCTATTAATGAAGTAAAACATGATCATCTTATTCAATTATGCCTTTACCATGGCTCTATGTGATATATATTTTTACATCAAGACCTCCTTGTAGCCTTAATGATTGGCTATAAGTCTTAGATGGTGAACTAACACCTTTGGTTCTAATCCCAAAATATATTTAAGGTTTCAAGAAAAAAACCAATATTTTTTTGAGAAATATGAGGTATTTATCTTATTAATTGGAGGAAATGAAAGTGTTTATTAATGTAGTCCTTAAATCTTATTAGATTCCTAAATTAAATGATTTAAAATCATAGATAATGGATGAGATTCCTTTTTCAAAATTGAGTATGGAATTTCAATTTTTTTTCATTATTATAACTATGTAATGTTGAAGATTGATTTTTATAATCAATATATGATGATTTCATGTGTCTTTCACCTTATTCATTAATATAATGGCTATCAATAATAGAGGGAGAGTAATCAGGTTCCACAATGACTATATTAATAGGTTAAAATGTTTTTAAGCCCTAGGGATTTTATTTGGGGAATTATTTGATACCATCAAAATTTCTTATTTGGGTTAAATGAGGTTCAATAAGAACCATATTTTGATAGATGAAAACCAAACTATATTCAATTTTCAGAGGTTTTGTAATGTAAGTGATTTTCTCTTTTGTTATTTGAAGTTGTTTGAAAAATGTGTTGGGTAAATCATTATTACATAAGTGGTTGTTTAGGGGGTATCTTCCCTTATATGGGATGTAACGCCCCGACCCCAGCTACCCAGAGTCGGTGCATTACTTCGTAACATTTGCATGATCACAAAAGATCATGTCTCGAAAGACCGATTAGTTTAGTAGCCTTGAAAACACTAGATACTTTCATAAATGTTACATTACATCATAAAGTGAAAAACTACAATAACATAGTCTCCATTTTCCACACTCATATCCCCTTCAGACTATCCCTGTAGGTCATTCCTAAAATACTTCTTCACATCCTAGAAAAATTAAAACATTGAAAGGGGTGAGCTCAGATGCTCAGTAAGGATAACAATATTGCGGAAGCTTTCATAAATAAACATTAACATTTAAGGCAATGTATAACTAAAACAAAATCCTTTTTAAACTTGAACTTCAGCATAATATGGAAAAAATAAAATTAAATAATGCCATTTACTTACTCACATGGATATTCTACTAGTCTAATAATCACATGCAACAAAATCATTTTTAAACTTGAACTTCAGCATAATATGGAAAAAATAAAATTAAATAATGCCATTTACTTATTCACATGGATATTCTACTAGTCGAATAATCACATGAAATATCAATAACCACTTTCATAATGATGTAATGCATAATGCCATACAATCATAACCACATATCCAAGGCCTTGTGCCAAGACTACAAATAAGATTTTGTCAAGGCCTCGTGCCAAGACACTAGTTTGTCTCATGAGACCTGCCGTTGCATCGAGGAGATATAGCGGGCTCCACCTGTAACTTATTAAGTCCAATGCATTCCTCATATGAATAGGTTTAAACATATCATAAACCATAACATAATAGTATCACATAAAACATGCATAAAGGAAACATAACATTTCCACATTTCAATCAAAAGATATCAATACAACACATTGATATAATAAAAACACTTTCAAAACCATTTTCAATACCAAAATAAAAGAAAATTAAAACTTTGTATTTATTTTTCATTTAAAAAATGTTATGGCTTGTAGAGGAAGACAAAATTCAAATAATGGTCACGGCGGTGGAGAAGTCGTTGTTGCCGCATACGTATGACAAAAAAAACATTCCCTTTTGTTGTTTAGTAAAATGCTTCGTATAAAAAAGATTCCTTTTGAATAAATGTAAAAGTCAAAGAGTTTTATACACCGTAAAAAAGAAATTTGTGTATAAAACAAAATATGCCTCAATGAATGGAGAATGAGACAAGGTCCTTTTCAAAGATCATTTTTTTGAATAAAATAGATTTATTATGTGTATTCACTGTAAGTACACATAAAGAAAGTATAAATACAAGATATGACACAATAATATCATGACATAATTTGAAAGTAGGAGATTAACCCAAAGAATGGAAATTGGGTTAAGAAGTTCCCTTACAAAGATCATTTTTTTAAATAAAATAAATATATTTTGTGTATTCACTATAATTACACATAAATAAAGTACAAATACAGGATAAGACATAATTATATCATGACATAATTTAAAAGTAGGAGATTAACCCAATGAACAGAAATTGGGTTAAGAAGTTCCCTTACCTTGTGTCCGACTTGACTCGACCGTTATTTAACCTCCTGAATAATAAACTGGAGTTAATCTCTACTTTCTTAAGAACATTTTTCAAGTTCATTATCCCTTTACCATGTTATGAACATTATGTAATTAATTAAGTTAATAACGGTCATTTTGTCGATCTTTGGTACTCGAGTCAAAAATAAACTTCTTATAATTACAAGTTGTTCATGTGGTGAAATATCCATTATATACAAATTTTTATTCATGATTTAGATGTCATATATATCAAATATATTCAATATATACTTTCATTCATAATATTACGTAACATTTGGAGGTAAGAAATGAAATGCACCGTTCATGGTGACGGTAAGCCGTACGTACGCATGAACGCTACTTTCATTTCTATTTCGTATTTAATGGAATGAAATCATAATGATGTAAAGGTATATTATAATTCCAGTATAATATCATATATAATATCATTTACTCCATCCTTTATACATCCCACATATGGCATTAATGATTCAAATCACTTTGAGGGGGCGGTAGTCCGTACTTACTAAAATGAAATCATCGCGTTTACCCATAATGGAAATCCTAAAGGTATGCCATAAATGAAAAATAAAGAATCTTATGTAAAACATAAACATATTATATATCATATATAAATATAGTGACATCTTAATGGCCACATTTGAAGGTGTTATATGAGTGTTGAATAATCATCGTTTCATGAGACAAAAATTCACCATCCACATAAACAGTATGTTCTTTAACCATTAGATGTAGGTGTGTGTAAGTGTAGCTCTAATCCTTATTATAACAACATCCTAGTATATTTAGTATACTGTTGTTGTTACAAAATAAATGAATAAAAAGAGTTTAGGGGGTTGGAGAATCAAAATAAAACAAAATAACATAAGAGAAGACATTACCTTAAAATCGGGTAACTCTTTTTGATTTGAGCAAAAGGCTTCCTTGGGAAGAATTATTCCCAAAGTGAGGCTTCTAGGAGTAAGAGAGAGAATTTGGGAGAGTATTTGGGTATAGTTTGGTCGAGCCAAATGGCTTGAAAGTGTGAATGAGGTGGTAGAGGTGGGGGCCTTTTATAAGAGGAGAGGAGGGGCACTCTTGGAAAGTAATGAAATGTTACTTTATTATATAATGAGTTTCGGATTTTAAAGGTCCCACACTTATATATTTCGAGGATAAGGTGATAAGGGTTCGAAATCTACTCATACAATAGGTTTTTGACATGTGTAAATCTTAGATTTTACATTATCTTTTCATTTTATTTAAATCATTAATTAATGAGGTAATCGCTGCATCATCATGGTGTCATAAATAATTTAATTTATTTAATGTCTAAAAATTATAAAAAAAGTATCATGATGTATGAAATCTTTTTATATTTATAATGAATATTTATAGTAAAAAATATGACTTGTATAACCCCATTTAAAAATTGTTTTAGTAAAAGAACTCATGTTTGTGACATTTTTATTTTAACATTAAATAAAAAGTTTTTAATGTCATTTTCTTACCAAAGTGGCTCCATGGGGTCCCCAAGTTGACCCATGGATTTTTTTGGTCGTCCATGACTCATACAATAGGGGTAGGACAAGTTTCAATGTCATTTCATATTATTATAACATTATCTTTACCTTAAATTTCACTAATTACCTTTAATCGCGATTAATTAAACTTAAAAGTTACTATTCAGCAAAAAATTATTTTAATCCCATTGAACCACATTTTACTTCCTAATGACAACCATGTATGTCGGATTTTTGAAAATCAAATCACATAAGTGGTAATATTTCATTTAAATGAAAAATTAGTTTTTTAACTACCACTTAGTGGTTTCACTATTCATCAAAAATTGAAGTTTTTCAGAACAATGCCAAAATTTCTCCCTAAGCTATAATTGATATTCCGAATTCAAAAATGATGTCTATTTTAAAAAATTAAAAATATATAAGTTGAATTAATTAATTTTATAATTAATTTCCGCTGTCACAACAAATAGCGTGTTTTTAAGAAACAATATATATCAAAAGATTGACAATTGTTTATGTCCAATTTCAAAGTGAAATTAATTCTAATGACCACCATTGGATAAAATGGTAAAAATATATTCTAATTATAGTCTAATTTATCACTATAAACTATTTTTATTAAAAAAGTTGTTTTTAAGTATTTTTCACTATTCATAAAAATTGGAAGTTCTCAGAAAAATACCAATAATTCAACATAGGCTAATTTCGATATTCCAAATCCAAAAATGAAGTCCATTTTGAAATATAAAATATTTATAATTTCAAAAAGTGGGTATTACTATTCATAATGGCTATTTTGATTGGTCTCAGTGTGTTAGAATCTCGAACTTGCGTACAATGCAAACTATTGCATTATTGAAAGAGAAACGTAACGTGGAAGCTCGAGGTGTTACATTCTCCCCTCCTTCAATAAATTGCGTCCTCACAATTTGAAAATTTTATTTGAAAATAGAAGGTTGAAAATAGAAAATACCTTTGTGGAAAACCCACATCGGAAATAAGGTTAATAGAATTTATCCTTAATAAGAGGGAAAGGGAAATGAAAAAGTCACCACCAAATTATGATCTCGATAAGGAGAACATTGGTGGAAATTAGAGACATATAATTGGAGGAAAAACGTAAATATTTGTAGGGAGTGTTTGAGGTCATCAATCACAAACAAGTGTAAAATTTAGGGCCTCAATGCCTTCAATCTAAGTTGATTTAAAATATTATCTGTTCAACAAGACATAAGGTATTAGGATAACACATTTTTTTATTTTAATATCCCTTTACTAAAGTTTAATAATTAATTTATTCATAGAATAAGAGATAGGTATATATATTTATTCTTGACAAGTAGAGTTTCAACCTTCAACTAATTTCTACCACAAACTCATATTTCACTCAAAAAGATAACAAAACTCAAAAATATAATATTTATCCTAATCGTACAAGGCTAAAAATATTAACACATACCATTTAGATTAAGAATAATATTTTATAATAACTTGGGACTTCCTGTAGACTATTGGTAGGTAATAAAGGCCTGTCGCACTATGGTTGTGGGTTCGATTCCTACAGCTTTGTCCGACGTGATGGGTTATCCCCCAACCTGTAGGTTGTCCTTTTCCTATACTATAGTATTATAATATTCAAAAAATAATCTTCATAAATGTTTTAACCTTAAACAATACTATCCAAAGTTCAACTTAATCCATTCTAGCCTTTATAGTTATCTAAAATACCTCCATCCAGACTTTCTCTAAAAGGTCCTTAAATTCCAAAATCAATTGTAACATTAGATTCCCCAAACAAAGTAAAGTTTCTCTTATTGTCACATACTAAAAATATGATTACCTTCATCATATTAAAACCTTAATGAAAACAACAAGTACTACAGTACAATCCTTATATATCACATTATTCTTATAACCAGTACATCATTGACACAACACTCAAATGACATGATTCTTTAATAACAACATAAGAACTCTAATCATTCCCCCTCATATGTGGTATTACCATAACTTGATTATTATACAATAGCATCATTTGGGGCATACTCCGATGATTTGTACATTGGTTTGCGTAGTGTCCCCACTCATTGCAAATGAAGCATTGTATATTTGAAACCTTTTTCTTACCCTTTCAGTCACGCACTTGGTGTCCTTTTTCTCCACACTTATAACTAACTCCCATTCCCTTAAGGCAAGTTCCAAGGTGTTTCTTCCCACAATTATCACATATTGGAAAATTCTTCTTTTCCATCTTCCCTTTATCCATATTTCTATCTTCCATCCTTTTCTTCTCTTTCTTACCTTCAAATCCATAGGACTCAGAAAATTCTTTACTTATCTTATTAACACATGATAATATTTCTTCATATGTATAGAACACATGGGAGACTATTTCCCTTCTAAATGTCGGCTTAATACCATGAAAGATATGATCCTTCTTACTCTTTGGATCATACGTATTACTGGAGTTCACATTCCTTCTACTGGGCTCCATTTCTATACAATGGCATAAACTAGGTCAGTTTATAAATTTCAATTAATAATTACAAACTTGTAAAATACTTAACATAAATCGAACAGTCTATGGATACAATCCAGAATAATAAATGTGTTTTCTTTGAGGAAGTATATACTCATAAACCCTTCATAATGGTTTGTAAAAATGAGAATTATCCTAAGCATATCCCCAGGGAGTGTCGTAACCAAGAGTGCATCAAGGCCCGTTTTCGTGCACCGGTTCCCGTTCAAGTCTAGATCAAAGCGGTGTTTTCGGGTTTTACCCCTAGGTACATCTATGCCAAAGCCGCCTCTACCTTCTCGTATCCAGACAGGGATGTATTGCTCGGAATACTCACAAAATCTATATAATACCAAAATTCTAGGAAGTTCTTCTATACTAATCCTCAAAGTCTATCTTAGGGATATGTGCTCTAATTAGAGTTTATCTAAATCTAACTTCCAAGGTTAGTACTAAACTGCCTCTGATACCAACTGTAACGCCCCGACCCCAGCTACCCAGAGTCGGTGCATTACTTCATAACATTGGCATGATCACAAAAGATCAAGTCTCGAAAGACCTATTAGTTTAGTAGCTTTGGAAACACTAGACACTTTCATAAATGTTGCATTATATCATAAAGTGAAAAACTACAATAACATAGTCTCCATTTTCCACACACATATCCCCTTCAGACTATCCCTACAGGTTATTCCTAAAATACTTCTTCACATCCTGGAAAAATTAAAACATTGAAAGGGGTGAGCTCGGATGCTCAGTAAGGATAACAATATTGCGGAAGCTTTTATAAATAAACATTAACATTTAAGGAAATGTATAACTAAAACAAAAGCCTTTTTAAACTTGAACTTCAGCATAATATGGAAAAAATAAAATTAAATAATGCCATTTACTTACTCACATGGATATTCTACTAGTTGAATAATCACATGCAACAAAAACCTTTTTAAACATGAACTTTAGCATAATATGGCAAAAATAAAATTAAATAATGCCATTTACTTATTCATATGGATATTCTACTAGTCGAATAATCACATGCAATATCAATAAGAACTTTCATAATGATGGAATGCATAATGCCAGACTGTCATAACCACGTAGCCAAGGCCTCATGCCAAGAATACAAATAAGATTTTGTCAAGGCCTCGTGCCAAGTCACTAGTTTGTCTCATGAGACCTGCCGATGCATCAAGGAGCTATAGCTGGCTCCACACATCACTTATTAAGTCCAATGCATTCCTCATATGAATAGGTTTAGACATATCATAAACCATAACATAATCGTATCACATAAAACATGCATAAAGGAAACATAACATTTCTACATTTCAATCACAAGATATCAATACAACACATTGATATAATAAAAACAATTTCAAAACCATTTTCAATACCAAAATAAAAGAAAATTAAAAATTTGTATTTATTTTTCATTTAAAAAAAGTTATGGCTTGTAGAGGAATCCTAAATTCAAATAATGGTCACGACGGCGGAGAAGTCATTGTCGCCGCATATGTATGACAAAAAAACAATCCCTTTTGTTGTTTAGTAAAATGATTCATATAAAAAACATTCCTTTTGAATAAATGTAAAAGTCAAAGGGGTTTATACACCGTATAAAAGAATTTTGTGTATAAAACAAAATATGCCTCAATGAATGGAGATTGAGATAAAGTCCTTTAAAAAGATCATTTTTTAAATAAAATAGATCTATTATGTGTATTCACTATAAGTACACATAAATAAAGTATAAATACAAGATATGACATAATAATTTCATGACATAATTTGAAAGTAGGAGATTAACCCAAAGAACGGAAATTGGGTTAAGAAGTTTCCTTATAAAGATCATTTTTTAAATAAAATAAATCTATTATGTGTATTCACTATAATTACACATAAATAAAGTACAAATATAGGATAGGACATAATTATATCATGACATAATTTCAAAGTAGGAGATTAACCCAATGAACAGAAATTGGGTTAAGAAGTTCCCTTACCTTGTGTCCGACTTGACTCGACCGTTCTTTAACCTCCTGAATAATAAACTAGAGTTAATCTATACTTTCTTAAGAATCGTTTTCAAGTTCATTATCCCTTTACCATGTTATGAACATTATGTAATTATTTAAGTTAATAATGGTTATTTTGTCGATCTTTGGTACTTGAGTCAAAAATAAACTTCTTATAATTAAAAGTTGTTCATGTGGTGAAATATCCATTATATCCAGAATTATATTCATGATTTAGATATCATATATATCATATATATCCATTATATACATTCATTCATAATATTACGTAACATTTAGAGGTAAGAAATGAAATGCACCGTTCATGGAGACGGTAATCCGTACGTACGCATGAACGCTACTTTCATTTATATTTCGTATTTAATGGAATGAAATAATAATGATATAAAGGTATATTATAATTCCAGTATAATATCATATATAATATCATTTACTCCATCCTTTATACATCCCACATATGGCATTAACGATTCAAATCACTTTGAGGGGGCGTTAGTCCGCACTTCCTAAAATGAAATCATCGCATTTACCCATAATGGAAATCATAAAGGTATGCCATAAATGAAAAATAAAGAATATTATGTAAAACATAAACATATTATATATCATATATAAATACAGTGACATCTTAATGGTCACCTTTTAAGGTGTTATATGAGTGTTGAACAATCACCGTTTCGTGAGGCAGAAATTCACCATCCACAGAAACAGTATATTCTTTAACCATTAAATATAGGTGTGTGTAAGTGTAGCTCGAATCCTTTTTATAAAAACATCCTAGTATATTGAGTATACTGGTGTTGTTACAAAATAAATGAATAAAAAGAGTTTAGGGGGTTGGAGAAGCAAAATAATACAAAATAACATAAGGGAAGACATTACCTTAAAATCATGTAACTCTTTTTGCTTTGAGTCAAAGGCTTCCTTGGGAAAAATTATGCCCAAAGTGAGGCTTCTAGGAGTAAGATAGGGAATTTTGGAGAGTATTTGGGCAGAGTTTGGCCGATACAAATGGCTTGAAAGTGTGAATGAGGTGGTAGAGGTGGGGGCCTTTTATAAGAGGAGAGGAGGGGAACTCTTGGAAAGTAATGAAATGTTACTTTATTATATAATGAGTTTCGGATTTTAAAGGTCCCACACTTATATATTTCGAGGCTAAGATGATAAGGGTTCGACATATACTCATACAATAGGTTTTTTACATGTGTAAGTCTTAGATTTTACATTATCTTTTCATTTTATTTAAATCGTTAATTAATGAGGTAATCGCTGCATCATCATGGTGTCATAAATAATTTAATTTATTTGATGTCTAAAAATTATAAAAAAAGTATCATGATGTAGGAAATATTTTTATATTTCTAATTAATATTTATAGTAAAACATATGACTTGTATAACCCCATTTAAAAATTGTTTTAGTAAAAGAACTCATGTTTGTGAAATTTTTATTTTAACATTAAATAAAAAGTTTTTAATGTCATTTTCTTACCAAAGTGGCTCCATGGGGTCCCCAAGTTGACCCATGGATTTTCTTGGTCGACCATGACTCGTCCAATAGGGGTAGGACAAGTTTCAAGGTCATTTCATATTATTATAACATTATCTTTACCTTAAATTTCACTAATTACCTTTAATCGCGATTAATTAAACTTAAAAGTTACTATTCACCAAAAAAATTATTTTAATCCCATTGAACCACATTTTACTTACTAATGACAACCATGTATGTTGTATTTTTGAAAATTAAATCACAGAAGTGGTAATGTTTCATTTAAACGAAAAATTAGTTTTTTAACTACCACTTAGTGGTTTTACTATTCATCAAAAATTGAAGTTTTTCGGAACAATGCCAAAATTTCACCCTAAGCTATAATTGATATTCCGAATTCAAAAATGATGTCTATTTTACAAAATTCCAAACATATAAGTTTCAATAATTAATTTTATAATTAATTCCTGCTGCCACAATAAATAGCGTGTTTTTAAGAAACAATATATATCAAAAGATTGACAATTGTTTATGTCCAATTTCAAAGTGAAATTAATTCTAATTAACACCATTGGATAAAATGGTAAAAATATATTCTAATTATAGTATAATTTATCACTATAAATTATTTTGATTAAAAAAGTTTTTTTTAAGTATTTTTCACTATTCATAAAAATTGGAAGTTCTTAGAAAAATACCAAAAATTCAACATAGGCTAATTTCGATATTCCAAATCCAAAAATGAAGTCCATTTTGAAATATAAAATATATATAATTTCAAAAAGTTGGTATTACTATTCATAATGGCTATTTTTATTGGTCGCAGTGTGTTAGAATCTCAAACTTGCGTACAATGCAAGCTATTGCATTATTGAAAGAGAAGCGTAACGTGGAAGCTCGGGGTGTTACATGGGAGGGTGATACGACTCTTCAATTATTGATTTATAGCCTTAGTGAGATGAATAGATAGTATAAAACCCACCTTCAATCATTCTAGGAGAAATTTAAGCTATCCTAGATCTTGTGGCCACTTCCTTCATTTTCTAGTTGTGTTAAATCCATTTCACATTTATTTTGTAGCACCTGAGATTAATTTATTAGGTTTCACAAAATATAAAAGGGAATTTTTTTACTTGGATAACTTATTATTACCCATTATTAGAGTATTTATGTAATTGATGGAAGGCGATGGGAATGACACTATAAAGGCCAAACCAAGGATTACCCATCAAGGTATTGAATTCTATATCATGGATATAAACCTTGAATTTGGTGTATTACACAAGGTCTCAAAAATTCATCTTTAATTTAATTTTCTCCAAGGTATAATGCCCAAATTTATTATATTATAGGGTTGTTATGTCAAATAAAGACTAATAAATCTCTCTGAATTAGAAGCATCATAAGATTTGAGATAGAATGAGGTATATTTTAGAGTTATTATCCATGAAAAACTGATATACATTAATAATGATAAGGTGATACATATATAGTGGTTTGATGTTCCCTTATAAAACTTATTGATTTTATTAGTAAAAGAGATAACTATATAAAGTTTTTCATGTTTATTATTTTCATGATATGAATCCTCAAAAACTACATCAGTCTCAAACATATAAAGGGTTTTTAAGTCATTAAAGTTGGATTCCAAGAGATCCTCATACAAGTAGAGAGAATCCATGATTTAGTGTTATACTAGAAAAACATAGAGTTATTTTTACACATCATATTTTTAGGAAAAGTTCTTAAGTATTTTTCAATGAGACCACTCTCTGGATTAAGTCGTAGAATGTTATTTTAACCATGACAATGACCTCCAAAGTTCAAGATGATGGAAAATTTATAGAATGGGGGCTAGTTAAGCTAGTCTGCATTAAAATACAAGGTTGAAAAATTATTATTGAAATACCATCCAATATAATAATATTATTAGGGATAAGCTAGAATTTTAGGGTCCTATATCAAAATCTTACTCTTGTTGAGCTTGTTGAATTACCCATTTTTTGTTTTGGTGGTTTAAATGACATATTTTGGAAAAAAATTATTTGACTATAGTTGATCCTTCAATATGTATTCCTCTTCCCTATCCTCTTCCATTGGATTTGTTTAGAGATCCTAATTTATAACAATCCTCTTTATTAGTGTACCAGTCTATCAATTAGATGACATTGATAGAGAAAAATTGAGATTATTCATCATAATAATGTTTTATTTGGTGAGATAGTTCCCAAAATTCTAATGCCTATTCCTTGAAATTTATAAAAGTTTGATTTATATTGGGTATCCATGAGTTCTCTTAAATATAATTGTTTCCAATTCAACATTAGTTGTGATAGTTTTTGGAAGAATGTAATGTAGAATATTTAACCTCTAATTCTAAAGGGGGAACTGAGGTCACAAATGGATAACTCAATCACAAATTAATGATGACACACACAATTGATTGAATTTTAGTTAATATAGTCATAAAATTTATATGATTTTTTTATTTTGAACTTATTTCCAATATATTTCTTCTTTAGAAAGGGAGAAACACAAGTGAGTTATGTGTTCTTTGGGATTAAAAAGTACCGCATGAACTTCATGTACCATTATTTAGAGAAGGTCATTGAATATGAAGTAGTTTTTAATAGTATGGCCTAATATCCAGTGATAGGGAAACTAATTATGGTGATCATGAATACATGCCTACTCAGGTTTCTTATTTTTTGGTGGCTCAATCATGTTATCCAATAAGGAAGGATTTATAGGGTTGAAATAAGTATGTTTTGTTTCTCATAATCTCAAATATATTATATGTACTCCTTATACATAATATTTATGTTTTTTAGAGAATTTTTGTAATTATTTTGGAGGTTTGGTTAGAAGACCCACCCAAAACTTGATTGGTTTGGGAGTTAGGGATGACATCATTACCATTTGGAGGATTATAATGATTTTTTTAATGTTCCAAGTCTCCGTTTTTGTGTTGATGGTTCTTGTTGAGATATTATCTTGGATAAATTAATTCCATCCTATTGATGTTTCAATATTTAAATGAATTCATATAATATATTAAGGTACTTCTATGAGATCATTATTACAATTAACTCATCCTTTAAATTTTCCACACATAATTTATATAGATTATAGTTATATCTCTATAGAATATATCAATCCATTTCACTGACCAATGAATTAAAAAATATATAATTATCATGATTTTTGTAATTAGAGAGTCCAAGAATACTTACCTTTATCAATGTCTAGCTGAAATATAGAGTATTTTTTGATTGAGGTTTTATAAACTAGTGATAGACATGGCTTCCAAGTCATTCTACTAAATGAATATAGGTCCCTATAGATATTGAATAAATTATATAGTCTTGGTTTAATATTTTGTTTAGGGGTTAAAAATATCGAACCACATGGAGAGGTAAATTTGGTAAGATGCCTCTCTGAGTATCCCATGTCATTAAAGGGAAAGAAGTTTGGGTTACCATATTTTTGAGTTTAGGGAGTCAATTTTAATATTTCAATATGTGTATTCAGTTTTAGTTTTACTAGTATTAATTTCATCAATGTATTCTAATTGAGCAGTGATGACTTCAATTATCTTATCTTACAACAACACTCCATGTGTTGGAGCATTCCCTAGATGGATAATATGAACTAGAGAGTGGTAATGATTCAATGAATAAAACTCCCAACCATCTACTGGGAATGAGGTTAACTAAATAGGATGATGTGGCCCTAGACCTATCAAATTGGATTTTTGGTACATTTTAGGTTAATAAATCCCTTCTAAGTTAGTCATATTAACTAGTATAGTTATTGAAAAAACTTATACATATTCACTATTGACTGTTTTCCCTTTAAGAAGAACAACATTGAGACACTAAAGGTTTATATTTTTATTAATTTTAATAAATAATATACTCTTTAGGTTGAATATTTTAAGTAATATTTGGTTGTTGATGAGTTGAAGTTATAAACAAACTTGTAACCCTTTAAATATTACTGTGTCATCAAGAAGTTGTAATAGTTATATAAAGAGTGAAACCATATGATTTGTTTTTACTCTATTGTTGAGTGTGTACATATTATTCAAGTATTTTAGTGTGAGATACATTTTCCAATGATGGGTTATCATTTTACTTTTAATTTCACACCATATATTAAAATTAATTATAAATTTTTTCTATGAGAACATTCACTAACACATGAATTATGGGGACAAAATCATCTTCTACATCTATGATGTATGGAAATTTACCAATGTAAGAGTATCCATTAATGAAATCATCATGGTTAACTTTAAAAACTATTTTCTTATAGGTAATTATTGCTTTTAACCCTTCATGATGTTTCTTTATGTTATTTTAATACATCCACCAAGGAGGCATGAGACACATTCCATGATATATGATCATAAGACAATTATCATAAAATTCTATCAAAAATAGGAAAAGATATAAAATCAACCAGTTAGTTACTTATAAGAGTGACCATATCCTTATAAACATAGATTTTCTTAAATGGAGAACCACAGTAACTGAATCCATCTTTGAACCAGTTGGAGATATGGGAGATGATGGTTGGGAATAAAATTCACTTAAAAATTTTGGTTCTGGTTGTCCTTAGGATATTGTAGTGACATTAGCTGGACTACATGTATTTTGGGTCTATATTCAAATGAGCACTAGTTATAGCATCTCTAAATTTGAGGGTGCCCCTAGTTTTTCCATTATTGACCTAGGTAAAAATTATACTTGGTCTGAACTCATTATAATGGGTCTATCCCTTTTTGGATTGGATATTTTCTTTTTAACTTGTATAAATTCATGAATATATTTATCAATTGATTGATTCCACCAAGAATACATCTTCTATGTCTTGGTTATGGGATGGTCTTATTGATTAAAATGATTGGTGATATTTTTCTTTGGGTTTTAGCCACTTACAAAAGTGAAAGTTTTCATGTGTTTTATGTTGAAAATTATAAGGATGAACCAATGACCATGCTCACCGAATAATACTAGAAAAGGATTATATGAGAAAAGTATAGGGAAGTATATCCCCAACCCCTGATGCATACCTGCGTAGATACTTATTCGAGGATTTATCATAATATAATAATATTATCTATAAAATCATGTTAGTTATTCTCATATTTTCTATTATACTTACATATTTGTGCTATTGGGAGGGAATTTATGTTTACATTAAAAAATTTCTCATTGACAACCATAAGTTGATCTACATATTCAATGTTTGGAATACTTGTGTAGATCAAGTGATTGATATTTTTACACAAGTTTTAATGAAAACATGAAATATGTTTCTCCTTTAAAAACATACTCATGGTGTATTGATGGGTGGAGAGGGTCCAATAAAATATTGGTTATCATATTTTTTCAATTCTCCCCATATATTGTTAGAGTCAGCTCTATCTATAACTAAAAGATTTTTATTTTGTTTAGAATACAATGGTTTCTTTCCAACCTCTATACAAATATATGAAAATTATCTTTTAAATTGTTTCCATTTTATCAGATCCAAATTATTGATAGTGCCACTAATGATGTCTGTTGTCTTAGCTCATCCATTTATTGAGATGAGAATTTTATATTTATTGTTATAATGCTTAGAAGGGTAATATTTAGTTATAAGAATATCTTTTGAAATGAGGGTATGTTATATATATATAATATATCCATATACTAATATGTTTTTGGTGAAATTTTCTCAAAGTTTGATTCATTAGGTTTTGTCAAGAATGGGGTGGAAATTAAAATCTTTTCACATGTTTAAATATAGTTGTGAAGGGACTCAGGGATGGAATGTATTTTATCCTATGGAATGAAAAATTCATTAAACCAAGGAATTTAATTAGATGTAATAGAGAATTTTCTATGTTGAGGCCCTCATTCATTAATACAAAGAGGACCTATAAGTTTTTTGATGTTGGAATCATGAGGAGGACCTCATTAGTGGATTCTCTAGGAGGACCTTCATGGGGAATGTCTTATTCATTATCATAGAGAAAAAATTTGTGTTGGTTTATTTTGACATCATGAGGAAGAACTCCATGAAAATTATATGAGGGGGGGGGGTATGGGGTATGAATTACTAATTATTATAGGGAGTAATACCATGTTGGTTGATGTCACATTCATGGGAAAGGCCTCCATGGGTTGATGGTGAGTTCTTCAAGAGGAGGACCTCAATGGTAATTAATCTCTCTAAAGAAGTAATATTCATTTATTGGGGAAACAAAATCATGATTGAAAGTATATCAGGACATAATACACAATATAACTTTAAAATATCCTTGTTTTACTATTTTTATAAGTAGAGATACCATATTGGTCTCGAAATATAGAGAGAGAGTAAACCAAACTCAAAATGGAAAGGCTTGCTTACCCTTAACAAGATTTTATATCGGGTCCCCATGTTTTTATATCTATGGTGGAATGGTCCATGGTGGGATATAGGGAATTAAATGATATATAATATTAGAGATCGATATGATGGTCAAGAAACCTCCTAGGAAAATCCTGGGTAACCAAATATACATACACATCATTTGGGTCCACCACCTCTAGATATGGAAAGAGGGTGTTATCACACTCAAAAGAAAGGATAAAAAAAATATTGGAGGAGATAATAGGTGTTTCATCCCCCCACCCCAATGGTTCTCTAGATAGATTCTCATGTGTAAATAATTATTCCCTCTATATTTAACCATTCCTCTAAGTGAATTGGGATCATTCAATCTCACAAGTGTTCCTATTCTAGAAGATTAACCATATGATGGAAGATGCAATAGATTCAGCAATTCTATGGTTAGTTCTTGGGAGTTAAATTAGTTATAATATTGGTAATGGAATTTATATAGGAGATTCCAATATGGTTACCATAGGTTATTGAAGAACCACTAGCTATAAAGTTTACCATATTCCAATTTGAAGTTATAATAGTTTGACATTCATTATAGGAAGCCATATTTGGATTCTATGGGCATCACAAATAATAATCCATAATCGTAGTATAAAAATTAAATATGTATGGTAAATCTGTATCTTTTATGGGAAAATACATTCATATCAGGATCACTATCTTTTGTTTTGATTAATTTCTACTCTAGCCATGTCTTTATACCATCCTTAGCGAGGAAAAGATGGGTTAATTGGTGTATTGAGGTTTAAATGTCGAAATTAGGTGGATATGAGGTTGAATCATCTTTTTATGTATCTTATACTATTGCTTAAGAATCTATTATAGATTAAATTCAAGTTCATGAAATCTATACCTCTAATGAAACCAATTTACTAATATTACTTTCTTCTCTAGTGGGGGGAACACCTTTTGTGAAAGGTATTTCCTACTAATAATAAAATTTAAAGTATAGAATATAAAATTAAATTATCCAAAAGTCAAGGAATGAGGAATACTATTTCAATTATCTGAGGAAGGATGGTTTTGTTATATTTCTAATCTTTATATGAACACACTTCGATGTTTTAAAATATCCAAGAAGTTATAAAGAGTTACACCATGGTTTAATTCTATATGTGAAGACATGAAATGATTATATTAGAGATTAATTCCATCCATGAAATCTCAAAGGGTTACTCTAGAGTTTAGTGCAATCACAGAAGGTAAAATGAATTATGCTGGAGTTTTTCACCATCTGTAAAGTTAAAATGTTTTAGAGTGGAATTTTTCTTCATCCATAAAAGAAAAAGTTTACACTTGAGTTTATTGTAATACAAGATGGAAAAAGGTTTTACATTGGAGTTTAGTTCCATCAAGTAGTGTGAAATTTTACACAATATTTTAGTACAATTTGATGATTTAAACGAGTTTATTCCTGAGTTTAGTGTCTTATATGAATGATAAAATGTTTTTTAGTGCTAACTTTATAAAGGAAGATGAAAGGTTACACACGAGTTTAGTACCATCTATAATGGTGAAAGGTTTTACTCTAGAATTTAATATTGTCCAAAAAGGTGGATGGTTTTATACTAGAGTCTAGTGTTGTCCAAGAATAACAATGTTTACATTAGATTTTGATGTTATCTATGAAGGTGAAAGGGTACTAACTATACTTTAATTACTTAATAGAAGGAAAATGAGTTTACTCTTGAGTTAAGTGTTTTTTAGATAGGTTAAAGGGTCTATGTTTGAGATTAGTACTATTAAGAAAGGTGAAAGTATTTACATTGATGTTTAGTGTCTTCTAATAAGTAATTTTTTTTATGATAACCAAGAGAGAGAAAGGTTACATTAGAGTTATGATTCATTTATGAAGGTAAAGGGGGGTTGTAATAGAGTTTAGTACAAATATATAAGTAAAAAGGTCTAAAAAGACATAGTAGGTTCCATGGTTTTGAGATTGATCTTACAAAGGACTTCCTATGTATCCCCTATCAGGGGAATAACAACCAATATAGTTTGATTCCATAGTATAAATTCATATCAAAATGTGTAATGATCATCCTAGGAAAATGAATCTTGAATGGTTTGTCCCAGTAATATAGAAAATCATTTATTTTAACCTTATATAAGAAGAATTATATGTCATACGGTTTATAGTGATGTGGTAAGGATTTTTACAATACCTTTTATGGCTGCGTGATAGAGAACATTATAATGCCTTTTATGGTTATTCCAAAAGGACTTGTATCTTTTATTTTTGGGTTATATAAATATGATTATTAGTTATAAGATTCCTAAAAATGGTATGAGTTTAAAACTAACACTTGATAATCCCCAGTTGGGAAGGCTCGACCAAGGGTGTATTGGCAGTGTTGGGAGTTCCACTAAGAGGGGAATAAAAAAAGAGGTAGAGTGGGACTTATGCATGAAAATCCACGAATTTTCACCATATAAAAACCATTCAAACTTATAAGGATTACACTATGATTATATCCTAAGAGTGCAGGTGTCTACCTTAATATTTATACTAGAATCTGGAGTAGATCGACATTCCATGGGATTTTTAAGAATAACGATCCTTAATATAAAGGGGGTATATGATTGGACATACCTAGAGGACCCACATTATGAATATGAGCAATATGGGGAACATATTTTATAGTATTAATGGTCTAATTTATCAAAGGGTTACAAAATTGAATGATCATTTCATAAAATTTGGGTATTATAGATGAAAAGTGTCATCAACATGGGTATATTCAAGTTCATAGAGATACACTAGTAAGGGTATGAAATTGGAAGGGGTAAATATTTCATATGAACTAGTTTTGGCGTGCAAGATAATGAATTCCCTAGTTATGGGGTATGTAGTTGTGTATACCAAATGTATAGATATAATTCCTTAGGAAAACACAATCCTTCCATAGAATAGGGGTAAGAGGTGGTTACACCACAGTAAACACACTTCCTTTTTGAGAGACGCTAGTTCCATCATTTAAGTTCCTCTCTGGGGTTATGTGGTGGGGTATTGTCATGTGTTAAATAAGTTTTCATGAAAAATGACCTTCCCCATTTATGAAGTTTCATTCCATGGATTTACTTGCATGATAAAGTAAATTCCCCAAGCACGTATGAAAATAAAATTGGTGTCATAATGATTTAAATTAACCACAATGTTTCTAGATCACAAAAATAGGATCTAACTTGGAGAATTTATAGGAAAATTACTATTCTTATGTGTGGGAATGGGTACATGATTACATGAGTCATACACAATAGAGTATCCCTTTATTAGGTTACCCAATTTGTGTAAGTAGTGGATCACTAAACTTCTTCAATTGGATAAAAACCCTCTAAAATTATCCTAGATATTTATATTGATGTAGAAATCATATTTTGAGTGTATATAGGGAAAAAAATTCTAACCAATTATGATAAAAAATAATAAATTTATTAGTTACAATAGTATAATAGTCAGAGAAAATATCATTATTAAAAATTTAATCTAGAATATGGTATATTTCCGGATGATGGATTATATATGGGATAAGTTAAAGTAATTTATTATGTTAAAAATTGGATTAATTTTATTATAAAATTTACAAATGATTACTTACTTTTTAGACAATTTTTGAGATTTATTCCATTCATAGAATGTATGAGCCTCATGTTTCTATACATTCAATATATTACTTTATATATATATATATATCATAGAGGCCAGATTAATTAAAAGGGAGGGAGAAAATATTACATCTGTTGTTCCTTATCAAATTAACTTGATCATCCCATAACATTTTTTGTATGTATTTCTCTCGAGTCAGCATGAAGCATAAACTCAAGTAAAAATATTAGTTATTATATTAATAATTTATAAAATGTTAACAAACATAATTTTTTAACATATTTTATTTTTATTTTGAAGGAATAAAAAATAAGAAACTTCTCAAGAAAAATTTATACACATATTAAAAAGGAATTTAGTATATACATGTCTTTAGAAATCATTATTATAGAAATAATTTATTACTTTTATTATCTAGTATGAAATATAGTACAATAAAAACATGTTAATTTTTTTATTCCAAGACATTGATAGAGTGGCACCTTACCCCGCTATATATTTTTCAATGATGTCCAAACCAATATAAAGGGATAAATTATTTATTACCACTTTTAAAATATCATATATTTTTATGTCAATGATGAGTGAGTTTTATTTATATAATATTTAAATGATTTTTATCTTTAATAAAATAAATAAATTAATATTTTGACTTCATTTTGTTGTGTAAACACTAGTAGCTCCCATGATAGTAAATTCCAATGGAAGAGTAAAAGTTATAAAAAAAGAACAAGAATAAGATCACAACATATAGGATTTAAATGGTTTGGAAAAAATCCCTATGTGAATAGAGAGGAAGAAAAATTAACTATATGAGGATAAAGGTTGTTGGTAAAAATCTTAGAATACAGGACCCCCAACTTAAAATAAGCTCATAAAGAAACATGATTCTATTGTAACTCATGTTTCTATATTTCCAAATCCACACTATAGGTCTATTCTGAGATAATAACCATGGTATTATTTTAAAATAGCTATAGTGGCCCATAGGTGCAGCTAGTGATCTCTACTATAATGACCATGTCAAATCTTATACTAATATTGCACCTTATTAGTGTCACCAATCATCTCTACTATTGTAACCATGTATAATTAAATACCACAATAGTACCTTGTCAGTGTTATGGATTGGTGCACAATATATAATATTTGAATTTTTCCCAAATTCAATCAAAAGGACCTATCTCCACTATTCCAATACATTTTAAATTCACAAATATAAAAAAAATATTCAAAAGGACATCATCTTGAGGATATAGATGCCATGAGTCTGGTTTCAGGTAATGTCGATCATTATGAGCATCTTAAGTGTGTTGGTTTTGGCATTAAGAAAAAAAATCAAATTTTTAAAAAATAAAAAATAAAAAATACCTATTCCTTATCCAGATATATTGTGTTGATAGAGGTAATATGAAAACATCAACTGATCATTGATCAATATATACTATATTAGGGAAGTGGGAATATAATAGATGAAATTAAAATTAGTAATAAGTGTAACCACATTATGGATCAACCTTCTTATTACCATGTCCCTGAGGTAATATTTCTTTATTTTTATTTAATTTTGGATCAAAATTAACTACATATTATATTGAGTTAACATCTATTTTTAGGGTGACAATGAATTTTATTTGTTAAAAAGTATCTCTAATCATCATAAATTTCCTCTATATATGTGTATAATATACCAAGAGATAATATATTAACATGGAATTTTCAATTTTTTATCCATGTTAGAACATTTTAGTCACCTTAGAAAACAATTATAAGTTTCAAAACTAAACTAAAGATTACAAAATTGTAAGAGAAATTTTTAGAAGATTTATGACATGCTTAATGACTTAAATCTAGTTAAACAAAGTTAGGGGTTATTTTATTAAAATTTTAAATAATAGATAGATTACAATACACAAGATCCAATAGTTTAAAATTGTTAGGAAACTAAATACATAGATAACATTACATTACATTTACAACTTATGATACATCAACTGAATGTATTAAGATTTATTATTTATCCTTTAAAATCCATAATTAACATGTAATAATATTCATAGTTTCATATGGAAATGAGACAATATAAAGGAGTGAGGTCAGATGCTCATTAATGGGTAACATACAATGTGAGATATCATAAATATCAAAGGAATCAATAATATGAGGAGAATAAATAAATTTCATATTAAATGGAGCAATGAAAAAAAAATCCATGGATTACCTAATAATTAATAAATTCATCGATAAAAATAAGGAATACCATATTGATGGAATTCATAATTATAATCATCATAATCATACCATTAAGGAAACATTTCAAGAAATCATATATAAATGTTTAAGGTTTATAGCAAATACCTAACTAGTTTTTCTAACGAGACATGTTTTTTCATCGATGGGATATATACTTATAGGAACCACAAGTCACATAATATGTCCATTGCATCCATAATTTGAATTGAATGGATAAAAAATATATATCATAATTTCCTATAAGGAAACTCATATATAATCATGGCCATGTAATCAATAGGTATCCATACAGAACTAAAAAACATACAAAATGTCATCATTTCTCCATTCAATGGAATAATATGGTTATATAGATGAATATCCAATAATAAAAATAGAAATTATAGAACATTAAAAATGTAATGGATAGTACTGTTATCAGCAGAATGATAATGAAATAATAGAGTAGGGGTACTTTCATTGTTCAAGGATAACAACTGAACTTAGTCCATACAAATATATTCAATAACATTATTATGGTTTGTAAATAGATTGTTAATCATCCAAAGCATACCCCCAGGAGTATAAAACCAAGTGTTTAGTTAGTACCATTTGTTATGCACTGAGTAAAAATTGAGTTATTACACAATTAAACTTATTTTTTTCTTTAGATTATTACCTATAAGTGAACATGAACCATATTATATATATAATTTTAATATCTAGACATGGATTCCATTTATACTAAACCACACAATATTTACTTTACAAAAAATCTTATGGTGTTTTAGATTTATCCCTTGAGTTTCCACTAATGTTTGATCATTACAATGGATTATAAAAGTTGTATAATGGGATGTAATAGTGTTATATCAAAAATAATATGATAAATAATTCATAAAAATGAAGAATAATAACATTTTTATATTTACATGAATATATATTTGAGATGATTATACAAATATTGGTTAAGAGGGATTAAGGACCCATATATCAATATAATAAAATATTAGGATAACTATATAATGAAAAAGAATAAGTAATATTGCATTAAAAATATATCTAATATATGATAACACCTTATAATTACAACCATGATAATATATGACAAATATTTTTTGAACGATATTATAACAAAAACATTGAAATTTAAAAGGAAAAGAGGATGATTGAGAACACATACCTTGACAAGTAGATTCTTAAAGCTTGATAATAGAACATATAAACAAAAAAACTCCTCAGAGAGACTATTGATATAAAAAAATAGATAGTCATGGTCACAATTGTTATAGTGAAGAGAAATGAGAGGATGAGTGGTTATTTATAGTGAATGAGGGATATTTTTTATTAATTTCAAAGCATTCATTTAGAACCTAGGTAAAAATAGATTACCATTGTCCTTACCATGGTTTTATACCATGGTATTTGACATTTAGGGTTTGGTTTTTGAATTTCAATTTGTGAAGAACAAAAATCCTTTAAAATATATATTTTTGGATGTAGAGAAATTTATTATTCATTAGAATTGTTTTTAAAATCATTAAAATATACTTTACATTTTTGAAGATTCTTTATAGGATTGGGAAATTAATTTTATTAATTTAAAATAAATTATTTTAATTAATAAACACATTTTTTATCTACAAAGTTATTATATTACTCATTACATCATTTTTAGGTAGTTATAATGTCAAGATAATTACCATATATTCATACCATATTTTACATTTTACCAATAATTAAACCATATTATAAAATTAAAAAAAAATTACTATTGGATAATTTTGATGGGATGATTCTAAATTCTATTTCCTTTTTAAGAAAATAATTTCCCACTTATGTGAAACTTAGTTATAAATAAAAAACATATATATTTCAAAATCATGTACTTGGTGCCTAAAATTAAACAACTATTCTAATTTTTATTCAAATACACATATGTGTAATTATATTGTTATTAATCAATCAATATATTATTAATTATCAATTATATTATTACCAAATTATTTTATGGTACGAATTTTTTCTTTTATTATAAACATAATTTTCTAATTTCTATTGTATTATATTTTTTCATATTATTACGATGGAATTATAGAATTCTCATAATACAATAATTTTTATGATGAAGTATTTATTTAAAATAGTATAATATCGAGTATCACATTATACCCCCTTAAATAGTTTTATCCTATAAATTTTAGGCGTGCATTAATAAATGAAAAAATGAGGGTAATTACTTTTCATATCTTCCTTATTTTCCCATGTTTCTTCATACAACTTTTGTTTCATCCAAATAACTTTCCATAGTCAAGTTTTATAATTACATAACACTTAATCTATTTTGTTAATAATTTAGAAAGGCACTTAATTATATGAAAGGTTACTTTCTAACTATTTTTAATCAGTGGTTGGTATATTAATATGGCTTATCATGTACTGCATTAACATTAAAACATGGATGACCCCATAAACATTAGAGAGGATTAAAAGAAATTTAAAATGATAATAAAAAACTATAATTATCTCCAAAAGATCTAATGGAAAATTTATCTGGGAAATAGATTCCCCTTATTACCTAACCTTATAACTTCCTTAAGAAGTTATTATTTCAACAGTACTTCATCTCTACCTTGGAATTTGAATTTCCTCCTATGATTATCAACACAACTTTTCTTTTTTTCTTTGGGATTTATTAAGATGATTCTAGATAGCTCATAACTTATCGGTTATCCCCTAAATGATTTTTGTAGAAAAGTACTCCTTTCCCCAACACCATCACAGCAAGTTGGAGTGAAAAATTATTTGCCATACATGGCCATATACATTTCCATTTGAATACTTTAATTAAAGTTATTATTGTACATGAATTACACTATAATTAATTATTAATTACATGTTCCTTGTAAGTAAAAAAATAATCCCCTCAAAAATTCCTCTAAGTTTTCTATGTTCCTCCCAAACTTTTAATCAGTTTGAGGATGATAGGTGGTGATTAAATATATCTAAATGTACAAATAATTTTGAATAATTATCTAAAATTTTGATATGAAATAAGGATCATGATCAAATACAATTGAGAACAGTGTAATATGAAATCTTAAAATTTCATTGATATAGATCTGTGTAAGACTTTTAAGGGTTATATCCTCCCTTATTTCAAGAAAATGTGTAGACTTAGTAAGTTGATTCACAATGATTCAAATGACATAATTATTCTCAGATGTCTTAGGCAGTCTAGTAATGAATTTCATTACGATGTTGTACCACTTACATAATGGTATATAGAGTGTTTTCATGATACCCTTTATAATTTTTCTATCATCCTTTACTTTATGGTATACCAATCATCTTGAAACATAGTCTAGAATTTTTTCTGTTATGTTTTCCCACCAGAATTTCTACTTTAGATCCATTTTCATTTAGTAGTAATAGGGTTTGTAGATGCAGTTTATCAATCTCCAATCTTTCATAAATTTTATTATATTTTTCAAACCCTTATAATATTATTGAGACTATTTATCTTCTATATTAAATATGGTTGAGAAATTATTGGAAAAGTAATGATGCTTCCCTTTTCTTAATAATTTATATATCCAACTTTACTAAATCAATGACTGTGGGATCCTTGTCCACTATAAACATTTATAGAACTCCATTACCCTTCATGCTCAATTCATCAACTAATTTTGTTTCCTACCCAAGGTGGTAGTGTATTGTAGACTCATAGTACTTTTGTAGTTATATCCCTCTAATTTGTCTTATATTGATATATTTATGAGTGAATATACAATTCAAATATTTTTGATTAGTATATATTTAACATATTTTCCCAAAAAGATAGTTCCTCCCTATTTTAAATGAAAATATTATGGTTGTACCTCAAGATCATGAGTTGGAGATTTTTTTCATGGGTCTTTAATTTACTCGATGCATAAGGAAAAAATTTATCATTTTATATAAGGACACACCCTATTACTTTTTTCAAGGAATCACTATATATAAGTAATCCTTTATTTTTAAATGGTAAATTAAATACTAACAGATTAACCAATCTTTTCTTTAATTCATAAAATATTTCTTCTTATTCCATATACCATGTGAACTTGAACCATTACATGTCAACATGGCCATGAAAATAATCTTGTTGATTCAAAAGTTTACACTTACTAAATTTACCACATATCTCATTCTCCCTTAGTGTCTCAAGAAAAATCCATAAATGGTCTTCATTATCTTCATAACAAATAGAGTATATTAATATTTAACGAATACAAATCATAAATTATTTATCAATATAATACTTTTAAACACTTTTTATTCAATATATTAACACTGAGAGTGTATTTTTGAACCTAAAAGGAATTACTATGAACTCATAATGTTTTTTAAATTTTATTAAAATATGTATGGTCAATCGTCATTATTGAATTTTAATTAATGATAATGATAATGAAGATCAAACTTTGAGAAGTAATGATCCCTATGAAGCTGATCCAACAAATAAACAATTTGATGTAAAGAACAATTGTTCCTTATATTAATGAAATTTATTTCTCTATAAATGATAAAAAAACCTCATAGACCCATCCTGCATTTTCATAAATAAGATAGGTGTTTTCCAAGGTGAAACACTATGTATAATGAGTCTCATATCACCCAAATCTTATTATTATTTCTTTAATTACACTAATTACACTAGATCCATTTTCAAGGGATACTTAGATATGGGGTTTTCATCAAGAATAAGGTCAATAGAGAATTAAAATTTAGGTATAGGTGGATATCCAGGTTGTTCCTTGGGAAATACTTCAGTATAATACCTTACAATATAAAGATCCTTTATTACTAAAATATTATTCTCATTCATTGATTTATCCTTTCCAATAATTTCATTATGATGAGCCACTATGAAATACCACAAGAACTATTTCACCACTGATAGGGGGGGGGGGTGAATCAGTGGTGGATGTTTTATAATTTATTTCAATTATAAATAAAACACTATTTCTAATTTAGAAACAATATTCTTAAGATATTCACTCATCCTTAACCATATGAAATATCCAAATAAACAAGACAAGGTACAAGTAGTTTTTATATGGTTTGGATCTAGTGTGGGTTCTAACTCATTATTTTTCTCAAATCATACTGATCCAAATATTCTCCACTAAATTCTTATGATAAAACAAATGTGTATAGGTTAGGTATCATCCTATATCCTTATTTATTAGCATCCCATTGGTATTGAGACAACATATCATTGGTTAAATAATAACCAAAGTGAGATGAGAAAGGTCTATTGAGAAGCTGATTTATCAAAAAAATTGATGATCTTCCCCTTGAGCCTTTAATATAGATATAGTAATCAGTTCCCTTGGTGTAAAATTAAAGGATAATCTAATCTTCAAAAATCAGACTAAAATTTGTTTCTCCTCAATTCTTGTGATAAGAAAATGATGATAATAGGTTCAATGTTTTTATCTCTAGACTAACTTTATCTTCTCTCAACTTCTCAATGCTCTATTTTACATTAACTTTCATGCTCATCTTCTCCATTTTCAATATCTACTTATGTTAAACACTCTCAAAACTCCTTGAATTCAATTAATTCTAGATAAATCAATTCAAACTCAATATTCTCATAAATTCATTAAATAGAATTAGACAATATGATCTTCCATGATTTTTTCTTTTGGTTAAGCTAAAGATCATGTCCCATGATCTTAGAATATTATCTCATTTATTAACTGCATTTCTACCACATATTTTCAATTATTCCTTTATTCACATTTGAATTCAAAATAAAACCATTTGAGAACTTTCTAACTTCAATTATCATTAAATATATTTCACAAACTGATGATTCTATGAATTCAATGAATACTCATCACCTTCTTCTTACTGAAATAGCTCATGATGTGAAGGAACACCCTACGATGAAGAACTCAACAACTTGGACTTTTACAAATGAACAATTCATCTTAAATCACCTCATAATCAGATTCTAGTGATTTTTATGAACTAAGAACTATAAAAAAGTGTCATATTGACATTCTGGACATAATATCAGATGATTCTTGTTCATAAAACACAACATAGATCTTATAAGAAGTTTGTTTGATAAACCATCTCAAAACATTATAACGATATGGGCATTAATAACTATTTTTTAAATCACACCTGAAATAAATTAAATCACATTTTAAATATAATATTTTACTCTTTGAAGATCTTATTGGGAATTGTCATATTTTATTTATTTGAAATATAAAAATTATAAAAATTTATATTTTCACTTAGTATATAAGTGATTGTAGGTGGATCAACCGTTATATATCCAGGTTTGTACTTATACTCATTATAATGTATTCACAAATTTTGGATACACAAAAAAATTCCTTTTGATGTAGGGTATGCTGTTGACGCAGTGGAAGACACATATTTACAAATATTATAAAGTGATTATGTAGTTCTTGTACGATTTATACATATTAATACTTAATGTTTTCACAACACCTGTAGAATGTTTACACAACACATGTATTGATGTATATTTATCCATTCCTTTATGATTTTTCACTCAACTATACTGGATTGATTTTTACACAACACTAATCTAGCCCAGATTACCTCTACATAGGTATCAATTTCATATCGTACCTTTTTTAATCTAATAAATAATATTCCAAAACATATTCAACACTTATCATCCACCTCCACTGATTCTAAATTAATATTGAAAACAAATTCAAGCCATCAATAACTTCATCAACAACTCTAGGATCACTTTAATCTCCTATTTTGGATTTAATGGATATATCACTCAACTCTTAAAAATAAACTTATATCTATTTTCAAAATTTATCAACAACATAGGAATCATAAAATCACAACCTATCTCCTATGATACATGTATTATACCATAAAACCCGATAAGATTATGTCTTTGAGATAATTCTATCTCTTTATTTCAAACAATTGTGGCCAAGTGACATTAATGAACTCACCTCAATTTATAAATTCCTTTTTCTCACATTTACATGTCTCCCCTATATATCAATAACCACATATTCAAATATAAAACTAATGAAAACTCTCTTTAAAATAATAATTCTCTCCCATTTTGGTTATGATTTGTGTCCCTAGTTCTCTCCATTTAGAAACAAAATCGAAATCTTGATGGGTGCTATTTTTAGACTTCTTAAATTATGAGGAGAAGGATGAACATGAAGTGTTATCTTAATATCTTAAAATATTTCTCTCATCATTGCATTGGTAAAAATTTCTTTAATATAATTCTTGGTGAAAATATAATCAAGATATATATCAGCACCTTACACTCTTTATTTTATAAAATAATACTTGATATTAATATGTTTAGATCTTGAGTGTTTTATATAATTATTTGAGAGATATATAAAACTCATATTTTCATAATAAATCTCTAATGGTTTCTCAAAAAAAACTTTTAAATCATCCTTATGAAATTTCATATACTATTTTTTATATGAAAGAATGTGAATTTGTGATGTACTTGGACACAACTATACTTAGAGACACTGACTATTGATTCTTGTCATGTCAGTTCACACAGCTCCCACTGTGGAAGTAATTTAAAAAAATGTGGACATCCTATCAGTGTGATCCCCTTACCAATAATCATTAGTGAACCCCTATAATTACAGATATAAAATCCTTTTATAAAAAATCCACTTCTTTGTATTCACATTATATATGTTAGAATCCTATTGGATACAAATATATGTGATTATTTTGGATCATTCTAGAATCTATAAAATAGATTCACTAAAAATACAATATTTTTTATTGATGCTATGAGGTAGAGAAGGATTACAATAATTTTTATGAATTCATTTTGGATGAAACTATTTCTAGCCTCATATTTGGTCAATTTTTCCCTAAAATAATGGCTGTGAAACCACCTTCAAATCCTTCATTCCAAAATCTACCAATAGTTATTTAGAATATTTTTCTTAAGATATAAATTTGAAATCAGCTCCTTATAAAATTCATAATCCTAATAAGAAAATCATCTCTCCTTATAAATACATCTCAAAATACTACTTCATTTTCATAGAAAATTATTCATATACATGCTAATAATTTCATTAAAATATTATGTAATCAACATAAAGTATAGTGGTTAGAGTACTTATGGTGACTTATTTCACATACAAGTTTCAACCAAATATTCCATTCAAAAAATTCGGATTCATCAATCATCTATCCTGTTGGGATTACCCAGACCTTGGGGCCCATTTCAATCCATATTTCCTTATTCAATTTTCAAATTGTTCTACCATATTTATCTAGAACAATACCTTTAGGCTTATCAATGAACAAATATTCTTTGAGTTATCCCCTAAGTAAAGAATACATCACATGCATTTGGTAAAGTCTATATTTTATATGAAATTCAACTACTAATAAAATATTTATGGACTCCATCAATAAAATTAGTGAAAAAGTATATTTAAAATCTATGCCTTCAATTTTAATATAACCATTGAAAACTAGTTGCGATTTTTTCTTAACACTTATCTTTTCTCATTGAGTTTGTTTCTTGAAACCCACTTGGTGCCTATAAATTTTTAATTTCCAGGCCTTGGAAAAAGATTCCATGTAGATTGATATTATAATTGATCCTCGTATTCATTAATAGAACAAATAAACTTTTCTTGCTAAACTAACTAAGAAACCAACTTTGGTTCAATTATTGAAATGAGTGTAGTTTGTTTATCAACTCTTAGCATTATTCTATTCCAGAATGGTGCCTCCAGATTACTAATTATATTTTATATATCAAAAAAAAATTATACTTGGATCCCTCATTATATTATTATTAGTATCTTTATCATCATAAAAATTATGATATGAATTAATAACTTTAAAATTTTATAAATTTTCAGCTTGTTCAATACCCTACTTTTCTAAATTATGCTCACAGTTCACTTCAAAAAAATAAAATGTTGACATAACTAAAAATCCTATGTTGAATTCATTCACATTGATTTAACATAAAAAAATTAAATAATTTTCTGTAACCTTTTGTTCCAATACAAGTATGCAGTTTAATTAGAAAGGAAATTCCCCAAAAATCCTTTATCTTCCTTTTCTTAAAATTTACCCAGATTGATACCTTTGATCTTTATAAATCATGGGAATCCAAATAAATTTATGTATTTAATAGTTGGATTTATTTGGAACGAAATTTAATAATTATTTTTTTTATCTCAGGTATAATTAAGAATCTATTTTGAATATGGAATGTTGTGCGCATAACTTCTATCTATAAACTTTTTAAAACATTGTTCTCGACTATAATTGTTCTTACTATTTAAAAAATTCATCAATTTTTTCTCTAAAATATTGTATACTCTTATGGAGTTTAGGGTGTAATGAATTGTGGTTCAATACCATTTTTCTCTAGATATATTTTAAATGCATTTCATGTAAATTCCCATCCATTATTTGTTCCCAACATTATAACATACACTCCTATATCTTTCGCAACTAACCTTTTGATGGTTTTAATTAGTTTAAATACTCCATAATTATATTTCATAAACATGACTATAGTTACCCAAGTGAAATCATAAATGAATTTAATAAAATATAAATCAAATCTAGTATATTAATTCCTCATAGGATCAAAAAGATTTGAATTTATTAGTTCAAGTGATCATGATGAATGAATCTTTACATCAATATGATTATATTAGACAATCTTCTACTTCTAACATGTATAATTAATTACCACTCTCTCCCTTTTAATTTAGTGAAGTTATCTTACCATCTGATACTTTTTAATTTTACTCAGACACCTTTTTTCAAGGTGGTCAAGTCTCCTATTCAATAATTCATTTTCCTCTCTAGAACTCAAGTATCATAATTTACATGGATAACCAATTTGGAACAAGCTATACATATTCTTTTTCCTCTTATGATTTCCTTCCATATTTATAATTATTTATTAAACATGTGTATTTTAGTAATAAAATTTCATTACCTTCAGTACACAATTGGTTAACACTAAAGAGATTTTGATCGATCCTTTCCTTATAAGGAAAATCCTTTAAATTAATCTCATTTTAATTAATATTAGCTAAACCAATGCCTTAAATTCTACGATATTTATCATTTTTAAAATCCATACTGGTTCCATTATGTTATTCAATATTTTTTTATAGTTTTTATCAAATTAAATATATTAAGAACATCCAATGTCAATGATATTTGGATTTACTCTCTTTCTAGCCTTTATAGAGAACTCAACAATAAAAAAATTCACAATTATTTGTATTTAATTTCCCATTACCATTTTCATTATAGGTAATTTTTCTAGGTAAAATGGTCATGAAATATTCATATATATGAAAATCTTTTTCATATATTCCTCATACTTCATATAATATTTCAAATCTATTTTGTGTGGGAGGATAAAATATTTCTCTAAAATCTTCTTGATTATCCCATGATGTTTCCACTTATTCTATGAGATGTTCTCTCTTGATTCATACCTTCTACCTATTAGAGACGTATTATACAACTATGAATAATCCATATGACCAAAAATACCACAAAACCAATAATAACCACTAAATCTAGGTCTTCCATAATAAGAAGAGTTATATCTATAATTTTAATTCAAATTGAATAACCATGACATTTCTTACTTTTCCCTTAGAGAAATAGGTTTTATAGAGATTTGGTTCTCCATTATACATATAGGAGAGAGTTTATCTCCACACTTCTTATTCCATATATTAGAAATTTTTTTATTTGAACATGAATTATTAGGTATAAGAGATTTATAATGAGAAATAATAGATAAGGATTTGATATGCAGTTTTTAATTCACATTTTATTATCCTTTAAGGAATTAAAATTGATATCTAAAAATTTATTATAATAATCAATCATCTTCATCTATTATTTTTTAGCTTCTAGGCATTTATATTGGGTCTTGAAAAGCTTCTCATCTTTCAAATTTAGTTTATTCTTAAGATCCCTAATGATGTTAAAACATTCCAAAAATATCATCTAGAAAATTTTAATATCTTTAATAAAGGAATATTACTCTGTATAAAATCCATTATAATATTGAATCTTCTTTTTATTCTCTTTCTTCAAGAGTTTAACTTCTTTATTAAGTTGTGTAGTATGCTCTAGACATGCCTTCAGTTAAATTTTTTACATGTGTTCCATGTGGGATATTTCATATTCTTTAACTTCCCTACTATAACATTCTTCATGTTTCAATTCATGAGCTATGAAATTTATGAAATTTTTATCAGATTATTCATCCACTTAGAATCTAGAAGATAATTGTTTCTTATTTTCTATTACTTATCATATTTATTATTTTTATTATTAGAAACATATAATTTTATCACTTGATTTTTAGGATTCTTTTGTTTAATTTTCACATATATTATTTTGATTATTATCATCCTCAATATCACCTTCTTCTCTTTTCAACTCTAGATAATTAATGACAAAGTGTCCAATATCCCCATTGTTGAAACATTTAACTGAGAGTTTACCTTTTTATATTCCATTTCCTTTCCTAAAGTTCCTTGTGATAAGTGAAATAATTATTTTTTATCATTATCTTCACAATTAGAGTCACTCGGTATATCAAGTTCATTATATTTGATCTTCATCTTCCTGTGGGACTCAAAATCCATTTCTTATTTAGAATTATATTATATTATAATCTCATTATCATTTCAAATATAATGATTATATTTTAAAACTCATAAATAGTAATATCCTCTATATATTATATATCCAAAATATTAGGAAAAAACCTATTTGAGAAGTTACTAATCAATACTTTTACAATGGTAGAGTCTTAAATATTCTAACCATATCCTATGATGTTACTAAAAATTTCATTAAATCTTATAAGGTATTCATCATTAGTTTTTTACATATCCATCATGATTTATATGAATTTTTTCTCTATATTTATATAATAGATTAATTAACCTAACATTTCCCTCAAATATTTCCTCAAGATTATCCCATATTTACTTTATAGTTTTTAGGAAAATCACCTTAGTGTAAACTTTCCCAAAGATGGACAGTGTAATGGAATTTCTTTCCTTCCCATCAATCTAAAATTTTTTATTGTTAGTAAAATTTATTTGACTATTTTTATCAAATGGTGGTAAAACAATTATAACTAAATCAATAACTTCGAATCCAAGTGATAAAATAAAAGAACACATCTTATTCTTCCCTGAATGGTAGTTATTTCAATAGAAGGTTGAAACAACTTGGTTTTTATCTAAATTGATATTATCCATTCCAAAAAAATTATGGATCTTATAGAAAGAACCTGAGTTCTTTAATACTAGTTAAAATTCCCCAATAACTATTTCACCACTGGGGGGATTAATAAGTGGGGGTTTTGTTTTATAATTTTTTTCAATTAGAAATAAACCTCTGTAATCAGTTAGGACATGTTCCACTCATGATATTTACTGAACCTTACTAATATGAAATGAACAAATAAAAAAAGTAAGGCACAAGGTGTTTTTACATGGTTAAAACTCAGTGTGGGTTTATATTCCTTATCGTGTTCAGATCCCACTAATCCATGAATTCTCTACCAAATTATTTTAAAAAAACACAACCAGATATTATAGGTATCATCATATAGAATTTTTTATCCTCATGATTATAGTATTTACACAACATCCTGCTTGTTAAACAATTATTAGAATGATATGGGAAATATCACATTGGAATTTGGTTTCACAGTTGTTATTGATGATATGAATTATGATGCTTTAATATAGATAAAATAATATTCTCTCTTAGTTTAGAAACTGATAGTAATGTTCACTTTAGAACTCTGACTTAGGTTAATTTCTATTGAATTCTTGAGCTCAAATAGATGATGATAATTGGTTTATATATTTGGGCTATAGACTATCTTCATCTTACCTCATATTTTTTATTCTCTCTTTTATTCTAATATGAATTCTTATATTATCTCTCTTTGATAGCTCCTGATATTTATCATTTTTTTAACTCCTTAAAATGAATTAATTTAGAATAATTCCATTCCATCTTAGTATTTTTAAAACATCATTCAACATATTCATATAATAAGACTCCATGATTTTATAATTCGGTTGAGATCAAGGTAATGTCCCATGATATCGAAACATTTAAACTTTCATTAACTGAATGCCTAAAAATGTTTCATGTCTTCCCTCCTTCTCATTCGAATGGACAACAAAAACATTTTAGAACCTTATAGATTCTATTATAATTAATGATAATTCAAAATATAACGATTCTTTTAATTCGTCTAAAACCCATCATATCCTTCTTACTTAAATAGCTTACGACAATAAGAACTATAATAGTACACAAAACTCAACAATATAAAATTTCACATATGAACAGTTTATCTTGAATCCCTATATAATCAGATATTGGTGATTATTTTAGAATTAATAATATCCTGAAATTATCACATTGATATTCCATATTTAATATCTTGAGATTATTATTTAGATAAAAACATAGAGCTCAATGATAACTTTTTAGATAGGCCAAATCAAAACTTCAAAAAAAAACAATCATTAATCACCATTTTCAAAATAATACATGAAATAGATTAAATCACAATTCAGATGTGATTTCTTACTCTTTAAGGATCATCTTTAGAATCATCATATTTTATTTCTTCAAAATATATAAATTTTAAAAATTCATATATTCACCTAGTATACAAGTGGCCATATGAAGGTGTACCTTTACACAACCACATTCATGCTTACTCTTAGTATTATTTCCATGTTTATTTTGGGTTTACAAAACAATTCCTATTTATGCAGATCATGATATTTACATAACGATAAACACATGTTAATATAATATTGTAAAATTATTGAACAGTTCTTATATGATGTTTAAAAAGAAATAATTCATGTTTATAGATAACCTATAGGATGTTTATTCATCATAGGGATTTATGATCATATATCCCTTTGTTTAACATTTTCACTCAACATCATTAGATTATTATTTACACAACACTAATCTATCCCATTTTACCTCTATGATAGTTTCCATTTCATATCAAACCATTATTAATAAACCCAAAAATATTCCAATTTTTTTTAACACTTTTCATTGACCTTCATTGATTCTTAATTAAGCTTTAAAACAAATTCAAACCATAAGTAACTTCATCAAAAAACCCCATGAGTAATTCACACTTGAGGTGGTTACGAATAATACTCGGGAAATGAAGTCTCTCCTCTAAAAATAAGGGATTATATTCATATCTAATAGACTACAATATCCTTCTCATGATAATAAATTCATGAATTATTCTTTGAGATATAATCTTTCCTAAGTATTATTTCAATGTTAAAAAATGGTATTACCATCAAGTTTACAACTAAAAAACCTCCATTAATTTTAATATAAGAAAACCAATAAACTTTAATTATTATAAAATTAAACTAGGGTTATTGACTAATAAATCATTATTTATTATTTCATGGGTTGATTTAATTATTTTTATCAAACATGAAATATATAAAAAAGTGTATAAATGAAAATTAAAATATTTTTTTAGCTAAATTTGAGTTTATTATCGAAGTACCTATTATAACATCATTTGGTTACTGAAATTATATTGGTTTGATTGTATAGGCCCAACCTTTATCCCTTGGACTCATTTAGGGTAGATTCTATTGATGATTTAGGAATTGATTTGAATAGTTTCCCATATCCTTATAATTGAAGCATTGGATATTAGTGACTTCTTTCAATCCCTTAAACTCATGAGCTTGGTGGTTGTTATATCTATACTTATAATGAAATCCCTTTACCTTTAATAAATACATGTGGTGTTCATTCCCATAGTTATTGAATACTAGGAATTCCACTATTCTCTAATCTCCCTTTTACAAATTTATTTCACCATTGGGATCAACCACCCTTTTCCACTCTTTCATTCCATTTAAATTAAAAAAATTGTTTCATTTATTACCATTTTTTATGAAACTTATTTCTATCTCATCATATCGGGAAAATGTTTGAGGAACTTATGCCCTTTAAAGATTTGGCTTAAATCCATCAAAAAAGTGATTACTATTTCTCTCTAGATCACATACATAGTTCATAGAATGTATTTATATCCTTATGAAGTTTGACTCATACCAAGTAACAAATTAATATTTTTTTCTTAAATTCAATAATTTCCTTTCCATATATTCTCTTTGATCATAAGTAAAGTGTTTTTCAAATAACACCAAATTAAAAGAATAAAAATCCATATTATCTATCTCCTCTTACTTCTTGTTTTTTTCACTAAAAAAACCATTTATGAACATAACCTCTTTGATGATATAAAACCATGATAAACATATCCCTTTCAGTATATTCTAAATAAAAATCACAACTTCTCTAGTTACCTGATCCACTTTTTAGTTACTAATAAATTTTTGTATCCACTAAAGGATATTGGTTGCTACATCAAGAAACAGTTCCAAATTGTTAAAAAACGTCACGGAGAAACTAGTTGTTCTATATAGGAAAGTTTATTATTCATAAACTAGGTCAATAGCCATAATAAAGTTATAATATGGTTTGATCCAACACCATACTCATTGAATTTATTTGGAGGAAAATAACTATATGGATTATAGAAGTTGACATAGTTTTTATTCTTTTCTTTAGACACATTTCAAAATAAGAGAATATACTTAATTATTCTCTAAATAAAACTATGAATTATAAATCATAATATATAATTCCAATGAATTTATTATAAAACCATTTTATGTAATCCAGAAATATTTTAATAATATCCTAAGGGTTTGTCATATAGTTATATTCTATAACTATTTCCTTCTAAATCTAGTTCCAAAGGTTTATACTAAACATACATTGATGCAATCTACAACACTCCGACTCTAGTAACCTAAATTCTATAGTTATTTTTTTCACAATTGTAACACCCCAATCTTCCACGGTACTCTTCTCTTTGAAAAATACAGTAGTGTGTGTTGTACGCAACTTCGAGTTCTAACACACACCACAACCAATCAAACTAGCCGTTATGAATAGTAATACCCAATTTTTAAAATTTTTAAAATTTTATCTTTCAAAATGGACTTCATTTTTGTATTCAAAATATCAAAATCAGCTTAGGGTGAATTTTTTGTATTTTTCTGAAAACTTTCAATTTTTGATGAATAGTAAAAACACTGAGTTATAGTTTAAAACAGAATTTTTATTTAAATAATTATTTATATTATTTAAATTTAATAAAGGTCAAAATAGATACATGATAACTATATAAGTTCAATGTAATTCATTAGAGTTAGTATAGAATAATTTTAGATATATAAAAAATTTATTGAACTTTTCACAGTCTTTTACCCACCTCCTAGGAGAATTTTGAAATTCACATAAAACATAATTTTACCGCTTCTGTGAGTGGAATTTCAAAAATCTGAGAGACACGGTTAATATCAAGGAGTAAAATTTTGTTCAATAAGATAAAAATAATTTTTGGAGAATAATAGCTTTTTACTTTTATTTACCACAGTTAAAAGTAAATAGGGTAATTAAGGGTAAAAATAATATTAATATTACCCTAACACATGTCCTAATTCTATTGGACAAGTGTATCTCGACCAAAAACAACCTTAGGAATAAAATATTTTCATTTATGTCCACTTGGATTAGATTAGGACATTTATTATTATTTAATTCAAAGAAGAGTTAAATGAGTTAAAATCAAAGTTTAATAATTAAAACATTTTTAATATAGGTTTATACATAATATAAATTCGATTATAAATATTCATTAGAAATATGAAAATATTTCCTACATAATGGTATTTTATTTATAAATTTTAGACATTAAATAATTTAATTTATTTATGACACAATGGTGATTCCAAAATTACCTAATTAATGAAATATTAAAATAATTGATATTATAAATATCAAAATAAATGTAATTTGAGACTTTTTATGAATTAAAATAATTTTCTAGGTTAATATGACATATTAGGATTGGTTATATAAATTGTTTTCTAAGTAATAATGCTGTTAGGAAATTATAAAAAACAAAATACCCAATAGTGTCAAAATTGACATAAAAGAGTTTTTAAAACAAATATTATATTATTAATTAATATTCTATTCCTTAAAATATAAGGTTCGGCCAAAGGACTTAGAAAATTATAGGTGTATCATTAATGGACTAATTGGGGGTCTCTTGGAGGTATATAGTAAGTTTATTAACTATATAATATAAAAATACAAAGAGGCATGGTAAATGTCAAACTATTTAACTAAGAGTTAAATATAAATGATAAGGTTAATATAGTGACCCAAACCTCTATAAAATCTATTGGTTGAAAGGTTCAACCCATATCCACCTTAAAATTTAAATAATCCACTTTGGATCCATTAGAAACCGAATATTAATTTATTATAAAATAATATTTCTAGCTTTTACAAAGGTGCCCCTCACCCCTCTTATAAAAGGTCACTCCCCCTTCTCTCTAATTCACACCTTCAAAGCCTTTTGGATCGGCCAAACCCTGCCCAAATATTCTATCAACTTCCCTAACTTCAACCTATATGCCTTATTTTGATCATAAAGCCAACCTAAGGATCCCTTTTGATCAAATCAAAATTAAGAACCCAAAGAAGAGGTAATGTTTTCACCACCCTCTTTCAAGTTCCTTTCTTCTTCAACTTCTTCTTTCATTGTTATTTCAATTATAAAATAATAACTCTAGTATATTATATATACTATGATTTTATTGTAAATATGGTACATCCATATTCATTATTCTATCCATTATTTGAATGACATGTCACCATACGTGCGTACGTACGGCTTACCTTCTCCACGTCGTGGTGTAATAGTTATTCAAAACATTATTATTTTTATGGATATGATAATGATGTGTAATTGATATAAATAATAAATATAACATGATAATTATTCTTTATATATTATATACCATCCATTTATATATTATTTTAATATCAAAAGAATGATATTATCGCTCGTACGTACGTACGGACTACCGTCTCCACGAACGCGATGAGATTCATTTCCCATCGTATCCATTAAATTCTAATTCTAATTTGATGATTAAAAATAATGTTTAAGGACTTGATATCATTATTTATATGAATAATATACAAACTATCCATAATAAACACAACTTATGTAACAAAATATATAAAATAAAACGAGTAAGTTAACACCTGAAACGACAATAATACAAAGATATTATTAACAAAGCAATGTTAAAAGATCATATATGATATAATATTAATGTATATGATTCTTATATAATTTAATAACAATTATTTCACCATTATACATGAGTTTAACCTACCATTAACCAAGGAAACGTACAAGGTAAGGGTTTATTTCACAATCTCTTCATTATCCGAGGTTGTTTATACGTAATTATCTACTGGGACCTCTTTATCATCCACATCCATGTTTCTTAAAAATGTATTTCATATCATTATTAATATTTTATAGACAATGGGTTAAAGTAATTTATACCCTTGTTGAATTTTTATAAGATGTTTATAAAGGAATATTTCCGTCGTTTTCCAAACAAGTTGCTTTTTAACCTTTTTGACAGAATAAAGGTAAGAATGTTTTTTTAACTTATACGGTGGGTATGACTATTTTCCACTATTATAAAATTGTCGAAGCTTCCCTTGAAAGATTATATGAATATTTTCAAAGTAAATTTTTTATTTTTATGTGACTTTTAAATGATTTAAAAAAAAGAGATATTTCTCTCAAATAGTTTTGATTTCATCTATGTCAACATCCTTTGATGGATTTTAAGATTATTTGAAGTTGATTTATTATGATAAAAAAATTCCATATTGTATTGAATGTTTTGTGATATGTCTGACTGTGGATGTGTTATTTTTATACCATTAATGGTTTATGGATTAAGTATTGACATTTCGTATGATAGTTTTAATAGGAATGTTTATGTTATGTTTAAACATGTTCATATGAGGAATGCATTGGACTTAATAAGTGACGGGTGGAGCCCGCTATAGGTCCTCGATGCATCAGTAGGTCTCATGAGACAAACTAGTGTCTTGGCACAAGGCCTTGAAAAAATCTTATTTTTAGTCTTGGCACAAGGCCTTGACTATGAGGTGATGACCGTCTGGCATTATGCATTCCATCATTATGAAAGTGGTTATTGATATTGCATGTGATTATTCGACTATTATAATATCCATTTGATTACATAAATGGCGTTATTTCATTTTATTTCTACTATATTATGCTTAAGTTCAAGTTTGAAAGGCTTTTGTTTTAGTTATACATTGCCTTAAATGTTTATGCATATTTATGAAATTTTCCACTATATTGTTATCCTTAATGGGAATTTGAGCTCACCCCTTTCTATGTTATATTTTCCCCAGGATGTGAAGAAGTATTTTATGAATGACCTGCTGGGATAGTGTAAGGGTATATGAGTGTGGAGACAATATGTTGTTGTAGTTTTCACTTTATGATTTAATGTAAACTTTATGAATGTATCTTCTGTTTCCAAGGCTACTAAACTAAACAGTCTTTTGAGACTTGTTCTTTTTTTATCATGCCAATGTTATGTAATAATGCACCGACTCTACGTAATTGGGGTCGGGGCATTACAACAATGGTAGAATTTACATTTATCACAATACAAAAGATACAATAGTTTAGTAGTATTTGGAAACTAGATATATAAACGAACATTATATTACATTAAAAACTTTAGGTACATCAACTGAATACATGATTTTTTTTATTTCTACATGAAAATACATAAGTCACATAGGGAAATATTCGTGGCTTCTTATGAAAATGATGGAAAATATAAAGGGGTGAGCATATATTTTTAGTAAGGGGTAGCGTAAAATGAATGTTATCATACATATGCATCGAATCAATAATATGACATGAATAAATGAATTACATGACAAATAGAACTATGATCATTGTAAATCTGTGGATTACATAACAATAAATAAATTATTGGAGAATAATAACCAATATCATAATGATGGATTTCATAATGTTTGATATAATAAACATAAATTCAAGGTCGTGGGCCAAGACATCATACATAAATAGGTAATGATTATAGAAAATATCTAACTATTTTATCTCATGAGACCTACTAATGCATCGATGGGATATATAATTCCTATCCCTACCTGTCACATAACAATTATATTTTATCTATCATGCAAAGATAAAGGATAAAAAATAAATATTATAATGATCCCTAATAAACCTCATTTATAATAATGGATATGTAGATAATAAGTATCCATATTGAATCAAAGGATATATAAAATTTCAAAATTTCCTCACTAAATGGAATAAAAAGGATACTTAGGTGAATCTCCAAAAATAAAATTTGAAACATTTAGACATTCACATTGTAATGGAAAGTACCTTTATTAATATAATGATAAGGAAATAATGGTGTAGGGCACTTTCATAGATTAATAATATAAATAAAAACTAGTTTGTAATAATATATTCAAATAATTTATTATGGTTAATAAATATATTATGAATCATTAAAAGCATATCCCCTAGAATCATCAAACCATGTGTATTGTTAGGACCATTTTTTTAATTGAGTAAATATTGACTTAATACTGAATCAACCTTTTTGAGGGTTTTTCCCTTAGGTATATATGAGATAAATCATTATTTCACTTGTATTATCCTGAGAAGTATATAATTTCAAAGAAACCACAAAATAATTACTTCACCAAATTTTAAGGATGTTTTAGATTTATCCTTTGGTTTCCACTATGGTTTACATATAATAACATCTTAAGAAGGTAGTATAATGATTAGAAATAGTGGTATCTCATTGATAATATAATAATGAATCCATACAAAATGAATCAAAATAAAATTTCATATTTAAATTAACAATTGATTGGATTAGATCACATAAATAAAGGATAAGAGGGATTATGGACCCTTATATCAGAAAAAAATGACTTAGGAAAAGGATTTAATAAAAGGTATTACGTAACATACCCTTAAAAATATATCAAGCATATTGTAATACCCATGAATTAAAAGTATAGAAATATATTAAAAATAATTCTAAATGATATTATAAAATTTGATTGAAATTTAAAAGTAAAAGAGGAGGATTGAGAACCTTACCTTGAAAAGTAGCTACTTGAAGATTGAGAAGAGCATCTTATAACCTTAAAAAAATATGGGGAGACTCTTTAGAGATAAAAATAGAGGAAATTCATTTTCACTTGTTTTAGAGTGAAATGAAATGGGTGGATGATTGGGTATTTTTAGTGAATGATGTTGATTTTATTAATCTCATTAAAGGATGATAAAAGACCATGAATTCATTATAAATGAATATTTTATAGTAAAAATACCTTTATAAAATAAAATAGAATCAATACACTAAAAATAACTTCCTTTCAACATTATGTAAGAATAGATCTACAATTCACTTTTCAAAATTATTTTCATTACATTAAGAAAATAATTCCCTTTTATTTTGATATTATTTTAAATAAAAATCTTATAATATTGAGAAGAAAATATTTTATTTGAAAATAATGTTAGAAACATGTAATGAAAAATTTAAATAAAAGAGTAATCACAATGATAGAAAAATTTGTTCATGTGGTGTATGTTAAAACAAAGATTTTGTTCACACCTTTCGACAAAAGTAACTTGTTTGGGGAAGAAAAGGTAGATTCATTTTAAAACATTTTATATAATGTAAAATAGGGGGAAAAATAAATTTAATAAATATTTCCATAATAGTAAAAAATTTCTTGAAAAAAATTAATTAAATATGGACATGGAAGAAAAATAATTGGAAAGAAAACATCAAAACTCTATTTTTCAAAGAAAGTACCTTATATGTAACTTTGATATTAATTATTGATCAAATAAGAGAATAAATAGAATATAAACATGAAAAATAATATTACATAATAAGAAATTATATGTGGTTTAAGATATTATATTTATATAATTTTCCCAAATTAAATCTAAACATTAAAATCATGAAATAAAATTATATTTTAAAAGAAATCCTTTACCGTCTTGGTAACTTTTTAATATCAAACCATTAGATGAATTAACAAGAATTATAAATTTAAATACTAGGATATAATAATTATTCTAGGTATAACATGTAAAATCGGTAGTATATAAACTTCAGAAAATAAGATTGGTTCATAATATAACATATGCCCCAAATAATACAATTTGTGATGATAAACTCTTACCTCAAGTTCAACTTTCCTGATAAGTGATTTTAACCTACTATAAAATAAATATATATTTATTATAATTCTATACCATAACCATATACATACTTTTAATTTCATATAACATCTAGTTATAATATTTTAACACTTATTTATTGATAATCATTCATTATCTTCGTCGTTTTGGGTGTTAATAGCTTCTTTATTCTTGTAAGTTTCAATTTAGAAGTTATTGTCCATGCATATTAATCATAGTTCCATCTAATAAATATTATTAATAATGATATAAATAAAATATATATTCATTATATAAATATTTATAATCATCCATGAAATTCATATATGAAAAATTAATCATGTCACTTCATGGAGGAGGTTGTCCAAACATACGTTGAGTGACGTTATCATTTTTTAACAGGTGGAAGGGTAAGAAAGTAGACAATAAATTATGTTTAAAGAAAAATAATAATTTCATAAATATAATATAAAAACATTATATCCTTCATAATAACCATCTATTCATGTTGGTGATGAAAAACTAAATACATCTCTCTCTAAGGCGACAGTCTACACGTACACACAAACGATGCTTTTGTTTCCCATTTGATAGAGAAGGGGATAATAAAGTTTGAACTATCAATATAATAATATCTATGTGTATGGGACACACATATATTATTATATCATCATTTTATCACAAAATTTAAGGATATATAAAAATAAATAAAACTAAAACACTCTATTAAAACTTATTCCTCTTCTTGGATAACCTCCTTTGTCTTACACCTTAAGCCGTATAAAGTTTGTACTTTGATCCAACCATAAACTTTAGATAACAGGGATGGATTTTTGGAAGGTATTTGTCCCAGGATTGTATAATATATAAGGTGCATGAATTGATAGTAATAGAGTATATGTGGTATCCTTTTACAAGAAAGGAAAAGGGCATATTTTTAATTTTTCAAAAGATTAAAAAATATTAATTTCTTACTCAGGCCATGTTGTTCCAAATTAGAATATTTTCGAATCTGGGAATAAGATCAAAAACCACTTCCCATTCACTTATAAATTGAAAATATCTACCCAATTCCCTTCTCTTAAGTGTCTTTATAACATTATAAATTTTATATTTCCATTAAACTCCAAGACTATAATGATTTAAGGGTCATAACAATTGAACAACATCAAAAAGAAAGTAAGGTTTTTTCACCTTTCCCATTCATTTTACTATTCTACTATTCTACCATTCTATTAAATTAAAGTAAAAACAATATAAAATTAAATAAATAGCATGTTAACATGAAATTAATTATATTAATTTAACATAAAAATGTTACAATATATTTATATAATATATGTATCTCTCTATCTCTTTTGACACGCCTCACCAATGGTCAGTTTCATCTGCCTACAAGGATATTTTAAATTATTTACTTATAAAAACATTCAAGTATGGTTAGTGTTTATTATATATTATATTTATATATTTATTTTATTTTATTTTATGTTTTTGGAAATAATTTAGTAAAAAAATATCAAAAAGTTAAAATAACAAAATTAAAATGAAAATGGGATAATTTAATGAAACTTATTAATTAAGAAATTATATCTTAAATAGTAAATCAATATATTATAATAATTATAATTGTTAAATATTAAAATGATTTAATATAATAGACTTCTATAATTATGTATTAATAAACAAAAGTTTATTTTTAAGGAGGCATAAATGTGAAAAAATATAACAAGAATTATGGTATAGGGAATCTCGAACCCAACTGTTTTCTTTTGGGTTTATCACCTCTTTCTCATTGTTTTCAAAAATGATTCCTATAAATCACCTCTAAATTATTATTATTATTTATCACTTTTTATTCCACTTGGGATAAACATATTCATACATCATATACATGAATGTTATTATACCTTCCTGATTTTTTGATCAAATACATTTATCAAAAAAAATATTGAACTCTTTTTACGTATATTATTCTTCTTTCTAATAAGTATGATATCTTAATCACTAATAATACCATTTGGTGATGAAAGTAATGTCTTTACTTAATCTTTTTTGAAACTCCATGTTTATTCCTTTACATATGACTTATGAAATCATGTGTAACCCGTTCTTTTATCATGGGTTCAAATCATGATTATTATTAAAGTAATTTTCCATTCAATCTGGAATATATTATTATGAGCATATAATATTTTTACTGGTATTTCTAGAATTATATGTCACTAAAATTCATTTCTTAATGTTACATATCTCATGATATTATTTTTATTATGTGTGAACATGATTCTAGATTTGTTCAAATTTTATGAAGTGATGATTTGTACACATATATTATGTGTAAACATGGTGTTATATTTGGTCACAACTTATGTGTTGTCCTTGAACACAATGTTATGATGTTTCATTATTATCTAAGTTCTATAATCTATTCCTCATTCAAATGATTACCTTATTTATATTATGATGATACTTTTCTTATGATATAAATATGATGTTTTTTCTAATCTATTTACTTTATTAATTAACATCTCATGTTATTTCCATATTATTCATCTCTATACTGGGAATTTAGCTCACCCTTTCTTTTATGTATTTTCTCACATGACTACATATAAGAGAATATGAAATCTAATAGTATGACTATGCTAAAGGAATTAAAAAATATTTAATGTTTTATTTATTATTTGGTTATACAAACCTAATTTTTATAAGATACTAAACCGCCCGATTATGGATCGTGTTGATATTATATTGTTTATCTGAAAAATTATGTAATAATCATGTATGAATGAGACAGTTCACAATAATTGATATACAATTTTTTTACTTAATTTTGAAATTATCCTAGTAAAATATATCCTAGGATAATATTTGGTATCACATAATTTAGGAATTTATAATTTATTGACACATGCTAATAATTTATTTATCTATTCTCTATTGATATATGTTTTTATAATATTTTATATTTTATATAGTGGTGGGAACTCAAATTAACTAGATTGAAAACTCTATATGATGTAAAATTCAATGATTTTCCAAACAAAATTCTTAATATAATGGAAAGTCGAAGTAAAGACATCATAGTGGTACTTATCCAGTTCTCTCAAGTTGTTGAAAATAACTTGAACCATGTGGAATATCCTACTTCATCCTAGAAGAAACAATTAGCTACTAATTTCTTTATGTAGAAGTTATCACTAGTATTTTGTGTATCTGGAAGTCCACTTGTTATGAAAAAATGGATAAAATACTTGGAAAATATCATTTTTGTGTTTCCTTATTCCAAAAAGGAGAAATTAACTTTAACTATCTATATATCAGATAGAGAAACTAACAAATAGTGGACAATTTTCTATAATACGGAGGTCAAGGTTAATATAGAAAAAATTGAGTGGGAATACATTTAAAATAAATTTCTAAATACGTATTTTTCCCAAAATATTTATACTAATATAGAGAGATGATTATTATAACTTACATAAAGGTAGAGTGAATCTTTTATAATTGATAAGGAAATTTTCATAAATCTTTCAAGATACACATCGAGTTTTGTAATAAATAATGATAAAAAATAGATAGATTCTTTAGTGGTTTAAACCCAAATATCCAAAAAGATTTATCTATCCAAGACTTTTGAAGTTATTTAGAGGTTTTTTGGTGTGCGATAGGAGTAAATAATTATTTTATAGAAATTTCACATAGATATAAAGATAAGAAACAATGGACAATGATTCAGTCTAGAGGATCAAATGATAACAAAGGTAAGGGGATCAAACTACCCAAATATCGATGATTTGGAATGAATAACCTTGATAATTGGATAAAAGGAATGATGAAAAGATTAAAGAGTGTGATATAAGGGAATTAAGATCATGAATATTAAAGGGAAATGAATAAATTGACTAATATGATGGGGAAATAAAGGAAACACCCAGTACACCACCCCAGTTCGAATGCTTCAACTACAAGGAACATGTGAACTAAGAAATATAGTTCACAAAACTAAGCATCTTAAAGGATAATCAACATCATGAAAAAATTAAGATGAGGTAGAAAGTAAAATATTATGCTATTACCATTGTTGATGTGGAGTGAGAAAATGAAGTTGTACAAGGTACACATACAACTAACTCAATAATTGTAGATTTTTTATTTGATTCAAGTTTTATACACCCCTTAACATGATATATGTTTTTTATAAATATTAAATCACATACTCAATTCCTTGAAATATAATTTTCCATGAAAACACATTTTGGTTCAATCATAAAACCCCAAGTTTTGGGCCCTTCCCTAGTCGGTGTCTGTGGGATGATTTTTCTAGCAAATAAGATAATATTTCCTTCAATAGAATTTAATTATATACTAGGAATAGATTAACTCTCATTAAATATGTTGCACATAAATTTTCTTGAAAATTAAATTTCATTCCATATCCTAAATCATCCTATGATCATACACAAATTCCATGGAGATTAAGAATCCCCTTTAGAAAATACCTTAACAATGCGACTGTTGATACCCAATTAAGATTCATATCTTTCTAAAATTGGTGAGTTAAGGGAAAGAATTAACGTTTAGAACACACCCATTATATTGTGGTATTAATATGTATTTATAAAATAATTTCCAATACTTACCATATATTATAAGGAAGAGATCTCAATTAAAGTTATACCTAGAACTGCATTCATATTCAAGAGTCCCTATATGATAACCATGATTGAAATAAATGAGTTAAAGAAGAAATTGTAAGATAATTTGTGTAAAGGGTCTATACGACCTAAGGAATCACATTAGGGTGAACCAATTCTCTTTTTCAATAATAATGATGAGTCAATGTGATTTTTCATTTACTATTAAGATCTCAATAACGTATTTATAAATAACAAGTTTGGACTAATAAATATTAATGATTTATTTGATCAACATTGAGGATATAAATACTTCTCAAAAGTGGATCCTAATTCTAGATATCATTAGTTAAAGGTAAAGGGGAAATATATTCAAAATACAACCTTACATACATAATATGAACACTATCAGTTCACAGTGATTCCATCCAGACTAACAAATGTCCCTGAAATATTTACGGACTTGATAAATAGAGTCTTTGGAGACTACCAATATAAATTTGGGGTAGTATTTATTGATTATATTCTCATATACTCCAATACCTAGTAACAACATGAAGTGTATATAGGGATTGATCATGAAATATTAATGACAGATAAGTTGTATGATGATTTCAACATGTATAATTTATGGATGTAGTAAGTCACATTCTTGATACATGTGATCGTGTGAGAGATAATCTATGTGGATCCTTGAATGCCAAATGGAATTAATGATTTTTCTATACAAACAAGTTATACATATATCAATAGTTTTCATAGATTTATTAGTTATTATTGATGGTTTGTGATTAAATTTTCATGATTGTGTAACCCACTTACTATGTTAACATGGTGGGGGGTAAAGTACATCTGGAAATAAGAATGTGAACAATGATTTATGGATATCAAGAAAAGGTTAATCCTAATACCAATAGTCAAAATCCCTTTAATTAGAAAAGGGGTTTATGAAATTATTTCCCAAACATTTATGCAAGATAATATCAAATAGGCACGAAGTGATGATGTTGAGCATCAAAAGGAGGTGAAAGAAACAAAGGGAGTGAAGCTTCATGAATTGAACATTGAAAAATATAGAGTCATTCGGTTTTAAACAAGACTCAGTGTCTAATAATCACCATATAAAATTAAATATATATTTTATGATGTATATAACTCACATTTCGATGTCCATCCGTGAAGTACTATGATGTAATGAGATCTTTAAAATCATTTATGGTCAGAAAACATGAAGAATGTGATCAATGAGAAAATTTCAATGTTCTTAGTATGTTAGAAATACAAATAAGAGAATTTTAAGTCCAAAAGTATGATTCAATCATTACCCTTGCCCTCCCATAAACAATATAACATAAATACATACTTTTACATTGGTCTTCCAAAGGAATCCATAGGAAAAAATTCCATATAAATTGTAGTGGATCGTCTAAAATGGTTTACTGGTTTCATCACCATTTTAAAGGACATATTACTTTATCAAATTTTAATGATAAACATAGAGTAAATAGTGAGGATAAATGGGGAACCAATTTTTATCATATCTATTAAATATCCAAGGTTCACTTCTTGGTCTTATAAAAGTTTTCAACATTCATTAAACATAGAGTTAATCTTCAGTATGGACTATTATCACAAGACTAATGGAAAATATAAAAGTATTATCCCTAGACATTAGGATATGTTTAAATCCTTTTCTATGGACTTAAATGAAGTATGGGATCAACATATTCCATTAGTTGAGTCTTGATACCACAATAGATTCCACTCAAGCACTAAAATTGTTATATACGAAGTTGTTTATGTAAAGAAGTACAAAACTCCAACATCTTGGGATGGATTTGGAGAACATATGCTATTGGGACCTGAAACGATTGATGAAATGGATGATAAGGTCAAAGCCATTTATCAACACATCAGATTAGTAGATATGTGACATAAGAGGTATGCGAACAACAGTCAATGATACATAGAGTTTGCTGTTGGAGATAAATTATTTTTCAAATATCACCACAGAATAGAGTCATAATATATGGAATGAAGGGAATGAATAGCCTTAGGTACATTGGACCCTTTGAGATCCTTAATTATATAAGATTCATGGAATATAAACTATAACTTCTAAAAATCCTAGATAAAGGGCATACTGTGTTCTATTTGTTTTTATTATAGAAGTACATACACAATCTACAACATATATTTAATATAAAATTGGTACAACTAGATGATGGCCTCTTTTATGAAGAGAAACTGAAAACAATATTAGACCATAAACATAATTTTCTATGCTATAATATAAGTCATAATATCAAAGTACATTGACAGAACCATAAGTACGAATAGACAATAAGGTAACTTGAGGATGAAATAAAACATAAGTACCCTCATCCATTCTCAAATAATAACATGAGTTTAAATTTCAAGGCTTGAACTTCTAAATGGTAGAATATTGTAATGAACTTGAATTTTATATAAGGAATAATAATTTATGTCATATTTTAGAATTTACTATAGTATACAACACATGAAATATATAATAAAAACTAAAAATATATTTTTTCTTTAATCAGGAACATTATAAAGTATATATGAAAAATAAAATTGAAAATATTGCAATGGGATTATAAATAAAAAAATAAAATAAAATTACTAGTATAGGAAAGTGATGAATGTTTTGATTTTGCTAAAATTTTATACTCATGTATAATACTGTAAAAAAGAAATAATCAATTATTAATGAAATATATATTTTGAAAATAATGAATATGTAACCTTGAAATGAATTATAGTGAATTATGAATGTAGAAAATTAGGGTTTTTTATAGGTAGTGTAAAACCAATATAACTAGTGAAATTTTAACCTAACCATTAGGAATAGTAACCTAGTCACTTGGAATAGTAACCTCACCTTTGGAATAGTAACTTAACCAATAAAATAATTCAACAACATTTAAATAATTTTTATAATAAATAAATTAAGTAAACTAAAAAAATTATAATTCCATAAAATAAATTGAAACTCAAAGAAAGTATAATTAATTTTTTAGATAAATTTTATTTTATTTTTTATAGATAAGTATATTTTTATGTTAATAATTAAAACTAACTAAGTTATAAGTATTTATTGATAAAATAGATTTCATTTTTGGAATCAACTTATTGAAAATTTCTATTGTTTTTTTGATAATTTTTTGAATTTTTTTATTGAATAATAGAAATATAGTTTTATATAAATGGTATGTTTTAATTAAAAAACTAGAAATGTAATAATGATTTAATCAATTATAGAAAATTGCAATTGAAAAAAAAAATATTTTAAAAGATATATACTCCATTTAAAAAAAAATTAAAATTCCAAACTTAAAAAGTAATTCCCCAAGTATTAAAATGTAAAGCATTCCTTTAAAAAATTGTTTTTCATTTTTATTATTTAATTTTGTATAAAATAATAAACCTGGTGTATAAAATCCATTAATATCATTAAAAATTATATTTTTAATCAAATTTATTTTATAATTTTAAAAAAATATCACCATTATGTGGTTTACCATGAAAATAATATTTTATTGAATATTTTAACCAAAAAATAATTCTCCCCTCAAGTATAAATACCTTATGTCTCTTCCCTTGGAAAAGCACTTACCATATTTTTCTCAAATAAAAATATCTAACCAATTTACTCCTTATAATTCTCTTTAAAACCCGAGGAACATTCTGGTTCCATTCAACTCCCAGAATTTAAGGCATTACGAATCATAGTAAAGGAAAAACATCAAGGATGCTAGGTTCTTTCATCTTTTACATTCATTTTCCTCTTCTATTCATCTATCATTTTAATAGATTATAATAAAAACCTTATAAAATTAATTAAATGGTATTTTAACATGATATTAGTGATATTCATATGTAGTATACATTTTATTTATAATAAATTAACATTATATAAGTATATATATCCATCTCTTTTGTCATGTCCTATTAACGGTGAGTTTAATCCTCCATTGAAGAAATTTTTAGGGATTTACTTATCCTCGCATTCATGGATGGTTAGTGTAGATTGTATATTTTATTTAATAAAATATTTTAATATATTCTAATCTTCTCTAAATAATTTTAAATTTTTTTTATTTACAAATAATCAAAATAAATAAACTAAAATGAAAATGGGATAATTTAAAGAAACATGTCAATCAATCCATTTCATTAATTACCAAAAAAAATTAATGACCACGACCAATAAATAATAACATAAATTAATGTAATAGACTTTTTTATTCGTTGTTTAATTAATGTATGTTCCGGAGGTACAAACATGATGAAATATAACAATACATAAGCTAAGGGGAATCTTAAACACAACTCTCTCTTTTTGGGTTTATAACCTCTTTCTCTTTGTTTTCAAAATGATTAATCTCAATACATTATAATTTTTTTCATTTATTTTATTTTGTTCTTTGGGGATATATAAGATTATACATATTTTATATGAATTCTAAGACACCTTCATGATTTTTAATAAAATATATTTCTAAAAACCCCTCTCTAACTCTTCTTATGTTAATTATTAGTATTTCTAAGAAGCATGACCTATTGTTTGATAATACTTCCATTTAATGTCCAATATAATTATTTCACTTCATATTTTGGGAACTACCATCTATATTTTTCTACCTATGATTTATGACATCACTATAAAACCCTTTATTTTCTCATTGGTTCTAATCATATTAACTGCATCTATTTTCAATTTGTTTTTCTAAAAACCACTATTCTTGGTTTAGCGGGAACCCTACATAAACAAGATTTATAAAAAACACCATTATAAATATAAAATCCATTTTCAAAATTTAAAATTTAAAATTGAAATGATGTGTCATTACCTTGGTCCCAGTACTACTATAGACAAGTTCTACACCCCATACAACACAACTAAGAAACTAGAAACCTGCTAGAAACCAGAGCCATAAATTAATGCACCACCAAAAATAAGAAAAAACTTCACTAAAATAAGAGTTTCTAATAAACATCTATATCATCACGAATGAAAAAAATAAAAAACATCCAAATGATGTCATCATCATCATTGTTGGCCGACTGCCACTGGAGATGAACCATCTTCTCACAAAACCTCAAGCCTTATTTCAAAAAAATGAAATATAAATCACCCAAAAATCAGACCATAAAAAGAAGAAACATGAACTCAAAAATACAATTAGTTCACCAGAATCGGAACAACAAAACACACCATCAAAAAAATCAGAACACCATATTAAAAGCCAAAACACGCACACAAGATCCACCCACAATCACACCACCTACGCAATCCCAAGCCATCGGGAGATCCACCTCTCTGAATTAAAAAGAAATCCAACATGATGTATCTATAAACTAGGTTATATGAGGATCACATGTGTTTTAAACTATAGTGGTAATGTTATAAGAAAAACCCACTAGAAATAAAAAAACCCAAACTAGAATTACCAAACCCCTAAAAAATGATAAACCTTTACCATCCCAATCCATCATCAGAACCATCACAATTGACCAATATGGGTTCTAGCATGATAGTGAAGATGAAAATAGAAAATGATGAGGGAGACCAAATCTTCAGTCATGGAACACCACATAAACAAAAGAAACCAAGAAACCCCCCAAGATGAAAAGATGAACACATAAAAACAAGAATAAACGATTATAGAAACGATGAATAAATACATGTTCACTGTATAGGATCCATCATGAACACATGAGGATTCAAGGGAAACACTAGAAGCCACTAAATGATATGAGAGGAATCCTCCTTGGATAATTCAAATCCATTATATGTGGAATGAATGATTATGTGAAAATTATGATGTGACTATGGCTTTCGAATTATATTGAACACTTGTGCATTGGGTAATGTGATATACCTCATGAGTTTTTGTTTATTATACATAAAGATGATGCTATATTTTTTCATATTTTACAAAGTGATTATTTTTACATGTATTTTTTTCATGAACATGATGCTAGATTTGTACACAACATATCTATCAGATCTGGAAATAAATTATGATATTTTATTATTACCTATTGTCCATATTCTTGGCCTCTTACAAATGATTCCTTTATTCTTATGATGATGATAATTTTATTATAATATGATGATTCTTATTGTTATCAACCATGTACTTTGTTGATTAATGTTTCATGTTCCTTATCGTTCCTCCCCTTATTAGGATTTTAGATCAGCCTTTATTTGATGAATGTCCTATGGTGACTATAACTACTAAAGATAATAGAAAATATAATAATAGGACTATGTTGAAGAAATTAAATATTGTTTAATGTTTTTAATATTACTATGCTATAAGAACCTAATTTTTCCATGATACTAATCCTCTTAATTATGAATTGTATTATTATTATATTTTTTATCTTAAAAATAATATAATAATAATTTATGAATGAGATGGATCACTATAAAAATATCTCTATTATCAGATTAGAATGATGCAAGAAAATGAGAATTGATAATCTAATATCGAAAAGAGTTTCCTGATATTTATATTTATAGTGTAGAAGCTAAGGAATTACCTAAAACATCACATAATCCATTTTATCATTTATGCTGACCATTTCAAGTATATATTCAACTTTATGTTGTGAATTGGGTGTTAATCATGATGAGATGTCATTATATAGTAGTTCAACTTACATTTAATGTCACATAAAGAAACTCGAGGAAAACATTTAACCAAATGTAATGGAAAAATCAAAGTCGTTCCATCAATCAATGCGGTTGTGAAAACCAAATATGAAACTCACAAAGGGGGTTATGATGAATGCATTGGATGCCTGTTAAAGTCACGCTACCAAAACCCTTGGATGAACTGAGCATATCCATTAATGCTTGAAAATTCTTCACAACCCCAGATCCCTCAACACACTAAAACTCCCAAGCCTAATCTCACCATTATTGAGTCCTCATCACATGTATTCCATTCAAATTCAAGTGATAGATATGTTTTGAAAATTAAAATAAAAATACATTTTGTAAATCATCAATAGACAACAATTTTTGAATCAGAGAAAAAAATCATAATATTTCATCAATCTCAATTATAGTTATCAAAATATTCTAATAAAAAATAGAATACATTTTCACAAATAATAATATCTGTAACCTATATGCAAGAGGAAACTTACCATTACCTTGGAAAATAAAATAATTTTGAAGATGGGATGTGAGGTGTTACCTTATGATTCAATTATGCATACCCATCCTTCTAGATAAATTAATATAAGGATAGTAACTGAGAAGTCTCCCCTCATGTGACAAATTCTATTTTATTCTCATCTTATTGATTATAAAGTTTGTTTCATTTCAAAAAACCTGAATGAGAAGAAAGATAAAAAAGTGAAAAGAAATGAAACACATTATGTTCATTCCATAGAAGAAAAAATTTCACTAATGTAATACATAAAATGAAAAATCAGATATGGTGTAAGATAGAAATTATGTTAATGGAAAGGTGGTGGTAAAAGAATATAGACAATAAGTGATGAAATTGATAAAAATTGATGTAAATATTTGAGTTGTTATAAATATTATTATGGGTGAACTTTTTTTTATCATATGCTGATAATATGTATAAAATTATAGGCCTAAAGTACTTAATATAACAGATGTAAGAACAAAAATTCTGACTACTTTACTTATATAAATAATATATTTTTTAATATATATATGTTTGCAGTTGTTGAAAGATCATAAATAATGGAATGAATCCATATATAATGATTTATCCCAATACTAAAACATTGATTTCTAGGATACCAAATATTACATTATGTCTACATCAATCTTGGAGTTAAACTAATTATTTACTTTGCTTTCTAATTATCGATGGCATTAAGTATTCACCCGGATATTGATTCCAAATATTACCATATACCTAATCTATGAACATCATGTAACCTTTATTATTATGTATGTTTATATCTTCCAAAATCTTGGAGTTAGAAAATAAAATATTAATCAATCTTAGAATGAATTATTAAGATTAAGGGTCAAAGGATAAATGGATAAAATAGTGTAATTCGGCATAAGATTGATGTTTTTTGAATGCATAACTCTAATATAATTAAGGTATTTGAGTATCAAAAACACCTCTATAAGAATCTAGCATGTCATCCTCATAATTGGATATATCATAAAATCCTAAACCAATACTAAAAATAATAAATAATCTTCATTAGTTAAGAATTAATATTTACAATGAAGAAAAAATCACTTTATTCTAATGCTTCTATGATATTACTGAAAAAGTAACCTACTTAATTCTAAGTAAAGCATCTCTCCAATTATCTTTTCATAAATTATATGTGATGTGAAATAAAAAACGGACAAGATATCCTATAAATGAATGAGAAAAGTTAAGTACATAGGTATTTTTTTTCTACTTATTAGAAATATAAACATAATGAATACTTTCTAAAAGAATTTATTTCCTTTTCTTAGATATCATGTTTTTTTATTAAAGGCGATCTTCCTATCACATTTTGTTAATGGGGTTTCGTAAATAATTTCTATTTTGAAAAATAATATGGACAAGGTATCTAGTAAGAGGAAAGTTATATCAATTATCATAACAATAATCATAAGACACTAATCATCTTTTTAAATTCAAGAGATCCAATTTCATCATGGATTTATGGGTTTTTAAGTTTGAAATTATATCGTAAAAAATATTTTTGTTGTCTTTATATATCCCAATAAGGTTCCAAAGATGGGATTCTTATAAATAGTGATGAATAAATTTTTATGTATCAGGATATCATAATTTTGATCTTATGTTGTAATAAAATCAAATAATAATATATTAGAATATGTAAGAAGTAAAATCATTAGAAACAAATAATAGAATACAACCTTAGAAGTAATGGAATAAATTCTATAAGTCATTAATCAATTAATCAAAAGGTATCTGTAAGCATGTGGGTTTTATGTAATCAACAAGCATATGTTTTATGGAATAAAATATTATAACATTTGGTTATTCCTGAATGCATAAAGATTTATACGTTGGGAATAGAGTCATCCCATAAAAGTAAGAGTCCCAACATGGGAAATTAGGGTTTATTAAAATCAATGAAACATGTTAGATAAAAAATTCCAAAGATTGATAGTTAGGAATCATTCCATAAAGTGAGACAAAGTCCTGGTCATAGTGGGCCCAATGTCATTCCCACCCAAGAGCACGCTAATGAACTGGATCAGAAACTAAAGCAAGGGAAAGAAGAGGAAATGTGATACTGTATAGGATAGATGTTGTGACAACCTGGATACCGGCCTTAACCAACTGGATAAGGATTTATTTGTTCACTATCCTCCTCATGGTTTCTTACTTCTGTCTGTCCATGTATTTGAGAAAATATCCAGTTAACACAGTTACATGAATAAATTTATATTTATTTGTAAATAAAATCAACCATTTACCCTACATTGTGATGTTCACTGATGTATTGAAGATAATAAGTGTACCAATGTCACCACTAGTTTTAGATAGACCATGTGTGTGACTGCACTCTTCCCTTAGCTCAATAATTTTTAAAAAATTATAGACTTTACCCCATCCATATTTTCTATTTTAAAAACATTCTAGGTGTCAAATTTCTCAAACTAGTCATTTAAAAAATAAACCTCATTTAAATAAGAATTACATGGATGTTACTGCTTCTAAAAAGTAAAATATGATTTGAGTAGATGCATTATTTTGGGTTTTACAATTTAAAATATGGAATCATTTAAAATTTGAAGATAAACATTGAAATTCAGATTCAATAGATTTGTATTGTTGAATAATGAGATTGAAGATAAAAAAATAATGTGTAGGTGAATATATCCAAAATAAAATTGAAATCTTGTATGTTCATTTTATTCATTTAGTTATCAAACATCATTTTACGTGTATGTTCCCATGATGATGCCATCAAAAATCCTAGAGCTCCCAATACATGTAATAAAATGAAATGAAGTATCAATACCATTAACCTAAATTAATCTCTAAATAGATAGGGTCTCAAAGAGGAGGAACATCCAAGGAGTTCGAGCCATAGAAGCACTGACCTATATCACGCTTTCACACTATGAAAACAAAATTATTTAGTGATAAATTTTTAAAAAAATCACTTCATGAAAAATAAATATTTTTTATGAAAAGAAAACATTAAAAATCATTACATATTAATATATTAGGTAGGGGATTAATTAAAATATATGTAATGATATATATTACAATGTCAACATTATAAAAGAAATATCTAGACATTCCAAAAAATATATAAGTATCATAAAAAAATAAACATGATATAATCCTTTTCTTAAATTGTATTGAGGGGGAGTCATATTTTTTCTAGACTATATTTTCACTCTTGTAAATCACATTCAAAAGGAAATAATTAAAAAAAATGTGTACTAAAATTATAGTTAAAATTAATTGCAATTAAATATAAAACATATATATATATATAATATGAATAATATTATAGGTGATCCATTTGAATTGTAAGAAAAATTTAATTACATAAAATGTAAAATTATTAAGTTCTATCCCTAAATAATTTTCCTAATTATATTGAATATTAAATTTTAAATAACTTAAAATCATAAGAAAATGCATCTATATAAAAATAAATTGTATTTTGTATTGTAGGTATAAAATTGTGGCTAAAAGGTATAAACATATATAGATGAAATGAAACAAATGCCTAATTTTATTTGTTAAAAAAATGAACAAATAACACAAAAGAGAGACAAAATAAATTCCATTTTAATATATATTATACACACATATGGTTTGGAATTATTTGTTTTACGACACACATATGGTTTAAAATTGTTTTTTATAATGTTAAACCATCTGTGTACACTGTTTAACAAGTTGCTTGTTTTCATATGCATTTGAACAAATATTATTAAACATTATATAGATAGTCTTGTTTTAGGACACCATCTTCTTTAGATAGTGATTAACACAATTGGGTTCTTGGTAATTTATCAAAACCAATAGCATATAACTATAAATATTACCTTTGTGTATATCATTCCAATCCTGTCTATTGAGAAGAAAAATTGAAAGAATTATAGCCATCCTAAAATAATATGATCAATGGTTTCACGTGAATGTGTATTTTCTCAAAATGTAATAGAATAATTTCCCAAAAGAAGTTTATCACAAGAAACCAATATAAATTAGAAATCATTATTTTTTCATTGAAAGATATTACAAAATAAAATGAATTATTATTTCTAGTATAGAAAAGTAGGAAAAAATATTGTGACAGATTTTTCCTAGTCATTATTGAACATAAAAACCCTAGTCCCATCTTCTTTTGATTTTAGAATATATGAAATAATAATATTATAATTTCTTTCTATATATTATATAGTATACTAAGCTTCTGGTTTCCCTTACAATTGTAAAATAATATTTAATGGTTCTTGTAGAAAATAATATATTGTTTCCTAATCCCAAATGAATGAAATAAATATCAAAATGAAAAATAAATTTATAGTAATTAGGGAAGATCACACTTATACAAGAAAGTTTCCTTTTTAATGTATTTAATGAAATTATTTGTTAAAAGGTGAAAAACACTAACAAATAAAATATGAAGGCTAAGAACATGAAATGTTTTTTAAATACCAAACAAAACCCTATAATGGTGTATGATCCATTACCATGGGTAACATTTAGAGTTAGTTCTCAAATAGAACTCTGATTTTTTATCTGTATAAGAAAATATGTGTATATATATATCCAGAAGTTGAATGAATTTTACATAATAATAAGTATTCAAATGCGTATTTAATTAGGTGACATGAAACCGAAAAAACAAACATATAGTATCTAAAGCTTAGAATATTATGTCAATGGATAAATAAGTTGTCGATATATTCCTTCTTCGAGAAAGTCCAATTTGGTTGCATGCATGATGATTTACAGGACATCTGGTATCCCTCGACTTTATAAATTCTTTAATTATCATTGCAAAATGATCATGACCACTTTAATCCACCTATGAAAAATGAAAACGATAATTAAATATAAATGATATGATAAATATAAAGTGATAGTATAACATGTTCTTCAATCGTAATGCATGGTTATTGTTCATTTTTTGGACATTCTCTATTGACATTGGGTTTTTTTTGTATTGCTTCATGTGAAATTGAAATATAAAATTTGGAAGAAAAACATATCTAAGATGAAATATTGATTCATTCATCAAGAGAATATTATAAATTTTGTGTTATTTAAAAGCATAAATGTTGACTCCGTCCATTAGAAAATTAATATTTTTGAAAATTTTAGTTATGTTTCTCCTTTTTTGATGTTTAATTATTTTACAGTTTTAGATATTCTTGTAATTTAGAGTTAGGTCTATTGAAATAAATTCAAATATAACAAGCATAATAAAAGATGACTAAAATAATACTTATAAAAAATTAACCTCTAAGCCACTTAATCTAAGGAAGTATTGATAATTAGATTTATAAAACACATATCCACCAATAAATTATTCAACTTTTTCACGGGGCACAATAACCTGCTACAATAACTTGAATCCCATATAAATAATTTATTTTTTCAAATCATGATGATAGTGGAAGAAAATATCATACATACCGATTATGAGGTGTTCACCAATGATCCAAAAGTATCTGAAAATATAGGAACCTCTATTTTATAAAATGAAAATTGTAAAAAATGTCAAGAATAAAAAACTTGAACAAAATTATTAAAAATTAATGATTTTTTTTCAATAACATTATGCATTAAATGTCTATTATGACATTAATGTAAGATATCCTGAACCATTAATAAAAAATTTAGAATGAAAATATTCATCTATATGAAACAATGGGAGACAAATAATGATGATTAATGTCAAAAATATGCATCATCAATAATCAAGAACTTGAACACAAAGAAAATTAATATTTTGAAGAACATGAATGATGGGAGGGAAAAGAAAGGAGTTTTGAATTCAGATTTTTCTAACATTGATGATGGATATTGTTTCCTGTGAACTTTATTATTTGAATATGTAAAAAATTATAATTTTATAATATATTTTTAATTTAAAAATAGTTTAGGGACATAGTAACCTGCAACAATAACTCGAATCCTCTCTTAAGAAACGATTCATTCAATTCAGGATAATGGTGACCAGAAAATGTCAAATAGACCAATTAGGAGGCATGCACCAGTGATCCAAAATAATTTGAAAATACAGTAAACTGTATGTTATAAAATGAAAATGGTAAAAAAAAGGAAAGAATAAAAAACATGACTAAGAGTATTAAACATTCATTGAAATTATCTGTAAAAACATGATTCTTTTAATGTCATTATGACATTAATGTTATATCTCATGAACCATTTAAAAAAATTAGAATTCATTGATTCAGATACATAAAATAATGGGATAAAATAGATGATGAGTAATATAAAAATATGCACTGTCAGTGATCAAAAAATGGAACACAATGAAAATTAAATAAAGAGGAACATGAAAAAGTGGAATGAGAAGAAATGAATTTTCAAGTCACCTTATGTTAAACCTAATCGATGGATATTGGATCACAATATCTTCATTATTTGAATATTTTCAAAAATATAATTACATAATGTATGTGTAATTAAACATATTAGGGTAGGAAAACTGAAACCTACAAAAAAACTTCAATACCCACTAAATAATAGATACATTAAATTAATGATTATATTGGTAAGAAAATGTCAAACATACCGATTATGAGGCTTGAACCAGTGGTCAAAAAATGCCTAAAATAAACTAAAATATATGTTTTAAAATGAAAATTGTAATAATATGGAAAGATTAATAAACATTACCATGAGCATTAAAAATTTAGTAACATTACCTTTAACAACTTCAAGATTTAATTATATTTGTGACATTAATGTAAGATCTCTTGAAAAAATAATGAAAAAATTGAGAATGAAAATATTCAGTTGCAAGAAACAATTGGATAATGTGGATTATGAGTACTGTAAAAATACGAATTTGAAGTAATCACAAATTCAATCACAATGAAAATTATTATGAAGAGGAATAATATGGGGAGGAAGGTGAAGCAAGGAGTTTTGAATTCACCATATGTTAACCTCTACCATTAGATATTGTCACACACAATCTTCATTATTTGACGATTTGAAAAAATATAATTTCATAATGTTTGTGTAGATGAAACGCACACGGAACCTATTCATGCAATATTAACAATATAAAATGTGATAAGTTTGGATTGTATGAAAAACTAAGATACATAATGAATTAAATTATTACTTTTGGATTGAGGATTGTCATATAATGACAATTTATAGATACATCTATGAACATCCTTGTAGGTTACACTTGTAACAGATAGTACGAGGAATCTGCATAGAGAACTAACAATGAGAAGATAGAGAAATTAGCTACTGAATGATGAGAGGAGAAATAATTGAGAGGTTGGATGAGGAATCATCGTCGAACATGAAGGTCAAGGAAATGGGGATCAGGCATAGAAGATGAAGTGGAGGGTGGAGGTTGAGAGGTGGAGTCTAGGTGGTGAGCATGGGGAGATGGGGGTTAGAGATATTGAGAGGAATTTTTAGAGATGGAGGTTGAGGTAAAGGTGGGAAACTGAATGCAATTAATCATGAAACAATGATGCAGGTATATTTCAAGAGAATATTGATAAAAATTGATGATGCCTTTGAAATATGTATGCCTAGGAAAACCCAGTTCATCGATGGACCAACAATAATGTATCTATGGGAGAAATAGAATAAATGAGAAGATATTTGAACCTGAATGAGATTAAATCGAGAACCGTTGAAGATGGGTCTCTGAGGATGACATGCTACAAAGTGCAATTAGGGATATGGGTTTGGATGAGAAGGGTTTGGGGTAGAGATGGCACTAGCAGAAGCATAGGAAGAGACTGAGTTAGAGGTTGAGAATGAGGTAGAGGCATTGGAGGAAGCGGAGATGGATGCATAGGTAGTGGAGGACGTGAGGATAGATACATAGGTGGTGGCAACAGAGGTAGAGGCATTCGCAAGGGAGGAGGAAATGTGAGAGGCAGTGGAGGAGAAGGGAGCTGGGGAGTTGGAGGTAGAGAGGGGAGTCAGGGAGAGAGATGGAGTAACAGGTGTAGAGGGAGAGAATATTTGAGGGAATTGGGGGGATTCAAAAGGGGAAGCGAGGGAGGTATAGCATAATTGAAGGAGAGGGAGACACATACTTGTGAATTTATCTGGAGTTGAGACATAGAATAAAATTTACAAGGTTTAGTATAGATAATGGATTTTATACAAAGGTGATGGGATTAAAAACTATAAATGAAATATAGAATATGATTGAGAGTATATTTAAAGGAAATGTTAAAGTTAAATAATTTGAGTTAGAAATCTGGAGAATTAAATTTAAATACATCAATTTGGTTGAAGATGAAAACATTGATGAATTATTTACAAGGGTGAATGAAATTGTCAGTAACATATATAGATATGGTAAGAAGTTTTTATACTCTTCTATTATTAACAATTTGATGCGAAATATTATAGACAGGCTTGATCCTATTATTTTAACTATATAATATAGATAATATATTTCACTTTATGAGCTCTACAACATTCTTAGTGCATCTAATATGAGAAAGAATCCAACATTTAAAAAGAAATTTTTTTCATCCCAAGAAAGTATTTTATTTGTTTACAATGAGAAAATATGCGTTTGGTGAGTGAAGATGTGGTGATAATATTTATAGGATTTTTATTGTTTCATAAAATGGAATTGGATGTCATCATTGTGAAATTTTCATTTGATATGTGATGATTATAGTACTATTATTCATTTCTCAAAAGTAACCTGTTCTATTGGTGAGTAGTGAAAACATTATATTTACAACAAAAAGTTACTATCCATTGATATATGTAAATGAATAAATTCTGAACTTTATTTTAAAAGGGGATTTTATTTCAAGTCCATGAATACATATATCATTTATTCATATAATTAAATGAGATGAAAACCATGAAAAAATATTTTTTTTCATGAATATCATTTGAAAAAAAAGCCATACAATATTACATTATTTCATGAGGGTATTATTGGTATGATTTATTAATAAGGCCATGGAATAATATTTATATTTTTATAGGAAAATATTTGTGAGGTATTTACACATTATTAAATTATTTAATAATAATTTTTAAGAGTTTATTAAAAAATAGGTTGGCCGCTAGAAAGCCATGTGGCTCGATCAACCACACATGTGGGAGAAGTGCTCAACCACATAAAAACCAACTTGCATGAGAAAATTGAAGGGAAAAGTATAATTATGTAACTAGAGAGCCTTTATGGGATGACATATCAAATATAAAATGTACTTAAGAGTTGGTGGTGCATGGTACACGATGGGTTACATGCACCATTGACATGTTCTTGTAGTGTTATGGAGTAGAAAAGACCTCTACCATTGAGCAACAAGGGAAAATAAATTGGTTATAAAGGAGAAACCTCAAATTTTTTCCTTTGATATGCAAAAATCATGTGGCGGGTACTGTTTTTACATATTAAAAATATATAAAAAATGTGATCTTTCTGATCTAATTTATCTACACTGTCTGATCAAAGCCCTCAAATCATCGTTAACCTTCAACCACAAAGTGTTTCCTTGATATAATAAGATCTATGCTTCCATGTGGATGATATTTCATGATAATGAAATCTTCCATGATCTTGATAAATTCAATTTTTCTTCAAGATGAGGATCAACCATGATTATAATAAGATGATACGTTTTTGAGGTCCTTTCATGAGTAATGGAACGTTTGTGCCTATAAAATGCTTCCATGATTAATAAGTTGATGAATCTTTTATAAAGCAACTTCTATGAGTTTCTTCTATAAACATAGCATCTTCTATGAGGATAGAAATTGTATAGACATTTTTTGTGTGAGGTGATTTTGTGAATGGAACAAACCTTATGTGTATATTGTTAAATCACGAAACATCCATAAGAGTTTGAGATCCATTCAATGAAATTACAAGAAAGTTCTCTATTGATGAACTCAATGAATTCTTGGATGATAATGAATTACCAAGATATAATTGTAGTTTCACTTGCATGCACTAATACAAAGTGGGCTTTAACAACACTGACATTTATCAATGCTAAAAAAATGCATTTATAAAGTCCATATTTATGAGCGCTAAAAGAAGTACTGATAAAGGGTACCCTTTATTAGTGATTTATTTTAGCGCTGATAAGGGTTACTCTTTTTCAATGCATTATTTTTAGTGCTGATAAAGGGTACCCTTTATCATCACTTGTTTAACAATGATAACGGCCTAGAATAAAATGAAATAATTAAAAAAATATTAACAATTTTATTAATTGAATAATTATTGTAAAAATGAATAAATTGAATATACATATATATATGTTCTAAAAATTTATAAATAGTATATATTAAATATATAGGTATGTAAAGTGAATAATATTAAATAATTAAACCAATAAAAATTTAAATATGACTAAATTGAGGGAAATATTAATCATTTTATTAATTAAATAATTGTTGATAAAAATGAATAAATTTAATATACATATATATAGATTATAAATATAAATAAATAGTATATATTAAATATATATATATAAAATGAATAAATTGTTCTAATTAAACAAAAAAATTAAAAATGAATAAATTAAAAAATTATTTAAAAATTTATTAATGAAATGACTATTTATAAAAATGAATAAGTATAATATATATATATTAATTATAAATAGTAATAAATAATATATATTAAATATAAATATATAGAAAATGAATAAAATGTAATAATTCAAAACATATTAATCTCTTATTCATTTTTAATGTCAATTGATTTTTCAATTTAACAAATATCAAATGCCGTGAATTACATTTATTTCACACACACACACACATATATATATAATTAATGAATTTTTATATACAACTCATACACAAATATATTTATAGAATTAATGAAATCTTATATAAAAACACAAACACCTAATATTTTTTTAATTTATTCAAATTTCAGTATATTTTAATATTTCATTATAAATTGATACATTTAATATATTATCTTTTTAATGAGTCAATTTTATTTATTTATCTTTAATAATATTAGAGTTAGGGTATTATTTATTTATTTTTAATATTTTTATTTTTTATTTTGTTTTTGAATTTGATCATTTTATATTATTTATTTATATATATTTGTTTAATATGTTTTAGTATTTTCAATATGTATTCATATTTACTTTAATATATATATATATATATATATATCCATATTTTTTTAAAAATTTATGTATAATTTATAAAACTTATCCATTTTTTTCTATATTCTTAATGAGTACTCATTTTGAATTATTCAATTTCACCCATTTTTAAAATACATGTATTTAAGATTATATATCAATTAATGTTAAAAATATATTTGTAAATAAAAATGTATAAATAGATATATTTATAAATGTATATTAACTATATTTATAAATTTAAATATTTAAAATTATTAGAAATAAATACACACTACTTTTTAAATAAGAATTTAAATAAAAATAAATAAGTCAATATTTATATTTAAATAATTATAAAATTATAATAAATTTATTTAAATAATGTACTCAATGAGACTTGAACTCAAGACCTCGTAGAGACCCATAGGGGAGCTACCACTAAACTGACCCCCGGTGGATATATACTTATATATAAATATATAAATATATAAATATATAAATATATAAATATATAAATATATAACTATATAAATATATAACTATATAAATATATAAATATGTAAATATGTAAATATACAAATATATAAATATATAAATATATAAATATATACATATATAAATTTAGATATTTAGAAATATATAAATATATAAATAAATAAATAAATAAATAAATAAATAAATAAATAAATAAATAAATAAATAAATAAATAAATATATAAATATATAAATATATAAATATATAAATATATAAATATATAAATATATAAATATATAAATATATAAATATATAAATATATAAATATATAAATATATAAATATATAAATATATAAATATATAAATATATAAATATATAAATATATAAATATATAAATATATAAATATATAAATATATAAATATATAAATATATAAATATATAAATATATAAATATATATATATATATATATTATTTTTAATTTATTATTCATATATCTATAAATCAATAAATAAATAAATATTTAATTAATTATAATATTATAATAAATATATTTAAAAAATTATAAAATTATAATAAATATATTTAAATAATTTGAAAATTATAATAAATATATTTAAATAATTATAATTATAAATCCTTTATCATCGCTAAAGTTTTACCACTGCTAATTTTTGAAAGCACTGATAGAAGTGTTATCGATCTATTTAAAAGAAGCATAACCGTGACTTAGTTAGTCACGATTCTCAATCTCTCATGGAACTCCCCTGTTGCTGGCGCTACTCCTCTACATTCCCTTAGATGAATCAAATCTAGAATCCAATGTAAGTTATTTTATCCTTCACCTATATCATTTTCTTATTTTATTGGGTTCCATGGTTTGCATTTTTACACCATTTTTACCCATGATGAACCCTACATCTCATCTCATCTCTCTCTCTAACTTACAAATACAAAATAAATGCCACCCCTAGTCTGTAAACTCATTCCAGCTTCATACATGACCACTACAAACTACATCTTCATCCTCTGTTACAATGGATGGTAATTTTGTTTTGATGTTTCCATTATATTATTTCCTATTACATTTTAGATTGTGTGGTTTGTCATTTTTTGAATCTTGTTTCTATAGTATGACATGAACATGAAGATGAAAAAAAGTTCAACATTATATTAGAAAAATTTATAAGGAATTTTATTTGAGATGAATAATATAAAGTGGGATAATATATATTGTTTTATTGTGAAAATGTTAATCTAACTCCGGGAACAAAAGTTTAAATTTTCATGTTTATATTGGTAAACATTATCAATATGTTATATAGAAATAATTTAATATGGAAAGAACTATTTAAATTTTCTTTGAAATCAAAATAATCATACTTTTTTATTTTTTTTATATTATTCTAAACTCAAAATATGTCATGTATTATAAATAAGATGTGTGGTTATAATTGATTGATAGGTTCCTAATATTAGTACATTTACTGAAAAATATATTCACTAAAACATTAAATTTATGAGAGAAGATGATATTCAATGGGTTAGGGAGATCATTATATGATATACCATTTATTTCCATTATCAATGAATGGTTTCCAATAATTTCCCATGTCCATTAAATATATAATTAGTTAAAATAATGTTTGAATTTTTATAAACTAATAGTAAATAGATTTTATGAATTTACTTTATTTCACATTTATAAATGAAAACATTTCATAGCACTACACAACATATCAAATTTCATTAGAAGAGTTTCCATATATGGTGTCATCTATATAAGATGTTATATATGATTTTACTTTTCTATAAAATTATTTAATTAAAAAATTCCTCACCAAGAATGAAGTGATTTTTTATTTAGTGACATGATTTAAGAAAATTTATTTTATTTGTGTATGTGTGTTATCTTATCAATAAACTTATCTTTTATGAAACAGTAATATCCCAATATGGTCTAACTATTCATAACATTACCTAAGATGAATCAAAATTTTACTCAACCCTTGGAACCATCAAATCTATTTCTAAAGGATTGACAAAAAATATGCAGTTTTCATCATAATCCATGAGAAATGGTTTAAAAAACCAACTCACATGACAAGTGAATCTATGTAAAATACTACACAATAGAATCCCATGAATATAAATTCCAAAGGGCATAAAAAAATTACAATTTGATAAATACTAGTTAAAAATAAAACCCTATACGGATAATCAAACTACCATTTTATAATAAAACTCCATAATTCTCAACTAGTTAACATTTGATAATCTCTCCCTTCCAATAAATAATCAGTCCTTACAACCTTCAGCCTAAGGGAAAATCAAAAATAGGTGCACTGAGATGCACATAAAGTGTTTAAGTAAAGTAACTTTTTATTTCATACATCTTTCTTGAAAATTTCTAGTATCTTTAATATATATAATACATCAATATTCCAAAACAACTAACCTTCAAATCCATTGTTTAATCCATCCTCAAACGCTTGATTTCCTTTAGTCTCTTAATGATGGATTTGACCCCCTATTTCAAAATAGCCTTCCTCCCATCATTTTGGTTCCAAAGTTCCTTGATGACATACCTCCCACTCATATTGTATTCATTAATATTTATTAAAGTCACTACCATGGATTTGAATACCACATCTTCAAACTCATTCTTCAACACTTTTAGCCTTTCATCCTCCTCATTTACTACTTCATGAGAACACAATGAATGAAACTTAAAATTAATCAAAACATAATGAATGATTTTTTTGGTTTCTTGATATGAATTTCATTATATCACTCACTTGGTTACTTTTGAAAATACTTCATCAAAAATTACTTTTAATTTGAGTGTAGTCACATTAGATCCTATTATAAGTCAGCAGTTATGCATAATTGGGTGAGAATTCTTCTTTGATAGGTGACATACTAAAAATACTCATGTTTCACATTTTTTTGAAACAAACAATCCAAAAAAACTTCTTTATTATATTCCCATTCAACATTGATAAATTTAAAAGGGTTCCAATTGAAATCCCAAAGGCATTCCTCCCACAACGAGAAGAGTTATCCAGCCCTATTTTTGACTTCATCTTGAGGATACTTTCCCTTGGAAGCTTAGATAAATGGATAGTTTTTAGTCGCTCCCATTCAACTGACACTAATACCACCATAAGTTTTTATCTCCTCTAATCCCGGCCAAAAAAAAGAAAGATTTTAGAGGAAGTAGAAAACTGTAAATGTTTGTGAGTAGAAGTAAATGACTGTGAGTAGAAGTTTTGTAGATTTGAATGTTCATTCCTTCATTTTTAAAATGTAATATGTTAGAATAAATAATTAAAATTTCATTTAGGTTATTTTTGAACCTCAGTGGATATGAAGCTCTTATATTCGAGATACAATTAAGGGATAATGACTAGTAACATATGTTAGAGTCAGTGCAGCTTAGTGGGGATGAGGTGATGTTCTCATGGTAGTGTTAGGGACCTTTCATATCAAGAACATATATTATCCTATTTTGTTTCTTGAGACTCATCCCCCATCTCTTCTATGTTGTTTGAAATACACTAAGTTGTAGTCATTAAAATGTTAACCAGTACCCTGTATGGGATGAATTTTGGTTAGAGTAGTTCAAAAAACATTGGTGGATGTCCATAAAATTTAGTGGATAGATATCAACCAACAAAATGAAATAAAAACTATTTAAGAGGTATGTCATCAAGGAAATTTTGAACCATTATAATGGGATGAAGGATAGCTTAAAATACGGATTCAAATCCATCATCAAGCGATGCAACGCCTTCAAGTGTCTAAGGACGGATCAAATAAAGGAAGTGGAGGTTAGTTGTAGTAAATTATTGAAGTATTATAGATATGTTCAAGATCGTAACAATTTTTATGCAAGATTCATGAAATTGTGGACTTCTTTGCATATAGTGTATTATATTGTTGTTATTAAATACAAATTAAATGTTTAACTACCCATGAAGAAAATTTATTATACACATTGTGATGTTACTAATCCTGAGGAATAAGAGACCATTGATGATGAAACTATAGAATTATTATGGGATAAACAATATGTTTATGAAAAAATGATACAACATCATAGTGTTGAATAAAATTATCAATGTAAGAAGTCAGGATATAAAATTTGAGGTTGGTTTGAACCAACACGACCAACATATTGACCCCAAAATGTCAACATTCATTAGTTATATTGGGGTCATAACAAGTATGAATGTGCCAATTGATATTGATTTATGGTGCCATGTCCAACCTATATTGAAGGAAATCCTTTGTAAGGATATAACGGTAATGTTATGATATACTTTCTCTATTTTATTGAAAATTTATATAAAAAAATGGATATGATTTTCATTATTTCTTACATAGTTCATTTATTTTAGAATATTTCCATAGGAATTTTTTCTTAATGGCAATTGTAATGCCCCATAGAGGCTTCAAGACACCTCTTATAATGTTACATATTAGGGATTCTGAGGGGAAAATAAAGCCCCACCCACCAGTTAGTTATGGACACATTAAAAATAAGAAACATTGAATTATTTCACGAATCATCATAATGATAAATCATCTTAGACGTCTTTTAGTCCATAATATATTATTTTAAATATTCTATTTTTTCCAACTTGATTCCAATTGTTAATTTATGAAACAAAAAATGAGTGCTAAAAATAATCAACGTGTATCAAAACCAATGTACCCCTATCGCAAATCAAGGATAAGGTATGATTCAATAGAGAAGAAATTAGTATTTTTTTAAATCAAGAATAAATGTTTAATTATGTGATATAAAACAACATATGTCCCTTTTTTATGCAGATTGATGAATCAAAATCTGAAGGCACTTCCATCCCACGTTATGTGCTATGGATGAAGGCTCATATAAATAAGGAGGGTAAATTAGTTGATGAAAAAACCAAAATAGTATGGGAAGCATGTGTAAGTATGAAATAATTTTAATTTGTTATGATTTATAACAATATTATATAAGAATATCTATTTATGTTCATAATTTGTTTTATAGTTTAAACACAATAATAAACAAAAATCATACCATAAGAAATGCTAATTTTCGTAGCATTGAAGAGGCCTGAACAATATGGTCGTGTTTGAGGATTAGGCTTTTCAGTCTCTCCTTGAAAATATTTCAAGGAGATTAAACAACATGAAGATACATAAAATATGGTAAGGTGATTTCAAACAAAAATATACTCACTATAAGATATTATTTTGGTTTCCGGTTTGGAAGACCAATGTATGAGAAAGGATCAAAGTGAACCAGTGGTGGAGAAAAGATTTGCACATGAACCAGATGATTCTACTAGATTTGAGGATAGTCATCCCCTCCAATTGCATACCATACCCAGGTTAATCAATTTCATCAATAATATTTCTCTTTAATGTGATTCAAACAACTTCTGTTAGCTTTACATTATTAAAAGCTTAGAGGGTGTAGTTTTTTGTGATTGGTATCTGTCAACACCGTTGCACCATTGCCTTGCGATGGGTATAGTGTATAATATTCCGAGAGACTAACTACACCATCATGACCTCACAAAAGATCACATGAGAGTGGTTATTGAAATAGATCAGGATCCACTTCTATGTTTTCAGTTCTAATTGATGGTCTAGATATTACAATTGTCATTGGTGCTATTGGAGATTTCATAACATGGACATATAATCATATAAATATACATGAGGTATGCATTTAACAAATTTTTTCTTATGAAAAATTTGTAATAGTGGATAATAAAAGGTCTGAAGTGAGTTATGATATTCCAGATGCATAAAGCGGTGGAGAAACGAAAGGTCAAATCAAGAAAATCTAGTGAATCAACCAAGAAAACAAAAAAACTTATGAGAGTTCCTTCTCCCCACAAGTTACAAAGAAACATTTATTATCATTATAACATCATTCAGAGACCTAACCTAAAGGTAAAATTATGTCTTCAATTGAAAATGATGAATAAATATATAGATATTCCATGAAAAACAGAATTGGTCCTGAGACTCTAAATGAGATTCTCAAGTATGAATGGTGGGGCATCTTAGCTGTGAATGTTTACATAAGGTAAATTTTTATAATACATCTATACAAATAGTGATCTAATAAGTTTATTAAAGTTAATAACTATTCATATTTTCTATAAGAATCTATATTACTGCTATAAAAAGTGAAGATCATCTGAATCACTATTTGGATTCATTATTCCATGTATCATTTCTATGACAAAACTTAATTTAAATGGTCAAAATATTATGTAGAAAAAAGATTAGTTACTCGAAGCATTTACTAAAAATTTATTAGAGGTAAGAAACCTTTTTATGACTACAATGAAAAGGAGAAACTTTAAAATATAATCACATATAATATATTTTTAATTTTTTCAATTATTAATTGTTTTTAGGGCTCACCGCATGCTAATCACAGTAAATCTGGACACCCCAAATATTTATTTTTTGGATCCAATGCATGGATATACAAATAAAACCAACACACATTATGTTTATTGTGATTATTTAATACAATAAATTCAAAATGTTTTAGATAATATTATAATTATATGTTAAATATGTGTTTTAACAAGAATTTTGGTTATAATAGAGAGGTAGCTAAATATAAGGTAAATAATGGCAAGAAGTTAGTGTTAGAAGAGATAAAGCCTATGAATTACTAAAAATGAAACAAAATTAAGGTATATATATTAATATTTAACTATTAAAACATTTAAAAATAATTTAATTATTTTGGTCAATATTTCTGTAGTTTTTGAAACAAGATAATGACATCGATTGTGGATATTATATTTTCAAATTTGTGGGATAAATCACAAATCATGAAAATACTAGCATCTCCGAAAAGGAAAATTTTGAAGTTAGTTACAATTTCATTAAATATATTTCATAATCATTTTATTTTCTACATTTTATTAGTACTATCAAAATTTCTGACAAACGAGATACTCAAAAGAAGAAATAATTTTTTTTAGATATGAGTGGGAAGTGTACTTTTTTTCAGAATGTATGCCAAAAAAAATTTAGGTGATTAATTGCTATATTTTTTTTATCTAATATGAATTACGATATTTGAAATATATTTTGTGTGTGAATAATTAGTGACAAAATGATTATATATTATTTTTGATCTCTTTCTCAGGGAGAATATTAATAGGAGAAATCAATTTTATGAAAAGTGCTGACCTGAAGACAATAAAATTGTTTGGAAATCATGGAAGCGAAGGAGGAGGTAGAGTAAGATGTGGAGGCAGAGACATAGGTATAGGATGAGTCAGATTCGAAGACTAACATGGAGGAGGAGGAAGAGGAAGAGACCAAGGTAGAGAATAATGTGGAGGAGGAGGCAAAGCACTGACTTTTGAACAATAAATTTGTTGGGAAATGAAGTATAATGAGGATCATACCAAGATTGTGTTTGAGACGAATTATTAAAACCCAACACTTGTCACTTAAGATAAGAGATATTGTGCAAGTTCTTTAGGTGGATTGTTAAAATATTATTTTCCATCACTTATTTAAATGATTTTATATAGGGAAGTAATCCACCTGTAAGATCATTCTATGTTGGAAGTTCCAATTTCTACAGTAGTGTTATTGAAGAAACATATGTACAACTCATAATCATCAAAAAAATATATAATCCATCTAAATGTTTGAATAAGTACGTGTTTAATCAATTGTCAAAGTCAACAGGTGTATGGAATACCAATTAGAGGAAAACTAGCATTTATATATCATGGTCATCGAGGAGGGTTGGTGTCAAAGTGTCCTTTATCAGGTTAAAATTGACATTTAAATACGAAAAAGTGTTACTCACTAAAAACTGAGCAAACATGATCATATTTTATTGATAATTTAATAAAACTATTCATAATTGATTTTTGATGTGTATGAATCAGACTCATGTCAAACCCACACACAATGTGACCTGTATGACTTAAAGTGCCTGTTTCCAATTTAAAATGAAATTTTAGTAAAAAACACAAGTTGTGTACTCAAAACTGAGGAAAAATATTTATATTGTTTTTATAATTTAGTATAATGATCCATACGTCATTTTCTATGTGTAGAAATCAACCTCACCTTAATTCGATGCATGGTGTGACTGGTATGACACCGGGTGTGTTTTTTATTCAAAAGTGACATTAATTTTAGTATAAAAACTATTTACATATTCAAAAGTAAGAAAACACAATTGAATTGTTTTTTACCTTTTTAAAATGATATATACATTATTTTTGACACATATGAATCATCCTCGCCTCAATTCAATACATGATGTGATCGATATGACTCAAAGTGTCTGTTATCAGTTTAAAATTTAAAATTTAATACCAAGAAGTGTCACACATTGAAAACTAAGAAAACTCAATTGAATTATATTCATAATCTTAGAAAGAGATTCATAATTAATTTTTGAAATGTGTGAATTATTCTCATGTCAAACCCACAAAATATGCGACCTGTATGGCTCAAAATTACAGTTTCGAGTTTAAAATGACATTTTAGTAAAAAAAGTGGCTTATTTAAAATTGAGGAAAATCATTCATATTGTTTTGATACATTATTAAATGATCCATAATTCATTTGGTGTGTGGAGGAATCATCTTAACCTCAATCTGATACATGGCATGACAGGTATGACTCAAAGTGTGTTTTTTATTCAAAATTGAAATAATTTTTAGTGAAAAAACAACTAACATAATCAAATCCAAGAAAAGGGATTAAGATTATTTTGTAACTTTATGAAAATTACCCATAAGTCATTTTTAAAATATAGGAATTATGTGCACCTCAATCTGATACATGATGTAACTGGTATGACTCAAAGTGTTTGTTATTAGTTTAAAATTGATATTTTAATACAAAAAGTGTCACTAACTGAAAACCAAGAAACCTTGCTTAGATTTCCTGATAATTTAGGAAAAAGATTTAAAATTAAATTGTGAAGTTTATGAATTATTTCCATATAAAACCCACACACAATGTGACCTATATGATTCAAAGTTCCAATTTCCAGTTTAAAATGACATTTTAGTAAAAAACACAAGTGGCGTACTCAAATATGAGAAAACGCATTTGGATTGTTTTTATACTTTATGAAAACAATCCATAAGTCATTTTAGATGTGTAAGATTTAGATTCACCTTAATCCAATGCACAATATTACCGGTTTGACTCCAAGTGACTTTTTATTCAAAATTGACAGTAATATTTGTGAAAAAACAACTCACATACTCAAAAACGAGAAAACACATTCATATTGTGTTGATAATTTTTTAAAATGATTAATAAATATCTTTTTACATATATGAATTATACGCACCTTAATCCAGTACACGATGTTCTCAGTATGACTCAATTTTTCCATTATGATTTTAAAATTTTCATTTTAATACAAAAAAGTGCCACTCAGAGAAAATTGAGAAAAAACACTTGGATTGTCTTGATAATTTAGAATAATGATTCATAATTAATTTTTTATATTTACTAATAAATATCATATGAAACAAACACACCATGTGACCTCTATGATTTAATGTGTTTGTTTCGAGTTTAAAATTAAATTTTACTAAAAAACAAAAGTGGCGTACTCAAAACTGAGGAAGCACATTAGGATTTTTTTGATACTTTGGGAAAATGATTAACTAATCATTTAGGATGATTAATAATTTTTTGTACCTCAATCTGATGAATTGTGTTACTATTATGACTCCAAGTTCATTTTTATTTAGAATTGACGTTAATTTAATTGAAAAAAACTGACATACTCAAAACCGAGACAACACCTTTAGATTGTTTTAATAATTTAGGAAAAATAATCGATAAGTCATTTTTTATGAGTAAGAATCAACCAAACCTTAATTTTGTTAAAGGTGTTACCATTATGACTCCAAATGTCCGTTATCAGTTTAAAATATACATTTTAATAAAAGAGTCCCACTCACTGAAAACTGAGAAAACATGCTTGAATTTTCTTAATAATTTATAAAATAGATTCATAATTCATTTATAAAATGTATGAAACAGTCTCATGTCAAACCTACACATGATTCCACCTATATGATTCAGAGTTATTGTTTTCAGTTTAAAATGACATTTTAGTAACAGACACAAGTGACATCTCAAAACTGAGGAAACACATTCATATTATTTTGATAATTTATAAAATTTATCCATAAGTGATTTGAGATGTGTTGGAATTAGTTTCACATCAATATGATTTGAGGTGTGAATGGTATGACTCATAGTGTATATTTTTATTGAAAACTATCATTAATTTTAATAAAAAAATCCGACGTACTCAAAAATGAGAAAACACATTCGGATTGTTTTGAAACATTAGGAAAAAATCCATAAGTAATATTTGACTTCTAGGAATGAGTTTACCTTCAATTCAGCTCACAGTGTGACCGATATGTCTCCAAGTAATTTTTTTTTCAAATTTGACATTAATTTTAGTAAAAAAACAACTAACATACTCTATAATAGTGTTTTTTGTATTAGTGTTAGATATTTTATTTCATCTAAATTTTGTTTTTTTATCTAAATTTTAAAATTTCCATTTTATGTTTCTGGTGATTCTGTGTGTTGATATAACACATTGCATGACCTATTTCTTGTGTTGCAATGTGCTATAACATCACATTACTATATTCCCTTTATCAAATCTACTAAATACACTGATAAAGGAGTCATTTATCGTTTCTAAATTAAAGTGATGATAAATGGTTCATTTTATCTGTGCTTATAAAAGAACATATAAATGTGTTATTTATCAAAAAATTTTTGCACTGAAAAACCACCCCTTTATTATAACTTTTATAGCATTGATAAAAGCCTTGTCTTGTTAACCGCACTGCGGTAGTCAACACTTTTCTAGCACAGATAAACGACAATTATAGAACTGTTAAAGGCCTCTTTTTAACTTTTAATATATAAAAATCATTTGTGGTGAATAAATATGATGCATTGATATATAATCTTGAGTTTTGATCATCCATGAAAGTTACAATAGATCATATTGTAGGTGACATGCATGAAACTATCATGCATGAAAGGTTAATCCATATCTAGTATTTTTTTCATGAAATGTATTTCGATGTATAGATTTTTATACTATAATAATTATAGTGAAACAAAGTTGAAAAAATGATATAGGCTCAAAGAATTCTTTCAAGATGAACCATAGTTGTTCATTTTGTGTAATTAAGAATACCCAAACCCATTGGTTATTAAATTGATAAAAATAATGTGTTTTTTATAACACATTTAAATAGATATTTTTACTGAGGAATTGATGAAAAATGTTTTAAAATGATAAATAAAATGTTTTATTTATCAAATTTTTTAATGAATAATTATTTACCCATTACTTGGTGAATAAATGAATGACTTATTCTGGGATATTAAACATGAGTTAATCTCCAAAATAAATGAGGAGATAATTTCTATCCTTTAATAGAATTAAAAAGAAAAAAAGTACCACTAGAAATGATTGTGGTGTTTCTATATTCCTAGAATAATTATCATGACAATGATGAGAATAATATTGATGATATTATTAGTGTGAATATAATTAAATTTATAGGTGATGAGAATTAATTTTAATTGAGAACTATAGTGCATATTGAAAAATTATTCTGAGAGAACCTAATACGCAAAATCATTGAGGGGAGAAATTAATTTGAATATAGGAGTCCTTGGGAGAGATTTGCCTAAGTATTTGAAGACTGTGAAGAATTAGATCATTCTAGATCTGGTGTGAAAGAGTTTCAATACCAAATTTCATATTTAAAGAATCTATTGAAGATCTTAAAGGTCTATAGAAGAAATTTGGATCCTAGAGAATCATTAAAGGGGATCATTTTATGAATGCGATTATTTTTCTATTGGATAAATCTCAAAGAGAAGAGGATCTATGAATAGTAGTGTCAAACGAGTTGCTGGCGAGGCTCAATGATTGGTATGTATTACAAAACAAAGTAAATATAAGGTGGCTGGGGTGTCTAAACAATGGTGTAATAAATGTTTGTGGAAGGGTTGTAGAACTAGAGACCACTTGAGGATCAATTTCTGGGGATTATAATCAATTATTTCCAAATACATAAAATTGGGGGGTATAACCAATCAAACTCCTTTGAACTCAAGAGACCATTGTAATTTATGATAATATTATTATGGATAATCAATTTCAAAGTGCATAACTAATATAGAAAGGAGTGGGCTTTCTAGATAAATCTTTTAAATAATATATACTATGATATTTCTAATTTTACTATATATGATTTTGAGGCTAAAAAATCATTTAGTGTATTGATAACTTCATCATATTTAAGAGGTTGAGTTAATAAAATTAATAAAAAGAGTAGACCGTGGATTTACACCCTCTCAATCATTCATAATTGATCCTTAGGCTTTACAAGGGGTTTTAGAGGGTTGGTTCAGGATAAAGATATAAGTTTTCCCTTATTTTTTAATATACTTAATGAATTTCATGTTCCAATAAGACTTTTATATTCCTAATATAGGTAAAATGGAAGATGTTTGTCTATAAACAAGTCTATAAGTTTCAACCAAGACCCAAAATAATCAATAAAAGAAGAGAGGTAAGGGAACAAAAAAATAATACAAAAGTAAAGGAAGAAATAGTACTAACAAAAGGTAATCAGAGTGTTACATGTAGAAATAATTCTTTTAATTATGATTCCTTTAATGAATATTGTTCTAGATGTAATGATGGTATACCACTTGGTGACATACATTCAAATATTAAATATCATATAGAGAAAATTTACATTGAAATGATGAATTGTTTTATTATAACTATCAAGGGTATTTAATATGGAAAATTATAGATGGAAGAAGAAGATAATTAAATTAAAGAGGAATTGTAAAAAACAATTTGGTATATATAACACTCTAGAAAAAATTTAAGAGAAAAAATGAAATAATATCACTTAGAAATGAAAAATATGGTAATTCTATTGAATAATTACAAAGAAATTTATATGATATATATATATATATATTAGATTTTTTTCACTAAAACATTTCTATACTTGAAAAATGGAATAAAACCTCTATGAATGTTAATTATTTTCATTTGGGTTTTAAGGAAAAAAATAATCAATGGGATAGGAAATTATTTATAATAAAAAAATAGCTCATGAATAAAAAATCATGGTATCCCATGGGTCTATGAGGAATTTTACAGGTATAAATAAGTGCATGAGGTCATCCTTTCATTAAGTGGGATCATCATCTTAAAGGATGGTATCCTATAACCCAAAAATTATCTTTTTTACTAATGTTTTTTCACTTGTTGGTATATGTTTAAAACCAAATTCTTAATAAATATTGAAGGTGAAATTTTTTTAAAAATACACCAAATCATCAATGGAGTATTTTAGAAAATATAAGAGGAGTGAATCCCTAAAGGGTATCCAAAAGGGTGGTGGATATAATAAAAAACAAGGCACATGGCCTATGAAATCAAGAATGATTTTACCAGAAATGAAAATAAGGATAATAATAGGCCATTTTTGGTGTTGTAACATGTTTTGAGCACAAGTAATTTGAATGTTGGCAAAACATGCCACTTTAGAAAACTATAAAAATAAACAAGTAATGGGGTTAAAAGATTAATAAAGTAGAAACCTACTAACTGAATGGTGAATATTGAAGAATAAAAAAATTTCATGACTTGAGGAGTAAACATAAGAGTAGTGATAAATTAAATAATCCCAAATAGATAAAGAAAGAAGTAATGACTCCAATCAATGGAAACATGAAGATAACTAGTGACTTGTGTGAATGTTAAATGATGTTAACATCTAACAAATGTTTGAAATGTCTACCTATATATCTATAGTTGTATTAGATTAAAATGAAAGAACATGAAAACACATGGGGTCAAATTACTATAGTTTAAAAAGAAGTTTCACACAAAGTAAATAAGGAGACAAGAAGGAAAAAGTGTCCTAGGATAAGAGGAGTCTCCTAGCCTAATAATTATTTTTGATAAACCAAGAGGTTTATTTCTATTTACTTATTATTATTAATTATATAGAACTAAAATATAGGGAATTTAAGTAGTTGTATAAGGCTATCACTATTGGGAAGTATAAAAAATTAACCTTTATGGAGTTTACTGACTATCGTGAAATAGATAAAGAATTTTTATTCCCATCAGGGGTAGAATCCTTGAGGAGAATCTATAATATATTAAGTCTAAAATTCTAGATAACAATTTAAGACCATATTAAATGGTATGTGAGTAAAAATTTCATCCGTTATCCTTTTCAAAATAAACATATTTTTTAAGGTCTGGTATTGGTTGATGATAATATGTAATAAAGGGGTATTTTTCTTTTCATTTGATATTTTTGATATGTTTATTGAGATGTGCATAGGATATAACATATTTCTTGGTAATTTTTTATATATAATCTATTTTAGAAATAAGAAATTTATGATATTTGGATCACATGTATAGATTTTTTATAGACAACATAGATAAATATGTATATATATCTCTTATTTTCTATACTAGATTAGCCTATAAAAATTTAGAGAAAACTTGCTAAACTCTCTTTGCTGAGAGACCCATTTGTTATCATCCTTCTCTCAGAAAAAAGGGGGAATAAAATTATGAGTGCCTTGAAATGAAAAATAAAAAAGTAGAATACCCCTTTAAAGGACCTCTTAATTTTACTATAAATATGGGGGAGAAATAAATGTGTATTCACATTGAATTTTATGATGGGAGGATATATTGAAAATAAAATACATATTCTAAGATTTATTAGACCAAAAAAGTATTTCATTTTTTTTCAATGATTTATTATGTTTTTAGTGAATGGAGATGCGGTGATGATTCTTGGGGGATTATTATGAATTAATAAAAGGAATTGGATTTTATTATTGAGAAATTATCCTTAGATATCAAAAAATTAAAGTACTATTCTTCATTACTCAAAAGTAAAATGTTCTAATGGTGAACATATATTAAAATTTATAACAACAAGTATTATTGGTATTTTGATGAATTCAAAGGAAATTTTTTCAAGGTGGATGATTAAATGATAATTTATTTTAGGACCATACATAAATATATCTTTTATTCATGAATATTAATTTAGGTGATTAAAATTTGAAAATATTTTTTTGCAAGATGATCAATTGAATAGAAGGACATGCAAGATTCAATTATTTCATGAAATGATTATTAGTGATAATTATAAAAAATTCCATTCAAAAATATTTGTATTTTTGAAAAAATATATTTGATATGTCTTAAAACTGTAGTAAATAATATATAAAATATTTTTTTAAGAGTTTATTAAATAAAATTTCCAGCCCCTAGTTAGGTAAGGGGATGGATCAATCACACAAGTGAGAGCTATTCTAAATTACATGTGATCCAGACCGCATGGTCAGATTGAGGTGGTTAGGAGAATAGTATAACCTAAGATCTTACATGGTCATGCATAGAAATCATAAAACATACATAGTATTGGGAGGTGCATTGCTCTGGTGATGTGGTGTACACTATGGGTGTTTGTGTGAAGTTTCCTTATAGTGAACCTACTTTTTATTACATGACTATTATATCATTTTAATGTAAAAATATAATATTTATACATTTAATGATTGAAAGGTTTGGTATCTTGATAAAATTTAGATAATAAATAAATTATAAATAATAAAATATAATCAATTTCTTCTTAGCAAATGTAGTCACCTGAGGATATACATTAAATAAAACTGTGAGCTAAATGCCTAGTCAGGTAATGGGTAACTTAGAAGAAGTAAGATACATGAATAAATAGAAAATGGGTTATCATAATCATCATAATCATTTTATAAGCATGGTAACACCATAATAAACATAATAAATACATTTAACAAGGCATGGAATTTGGAGATGCATAAAAATGAAACATTGTGTCCTAATATTCAAATACCACACACATTTGTGAACAAAGCTAGCATCATGTTCATGCATAACATATGTTCATAAATCATAACATCCTTATTATGAAAAATTATGGTGTCATGTTCATGAAAAATGACCATAATCTCATATGACACATCAAATTAATGAACAAATTGAAAGGATATATAAATTCGGTCCCACTTTTAACATTATAATATTTATATAATCATACATGCCACATAGAACAAATAAAAATCATAATAATGAAATAACCCATGGAAAAGAATGGTTTCATAAGTATTTAATAAATAATAATTTCTTGAATAAAATTTTGTGATTCCTAAATAAATAATATAAAAAATATTTTTTATAAACATCATCAATATTGAGAGAAGAAGAAGCAACTCAAGAGGAGTAAAACATGTGTTTTGGAAAGAAAAATCCTTTTGGAAAATATGTGTATTTAAATTATAAATCTAGGTGGAAAATTTTATATCACAAAAATAAAAGGTAATAATAATGAAATGATTTTTAAGGAACATTAAAGGAAGATTCATATTGAAAATGATATTAAATAGGGATAACTCAAAGAAAAGTAGTTGAGTTTAAGAATACCCATACCTAAAATACTAATTCATTTAACCTCTTTTCTTCCTCTTGAATATTAAAATTAGGTTTATTAAAACATTTTCCCCAAAGTGATATAATTTAATTTTTAATTTTTTTTAAATTATACTATTTTTACTATATTTCCTAGTTTCCTTATTTAAATGGAAGACATTTTGATATCACATTTCCTTAAAAAAAATTTGTTTAGCTTCGATTTCGCTATTTTGTTCAATTTAATTTACAAGTTATAATAATAAATTCCAAAAGCCTAATATATATATTTATATATTTATATATAATAAATAGTTTATAATAACCATCCATATAGTTGGTAATAAAAAAAATACTTGGCAACGTCCTCATTGGGGGTTAACCGACAATTGATGGGAATGTTTTCCAAATATGAAGAAAAATAGGTATAAGATATAGATATATAAAAAATATTATTATTAATATAGGTTAAAATCAGTAATATAATGTTAAAATTATAAATAATTAAATATTATATGATTTAATTTTCAAATCAATTCGGAAAGGAGATAGAAGAAGATGAAAATTATAGAAGATAGTGAAAAAAACATACTCTTCTCATAGTGTTGCTTCTCTTGTATGACACTTGAATTCATTGATGAATAGAGTTTTTTTACTCTAAAATATACCTAGGTTTTAAAAGGAATTAAGGGAGAGGATTTGGGAAGAACTTTAGTTTTGGTATGTGAGGGATTATTTGTTTTACAAGAGGATGGAGAGGTGTTGTTTATACTTGGGGAGAGGCGTATTTTGAGAATAAAATATTAAATAAAATACTATGTCAAAGGTAAAACCTCTAATAGTGAGTTTTTACAACATAAATCATATATCAATGTAATAGTATGGTTTTAGGACATTAAAACCCTTTATAATTATAACTCACTTAGTTAATTAAGAAGAAAAGTGGAAAAATAATTTTTTTTTAAGGGATCACTTTTGACTTCAGGTTTTGGAAAATGATTTTCAGGTTTGGAATTTAAGTTTATTATATTTTAATGAATCATTTATAAAATTAAACATTTTTTTGAAACATAACTTCTATAAGTGATTATATCATTATTAAATCATGAATGATGTAATTTATAATACACCGGTTATATGAAAAACTATATTTTTACTATTCACAAAAAATTGAAGTATTTTATAAAATTACCAAAAATTAACTGATGGAAAATTTTCATATGATAATTTCAAAAATGATATTTAAAAAAAAATCAATAATAGATAATTTTAATTTTTTATATAAATTATGATTTTTACAAGACTTTAAATTATAGTTTATTAAAAATGTGTCTATATTTTCTTTGAGTTTATTAATCATGATATTTATTTTTAGATATTATAATATTTATTTTTATGTATATTACTCATGATAAATATTATTTATATCAATTTTTTTAGGTTAGATTACTAATCAAACGGTCAGGTTACTATTCCCAATGATCAAGTTAGTATTCCCAATAGTCTGTTTACTATTTTAATAGGCACATTAGCATTCCCACAATCACATTACATCATATAAATAGCACTTAATTATTTATCTCAATATTCACTACAATTCATCCCAAAGTTTTATATTTTAATTTTATATGATGTAGATTGGTTTACTAATATTTTGTTTTATTTCTGTAGTGTAGAAAATGGGGGTGATGATTCTAATAGATTAAGGTGACCCATATTTTTCTATTTTAGATTTTCTATTTTATATTTTTTCCAATTGTAATTTATAAAATTTTCATCAGTTTTACAGCTGACTAATGTAATGATATTTATTAATGAATTAAAGTGTTGATGGTTTCTCTATGTTCTCTACATGTATAATACTTATATAATATAATATAACACGCATTTATTTATGAAAAAATTATCATTTGTAAAGTCTGGGTCACTACATTCTTCCCACATTTAGAAATTTAATCCCTGAAATTTCAAATCATATTCTCGACTAGGAATAGGTAAGGGAACTTTTGTTTCATTATTTCCTTTGGTTCCCATGTTTCCTCTTCATACTTATAGTTCTGAAAAAATTCATAGACAAGGAGATTTGTCTTATTGCGTAGAACATTGGATTTAATTTCCAAGACCCTCACAGGCTACTCTTCATAAGAGATTTTATTCTTCAGTTGTACCACCTTCAGATTCAGTACATTTGAGGTATGAGGTATTTATTTCATCAATTGAGATATTTAGAACAAATCATGAAATTGAGCCATATTTAGTGAATATGAAAGATGATAGGCCATTTCTCTTATACGGTGAAGTATATCAAAGGTTACAATGCACATAGGGCTAATCATCCCTTTATTTACTAGCCACATGACTATGTTCCATGATTTTATTCTAAGGAAATTTATATTCTCCAAATTCATACTCCAAGTTCCCTCGATGGTTTTTAGAAAAAAAACTTTTTTCGACCCTAAAAACCTTTTATATGTTTTTGTATTGATTGAACATTATTTATCATATCATGCACAAGATCAAGTCCAAGTATCTTTTCTTCACCAAATTCTCCCAAAAATTAGGTGTTCTACATTTCTACCCATATAAAGATTCATATGGAGCCATTTGAATAATTGTATTGAAGCTTTTGTTGTATGAGAAAAATAATATTTATAGATGTTGATCCCATCCACCTTTGAATTCTCAACATTTCCTTGAGTGTATGAATTGTCCTTTCATATTAGACATCAGTTTTGGGGTGATATGCTATTTTGAAATTCAGTTCAGTTCTAAAATCATATTGGAAACTTCTACAAAATTTTGATTTGAATGTTGGATCATGATTAGAAATGATCTAAAGTGGTACCCTATGTAGCATCTCCACTTACATTACATATATCATGGAATATTTTTCAACAGATAAATATTCTCAAATAGCGATGAAGTGGGAAGTCTTGGTGAGTTGATCAACCACAAACCATATCTCATTATTTCCATTGGATTTCTTTAAGAGACCTGTGATAAAGTCTATAGTTAGATTATCCAATTTCTAAGTTGGTATTGGCAATGGTTGCATTATATCTTTGGGATTATAATTCTCTTATTTAATTTCTAACATACCAAGGACCATGAGGTGTACTCTACAATATAATTTTTTATTTTTCCCAACTGGAATTGCTCTTGAAGATCACATTAAATCATGGTACTTCTAATATGGATAGAGAAAGGTGAGCTATGTGCATTATCCGAAAATCTCTATATTTTTCTTAAGTGATATAGGAACACAAATTCTAGTTCCAAATTGAATGACACCATCCTCATCATTATGGAAATTGTGTAGCTTCCCATACTTTATTGGTTTTAGCTTACTTTTAATCTCCATATCATCCATTTATTATTCATTAATATGTTCTTAGATTGATGTTCTGAAAATCATTTGGGAATGGTAGGATGTATTCCCTATCATTTTGATTTCCAAATCCATCTTTTTCATATCCATAAAGACAAGGTGTTTCTTAATCAACATTATAGAAAACGTAAAAGGTAATTTTATGTTAAGAACATAAACTACCTTTTTCTCTTTTCCTAGATGGTAGTGAATATAGAAATCTTAGTTCTTTAATTTCTCTAACCATATTCCTTGATACATGTTGAGTTCCTTTTGTGTGATAGATACTTTAGACTCATATGATTGGAATATATGTGACACTTCTCACCATGAAGATATTGTTTCCAAATTTCACATCAATGTTCACATCTTCTGACTCTAGATCATGTGTCATGTATTTTTTCTCATGGATATTTAATTATTTTGAGGCATAGGCTATAACTTTTTTATTATTCAAGAGTAAAGAACCTAATCATTTCCTTAAAGCATCACTCTATATCACAAAACCTTATACACTTATTGGTAGTGTGACTACATGCATAATTATTAGACTCTTCTTTGGATCCTCAATGATTCCCTTACATTCTTATGTTCATAAATTTATCCCAATTTCATGTTAACTTAGTCATCGGTCTAGAAAATCAGGATAAATTTCTCAAAAAACATCGTTAATACCCTTCCATGCCATTAAAAATTTGGATTTCTATGGAACTAGTCAGTCTCAGCCATTCATCAATTGTTTTTTCTTTGAAGGGTCCATAAAAATTCCCTCACTTTTGATCACATGCCCCAAGTATGTGAATTATTTCATCGAAAAGTCACAATTTTTGAACACAGTATAAATTTTCTCTTTCCTTAATGTTGGAAGTACAATCCTTAGATTCTCTTCATGTTCCTTATTTATATTAGATTAAATGAGAATATCATCAATAAAAACCACCACAGATATGTTGAGGTTGTCTCTAAATACTCTTATATTAAAATAAATGATGATTATAGTGGAATTTATAAGTAAAAAGGGAATCACTATGAACTCATAGTGTCCATACCTTGTACGTAAGGCTTTCTTATGAATATCTTCCTTCATCAAATTCTGTTGATGATATCGAGAATGAATATACATCTTTTAGAAGTACTCATATCCTTGTATTTGATAAAATAATTCATCAATAACTTGTATATGATACTTTTTGTTTATGGTGTTGTTTTTTAGATCCCAGTAATCAATACACAACTGCCTTGATCATTCTTATTAAAAAAGAACATTTGTTCACCCCAAGGTAATGCACTAGGATGTATGATCCCTTTATCCAAATGCTATTGCAGCTACCTCTTTAACACCTCTAGTTCGACCAGGGACATCTTGTTGGGGAATTTAGAGATAGCAGTTGCTCCAAGTATAATTTCTATTGAGAACTTTATCCCATAATATAAGGGAAGTATCAGTAACTATTCAGGAAATACAGTAATTTATTCCCTAACAATAAGAATTTCTTTAAGGTTGATACATTCCTTTAAATCAAACATTTATCTTGGGTATGCTTAATCATAGGGTATTAACACCCACACCACTAATGGATTTCCCAAAGTATATTCATGATCTTCCTTTGATTTTTGTATTAGCATGAGATGGTTTAGAACATGAAAAGTTATTTTCTTTCCCAATAGTAAATGTGTTCTCTGTGTAACGAGTGTCAATCCATGCCTAGTATAGCATCTAATTCCAATAATGGAATGATTATGAAATTCAATGGAAGAATAGTCCAACATATTATAATTAGTGAAAAGTCTAAAACTTGATTTTAAATGATCATAAAACTTGGTGTTTTCAAATATATCTCCACTTCTAGTTATTGACACATCAAAGATTTAAACCTCTAAAAATAGATTTTGGGGAATATCTTTTTTATTTCCAACATTACCCATTCTTTGGAACTTTTCATACCCTACAAAAATAATTTTATCATCCTTAAAAAGAAAAGTCAAATAAAAAATGAATTAAGGAACATACCTTCTCAACATACCAACTCCACACCTCCTAAATAATAACATGTCATTCAAAAAATAAAAATTAAGGTATAAAATAAATTTCTTCCTTTAGTTTTGTGAGAGTCATCTAGGAATGATTCCTACATCTAATGATTTCAAAAAATATTCATACCATAGATATTTTACATTGAATAAATTAAGAAATATTTTTTCAGAAATGAAGAATTAAATTTTTGTAGGTTCATCATTTTGAGTATGGGATAGCATAGAAATATAGTCAGAAATAAAATTTTAGATCCTTATTTTCACCTTATTTACAATTCAAATTATTTTAATAAAATGTTTCATCCCATGAGTCTTAGAATAGATTATTTATTATCCTTAAAATACATGAGGCTTGTATAATCAAAAAATATTATAACCTTGGTCCCAATCAAATATTGTCTAAATTTTTCAAGAGAAAATATGATACAAAATTATTATTTATCTATTGTAGTGTAATTTTTTTTAGAATCATAATGAAACCAAATTTAATAATATATAATATACAACCTATTTTATTTTATCTATACCAGAACAACTCCTATGGAAACATTTCTATCATCACACATAACCTCAAATGGGAGTTTCTAATCCAAATTCAGGATGATGGTAGAAAGTGTGAGTTTTTCCTTGAGAATATTGAATGATTTAAATAACATTTAATAAAAAATTAAGGGTGTTTCATTAACCAAAATTTATCAAAGGGGTATTGTGATCTTTGATAAGTCCTTAAAAAATATTCAGCGAAAACCAGTGTGCGCCAAAAAACTCATAATTGCTTTCACAATTTCTAAAGGTGGTAAATTTATAATGACCATGATTTTAACATTATCAACTTCTATTCTCTTATTTAAAACCTTTTGTCCAAGAAAATTTCCCTCGATCTCTATAAATTTACCCTCTTCCTAATTAATAACAAAGTTGGTCTCTTGGAATATTTGCAAAATAGACTCCAAAAAATTAAAATAGCTTTCAAAATTGCATCTAAGGATTGAAAAATAATACAGAAATACCAAAATAATCATCACAATAAAATCAATAAATATTTCCATCATACACCATTAAAATCTATCTAGATCACTACACAAGACAAAGGGAATTCTCTGATAATTTTTTTGAATGGGCATATGAAGGTAGTTTTTTCCTTGTCTTGTAGAGCAATAGGAATCTAAATATAACCAAAATAACCATCCAATAAACAAAAAAATAATTTCTAACTGACATATTAAAAATTTGATCCAAAAATGTATTGGGAAAGTGATATTTTCTTCTGGATGAAATAAGTTTTATGTAATCTATACATACCCACTATTTGGTAACTATTCTAGTCTGGATTTTCTCATTATTTTCATTGGTAATAACTGTGGCACCACCCTTCTAAGGAACTAATTATACTGGACTAACCCAAGATCTATTTGAATTTGGTAAAATAATTCCAGCATCTAATGACTTCATTGCTTCCTCCATAATGATTTAATTTATATTTTTATTAAGGTTCCTTTGTCCCTCAACCTTTAGTTTATAATTAGGCTCCATTAGGATCCTATGCATCCAATATTATGGGTCTATTCATTTGATTTCAGTAACAGACCAGGCTATAGTAGTTGTAAAACTTTTCAACACATCCATCAGTTTCTACTCTAGAGTGTTTTTAAGCCTAAATGAAATGATAATTGGAATTAAAATATAATCACCCATAAATGAGTATTTAAGGTGAGATGGTAGTGGTGTGGCCTTTAAAATATGTATTGGGGAACTATAGGGTATATTTTTGGGTCTTGGAGTCGCTAAGTCTTGAATATATATCTTAAATAAACTTATATAAAATGCCTCTTCTTCATCATTACTATCATTGGTAAAATACTCCTCAAATTCAAATTCTTAAAATGGGTTTAAAATGTTTTCTTTTTAAAATTAATCAATTTATTTTATAAAATCTCTCTTATATTCATCTAATAGCACTACTTCTTTACTAGAAATGATTCCCATAAAATTTTCAACACACGTGGTGTAACCATTTGTTTCTTCATTCATTCTAAAAAAATATTATTCTTTATCAACAAAAGGAAATTAAGATTCATTCAACTTATCACTAGAAAAGTTTCTAGATTATGGAGACACTTTTCATTTTTGAAAAACATTAAACTCTAATCTTTTCCTTGCTAGATAGTAAATAATGTTTCCATTAGAAACATATATTATATCTCCTTCAGTAGAAAGTAAGGTACAACCAATAATTATAGGGATTTTCTTATCACACTCCATATGAAGCATAATAAAATAAATTGTTAAAAATAGTTTCCTAACCCCTAAAATAAAATCATAAACTCTTCTTATGGGGTAACTAATGTATCTATTTTCCAAATTCAAGACAATAGTAATGGGAATTATATCTACTAGTCTCAAATACCTGAATACTAAGTGAGGGATAAGGTTAACACAATATGTAAGGTTATAAAGGCATTTAACATGTCTACAATTTATAAATGTATATGGAATCACAATACTTTAATGAACTTTGTTCTTAGGAGCTATCCTATTCTAAACTATAGAAATAAAATCATTAAGGATATAAGTTTCAAATTAATCAAGTGATTCCTTATTTGAATTTTTTTAAGAATTTTTAGATATGAAGGGACTTCCACTAAATGTTATAAGAATTGGATATTAATGTGAATATTTTAAAAAAATATAAATTTGAGAATCTCAAGTTCATGATTATTATTTTTATTTCACATGGAAAAATGAATATGTGCCGGAAAATTATTTAAAATTTTATTTATCCATTCAAGGGATTTATCAATCATTTATTTCCATTTATTTTTCATTCTTTTCAGCTGCTTATCATCTTGATTAATTGGTGGAGTAGTAGGTTGTACATATATTTCAATACGATTTTCCATATTTCTTGTTTCAACAAATTTTTTGTTTTGGTCCAAATTATATTCTATAATTTTAGTTATAGTAGTTTTAGTATTCCTATGGTATATTGGTTAGTCTGAAGACCACTCCCAGTAGTGATAACCATTATATTATTCCAAGAATTGACTTTATTATCATATTGTAATTTTCATTTTTCTTTTTTATTCGTTCTCTTTGAAAATTATCCATTTGAATTTCTTTGTTTTCCATCATAATATCAGAATGAATTTTATCAAAAATCATATTTTTATTTTATTTTTATCAATTTTAGTTTCGAAGTTTTCATCTTTTTAATCCATCATATTCAAAATTTGGTCACGTGTAGACCACATTTTCCCCTCAAAGATCCATTGATAACTATGAGGATATCTACTTGATTGGTTCTGAAAATGTTTACTAGGATACTATTGGAAACTATGGGGAATAGAAGGTCCAAAAATTCAATTCAAGTGTGGTTTAACTTGAAAAAATTTATTATTTTTATTCCTATTAAAACCAGTGCGGTGGAAATAGGGTGGACCCCACACTGAAGGTGTGTGAAGAACCAAGAAAAAAAAAAGTAACAAATAATAAGAAAATAATGAAATGTGTGGTAATGTGATGTGAGATAAAGTGTGATATATAGTGAGAAAAGATTATTTTTAGTTGAGAAAACAAGATTAAATTCAATCCAAGAGAATACGAGGAAATCATTAGAGAATATAACTTAAATTTTGATTTTCAGTTCTTTAATTGATTAATTCTTAAAGAAAATTTCTATTGAATTATCAGTATTATCAGTGGTCATGAAATCTTTTTTAATGATAAAAGGATCTAATGGATGGATTCAAATATCTATCAACCTTTAAATTCATTAATCTAAATAAAATATTAAATATATATTGACAATATCAAATTTTCATTTTATTTTTAATAAAATAAATCCAAATAAAAAGAAATAAAAGGAATGAAGAAAAATAAGAAAAATGAAAAAAAATTTATTCCCCTTCAAAATTTTAGTTGGAAATCATATTATTGACTATATTAAAAGATAATTATATAACATAGAATATGAAGATAAGGGAAAGAATAGAGGAGATTTCTATATTGATTTATATTCTATCTTCAATGTTTTTTTCTCTTTCCACCACAATTTCTTGATTTCTCAATGTGTTCATAAAATTATATTTCTATTTCTGCTCTAGAATGAATCTCAAAAATTTATATTTTTTTCTCCATATAGAAGTATCCCCTATAATTATGTTACTGATTTTTATAAATAAATCTTCTACCAATATAAACTTTTCTAAACTCACACACCAATCATCACTAACCCTTCACATCTCTCCATTCTAAATTTATGGATTTTATCACGACACTATAATTGTAACAATACTATTCACCTAAAATCATCATGAATAGAAATTAATAATTTCTTCTATTATCAATATTAAATCCTTGATTTCAAAAACCCATGTAACAACTAACTATTCTATACAATTTCCTTCTCCTAATGATCAATCTCAGCTCTACGCGCACATGCAGGTGGTGTAGAATCAATAGATCCTTGGTATCCACCAAGATCAATCTCTCTAGTGTGAAAATCTCAATGGAAGGTGATTTATCAATCACCTTCACCTCAAAACTAAACCCTACTTGATTATCTCAGTGGTCTTCAATAGAATTTTAGTTTCATTGGTGTATTTCTTTGAAAACAAGTAATGAATTACTCTTCAAAAATGTAGTCTTTGTGCCTGAATAATCAATGTCTCTATAAATTTTTAAATCTTCATTGGAACAAAATAATGAACAACATGGAAAAATATGTATTTCTTCAAAAGATTCAAAAGTTCCAATAGAATATTTTAACCATTAATTTTTTTTAGTTTCGATGTTAAATCCATTATCTTCCCATTTCTTCTTTGACCAGATCTCTAACTAAAACACCACAACAACCTTATTCGATCAACTTCTTATCCATAGTTTACCAATATAAAACTTAGATAAGATTCATCAACATGCGTTGGTCAGATTCATATACTTCAATATTCAACAATCAAAATAACACAAGTCATAACTTGACATCATATCCTTCAATAGACTCGGTGAGATCTTGGTTCTTATTTAATAAATCGGTCTCAACTTGGTCCAATACACTCATCGGTGGTGGATTTTTCATTATTAAGATCAAAATAGATTTTGGTTTCTTTGGCCATTATTGGGAAGCCTCACATTGGCACACCTGGTTCTACATCTTCTTTAACTAGTTTTTCACCCATCTTCAATAATTGAGATGTGACATAATTCCACAATAAGCATCAATATTAAACAATGGAAGTAGTAAAATGATTTGTGATATCTATAGGGTCCTCTTTTATGAATTCCATCACATATTTTTTTCTTCAAACATTTACAATATTCAATTTAAGATAATAGTTCATCGTTTTACATAGATCGGCCAGATCTTGATTTAGAGAATACTCATGATGACACTATTATTCTATGAATTCTTCAATATTGAAGGATTTATCAATTTCTTCATTGATCTCAAGCTTTGGAAGGGTATTAAGATAAATTGGGTACACATTACCATCATCCCTAAATTTCAGTTATGTGAATTTCTAGGCAAAACAGACATGTGGATGGGTGATTGAAAATTTCTCAATGTGAATGCCTTATGAGATACACTCCTTAAACGTGGTAATAATCAGTGACATGAATCTGGGAACATTTGGATACATGAGATCCTCTGGGAAATTCATCTATGGAACTTAATCTTCAATTTGGCTACAATATTTTCTTATATATAGTCAATTTTCTCTATAGGAAATTATGCATGTAGTTATTTGTGTTTTGGGTGAAAATATCCAATTTTGGACTTAAAAAGAATAATCTTTTTTTTCTACGTTAATGATAAAATATTTTATGGTAATAATTCTTATTGTTTTTTAGGAATATAAAATGCAATCCAATGTTTTTAAAAAATTACAGAATTAACATTTTAAGTAAATCACAACAAAATAAAACTAAAAATAAACCCCAATATAAAATTTCAAAACTCAAAACATGGGAAATTAATCATTAAACTTATAGAATCTTATAAACATATTAAATTTTTAATTTCACTAAATATTCCATCAAAAACATTAATAATTTATCCAAAAAATATGTGATTATTCATACTGAAAAACAATTATTCCTTTTAGGTCCAAAATTGAATATTTTCATAGAAAACACAAATAACTACACATTAATCACCAGAATAACAAAAAAAATATTATAAAAAACATATTTTGAAATTAAAACACAGTATTTTTAAAAAAGGATGTGGAAATCACGTCAAAGATTTAAATCACATCATTCCTTATTAATAATTTCCATTGAAATGATTTGGAACACTTCAATTATTATGAATTTTAAAAATGTTACCATGTCATTTTTTATTTGAAATTGAGTATATTTGGTTTAGTTAATATGAATTTCTCATGTAATTATTGTTGGAATACTAATGTGATAATGTTTCCCCCAGCCCACTTTTTTATTTTTACATTTGTAGTATTTCTTTTATCATACCCGGGAAAAGGGAAGGAACCACTTAGCGATGGTGGTTGTTCTTGATTAGTGAGACCTAGGTATTTTCAGATGAAAAGTAGAATATTTTATCCACTTGTTATGAGGAGATCTTGTGGTGATTCAATCTTTGGGTTTTGTGATGTTTACAAATTTTTATCTACCTTGTGGTACTTTAATCTTGATCAGTATTTTGGTATACTGATTATGTATCAATTCTTACCCACTTTTTTTGTTGTAATTATTATGATGAAATATTTACCTATTCATCATTATTGAGTCTCATGATCTAGTTTCTAGCTTGTGTGGATTGAGAACACCCTTCGGGCCATGTAATAAATGATTTGGGTTCTAATTTTATAGGTTATCTAAGTCAGTTCCAGACATTTGGACTTTACTCTTTTGAGGGGATTTCACCTCCCTTTTATAATAGGGTGGGTAAAACTAAGTGTTTGGATACTAAATTATCAGGAATTCCAATTAGATGAATTATTCTACCATGTTTTCCTATAGTTTCTCCAAAACTCCTCGGTTTTACCAGGATAGTGTTTATTATTTTCACTAGTTTTAGTTATCTTGTTAATGTTCAACACTACTAATGAGTTCTTTTTTATAATTTTCACCAAAAAATAATTTGTATTAAAGAATTAAATTTTAGTTTTCTTCCTAAAAATAATTTTTTATCCTTGTCTTGATGTTAATCACTTTTTTTTAAATTGTATTTTTCAACCATTTAAATATCACAATAAATAGAATTTCTTTTAAAAAATTATGGTTACCATTCATTTTGTTTATTATAATTTTATTTTTAAAAAATATAATTTTTCCAAAAATTTCAAAGAATATGGGGTATTTGTATGATAAATTTCTAAAGAAGGTGTTTTATGGAATCCATGTTACTAGATTTTTTGGAAATAAAAAAATGTATTTTGATATATATTGTTTAAACTAGAATTTATGGATTAATATTTGAAGGGGATTTATGAGGTGTGTATATAATACTAAATGGGGAATATTTTATTACACCTATATAAAATTTTAAAATTCAGTATATGTACCACTATGATATAGTTTGTGATCAACAGATTTTGGGTTTGGGTGTATTAAAAGTCACCAATGAAGCTTATTAACTTTTCACATGGAAATTTTCATCTTGGGGTTTCCTTTTTGATTATATATTTTTATTTCACCTCTTATACTAGTCCACCATTTCCTTCAATGTATTTTATTATCATTCTTGTTTAAAAAATTTGTTTAAATGTTGATTACATATATGTCAGGATGTGTGATTATGTTTGTTTATGTTATTATGAATTGTTTAGAAATATTTTGTTTTTCAAATCTTCTTATTAAGGATGTTTGATCCTTCTAATTAAGAAAATTTAATGTTTGGATTCCATGTAGAAGCTCCTTGTTTATTTTTATTGTATCAAACAAAAGTTTTCCCAACTGTGTTTATTTTTATTCTTGGGAAATAGTTTCCTTCCAATAATAATATTGAACACACCTCAGGCCTTGCGATGGGATAGCCTAGGTGATGTGGATGGTTGACCTATGTTGGTTCCTAATAGATCACATAGTCTTTTTCACCCTTTTTCATGTGGTCAAGTTCTATACAATGTGTACCCAACCTCACATGGCATGTGTTTCCAAACGGGGTAGCGAGTTATGTACCCCAATACACCCATAACCATGTAACCAATCACTACACAGTCTGTAGGACTATGTAACATGTGATGTTATTTTTAAATCTTCTTAAACACTGGCACCTCAAACAATTAAACAAATAAAATTAGTGTTCATGAGACCACATGCCATGGAGTCATAAAATTTACAAATCCAATCTTTATCTTCATGATTCTAACTACTATGTATAAACTTGAGCATTTCTCTTCTAAAATTCATTCCATACTTCATGCCTCGACTGATTCCATGTCTTTGGTAACCACCCATACCACCCACATCAATTTTCATGCCTCAAAACCTCATCTCTTCACAGAAATCCACCTCCAAACCTTTTTGTTTATCTAACCATGTTCAGAGGTCTCACATTCCATACTTCTCTGATTGTCTAATGATATACCCATCCTTCTATCATCCATGTTCCAACAAAAGGTATATTTTTCAAACCTCCATAAAATGTGAAGGTTGATGGTGAGAATTTACTATGAGGAATAAATAAAATAGAAGAATGGGAAGTCAATTGATGTGTGATACATCCTCAACCTCTCTAGATTTTGTATATTTTTATGCACTCCATCCAATAAGAGAAACAAGGGCTACCAATTGAAAACATGATAATGGTTTATGAACCAAGATAAATTTCAATAAATCATAGATGGAAATTCATTATCATAAACCAACAAGAGTAAATACTCCCACATTCTATAAAATAAATAATAAATATTGATCGTATAGATTTCATGTTAATGGAGAATAAATCATAAAATTTCATATATGAAGAATAGAAAAATCCAAAAATCATAGTCTTTCCTTGATAAATAATCATAATCATTTCATTTTCCATTAGCCATAAATTAGTGGTCTATCACCTTAGATCAAGAGTTTGTCTTTGTTTCGTGATCAATCATTAGATCCTTAATGAACATGATCTAATACAGAATTATCTTTCTATTATAGGGTTCTTTAATTTTTTTCAAATGGTTAACCCTATAGGAAATTATAAATTTATAATTATTATTTAGTTTAATTGATCTTTTCAATAAAATAATTGAAAATACTCAATATATGGCCTAACAATTGATCATGTGATTTTATACATTTTATAGGTAAAACAACCCATTATAGAAACAAACACAATGTAAAAATTAAAATGTGATGTTATTTTTAGAAGATATCATTTCCATGATCATGGGATAATTATTTATTTATTTAATAACAAGCATCACCTAAAATTATATTTTCTCATAACTTCACCAAAACTCAAACCCAAGGAAACCCCATTTTTCCAACATCAATAAAGCCATCAATTTTTTTAAGTAATATTCTAAGTTAAATTTATCATGTTACCCCTATTGAGGAATAGAGACGCTAAATGTCACACCCTTATTTTCAATTTCATGCTTTGGTTCAAATCCTCTTTTGGTTCTTAACTTTCTCTTGGTTTCCAGGTGTTCTGTATTTGAAATTTTGGTGTCACTTTTATTTTTGATCTATGGCCTTGGTATTTGGGGTATTGTATGATACTTTTCCTACTCTTTTGTCAAAGCGATGTTGTGAGGTTGTTGTTTTTTTTGTAGTGGTATTAGTTACACTCTTAGTAGCACCACTAGTGGGGTAAGTTATTGAGGTGGTTTGTACACAAGAGTTGGATGAGTTTTGGGTTGAAAAGAGTGTTTGTTTTGGGGATTTTTCTCCCTTATAATTGGACTATATTTCCCCCATGGTTTTCCCCTTGGACCCCCCCTAAAATTGGAGGATAATGGAAGCCTTTTGGGTGTCCAGAATAGGCCGTGTGGTTTGGCCGTATGATTTACTAAACCATATAGCCAAACCATGCTAGGTGTCCAGGTCATTAAATATACTTTTGAAATTCCAATTTGTTCCTCCCGGAAATAAATCTAATCTACTCCATTATTTCCCCATTCGACCCTACTAGCCATTGGAGGCTTCCAAGCTCTTCAAACCTCCCATGGAACTCATTTTTGATGGATTATTGGGTGGGTAAACCTCAAGATCTTTTAAGTAAGTGAATTCTTTATTGGTTTCTTTCATATTCCTTTAGTTATATTACTTTTTTCTTGAATTTACACATGTCTAGAAGTTATGTTTTGTCCCTAGGATTTGACCTTGAGTCTTTTTGGTGAAATAATGTGGTTTAGGGTTTTTTTACTCTCTTTTGGTGTGACGATGGTGCAGTTGAAGTTTCGCACCAATATTTGGGGGGGGGGGTTGACTCAAAATTTGGGTGATTCCATGTGTAAGAAATTATTAAGGAGTTATCTTGCTTGGTTTATTAATTTATCATGTTCCTAATCTATCATGTGTGGTTCGAAAACCGTTTTTGGTAGTAATAGTAAAGTATTTAGTATTAAAGTTACATTTTTGTTTAAGGTGTGTATTTCTCAAATGTAACTCATGTGTTATCTCTTGTTGTAGTTTTATAAAATGTGAAAGGGATTTATTAGTAGTTAAAAGGGGATTTAAATTCTGTTTTTGTAAATTTTTAGTGTCATATGGGCCTCAAAAGGGGGTTTTGAATGGGTGTTATGTGTACAACCTTGTTTGTACCCTTGAAATAATTTTATGAAAATTTGTGTTTTTCACGTGTATATTTTGTGGTATTACATGAGGTAATTTTATATCACATCAGAATGGTGTAATAAATGTTTAAAGGGTTTCTAATTCTACTTTGGTAGGGTCTTGGTGTGATTTTTTTCCTTGAAAAAGAGTTTTGAGATGGGTTTTGTGTGCAAAACATAGTAATACCCCTTTGGATTATTTTGTGAAAATTGTAAATGTTTTATTTGTTTAAAAAAAGTGGGAAAAGGGTGTATATATACTGTTTTGGAGAGTTTTTTTACCTAATATGGGTTTTTTAATGATAAAGTGATGATTTAATATTTCAAACATTTTTAAAATATTTTATAAATTTCTAAAATGTTTTATTAAATGGAAAGAGAGGTGTAAAACATGTTTGTGGACTTTTTTGTGTGAGTGTGATGTGAAAAAATGAATTTTGTTGATGAAAGAAGTATTATGTGATATGTGTGTGGGATGTTATGTGATTTGGACTATCTTGTAAAGGTTTTATAAAAATTTTAAAAGATTTTTGAAAGAGTTAAAGAAATCTGAGAAGTGTTGTGGGATATTTTGGTGTGAGTATGATTCAAAATGCATTTAAATGAAAAAGTGAATTATGTGACTTGTGTGGTATACATATGGGATGTTTGGTGATTGTGTGATTTGGATGTGGTATTTTTATATGAAAATTATATTTCTTGTCTTGGTGAACTAGTTTGAGCACAAGAGGGAAACTCGGGTATCTAGGTGGGTGGACGTGTACTAGTATGTTAGTGATCCTGTGGGGTTTGGCCCCGGTTTCACATAGCAAGATTGAGGATGAAAACACTAAATAAACTACGATGATGATGATTTTGGGGGACCACTATGTTATGGGTATGATTCCTACTAGTGGATCGCGTACATGAGAATGGATATGTGTATGGTTACACTCACTGAGATATGTGGTACTTGGGACCCACAACAAGCTAGTGCCTTGGTATTATTTCCCATTGCTTGTGCTCATTGGATGATTTATTCCTACCGTCGTCATATGGTATGTTTGGATGAAAAATTTAGTAGCTTTGGTATTTTATTTAAAAGTGTTTATCCTTTAAAATAGCCAACTTGAAAACTGTTTTTATTTAAAGTTGCATCTTGAGAAATTGTTACCAACATTTCAAGCTATGAAAACTTACAAGATTTTCAACTTTGAATGTTTATCACATGGAATCTCTTAGTGGTGGTATCCTACTGGGATTTGGATCACACCCAACTTACACCTTTATGTGTAAGTAGACTTGGTTATTTTTGTCATAGGTTTGAGTACAACTTTTGTGCCAATGGTTCGGGTTTTTAGCGGTCCATCGAGATGTGATGTTGTGGAGATGGCCTCAGGGTGGTGCCTCTTTCCATGTGGAGGTTCCCAGGATGTCGTTTTTTGTTTTTTACCTTTCTAATGGTCTTTAAAAATTGTTCTAAATTATGTAATTCAGTTCTGATGTTTTGTAAAAGATGGTTTTGTTTGAAAAATCCAGATTGTTTTATTGGTTTCATTTATTGATTTATGTTTATAAACTCGAGTAAATCATTCCCAAATTTTAATTTATGGTACCTGAGAACTAGTTCCAACCCATGGGGATCAAGAACTCCCTTCTTTCCTTGCCACGGGCCAGGTCGGGTGTCAGTTTTGATGGCAATCAGATTCAGTTTGTGACACTAAAACTCTCCAATTCAGTTAAGTTCCAAGTAGAAAAAAAATTGATTCACTACAATGATAGTGTCTTTGAAGGAAAAAAGAATAATGAGGAGAAATATTTTAGAGAATCATAATAAACCCTGTATGTTTAGAAACAACACCATTCTTATGGCTTGGACTTCTTATATAATCCTCAAGGACACCCCTCAAACCTTCCATTCATTTACTCATGCATTCATTTTATAAAACTAAATGGAATGCAATTATTAATGGTTTGACCCTCCATCCATGCACTTAACACTAAAGTGCATTCATCTCCCATGCATTTAATAATAAGAAAAATGTATAACTGATGATAGTTATATGTGAAATAACTATAAACACTAACATTTAATGTTTGATTTCCATGTTAATCACACCATGTGATTAAATCATATAAATGCACAATGATATGGACATGTTATATACTATTACTCATTGTGGACATGGTGTGGTATCACCATACCACACATTGAGAGATAATTATCCCAATACTTAGGATATGCAATCGATTCCCATATTTCATATTCTATTAAATTTATATTTTATATATTATGATATATTTAAAAACTTCTTAAGATTTATATTATATTTAAGGAATATATATATAAATCTCCTACTTTCACTAAATCCTAATATATTCTTTTATATTTAACCTTATATTGTATCATATATAATAACTTATGAAATAATATATACAAACTCCATTTACATATCTTTTAAAATACTTTTGAAAATATATCCTCAAATTCACCTTATATCACATCATATGTAAAACATTGTGAATATCAATCCTAGTAATTTTTTAGATCAATTATAAAAAAATTAGACCAACTATATATTTTTTATAAACCACAATAAACATTCATAAAACTAAAAATTATGACCCAATGGACCTTTATAATGGTAAAAAAATTATGAATTCCGATATTCATAAATTTAAGAAAATATCCACCATTAGTAAAGTATCAATGTTACTAAAGATAGAAGGGATATAGGGTAACCTCTATCAAACACATGTATCTTTATACTTGTTTCCACCAACTATATCATATAAAAGAACATCAAATGTATTATTTATATACATACATACACTCCTTATGTCTAAATCTATTTAGGTCACAGGCTTTATAATCATTATACAAGATGAAAATTTCATCTTAACTAAACTCAATATATAATATAATCAGCAACATACCAAAACACCACTTAATTAGATCATCCTAAAGGTGGGAATAAGGAATGTATTTAAGTATAAAGGTATTAATTTTATGTATCATGTATAACCTTATGTAAGGGGGGAATTAAAACTATAAAAATTTCACCCTTATTATACCAAATAGATAATGAATGATACTCTATATAGTATAATTCAAGGGTCATCCAACACAAAAAAAAATTTGTGTCTCGTTAGTATATTCCATATCATTATATGAAATCCTACTCATTTTAAATTTTATATTTTTATCACAACCTATAGTAATCCTTGATTAACATTGATTAGGGATCACACAAAGTCATACTTTAAGGTGTTAATTATTATTCACTTTATGTGACATATGTAGCCAACAAGAATGGATAATAAAGTGGTGATGATTTATGTATAACATGATATATTTTCTTATATTATTAAACTCCTTTAATAATACACTAAATTAACCATACATAATAACTAGTCCTAAATATCTTATAAAAGACTATCAAGATGCCTTATGTTTTTAGTATTTTAGATTTTGATAAAATCCTTATATGTCACCGTATATCGTGCCATATTTCTCTATAACTATCTCATAAGAACCAACAAATAAACTCTTTAATTGGTCAAATATATTATGAAATCTATTTTTAAAAATATTGGTATATAGAAATCATATTACTACACTTTAACTCATTGTATAGGTATTCAAACTTCTTTGTATAACAATATATAATGTTATTATGTTAATAATTTTTATTATCTACTTAAAACACTTTTTATATTCACCATTTTAATATCCTAGTAACTTTTCAAAAGTTTTCTTTGATATTATCATGCTAAGAAATGTTACTCTTTATATTATTTCTTTACCAACATACCCTAAACTATTTTTAAGATATTAAAGTGGCATTTACTTTGATATTGAATAGTATAATCATTTTTTGTCAAAATTTGGAATTATTTATGTCTAAATGTACTTCCAATAACCTCTTAAAATATATATTCTCTCCATAATATCATGCTGAGATACAAAAACTTATTTCTTAAAAAAAATAACACATATCGGATTTTTATAAGTTTTAATAAATAAATCACTAACCACCATATCTTTTATGGTATTCTATATTTTATGAGTATTATTCTGAAAATAATCCTTTATTATTTAAAATACGCCACTTGTGGTGGTTGGATATTTTTCCCTTATATTTTAATAAACATATTATATAAAATATTGTATTCAAGAAATTTTTTTATCCTTTTCTCCTTCTCAAAACATGTTATATAGTTTGATGAATCATAAACAATGTGTATCAAAACATCATCGCAAGTTATTCATAATAAATATTTTCTAACAAATAACTTATCTTATAATATAAGGTAATTATATAGAAATAAAAATCCTTTATTAAGAACTATATTACATTGAAATATTTTTTTCCATTCGTAAAATGTATAATATTAAAATTTTCCACTTTTTTTATATTAAAATTACATGACCCGTCAATTATATCCTTAATTTGGAACTTATGTATATTTAAAACTTTTGTAAATAATTATTTTAGTAGTATATACTCTTCAAAATTGTATAATTTATTATTATAACATGGAAAACTAATATCAGATCACCATATTCTCTCAAACCTATAATGTTTCCCAAAAATTTATATACAATAGAATCATTTACCCTTCTTTCTGACACATGCTTTAGATTCCAACAGCCAAGTATGATAATTGGAACATCTAATATTCCTTTTTTGGAATAAAATTTCACACATATATATTTTGAATAATGTGATAGAACCAAAACAACTCATGGTCAGTTCATCTATTCTATACACTTTGAGAAAATTAGGTAAAATTTTGTAAAACTCTTTCATATTGTTGGGACCTTTCTAAAGATAATTTCATAATAATTCCATAGATCGATAGATCATTAATTGAAACATTAGTCTCAAAAATTCATTGATGTACCCAGTCATATTGAGTACATTATTGGATACTATAGTTAAATTGGTCTTTTAGTATTTAAATTTTTTTAAACCTTAAGTAAACTCATATATTCTTCCCATAATCATCTAGATACACTTGATGAATATCTTCAACATTTTGTCACTTGGGAAGGTATTTATTTGATGTATATATTTTCCTCCCTTAATTAGTAATTATTCTTATAATGGATGAGTATCCTATTTTCTTTTCAATAAATAAGGACTTTTCTTATATATTCTATCCCTATAATAATGAACCCATTTATATTATACCATATCTATTTATAGGATAAGATTCACATTTCTTCATGAATTTCCCCAACTAATCTCAAAATATAAGTAATGATAATCTATTGTGTAAACTTTTATCAATAATATCATATGTGACTTAGAAATTTGAGTGGATAACTCTTTATCTTAATCCATCATATGGATTCACTCAACTCTATTCCTATGGTACCTTAATTATTACAGTTTATCAATTAAGTGGAACCCAAATATCACATCATATATAAGGACTTAACAGTTAGGGTAACATATAATCTTTTAACCTTACACAAGATAATTGATAGGAACCTAATAGTTAGGTTTACCCACACTTAATGATAGAATTCTTGAAAATTGTTTTCCTTATAATTAATCTATCATTTGGTTTTTTAATAGAATTTTTTATCTCACCATATTATCTCATGTATTCCCTTTACATGTATATATGATTCAGGTGATATAGTTTGGAATTATTTTTCTTCCACTAAATTAATATATTCAAACTGTGTTGATGTGTAAATATTTTCACAACCTAAAATGAACCGACTCGGGCCAACCTAACCCGTCATTGGATCCATCTCGCCATAAGGCCTGAAGAGCATTCTCAGTCACCATGGTCAGGTGACAAGAACTAGGGTATCAAATAAAACAATTTGAGAATAGTTTCAACCCTAGAATATAAATATAAATAAAACATATTCCTCTTTGAAATCTATCATGTCCCATCCATAAGTTTGACACCCATTACAATGAATAAAATTTTCATAATATATATATAAAGGAACAAACTGATTATGAGCAGTAGCATTCAAAAACTATAACTCATAAACACTTCATCAAAAAACATAAATAATGATAGTGAATATCCATATAAAAATAACATCAAAATAATATACCCCAAAGGCTATAGTTTCTAGGGAAAAATAACCCAAACGCCACTAAGGATCCTGAAATGCGTCACATGAACACAACCTTCTAATGACAATTAGTCACCACCAGACTTGAATCTGAGAAGGATTATGATCAATAAGCGGAGTCAACATCCACAAGGAACTCCTTTATCTTCTTGTATCAAACAAAAAAAAATCTAAATACACACAAAATGATTAAACATGGTGTGAGGAAAATCCCATTAGATACCATCATTAATCTACAAAATTAATTTATCTATACAAACTATTAGTACAGGTTTGAAAAAAACTTAAATCTATCTTTTAATTTTAAAATATTTTTACCAAATACTTTGGTTTTATTTAAAATGTTAAATTTTCAATAAATTACACACATAGTGAAACCAGTAATAAATTAGTGGGGCATTACAGTATAAAAAATATCAAGATCAATAAATTTATAATAGGTAATAACACATCCCAACAAAACCCATTTGTGTTTCACTAAAAACATAACACAAGCAACATGGGGGAGCTCTAATAAATAGGTTCTAAAGGAACTAGGACTCACTCACATAACACTAGATGAGTTATATGATCTTAAAAATTTATGAAAACTTATATCTCTCGAAGAAATAGTAAATAACCCCTAACTAGAATCATTCTAAAATATAGGGCAACACCCATTCACTTACCTGAATACATAAGGTGACCCATGTGAAAAAAATATATAATCCATAACTAAAAACCAATAAAAATATAAAAACATTCCAAAACCTTCCCATAATCCATAAATCATAAAAAAAAGGAAACCCACCTTTAAAATCATCTTTTGAAAACACAATAGAGTCAGCACTCCTATTATAAACAATTATCAAACATACTTTGGAAGAAGAAAAAACAATTTTCAAGTGTAACCATTTGTAATCCCCTCTTTAAACCCCATATTGAAATCCAAACCCTTATTTAAACCATTTTTGAATTCAAGTCCTTTTTAAATCTTTTTACCAAGAATCCTTAAATCCCAAACTTAAATTTTTTAAAACGAATTTAGAATCACCATTTCATAGAATACAAACCCATAATGACATCAAACCATCATGAAAAAACACACAACATCACCTATAAATCATAATGAACCATTTTAAACCTAAGTAAGATAGTGAAATTAAGGTATTATATGGTAAATTCCCATTAAGTTGAGACACCGACCTCAAACTAGAGTTAAACTCATTGTATTTGATAGAGACTATAAGATTCAGGTTTAAGGGATCCCTAAGAACATATAATGACAATAAATCTCATTCATCAATCACTGATAACCACAATTTAAACCACCATGGACACCTAGGGTTCCAAAACCCACATAGGGATGAAGAATAATGGTTTAGAGGGGGATAGAGGTGAAAAACAAGATGAATCAATCCATACATTGGATAAATACACTAAGGAATCAAGGGAACCATCATGGAAGCAAGTAGAAGACAATCCATGGACAAGGAGGGATTCTTTATTGACTATAAGGAAAAGGGGAGATATAAATTTAAATATTATGAGGTGAAATTTGGTCTTTTCTAAAATTTTAATCCAATTGGTTAGACTGCATGGTCTGCCTATATGGTTTTATGAACTATGAACCAACTATGAAAGATGACACCCCTTCACAAAAAGTGTTTTATTGTTTTCTAAAAGATCTAAAATAGTTTGAAAAACAATTTATGAATTATGAAAAATAGTATTGTAATACTCTACTCCCCTCTTGAATGGTTATCTAAACTATTAGAACTAATCGTGATCTAACCGCGTGCTCTGTCCTATTTTCCTAAATTTCCAAAATTTCGACCACCAATTCCTGGAAACTCTAAATTTAAAAAATTAGAAATGAAATTTAAAATAAATCCATACCAATGGCCGAATGGGTATCATAATTCTCTCTATCATTCCACTTTATACCCCCCCAGAAGTTAACTAATTCGTCTCATTAATGAGAAGGAAATGTCATGGCTTTCTTTATCTCTCTCTCCATGGTATCCAACTTCAAAAATTCAAGGAGATACTAGCCCCACTACTATGAAATAATTAATAAACTAAAATTCCATGAATTGTTGGTCTTGAAAGTCCTAAAACCATAAATATATTGGTTAAATATGGGGGGGGGGTATTGAATTTTTTCTCCCAATCCTCTGAGCCAACAATGATAGAAATATAGATACCCTAACCTAATACACATATTATTATATGATTTTAATAATAAATAACCATTAAATACAAACCAAGTATCAAAAATTATAGTGTCTTTGGAAGACCAAGTACATAATTAGAAAACATGAAACTAGAATAATGAAATTTTTATTAATCTCAATAATTATTTCCTAACTTCCTTTGAACTCTTACATATTCATAGGATAACTTGGGGAGTACATAGAAAAAAGGGATGATCTAAAAATCCCATTAAGGGAATAAATATGAAAATAAAGTATGAAGCATGAGTCAAATGGAATAACATGATAACATAAAAGTCATGGCTCATGAATAAACAATTGGAACAATAAAATATGGAATATCTAATCATATGATAAAGGAAAAATATGGAATTGGTAGCAATATATAACATGAAATAATCAGTAGACAAGGCTAACTGCCAAAACTATATCATATGGTGGACAAAGTCCCATAATGGATTTTGTTTACTCTCTAATACCATACATAAAATATCATGATACAAAAAATATATAATTAATTAGATCACTAGATGAGGACAACCATCATAACATGTTCATTCATATGTGTTCCACATAAATAATTCAATCACATTTCATAAACAAAATAATTACCCATGGAAATAAATGGGTTTCATAATCATATCATAAGGCATAACCAAAGGGTATATCAAAATGGTATTAATGAAAGAAGGATTTAAATAATTATTGGATATTAATCAAGGAAATATAAGTATAGATCAAGAATAATTATATCTAACTAAATTGAAAACATGAAAAATAATAGTTAGGTGACATTAGAAATGTTCTACTTAGGCACGTTTTTAGGAAAAAGGAATAAAGAGTCATTAAAGAAGATATAGAAATAATTATTTACATAAAAAATAAATTAAATAAAAATGATTTTTTATGATTAAATTAGTGATTTTATGAAATATTCTATTTCTTAAAACATTTTATGAAGTGTTCTTTAAAATGGGTAAGAAACATAGAAGTTTTCTTTAATCGAGTTTGCTGGTCTAGAGGAATTGAGAAGGGAACCTTTTAAAACATGTATTTACACATCAAGGAAAGATGAATTGAGATTTATACATATTATTGGAACATATAAATATAATTTATGATAATTATATTAGAATAATAAATAAATTAATTGGGTTAAGGAGAGAGAAAGTGCAACTCAAAGGAAAATATGGAGGTTCTGAGAGATCTCTTACCTTAAGTCTGAATGTGTTATGAACTTACACTTAATGTCCTGGAAATTAAAATTAGATCCATTAATTAATTAATTAATAACCCCTTACAAATATATTTTATTTATTATAATTTTATTAAGTTCATTTATGTCCATTTTTATGAGTTATAAGGATTAATTTTATCATTTCAGGAGTGTTTGTTTCATGGTTTCATGGTCGGTCACTTGTGTGTAATTATAGATATTATTTTCAAATGAGAATAGTACACTAGAAGTGAAATTATATGGTATTGATTCAAATAAATAGGTTTAAATGAAACCATATATCTTTTTTCATTCTGGTGTGAGGATAATTCATTTGATAAAACATTAATGACAAATATTTAGTTTATTTGGGAAGTTTTTATGACCATCATGAACTAGCATATTTTATTTAATATTATGTCTATATATTAGTTTAAAAACATGAAATATGTTATATTATACATATTAAATTCTGATTTAACCACAACAATGGTTTTATGACTAGCCTTGAAGGCATTAATGGAAAATGAAAACTCGTCATCCCAAAAGGCAGTGAACCTATATATTAGGGACGATATTTTCATTTTTATAATAAAAGGAGATAAGGGGATTTTATTATGGATATTCCATTAACATAACAAAAATATAGAACATATGTTATTATATAGTTATCATGTCAATTTTGATAGGGGTGAGGATAAGGTATAAGTAAGAAAGAATTTAAAAGAGAAAGATAGTGGATTTTACCTCCTAGATATCGTCTCTTTGAGGAACTCCTTAAGGAACATTGAATTGGTGTTTGGGTGAGACTACAAACACTAGGACATGTCGAAGAGTATTGGGAAGAGAATTGGGTAGAATATTGGAAAGCTAAAAATCTTATAAGGTGTGAGGATAAGGGATGGCCAGGGGTGGTATTTATAAGGGGAGGAAAGGGATTTTTATTATTATTATATTCCATAATTTATTATTTTGGCTCAAGACTATCAATAGTATTGATTCTTGTGACTATATATTGTAACTAGTGCATTTGAGTTTGAAATAATTGGTTCTTACATCATATTTGACCCAAATATTCATGTATCTATTTTATAATGTTAAATATTGTAAATTATCATATTTCACTATTCAACAAAAAAAATCAACTTTTTTAGAAAAATCCCAAAAATTCACCCTAACCATTTTTTGGCATTTATATTTGAAAAATGAAATCCATTTTATGAAAATAATTTTCTAAGTGTGATTAATTTAATTTAAAAAAACATCATTTCTTTAAAAAATACCGATTTTAATATTATAATTGATTTTATGACCCTTTGAAAAATTACTTATGATCTCATAAAATTATCTTATAATTATAATAAAAAAATAATATTAATTTTGAATAAGTTTTATAAAAATTAAATTTATTTTAAATAATTATATTTGTTATAAAAATACAAAAAAATATTTACGTTTTACAAAAAATAAAAACATTTAATTTATCTTTTTTAAAACATTTATTTTCTTGTACCATAGTTTAAATATATTAAATTATAATTTGATATGATACCTCAACATTATTTTACCTTTACATAGGTGATTTTACAATTCTAGCAGTCATATTACTATTCCTAAAAGTCATATTACTATCACAATGGTCAAGTTACTATTCCAACAATCATATTATTATTCTAGTGGTCAGATTACTTTTCAAATGGTTAGATTTATAATAATCACATGGGTTCGCTAATTCTTATAAATACCTATTATCCCATTAATTCTACATTCACTTCTATATTCTCTCAATATTATTTATACTTTCATCTTCAAAATGAATTTTATATTATTAACATTATATTTTATTTATACATCTTTGTTCCTGAATACATTCATTCTGGTGGATTGAGAAGACCCAAATTATACCATTATTATTCTATTATTTTCTATTTATTGTCTCACTATAATATTTCACATAATTATAGATTTATTTTCAAATAAATTTATCATTCTTAATTTATGAGAATAATGTTTTTTTAGTTATGTGATGTATGAGCATTAAAACAAAATTATAAGAAGATAAATTCCATTGATAAAAATTTTGGGTCGTTACATTCTTCCCCTTTTTTGAAATTTTTCCCTTATAATTTTTTATTATATACTGAGGTGAAAACATGTGAGGTTACTACTCCTTCACTACTTCCTCTGGTTCCCATGTTGCATTTTCATACTTATGGTTTCTCTATAAAACTTTTACTATGTGGGTTGTCTTATTGCATTGAGATTTTCCTCTATGGTCCAAGATCTTCACTAGATGCTCCTAATAAGAGAGATCATTTTCCAGTTGTACCACCTCTGAATTCAGTACATGTGAGGAATTTGGTTTGTACTTCATCAAGAGGGTTACATGGAATGCATCATATACTTTAGACATGGTTGGTGGAATTTCTTGTCGATACGTGACAACTTTTATGTGATTAAGAATATCAGAGGGGCTGATGTACTTGGGAAATATCTTTCACTTCTTCCCAAATATCATGAATTTCTTCCATGGATATTTGTGTTGGGATACCATTTCTCTAATCTAAAACTCTAAGTCTCTTCGATGATTATATACATAACTCTTTTTTTTGACTTTGGGCTTCCCTGATGTACTACTAAATGGTTTTCAACTTTTCTACTATTTCTTTTATAATTTATAGTCACCACAACATAGGTGTATAGACTTCATCCCAGCATGAAGGTGTTCTACATATCTTCCCATGAAGGTAATCATATGGGGCCTTTTGGATTCTTGAGTGGGAACTATAGTTGTTAGATAACTTGACCAGAAGACGATGTTGGTCCCATCCTCCTTTTAAGTCCATTGGGAATTCTCTCAACATGTCTTCCAGTTATTGAATATTCTAGTTAGACTCTCTATCAGTTTGAGAATTATAAAATGTATTGAAGTTCAGTTTAGTGTTTAGGGAATGTTGGAGACTTTTCCCGAAATTGGAGGTTAATCTGGGACCTTGATCAAATAAAATCGATTATGGTATCCCATGTAGCCTCACCACTTATTTGATGTATATAAATGTAAGTTTATCAAGTGATAATTCCTCACTAATTTCTATGAAGTGATCAGTATTTTTAAGATGATACATAGCAATCCATATAGCATTATTTCCTCTAGATATCTTTGTAAGTCCACTGAGAAATTCCATGGTTAGGTTTTACCATTTTCATATAGGTATGGGTAATGGTTGAATCATCATCTTTAAATTATTCCTTTCAACCTTCACTTACTGAAATACTACGAACTTTTATGTATATCCAACAATATTTTTCTTAATATTTTCCCACCAATAGTTCTCTCAGAGACCATGATATATCTTTGTGCTTTGTGGGTGGATGGATATGGTCAAGTAATATTAATCAATCAAAATATCCCTCTTTATCTCAATATTTTATAGCACGCGTAGTCATGAACCTAATATTACGACTCCTTCTTCATCAATTTTGAACTATGAGGATTTCCCATTTCTGTAGATTCTACCTTCTTCCAAATTTCCACACCATTTATTTTATCATCCTTTATCTTATTCAAAAGGGATGGTTGAGAAATAATTTGATAAATGAATGATTATTTTACTTCCCTTATGATTCCCATGTCCATCATTTGTAAGTATGATAAGATTGTATCCTTCTCAATTTTCATCATTGATAATGTTGTAGGATCCTTTCCACTTAGATCATCTAACGCTTTATTCTCCTTATCAAGATGTGAATAGATTGACCTATAATAATACTTGATGAGCTCTAACCGTCTTCACTAGCGCATATTATGATCCTTCTATGTGAATATAAATTTTTGGATCTTGTGGTCATAATTTATCTCACACTTCTCCCCAAATAGATAATGCCCCTAGATTTTCAATGCAAAGATCCCACCTGCCAACTCTAGATCATGTGTGGGATAGTTTTTCTCATGAACTTTCAAATTTCTAGAGGTATATTCTATCACATTATCATATTTCATCAATACCCATCATATTACCTTATTTGAAGAACTGATATATATCACAAATAAATCTCCACATGTGGGTAGTGTAATTTTGGGTGTTGTGATAAGCCTCTTTTTCAACTCTTTAAAGTAGTCTTCACATTCACTGGTCCAGAAAAACTTTACTCCCTTATGAGTTAGCATGGTTAGTGGGTTTGGAAATTAGGATAAGCTCCTGTCAAATCACTAAGAAAAAAAATTCCATTAATATCACTATAAATGTCCTTTATTAGTGACAGAAATTTTTTTAATACGAGTGATGTTAAAATCCTTGGTTTTTTATCGGCACTGAAAAAGCACTGATAAAGGGGTTATTTATGGGAGCTTTAATTTAGCGCCGCTAAAGGAACCATTTGTCAAAAATTATAAAAGCACTAATAAAGGGTCTTTATCCATTCTTATATAAGTGACGATAAATTATACCTTTATCAGTTCTTATAAATGCACTAATAAAGGAACTTTTATAAGTGCTCATAGAAACACTAATAAATTAGACATTTATAAGCGCTTTAAAAAGCACTGATAAATGTGTCATTTATTATCCCTTTTAATATAATTTATAAAGAATCATACTACATTGTGCATTAACAACACACCACGACACCAAAAACACACCATATATTAACAAAAACAAGTCCCAATACCTAATTTAAATGAAATGAAATTTATAACACAAACACAAGGAAGACACACTATAATATAGACATCTCAAACATTATTTTATAAAATTACATAAATAAAAGTTATTACATACATTAAAAAACAACAATGACTATTTACCTTTTAATTATAACCCAACTCATTCAATTTATGAACAAACCACCCCTAATCGAGCAAAAGAATTCACCAGTATAAGAAAATAATTCTTATGTTACTAACAATATAAAGAAATAAATTAATAGAAAGTGTTAATTTTACTAAAATTAGTGTCAATTTTAAATAAACAAATTCACTTGGAGTCATAACGGTATCACTGTGCATTATATTGATGTTTAACTAATTCAAACACATCTAAAATTAATTTTGGATTATTTTCCTAAAGTATCAAAACAATCTAAAGGTGTTTTCTCAGTTTTGAGTACGTCAGTTGTCTTTTTTACTAAAATGTAATTTTAAATCAGAAACATGCACTTTTGACTCATTCTGATCACATCATGGGTCATTTAAACTTTATATAGATTCATAAATGTAAAAAATTACTTATGAATCATTTTCCTAAATTATCAATAAATTATGAGCACGTTTGATCAGGTTTCAGTGAGTGATACTTTTTGAACTAAAATGTCAATTTAAAACTGATAACGTACACTTTGAGTCATACTGGGCACATCGTGTATCAGATTGATGTGTGTTTGATTCCTAATTATCATAAATGACTTACGAATCTTCTCATAAAGTATCAAAACGATTTGAATGTGTTTGTTTGGTTTTTTTGTAGGACAGTTTTCCATTTTACTAAAATTAATGACAATTTTAAATAAAAAGAAGTAGTTTGAGTCATACTGGTCACACTGTTCATCAGATTAAGATGAGTCTAATTCCTACACATACCAAATGACTTATTTTTTTTCTTTTCTATAGTATAAAGACAACATGAATGTGTTTTCTCTGTTTTGAGTACATCACTTATCTTTTTTACTAAAATGCCATTTCAAAATTGAAACATGCACTTTCACTAATACTGATCACATAGTGTATCAGATTGATTTTTGGAGGATTCTTACCAATCAAGAATGACTAATGGATATTTTTACTAATGTATTTAAACAATTTGAATGCATTTTATCTGTTTTGAGTGCGTCAGTTGTCCTTTTTACTAAAATTTATGCTAATTTTAAATAAAAACACACACATGGAGTCATATCGGTCACACCGTGGAATGGATTAAGGTGTGTATGATTCATGAACGTCTCCAATAACTTATATATCATATTCAAAAATTATAAAAACAATATGAATGTGTTTTTTGGTTTTGAGTAGGTCATTTTGTTTTTTTTACTAAAATTGATATCAATTTTAAAGAAAGACGCAATTAGAGTCATACCGGTCACACCATGCATCGGACTGAGGTGAGGCTAATTTCTACACATTCCAAATCACTTATGGATTAGTTTCATAAATTATCAGAACAATTTTAATGTTTTTATTTATTTTGAGTACATCACTTGTCTTTTTTACTAAAATGTTATTTTAAACTTAAAAAATAAACATTGAATCATATGAATCACATAATGTTTCAGTTTAATGTGAGACTGATTCGTACATATCAAAAATTATTTATTAATATATTCCCTAAATTACCAAAAAAATCCAAGTGTGCTTTCTTGGTTTTCAATGAGTGACACTTTTTAAAGTCAAATGTCGATTTTATATTGATAATGGACACATTGAGTCATATTTGTCACATCATGTATCTAATTGAGCTGAAACTGATTATTAAATGTCATAAATGACTTATGTATCATTTTATTAAAGTATCAAAACAATATGAATTTGTTTTCTTAGTTTTTAGTATGTCATTTGTCTTCTTTACTAAAATTATTGTCAATTCTAAAAACAAAGAAGTACTTTGAGTCATATCGGTCACATCGTGTGTCGGATTGAAGTGTGGCTTATTCTCACATATCCCAAATTCTCAAAAAATCCTAACTATCAATGTTACCATTATTTCCATTGAATTTCTTTTTTAAATTTCCAACACTATATGAGAAGCTTTGAAAAAACCACATCAACTCAAAAAAGAAGCTACTAATATAAGAAAACAATTATTATGATGAATAATAAAAATAAATAAATAAAAAATTAATGTGAAATAATACATTAATTATATGGAAAATTATTTTACTATAAAAATATAAATATTACCTCTCTGATTGAGTAGTGGAGGGAACAAGAAGGAGAGTGATAAATGTTAACACTGTAGGGTTGAAAGGTTTTGAGGGAGAAGAAGTATGTTGAAGTATTGGTGCATAAAGGCATGAATGAGGAGAAGATCGCCCCAAATTGAAAAAAAAATAATCCACCTATATAAGAAAAAAATTATTTTGTGATTAATACTATTAATAAATAAATTAAACATAAATAGGAAAAAATACATTAATTCTGTGGATAATGAATTTACTGTGAAAACATCAAGATTACCTTTGTAGTCGAGTAGTAGCACCATTGTTTCTGTTCCTACAATGGTAATAGAGAGAACATGGAAGATAGTGATAAATACACCATTACAAGTGTGAAAATGTTTTGAGGGAGAATTATTTTGTGGATGTTTTGGTTCATAATTATATGAAAGATGGAAAAACCACCCCAACTTAAACAAAAGAATCCACCTGTATAAGAAAAAAATTATTTTGTGAGTAATACTAAAATGAAATAAATTAAAGAAAAATATGAAACGTGACATTAATTATATGGACAATGATTTTTCTATAAAAAAAATATATTAGCTCAAAAATCGAGTAAAGGTATTGTTGTTTCTCTTCTTTCAAAGGAAGTGGAGATAACTTGAAAGAAAGTTTTAAAAGCACCACTGTAGGGGTGAAAAGGTTTTGAGGGAGAAGAATTATGTAGAATTTTTGGGGTAGAAAGACATGAAAGATAAATAGACTACCCACACATGAACAAAATAATCCACCTATATAAGAAAACAATTATTATTTGAGTAATGGTAAAAATAAATAAATTAAAACTAAATACGAAATAATACATTAATTCTATGGAAAATGATTTTACTATGAAAACAACAAGATTACCTCTAGAATTAGGAAGAGGCAGTGTCATTGATCTTCTTTTAAAGTCATGACACATGGATATAAATATTCTAAAATAAAATAACTCTAAAAGGAATAATTAAAATTAAATCAATGTTCTGTTATATAATATTTTTGTAAAATAGAGGAAGTATATCATAATATTACCTTAAAATATTACCAAAGGGTTTACTTAATTATAGCTTATTCTTACATGGTATTGGTAACATGATATTGTGTAGAAGACATTGTCGGAATGAGTAATAAAACATTTAATTTATATTATGTTAATGCAGTAGAGAACATATAATATTATGAGAAAAAACAAAATATATTAAAAAACATGTTTACCTTCTCATTGAACTCTATATTTTTGTTAAGGTTTCAAGGATTTGGTTCCTCTATCGAGAATACAAGTCCCCTCTTTCTAGTCTCCTCTAACAAAAAAACATTGTGTACATTGGGACGAGTATGAATTGATTTTGATGTCCCAATGAAAGGGTCATCCTCAATTGAATTTTCATTTGAATTGAAAATTGTTTTAGTCACTAGTATTACAATTGAACAATTCTTATTTTTTGGATCAGAGACATAAAATATTGTAACTACTTGTGATTACATTATGAACAGCTCTATTTTATACCCTTCCACACTAAAATTCAACTTCAGAAATCCCATTTCATCGAATTTCATTCCATTGATATTTTTGACCTATTTGAAATGGAAAAGCGACACTTGAAATATTGTATAATCCAACTCATATGTCTATTCGATAATTAAAAAATATGATATACTTTCATAAATTGAATTTCTATCTTTGTAACCATATTTGTGCATCAATTGATCCATAAGCGTAGCACCACTGTTTTGAATTGTATTTAAGTCATTATGTTATTTTTTATAGAACATATAACCATTTATTAAAAAACCAGTGTAAGATATAAAATTTTCATTCGATCCTTTGGCTAACAATTAAAGTCAACGGAAATTGAATTCGGATTTTTAGATAAATCCTTATAAATTTGATCTATGAACCATTCTATAAACTATTGATTATGAGTATTTAAAATCCCTACTTCATTCTTTTATGTATTAAAATCTTTAATAATTTACTTGTGGGCTTCAATGTTTTAGTCAACATCTTCACTATTATGTAATATGTAGAGGTGTGCTTGCTACCACTCTATCAAGGTAATTGTAGTAACATATCTTCCAAAAATCCCTTCACCCAAAAGGCGTTCACTGTTATGAGACTTTGGGAGACCAATGCATCCAACATCTGATAGGTAATCGAAGCAAAATTAAATATATTCTTCAACAATATATCGTTCTACAATACAATCTTCTGGACGACTTCAATTCTTGACCCACCCTTTCAAAATCATCATATACCTTTCAATTGGGTATATCCATCTATAATGGATAGGATCACATAGTTGAACTTCTGCAACCAAGTGAACCATCAGGTGTACCATTATATCAAATAATGATGGTGGGAATAGCATATTTTATTCTCCTAATACGACTACAATCTCCTTCTTCATGATGGTAAACTTAACCAGATCTACAACTTTACTGCATATGGCATTGAAAAATAAGCATATTTTGGTTATAATATGTCATACATTTTGAGGCAGAATGCAAAAATAAGTCATAGGAATTAAATCTTACATCAAAACATAATAGTCGTGTGATTTTATTCCTTGGAACATCAAATTATTCATTGACACAACATCAAATTATTCCATGACAAGAAATATATATAGTTAGATTTCATCTTGTGAAGCTGCAAATTGTATTTGGAAGAAATTGGAGGTTACTCATTTTCATACATCCAAGGTTATAGAAAATAGAAGATCTTTTCTTAGAGAATAATAACATGGATTTCTATTTCCTTATGGAGAACCAGTGTGAAAGGTACAACAAAGGTTTATGACTATTTTTAACAGTTTAAAAACCATGGGTGACAAAGGTTTAGATGATGAGGCACTTGTTGACCAGATTATAGATATCATTCCTAATGAGTGGGAATATAAGAGAACGGTTATTGATGAGAATAAGAAAGCATCTCATATTACTCTTGATGAGATTTTTAAAACTCTTCTTCAACATGAGACTAGAATGAAAAGATATGTTGATTTGAATAAGAAGAAGAATCGAAAGGGAAGTGTAACATTTACTATAACTAAAGCAAAGACTCCTGAAAGGGTTACAAGATCTAAGTCAAAGAAAGTCACTATTTTATCTGAATCTAGCGAAAGTGAAAATTCTGAGAATGATCTAGCTAATCTTTCTCAAATGATGAACAAGATAGTTTTGAAGAAATACTTTCAGTATAGATTTAAGAAGAAAGAAAGAAAAGACAATAAAGACTCTGAAGTCACTTGTTATGAATGAAAAAGAGCAGGGAATATAATGCTAGATTGTCTTATTCATAAGAGAAAGGATATAAAGGAAAATTTTTCTAAGAAGAATTGAAAGAAGTACTACGAAGATAAATCTAATAAAGTTTTAAAAGATAATGACACCTGGAGTGTCAGTGGTGGAGACTCTTTTGATGAATCCTTAGAATATGAATCTTCTGGTCAGAAGAATATTTGGTTTAATTGCCAAGTTACCTATTGAAAATCATTATCTAATCGCCAAGGTACATAATGATGAATCTATTACCAATGTATCCTTGAATGCTAATCATAGTTATAATAAATATTATGAATCTTCAGATGATGAATCTTCTTATAATGAAGATAATACCTTACCTATTTATGAAGAAGTTTCTAGATTTTCTAATCTTGTTGATAATGAAAATTATAAAGTCAAGAAAAATCTTGATAAGGAAAATTATATAATTTTCATTCTTACTAAAGAAGTATCAGATCTTTCTAAAGATCTTGATAATAAATTTTATGATTTTGAAAGTATTTCAAAATTTTTTGGGGAAGTTAATTCTAAGAAGGATAAACTTTCTAAGGATCTAGAAAAATTAATATCTAAAAAATATATTTTCGAGACTAACTATAGTGCTAAAAAAGATGTTTTTAAGGATAAAAACCTTTTTATTAAACTAAAGTCAGAAATATTTTCCTTGAGGAAGTGTTTTTCAAACTTTAACTTAGGTATGGAAAACTTTGATAAGATGTATTCTCAAATTCAACCTCTAAGGAATAATTCTGGATTTGGTTATACTCATTTAAAACCGTTTTTTAGTAATAATTATTTTGTTCCTCAAAGTGATCATTTCTACACTAAGTGTCAGTGTGGTGGGAATTGGGAAAAAATTGTTCCTTAAACAAAATTCAGTCTTTAGGTTTTCATAAAGCTTATTTTTCTACAAAAATGTGGATACCTAAAATTTTTCTTTCTGAAGTTTCTAGATCCAAGAATTTTTGGATTCCAAAAGTCTAACACTCTTATTTTCAAGAAAATTAAGATAGTTCCAATATAAATTCATGGTACATGGATTGTGGATGTTCCTGGCACATTACTGGTAATCAAAAACTCTTTTAAAATATTATCAAGACGAAAGGAGGAAAAGTCACTTTCAGAGATAATAAACTGGGAGAAATTATTGGTATAGGTAACATTGTTCTTCTTGGAAATACTTTGATCTCGAATGTTTTATTTGTTAAGGGTCTTAAGAACAAAATTATTAAAATAAGTCATTTATGTGATGAAGGTTACATTGTGAATTTTATGAATGATAAATGTTTAGTACACAATTCAAGGAAGAGTTTATTCTTTCTTCCCATAGGCAAGAGAATGTATACACACTAAACTTAGAAGACCTTAGGATCCAAGAACTACCTTGTCTTAGTGCAATGGAAGATCATTCTTGGCTATGGCATAAAAGGTTAGGACACTGTAACCTTAGGAACCTATGAAAACTCTAAGAAAATAATAGTTAAGATCTACCAGAGCTTAGATTTGATTCTTCAAAAGTTTGTGATCCTTGTCAATATGGAAAGCAACATAAATCAAGTTTGAAATCATTCAGTGAAGTCTCAACTACTGATGCATTATAGTTGGTTCATATAGATCTTTTTGGTCTAACACAAATTGGAAGCATTCGAGGAAAAGATTATGTATTCGTCTTAGTTGATGAATACAATAGATTTACATGGGTCTATTTTCTAGAAAATAAATTTAAATATTTTTCTTTTTTCAAAATTTTTAGAGCCCAAGTTAAGAATGAGAAACACTTTCCTTTGATAACTATTCATAGTGATCATGGAGGAGAATTTCAAAATTCTGATTTTGAAAATTTTTGTAGTAGAAAAGGCATTACTCATAACTTCTCAGCACCAAGAACTCCTAAAAAATGGTGTTGTTGAAAGAAGAAATATAATTCTTCAAGAGATAGCCAAAACCATGTTGAGCGAATATTTGATAGCCAAACATTTTTGGGCTGAAGCTTTAAGTATTTCTTGTTATACAATAAATCTTGTTTTAATTAGACCTTTTTTTAACAAAACCCCTTATGAGTTATGGAATGGTAAAAAACCTAGACTTTATTAATTCAAGGTATTTGGTTTCAAAGTATTCATTCTGAATACTAAATATAATCTACATAAATTTGCACCCAAATCTGATGAAGGAATTTTCTTAGGCAACTCCACAACTTCTAAGGCTTATAGAGTTTTCAATAAAAATAGTTGTATTATTGAAGAAATAGTACATGTCAAATTTGATGAAACTGATCCTATTAATTTTAAACAACCTCAACCTACATCCTTGGATGGGTTTACAAAACTCTACTAGAAAATAAGGCTATAGACACAGTTTTAAACCATGGCTATAGGCCCAAAAATTATGGATATAGGTTATAGCCACGGTTTAGCCAACTATGAATGGTATTGGAATGGCTACAGGGTAAACCCTATAGCCACGGTACAAAAACCGTAGCATAAGCAAAAATAACTCACAATTTATAGCCACGGTTCAAAATTGTACCTATAGACCTATAGCCACAGTTTAAAAACGTGGCTGTAGGTCTTCACATTTTCTAAGAAAACCAACAGCATTCAGCCGGTGTTTTCCCCTTTCACAACCCCCCTATCCCCTTGTTCACCCATTGAACCACCCCTGCTGGACACCCCCACTGCACCCCCCCTTCTGGATAGACACCCCCTCTGGAAAGACACCCCCCTAGTCAGCAGCCCCCCACTCCCTGTCCCCTTGCACACCCCCTGAACCACCCCTGCTGGACATCCCCACTACACCCCCCCCCCCTTCTGGACAACCCCACCCCCCAGCACACACCCCCTTACACCCCCCTACACACCCCCTTGCACCCCCAGTCCCCTTACACACACCCCATTGCACCAACTCTATTGGACACCTACCCCCTGGACAGACCCCCCACCCCCCTGGACAGCTCCCCCACCCCTTGGACAGACACCCCCTGGATAGCACCCCCACCCCTGCATAGACACCCTCCCAAGATAGCATGCCCCCCACGACAGACACCCCCACCCCCTGGACAGACACCCCCTGCACCCCCTGCACCCCCACCCCCTGGAAAGACACCCCCCTACACACCTGCACACCCCTGATGGACACCCCTTCCCCCCTTGGATAGACCCACCCCCATCCCCTTTCACACACCCCCCTGTCGAACACGCCCTGCAACCCCCTACTAGACCCCCACTGTTTGACACCCCCCTTGCACCCCCTGTGCCCTTGCGCACACCCCTACTGGACACCCCTTGCACCACCCCTGCTGGACACCCCCTGCACAGCCCCCCTTGCACCCCCCCCAAAACATCCCTTGCACCCCCCCTGCACACCCCTGTCCCCTTGCACACACACCCTTCCCCCTGCTGGACACCCCCACCGCACACCCCTATCCCCTTGCACACACCCAAACTGGACACCACCCCTGCTGGACACCCCTTTCACCACCCCTACTGGACACCCCCTTCACATCCCCCCTTGCACACCCCCCCCCCCCATGCACAACCCCCTTTCACCCATCCCCCCTCATGGACACCCCCCTTACACCCCCCCCCCCTCCTACACCACCCCTACTGGACCCCCATTGCACCACCCCTGTTGGAAACCCCCACTACACACCCCTGTCCCCTAGCACACACCCCTTGAACACCCCCACTAGACACCACCCCTTCTGGACACCCCTTAAACCACCCCTACTAGACACCCCCTTGTACAGCCCCCCTTGCACCACCCCCACTAGACACCCCTGTCCCCTTGCACCCCCCCCCCCTGCACCAATCCTGCTGGACACCCCCACTGCACCCCCCCTCCTAGACAGACCCCCTCCCCCTAGTAGATTTAGGCTCTCATTCATATAGTGTTGGAGGAGAATTAATAGTGGAATAATGGCCACAATAGTTAGAGTAGTTATATACTCACACAGTATATGAAATCAACACAAAAACAATCCATTCAAAAACAGTGTCTGGTGTGTGGTTACACTTGATTGGAAGAATAGAGGAAAATTTCACAAACTAAAAAACATAGGAGATGATTAAGTTATTTATGGATGAATTAATTACGCATGGAATTCCTTGGGTATTTTATTTATTTTTTGAATTGAAAAAGAACGGGCCTACCTGGATTCACTTCAAAGTAGTGTTGATTAAGAGATTTGGAGGTGTAGAGGTGGAATAATTAGAGGCTATGACTACTCAAACAAAATAAGAACTTAAAACTACTAAGGAAACTTAAATAGTGGGTGATATGGGAAATTTAGAGCCTGTAAAGATGTAGTGAAACGAGTAGAAAGTGGTTTTTGAACTAGCACATGTTCCTGCAGAACTGACTAGTCACCAAGATTTATCTTTTTCTTTTCTGAGATGAAAAATAGGGAGTAAGAGTAGATGAATATAGCTACATCAATGTAGGTTACTGGTATTCTTTCTTGTAATCATGGACATATTGTATTATTTCTATGTGTTGTGGGGTGAAAAAGGATTTCATTTCAAGTATGGCATTGCAACAGGCTCTTGTAGAGTTTCCATTCCAATGACCAACATTTGAATTTATGAAAACTATTTGGTTGAAGAGAAATCCTATGGAAAATATATATGTATATAAATATCTCAATGTGTTGGAAGGATACAGGGAGGTACGTGAATCTAAAAAGGATACAATAAGGTTTTTTAAATGGTTGTGTGTTGAGAACAAAAAGTCTTGGGACCGAAGGTAATGTATAGAGGATCAAGACCAATTCACTGAAAAGAGTTTCATCATATTTATAAGTTATTTTATATATAATAAGGGTATTTTAATTGTATTATAGTTTTTTAGTAGGTTCCAAAATCATTTAATTTCCCTAGACACCCCTCCCCACTAGACACCCCCCTGGACACCCCCTCCTCCTCCAACACCACCACACCCCTTACCCCCTCCCTACCCCCTGCACACTACCCCCCAGCCCCTTGAACCCCCCCTCCCTACCCCCTCCCCTGAGCCCCCCAACCCCCTTCCTGCCCACTACACACTGCCCCTTCCCCCTTCACGCCCACACCCATGCCCCATCCCCCCCTACACCCCCCACTTGCATATATTCACACCCCCCCCCCCCACGGACCCCCTGACCCCCCCCCCCCCCCCGACCCCCTCCTGGACATCCCCCCCCCCCCCTTCACCCCCACACCCCCTACACACTACCCCCACCACCCTTCACCCCCCACCCTGCCCCTTGCACCCCCACACCCCTTCCCCCTCTACACTGCCCCCCTTCCCCCTTCCCGCCCCCCTACACACTACCCCCCCTACAACCCTGCCCCCTCCCCCTATAACTTTCCCTACCCATGGTACACTCCCCCCCCCCCCAACTGCATATATTCACACCCAACCCCCCCCCCCCCCCCCCCCCGCCCACCACCCCCTCCTGGACAGCCCCCCTACCTACCCCCAGCCCTCTTCACCACCACCCCTCCTTGCCCCCTCCCTGCCCCCTCCCCTTGAACCTCTTCCCCCTACACACCACCCCCCAACCCCCTTCCCTACCCCATACACCCCCTCCCTGCCATCCTCCCCCTGCACCCCTCCCTTCCCTCCTCCCCCCTGCACCCCTCCCTGCCCCCCTGCACACTTCCCCTTAGCCCCCTTCACCACCACCCCACCCCCACCCCCTGCCCCCTCCCCTATGCACACTTCCCCCTTCCCTGCCCCTTGCACCCCCCTCCCTGCCCCCTGCACACTTCCCCCCTCCCCCTGCACCCCACCCTGCCCCAATCCCCCTTCACCCCCTCCCCCTTCACCCCACAAAAATCTTGTTGATGTACCCATTACTGGAGTTAAATTTAGATGGAAGAGATTCACTATCAATGGAAGGTAGGAAATAAAACCCAAAATGTGATTATATCAAGTTAATGAAAACAATTATCCTACTGTATTATTTAGATTTACTATCCCAAATTCTTACTCAGATCAAAACCTAAAAAATTTTGGAATCTAGGGGTGGAAAATTGGGATGGATCATTTACCTTTAATGTTTAATAATACTTGGATAACAATTCTTGGATGTAGATAAGTGGTTATGAATATATGGAATAATGTTTAAAATGGAATCACTCTTCAGATTGTGGCTGAAAATATCATAAAAATCATATTCCAATTGATGGAGTTGAGAAAACCTCAGTTTACTTGTTAGATTAGGACAATAAGGATAATTAGAGTCATCTTGTTTATTTTTATGATAGAAATAAATAATAGAATATTCCTACATGGGTGTAACTCCGACTTCACTCTAAATTGGATGATCATTTTTATCTCAAAGAAATAGTGATCTGGGAATAATATAATGTAAACATAATTTAATATGGAGACATGAACTCTAATATATCTCATCAACTACACATAGAAAAAAAAGTAAGATGATGAGAAAATTTAATTCAGATTAATGACTCCCTCTTCACATATAACAATGAAATATCAAATGATGTGTTGGAATCCAATCAAAAATATAAATAACATAGACATTCTTGTAAGGATTTATTTAAGGCATTCCAATTACATAAGTAAAATACCATCTCAATTATATTGTAATGTTTTTTTAAAAAAGCACCAAATGTAAAACTAAAAAAGTTCCTAATCGGAATACTTACATGTAATGAAACCCCAAAATTATCTATAACAAGGACAAGAACTTTATCCAGGTTAATATCCAAACCATATAGCATCTTCGGACTACTTGGGCCCTACAAAAAAGGCATCTATAAGTCACAATTGAAAATTTATACGACCATAACTCATGATGGTTAGTTAATAGGTTGTCCCAAACCATATAATGAATTGGATGTTTCTAATAAGTCATACAATGGAAAAAAAATTGTGACCCATTGGAAAACACTACCTCCCTCCGGGACACCCCCCTACCCCTACACCCCCACTCCCCCTGCCCCCTATACACTTCCCCCCCCCCCCACCTGCACCCCCACTGCCCCCACCCCCACCCACACTGGACACCCCCCCCCCCCGCACCCCCTGCACACTCCCCCCCCCCGACCCCTTCAACCAAACTACCCCCCGCACCCCCACTGCCCTCCCCCCTACCTGCACCCAAACAGCCCCCTATGGCATCCTGCTTTTTTATCACATAAACTTTCATTACATTTTACAAAACCAAGGATCTTTAAGGTTTAGTGTCTTGGAAACCAAGAACTTAAAACATGAAAACATAAAAAATTCTTCTTAAACACTTGAAAGGATTCTATTTATGTTCATCCTAGGTTCATAACTACATCTCATAACATGGGGACATACATCAAAAGAAAGGGTGAGAAGAAGGCCCGGTAAGGGAAACAAGGGGAAACATTTAACATGTGAACTTGAGATACATCAACAATGTCATTAAAAACAACTTTAAGGCATAAGAAAGAAATAATGAGGAGTATCATAATAAAAATAATGTATTTCATAACTTGAAGATGTGGCTACAACATTTAATATTGACAATCATTTCCATTTCACCAAGTTCCATCCCCAAGGCGTCATTAAAAATTACCAAGTATATTCACCAAGGTGTCATTAGAAATGGTCATCTCTAGAGATTAAGTCTTTACCCAATGCATTGGAGCGCTATCAGGGCGCACCCTTAAATTTGTATTTATCATCATGTGAGCCACATATATCATCATAAATAATTTTAAAAAAACCCATATAGTATAAAATAAATGGGTTTCATTTCATAATCATAACGTTTTAAAAACTTCTTTAAAGACATGATCTTTATGTTACTTTAAACCCACAGAAAGGGAAATCGGGTCTCATGAATGTAAATCCCAGAATTTAGAATAGAATATTTTGGTATATATGTGAATACCCCTTTAGAAGAAAGATATTTGATTATTAACTTAACAATATAAATGAATTTGAGAATAAGAGAGAGACATTTTGAGATGGAAATTCTGCAGCATAACGACTATGTTACGAGGTTTTAGAAAACATTGAAAAGAGAGGGGACATGGGTCACCCACTCATAAATGATCCATAAAACATTAGGGGGACAGAATATAAAGGATTTAAGAACATGGTATTTAAATTTGAAAGATATACCATATGAAATGAAGAACATGAAAGGAAGACAAAAATAAGATTTCTCTTATGAAAATTCAGCAGCCTAACGGCGTCACTTAAAATTCAAAAAAAAAAGAATTGACGAGATCAAATAGGGTCTCTCATCATATGAACATAAAAGATCAGTATTATAGATACATAGATAATACCCCAACATAATAAAAACGAACTTGAAAGACTTCACATGAAAGTAGAACTTTGAAAAATGAGAAAGGTGAACGAATCCCTTAAAAATTCGGCATCCTAACAGCATCACCTAAACTTCAACAAAAATGAATTGACGAGATCAAATAGGGTCTCTAATCATATGAACATAAATTATCAGTATGATAGATATAGAGATAATACCACAACATAATAAAAAGGAACTTGAAAGACATGACATGAAAGTAGAACTTTGAAAAATGAGAAACGTGAACGAATCCCTTAAAAATTCGGCAGCCTAACGGCGTCACCTAAACTTCAACAAAAATGAATTGATGAGATCAAATAGGGTCTCTAATTATATGAAAATAAAAGATAAGTATGATAGATATAGATATCATACACCAACATAATAAAAATGAACTTGAAATACTTGACATGAAAGTAGAACTTTTAAAAATGAGAAAGATGAAGGAATCCCTTAAAAATTCGGCAGCCTAATGGCGCCACTTAAACTTTCTTAAAATTAATTGATGAGAGAATGAGGGGGTCTCTCATCATATGAAAACGAAAAGGGTGGTAAGAGTAATATAAAAGAAAATCTTCCAACATAAGATCATGGAGCATAAAATAAATGACATAAAAGAGATTACTTGAAAAGAAAGAGAGAGGTAGGATCCCTTACCTTAAAACGTAACTCTTAAAACTCAAAGGTTGGGACCTTGAGGGCTTGGGGACACCTTGGGAGGACTCCTTGGGAGGTAATGAGACCAAATCTTCGTTGGGGGAGAGTTGTGAGTCTAATTGATGAGAGGATGGATTGGTATTTATAGGGAAAGTGAGGGGACAAGGCATTAATGGCAAAGGGACACCTCATTGGTGGTTTTGGCAAAACCATGGGCTCTCCCATGGCATTTCCCATGGAGTTAGGCAACATGGGTCCCCCCACATAATAATTCATCACTTTTGGTCAGCCACCCCTTAAAATATCTCATGACATCATCATGACACAGTTATGATGTCATTAAACATACCGAAACCCTAAAACTGTATTTTTACTGTTCACTGAAAATTCAACTTTCTCAGAAATAACCCAAAATTTAACCTTAACCAAATATCAATGCTTTGATTTCAAAAATGAACTCCATTTTATAAAAATAATTTTTTAAATAATTTTAATTTAATTTTTAAATAAATACAATATTCACCGAAAATTCATTTTTTTCAGAAAAATCCTCAAAAATTACCTTAACATAATATCGATGCTCTGAGTTCAAAAACAAAGTCGATTTTATAAAAATAATTTTCTAAATATTTTTAATTTAATTTTTAATTAAAAAACACTATTCACCTGTAAAAACTAATACTTGACTAATAATTTATGAAACTGTTATTTAACCATTTTATTGAATCACATTACTTAATCAAGGTGCCTATATTATATTAATACTTTCTTTAAGTGAGATTACTAATCCATTTGGTCACATTACTAATCCTAAGCATAAAATCACTATTCATAATTTACTATTCATTAAAAATTAAGTTGATCTTATTAGATTCAAAATTTCGTACTGAACATAATTGTAGAAGACCATTTTTTGAAAAACATTACAGATTATTAATTATTTAATGTTTACATAAACATTTTTAAAATATCCTTTTTCTAAAATTTATCGAAAATATGCATACTATATTTATTCGGACATTTGAAAATTCACAGACTTCACCATAAGAAGAGAACACAATTTTATTTATAACAAAGGATTACACAAGGCAGTTATGGTATCATTACATAGCCCCTTATAACACCAGCATAGGACCTAAGAGTAAGGTGTGCTAGGGTGATAGAATCTTGGGGTGGCTCGGCCAACATTGCACAAGTAGTAATTTCTATCAGTTTGAACTTCTCGCGAAGGCGATTCCATTCTAGCTTCACATGATGAAGTTCGGCTTGGGTTTGGTCTAGAGCAAAGCCCAGTGGTGCTACCTCCTTCCCATGTTCTGTTAGATGGGCTTCGATTGGCCCGAGACTATTGGATGAGGCTACCGAATCCTCTCTCTATATTAATTAACCAAGATCACTTGTATTTTGAGACAATAATCGAAACGTTTAGTTTCCAGTAGTTATATTGACCAATGGTCTTATGAAATTCAAAACCCAATGGTCTCATTTTAATTATACTCATGTTATCAAATGAAACAGTTTTGTTGAGTATAAAAATAAAATAACACACAAAATTAAGAAACAAGATTTATTCAAAATTTTGGGTCGTTACACCCCCCCCCCCACCTACCCCCCCCACCTACCCCCCCCCCCCCCAACTACCCCCACCACCTACACCCCCACTACCCCACCCCGCCCACCTGCACCCCACCACTACCCCCCCCCCCACCTGCACCCCAACTCCTCCCCACCTGCACCCCTCACCACCACCACCACCTGCACCCCCACTGCCCCACCCCTCCCACCTGCACCCCCTCTATATAGTAATCAATATAAGAAAAATACTATAGAAATTACATCAATGAATAGAACTCTTGACCCAATTAAGGATTTAATCAATCAAAAACTCTTGATGAGATAAAATAACATGAGGAAATTATTTCATAAAAATATAAAACTATATAAGAATCTATAAGCATAGTATCTTTAATAGTCACTGTCCTGGTTCTCGACGTTGTATGTGCATTGTTTACTGCATATTTGAACAAAAAATATGGTCCACCATAATATTTCATTCCATAATGATCTTTAAACTTAACCAGAATTCTTTATTATTAAATTTATGATATATTTTATTCTACCTTAGATGCAACAAACTATATTGGGAAGCCTTTAGTGAAGTAGGAATGAACATTGTTACACTGATAAGTAAGATACTTAAAAATCATTTAAGGTGGCCTAATTTCCCACATAGATGACAAGTCTTCAAATCTACTTTAAATATTTATGTAAAATGTCTGAGCCTCTCAAATTGAAAAGAAATATCATTGGTATACACCTATATTTAATTATGGGGATTTATTTTAGTAGATATTTAACTATCTTACCACTTTCCCTTAAAAATGTCCCATGTTTCTTCTTTTTACCCTATAAATAACTATGGATCATACCTATATTAGCCAATGTACTTCCAATATAATAAATTTTAGAAATATCAGTTTTCTTTATCATTTATATGTCAACCACTTCAGTATATATTGGTAAGAATAAGAGAATAACCATGGATCATATTTTCGGGCTCAAGCCTATTTCGAACTGAAAACATTAAGACATCATTTGAAATAATATAAGAGAAAAATTATATCAACATGAAAAATTATTGGAATTCTCCATCACACAATTATTTCCCATATCAAGAGTCATGAAATTATAGAATATTGACTCCTTTATAATTTTAGGATAAATTTATTGGTGGAATATCTTCTTAAAACATTTATATGGGAGATCTTCCTGTAACTTTTCTTGAATAAATGACACTCATTATTTATAGCTAGGTTTGTCCAATGTATAGGTGGAAAATTAATTTTAGAGGTCTTATGTCTCTAATGAAAATATAAAATACATCCAATCTTATCTATTTTTTCCATAGTTTACTGAGGCACTTGATGTCCATAAAAAGGAAGTTCATCCCTTTAAATAAACTCCTAAGAAAAATCCACTATACAAGATAAATCACGCTCACCTTACCTATCTAAAGTTCAGATATTCTGAATAACTAACTGAATAATATCTAGATCCTCTGTAAGATTTCTTTATACACTGTTATCAATAAAATCCTCTTTATGATCCATCAGTTTTACTCTTTGATTAATTCCATATAGAACATAAATTTTGAAACCAAATCCACACATAATTTAAAATTCATGGTCGATGAATATAATTAATACTCAATGAAACAATATCATCATATCAAAAAACATGTCTGTAATTCATTTTAAACAAATACTAAAAAAATAGAAGCAATTTCAAATAATTAGGAATCAAAAATTCAAAAATTGGATGATTTTCAACAATATAAAAATTTGGTTGCATGGATTCCCAAACCATGCACCAACAGTTCAAAACCTCTTTGAAACTATATAGTGGTAAATTCATGGTCAATAAATTATTTATAACATATATAGTAATCATAAATCCTTTAGATTCTTTGTATTTTTAGTAAATTTAATATATTTTTCCTAAAACAATTCATAAAATTTTCATATAACTCATAATAGTAGTGGATTTGATCAAAATATCCTACAATGAATTTTCAAAAAACAAAAAATTTCAAAGTATAAATCTCTAATTTTCATGTTAACTCAATTTTTGGTAAGAGAAATAGTTTTTCAGGACATCTCATATACCTATCTATAGAGTTTGAATCATACTATCTTAGGCATAACTTTACTCCCTATGTAACATGAGGGCTCTAATAAAATTTTATAAAAAAAACAACCTTGGATGACCTACTATATCAAAAAAGATAGAATTCTACAGGGCCCAAAGTGATTTATTGATCACCGTGTCATAGTGACAAGAACTACGGTTATCAAGGATATTATTTAAAAATTATTTTAACCATTAAATCTAACAAACAATATAAAAAACATTATCGAGAGTCCAATATAATGTACACATACATTGGGCATCCATTCTAATTTAGATAATTGTTAAAAGATAATAAACCATCCAAAAAAGTAATAAGTAACAAACACTAAAATAAACACCCAAGCATGATTTTATAAAGAAAATATAAATGAGTGATACATGGCATGCCAAACTATAAAAGAAACTAAAAAATAGAGAATAACAAAGTGGATGATATATAGTACATCTCAAGAATAATGTAAACATCCTAAAATTCTACATGATTCGTCTCTTTATGACCAAGGTCACTATCAAATATCACCATCACCAAAATAAGGGAAAAGCGCTAAAGATCACCACCAAAGGTAAGATGGCCCTTTGTGTTAAACTGTATTAAAATTTTTGTTCAACAAACACATGATAACACTTGTAGGAGAATGGTCATAGTACCTTAATAAGAAATCCATGCCCTAAAAAAAGCAGAACATGGGATGAGAACCATGAATCTAATAGGGTAACCTAGGACCTTGATAAATGTGGATTCAGTTTCATACCTATGATACAATCCTAATACAAATGAACCCAGAATTACCATCATTGGCCTCACTAGGATATGACCCCCCTATAAATTTCCATAACTATACTTGAGAACACTTGTAAAAGAATGATCATTGAAAGAATGAAACTCATCTTCATTTCCCATATAACTATCAAATGATCCAATGTGAATATCTTCAACAATAAATCAATTAAAATGATTATAAAATAACGTGGAGGGAGACATTGATTGGAAGCGTCAGGGAGGAGGGAACCGTGGTGATAGAGGTCGTCAGGGAGGAGGGTGCCAGAGTGACAGATGTCATCTGGGAGGAGGGCGCCACTGTGAGAGAGGTCATCAGGGAGGAGGGAGCCTATGATAACCCTTCTTTTCATTACACAATTAAACATGATTTATTACATAAAATTCACTTGATACAACATATAAGATCGAGAGGTATAGTGTCTTGGGGGATTAGGATCATTACATAACAACTTAAAACATTAAATACAACATCTTTATTGAAAAATTCCTTTACATGACCACTACATTCCTTCGTACTTAACATTGCATGGGATAACCTAAGGACATACATAAGAAAAGGGTGAGCTATAAAGCCCAGTAAGGGAATAATCATCGAATAAAATGAAGAATGAAATATATATTAGACAATAGGAATATCAACAGAGCCCAAGAGAAGCCTAAATACAAAGGCATGATAAAGCATGATAATCATAACATGGAAATGTGGCAACAACACCTAACATGGAATTAGCATGGGCCAAGGCTCATTGCACAAGGAGAATGAGTAAACCCTCATTGCACATAGAGCATGAGTAAACCCTCGTTGGACTTGAATTATAATGAGTACACACCCATTACACATGACGTATCATGATACTATACTTTATCCAATGCATTGGATCTCTATGAGGGCACACCCTTCTTAAACATTTCATTTAATGCATAAGTGTGCCACATGGATCCTAAGACATTGAATCATTCAACATAATCATTTATTACACGATAAAAGAATGTGTAATACATACATGAAACTATTTAAACAATAAATAAATGTGAATAAATGTGAATACCCTTGATAGAGAAATGAACATGGTATTCACTACATAATGACTTTGGCTGGGAAAGCACGGTGCAATTTCGGCAGCATAACGGCGTGACATAAGAACTCATAAAAATGTTTTATGAGAGAGAAAGGGTTGTCACATCATATTTACATGACATGGACAGTAATGGGGTCATATAGATACATGTCCCAACAAATTTAATGGAATTTAGATTCATGATACAAAATAATTTCTTGAATGTAAATGAAGAGAGAGAAATTCCTTTCGAAATTTTGGTTAGGTAACGACTGTACATGGGAGGAATTTAATGAGAGAGAAAGGGGTATCCCATCATTAAAACATAAATAGGGAATTATGGTGGAGTTGTGAAACAATACCCCAACATTAATAATTTAAATTAAAAGGTCATAACAATTTAATGAATATTGGACAAAAATGAGAAAGGAAGAAAAAACCCTTACTTGAAAGTGTGCTTCCAAAGGCTTGAGAGAGGATTGAGAGAGGTTTCTTGGGAGCTTTGGGTGCCTTTAGAGGATTATAGATAGAGGATGGAAGAGGTTTGACGAACTCTAAAGGCTTTGAGTGAGGAGGAAGTGGGATCTTGGGTGGGTTTATATCGGAAAGGTGAAGGAATTCTTTATTATTTTGGTTTGGGACACCTCACATTAAACTAATCCCAACCAAAAACCAGCCCATGGTTTTTTCCTATTATTTTTGGAAAAGGGAAGTGGAAAAAAATATTTTATAAGGCCAAATTCAGAAATTCTTAAAATAATGGGGTTGCTTATGTGGAGGCGAGACACACTCTCAAGGAAAATAATTCAAAAAGACAAAATGTTTAATAAGTCTTGAAGGGTCCACTAAAGATTTGTAAAATAAAACAAACAACCTCAAAATAACATTATTGTAATGGTAAAAAATATATTTTCCGAACATAATGTTTATAGTATTTTATTACATCACTATTGGGTCATTACGATGTCATAAAACACATTATATATTTAAACGATGTTTAATTTTTACCCAAAAACTTGACTGTCTCAGAATATTATGAAAAATTGACCATTGGATAATTTCAACATCACGATTCTAGAAATAACATTCATTTTATCTAAATAATTTTCTAAATATGTTAATTTTAACTTTTAAAATAAAAGCTGACATTTATCGAAAATTCATGGGTTTCGATAAAAATGGTTTTCAAACCATAATAAAAATTACAATTGCATTCATAAAATTATAAGATCATTTATATTTAATAAAAATTAATTTAATAACAATAATAATATTTTATTAAAATATTATTTAATTCAAAAATCCATTAATTCATAAAAATAGATTTCTTAGTTTGAACATTAACTGAAAATATTATTTGTGCTTTAAAAACTATTTACATGGTAACAATAATAAAATGAAATTATATTCATTATTATATACAAAAATAATGTACATAACCATAGTTATAAGTTATTATTACATAACCCCTTATAACACCCGCATAAGATTGAAGAGTAAGGTGTGCGATGGTGACAGACTCTTGGGGTGGCTCAGATAACATTGCTTGGGTGGTAATCTCTATCAACTTCTACTTATCTCATAGGTGGTCCATCTCGAGATTAACATCTTCAATCTCAGATTTGGATTGTTCAAGAGCAAATCCCAAAGACACAACCTCCTTTCCAAGCTCTGACAAATGGGCTTTGTATGGGGCACGTCTACTGGATGTGGTCATCGCTTCCTTTGTCCGAGTAAATTGGATTTGTTAAAGCCCTATATTTATACTAATCATGTGATAACTGTTCAATGGATATATTAGCAATGGTCATAATTATTAACATTATTTTGAAATCCAAAAACCTAAAACCAAAGAAATTTACATTTTATATAAACATTTTACATAAAGATACATTTAATTAGATCAAGAGGGATTTCCATTAATGAATGTTTGGGTCGTTAAAATCTTCCCCCCTTAAGAAACTTTTCCATCTAAATTTCCTTTTCCCACACTAAAACAGATGTGGGTAACTCTACTTCATCATTTCCCATGATTCCCAGGTTGCTTCTTACAACTTTTGGTTTCTCCACAACACCTTGATGAGGGGCATTGTCTTATTTCATAGAACCTTTTCTCTACGATCTAAGATCTTCACTGGTTGCTCTTCATAAGAAAGATCATCCTCTAACTATACCACCTCTGAAGAGAGTATATGTGAAGGTTTCGGTATGTACTTTATTAAGAGGGATACATGAAAGATATCATGTAATTTTTCCAGGTTAGGTGGAAGTGCTAGTCAATAGGTCACAACCCTAACACGGGCAGGAATCTCGAAGGGGCCAATGTACCTTGGACTAGACTTCCCTTTCTTTCCAACCCTCATGACCTTATTCGATGGAGTTATGCGTAGAAATACCATGTCTCTAACTTTAAATTCAAGGTATCATCGATGGTCATCTGCATAAATCTCTTGTCGACTTTGGGCTACCTTGATATGTTGTTGAATGGTTTTCACATTATCCAATATTTCATCGATCATTTCTGGTCCAAGAAGCTTATGCTCACCGACTTCATCCCAACACACTGGTGTTCTACACCTTTTCCCATAAAGGTCTTCATATGGTTCCATTTGGATGTTCAAGTGGAAACTTTTATTATAAGAGAACTCAACCAGAGCAAGATATTGATCCCATCCTCCTTTAATATTCATTGAGCACGCTCTCAACATGTCCTCAAGTGTTTGGATAGTCCGCTCGTATTGGCCATTAGTTTGAGTATGATAGGCCGTACTAAATTTTAATTCAGTATTCAGAGCATGTTGAAGACTCTTCCAAAACATAGAGTTGAATCTTGGATCTCGATCACATATAATAGATAGTGGTACTCTATGAAGCCTTACCACTTTCTTGTTATATATTTGTTCCAGTTGATCCAATGCGAAATCCTCCTGAATAGAAATGAAGTGTGCAACCTTTGCAAGATGATCCACAACAACCTAGATTGGATTTTTGCCTTTGGATGTCTTCAGAAGTCCAGTGAAAAAGTCCATGGTGATGTTCTCTCATTTCCATTCTGGTATGGGAAGTGGTTGCATCATCCCCTTAGACTTCTGCCTCTCTACCTTCACTTGCTGACACACTAGGCACTTTCATGTATATTCAACGATCTTCTTCTTCATATTATCCCACCAATAATGCTCTCGTATATCTCGATACATCTTTTTGTTTCCTGGGTGAATAGAGAAATTTGAACTATGTGCATCATCCAAAAGTTCCTTCTTCAGCTCTGGACTTGATGGAACACATAGTCTTTTCCCAAATCTCAAAATTTCTTCTTCATTAACATTAAACTCCAAGGATTTACCTTTTTCTATAGCTTCCACATTTTCATGAATTCAAACATCATCTTTTTGAGCACCCTTTAAACTTTCCAAAAGTGATGGTTGAGAAATTATTTGTGAAATGATTGATGATGTTCCCTTCTTTATGATTCCCATGTCCATCTTCATCAAATCTAAGAAGATTGGATCCTTTTCAATTATCATCAATGATAGAATCGTTGGGTCCTTTCTACTTTGGGCATCTTCCACCTTGTTCTCTTTCCTAAGGGGGTAATGGATTGATAATTCATAGTCTTTGATCATCTCTAACCATCTTCATTGGTGCATGTTCAACTCTTTCTGTGTGAATATATACTTGAGGCTTTTCTGGTCCGTATATATTTCACACTTCTCTCTAAATAGATAATGCCACCAAATTTTCAAATACAATATCACTGCAACCAACTCAAGGTCATGTGTTGGATAGTTTTGTTCATTAACTTTCAATCGCTTTAAAGCATAGGCAATGAATTTTTCATTTTTCATTAACACACATCCCAGGCTCTTCTTCAGAGCATCACTGAATACCACAGAAAGTTCTCCATTTGTGGGTAAAGTGATCATGGGCGTAGTGATAAGCCTCCTTTTCAACTCTTTGAAGCTTTCTTCGCATTCATCACTCCAAGAAAACTTTACTCCCTTCCAAGTTAGCTTAGTAAAAGGGTTGGAAAATCTTGAGAAATTTCTCACAAATCGTCGATAATATCCAGCTAACCTTAAGAAGTTATGGATATCCGTTACCGATGTTAGCCTCATCTATCCCTTAATTGCATCTATTTTGGAGGTATCAATAGATATCTCATTGCTTGTGATGATATAGCCTAAGAATGAGTCTTCCTTCAACCAGAACTCACACTTTCTGTACTTCTCATAGAGATTCTCCTTCGGCAAGGTCTCTAGTACAGTTCTTAGATGATCCTCATGATCCTCCTTGGTTTTGGAGTATATCAGAATATCATCTATAAATACTACCACAAATTTGTCGAGGTAATCTCTAAAGACTCTATTCATCAAGTCCATGAAGATTTATAGATAATTAGTGAGTCCAAAAGGCATTACTATGAATTCAAAGTGCCCATATCTTGTACGAAAAGCAGCCTTTGGGATATCTTTCTTCTTCACCCTTACCTGATAATATCCTGACCGAAAATCCACCTTGGATGAAGTATTTTTCTCTATGCAGCTGATCGAAAAAGTCATCAATTCATGGGAGAGGATACTTGTTCTTTGTCATGATTTTTTTTGAGCTCACGATAATCGATGCAAAGGCACATAAACCCATCCTTCTTCTTGACGAAGAGGACTGGTGCACCCCATGGTGAATCACTTGGGCATATAAACCCTTTATCCAAATTCTCCTGCAGTTATTTCTTCAGATCCTCAAGCTCCACAATAGCCATTCTATACAAAGTATTAGATATTGGAAATTCCCCATGTATAAGATCAATTGAGAATTCAACATCTCTTCTAAGAGGAAGACTAGGAAATTCCTTAGGAAACACTTCAGTGAATTCCATCACAATAGGCATGTCTTCAAATATGGTTGCTTCCTTGGACTCAATCATTTGAGCCAGATACGCGTGATCATAGGGAAGTAATATCCACCCTTGAGATGATGGAGTTAAATAATATTCATCTTCCACCTTGCAATTGTATAGAATCGGGGGTCGATTATCTACATGGAGAGTGATTTACCTCTCCCGGCAATTTATGTTGGATCTATATAAGGAAAGTAAATCCATGCCAAGAATTGCATCAAATTCCACCAGTGGGAGAATGAAGAGGTTTTCCGAGAATTTTAATCCACAGATTATGATAGGGTAGGAGTTATATTCAGGGGATGCAATAATTTCCTCATTTGTTATACTCACCAACATCTTCACTTCCATGATTTGTGGTGGTGTTGGGATTGTTCTACTAAACTTTCAAGATATAAAATAATGCATAGAACTTGAATCAAAATGTACGTTCACAATTATTGAATGAATAACTGGCGTACCTATCACCCCTTTGTTATCGGGGTTCACTTCAAGAGTAGTGATGGAACAAGTTTTCCCTTGTTTCCTTGGAGGTTATTGGTTGCCTCCGAAGACCCTTGTCTTAGGGCACTAATTGGCAAGATACCCTTGTTCTTTTCAATTATAGCAATGAACCACGCGTTGAGGTTAGAATGGATAATTCCTCTCCTCTTTCACAGCCGCGGGTCTTTATTTCTGACAGTTAATAGCTAGGTTTCTTTCTCTTCCACACCTAAAGTATTTTCTCATCACCTTCAAGCAATTTTCAGGGTTCTTCTTTCAGCACCTTTGGAAAGTGGGGTGCTGGATCTTCTTAGCACCATTAGATTTATCCATCGTACCGCCAGCATTGAATTCCACCTTACGCTTCTTATCCTTATGATTCCCCTGAGATTCTCCGATCACCATTTCAACCTTTAGGGCACATTGTACAATTTCCTCATAGCTGTCGAAGTCACGGATCGCCAGCGCTTTCTGCAGGCTAGTTTTCAGCCCACCAAAGAAGCGGTCAAACATGAATTCAAGGGTAACGACGAAGTCGAAAGCGTATCATGCAAGCCTTGTGAATTTTTCCCTATATGCTTGAATAGATTCGTCGTCTTTTTTTCTTGAGGGCAAGGAACTTCCTTTCCATCTTAAGCAGGAGGGTGCATGAAAAATATTTATTGAAAAACATCTTCTAGAAATCCTTCCATTCCAACACCTCGATCTCCTCCTCAGGCTTTGTATTTTTTATCAAATTCCACCATTGATCAGATTCACCCTCCATACGATAAGAATCTAGGAGAACCTTCTCTTGTTCAGAACATTGAAGGATGGAGAATATCTTTTCAATGGAGTTGAACCATTGTTCAGCGATTGAGGGATCAGATGATCCATTAAAAGTAGGAGTCCTTTTTCTCATGAAGCTCTTGATAGAGATTTTTTCATTCTTAGGGGGGTTGAACATTCCTCTTGACCCATGTTTCTTTTGAAATCTTTAGTTAGATGGGAGAGAAGCGTGACAAATTTTGTGATTCCCACTCCCATTGGATTGGGCATCTCATTAGTACAGTCATCACATTGATCTTGACATTGGTTGTTAGCCCGAGTCCTCCTATTACCAGACATTGGATAGAATAAAAGGAAAGTTAGGGGTAACACATCAAGGGTAATCCAAGAACAAAACTGATGACTTATAAATAACTTTTATTTCCTTAACTTATGAATCCATAGGCTTCAATCTATTCTATCCCTGATCTACTTTCTAACATATATTCTTTGAGGCATTTTTTTAATTACCTTAATAACGGTTCATACTAAGCTTGTGAATTTACCAAAGAATATCCCATGGGAGTGTCTTAACCAATAGTGCATCAAGGCCCTTTGTCGAGCACCAGTTCCCATTCGAGTTCAAAGCGTTGTTTTCGGTTTTTACCCGTAGGATACATCTGTGCCAGAGTCGCCTCTACCTGCTCGTATCCGGACAGGGATGTATTTGCTTGATAAACCACTTACTCAATACTCACCAAAACTTAGGGATGTTTTTATTATACATAGTCTTGTATTTAAGGTATTACTAGGGTTTTCTAATCCTAATTCCAAAAATAACTAATCCTTCCCTCTGATACCAACTATGACAACCCTGCTTTTTATTACACAATTAAACATAATTTATTACATAAAAATCACTTGATACAACATAGAAGATCGATAGTTATAGTGTATTTGGGGCTTAGAATCATTATATAACAACTTAAAACATGAAATAACACATCTTTTTTGAAAAAGTTCTTTACATGACCACTACATTCCCTCATACTTAGCATTGCATGGGATAACCTGATGACATGCATAAGAAATGGGTGAGCTATAAAGCCCAATAAGGTAATAATCATGGAATAACATGAAGAATACAATACATGTTAGAAAATAGGAATATCAATAGAGCACAAGATAATCATAAACATAAAGGCATGATAAATCATGATAATCATAACATGGAAATGTGGCAACAACACTTAACATGGAATTAGTACGAGCCAAGGCTCATTGCACTTGGAGTATGAGTAAACCCTCATTGCCCATGGATCATGAGTAAACCCTCATGGAAATTGAATTATCATGAGTACACACCCATTGCACATGACGTATCATGATACTATACTTTACCCAATGCATTGGTGTGCTATCAGGGTGCACCCTTCTTAAACATTTCATTTCATGCATAAGTGTGCAACATTTATCATAAAACATTGAATCATTAAACATTATCATTTATTCCATGATAAAAGAATGTGGAATAAATAAATGATTCTATTTAAACAATAAGTAAATGTGCATAAAGGTGAATATCTATGATAGATAAATGGGCATGGTATTCACTACACAATGACTTTGGCTAAGAAAATTGCGGTGCAATTTTGACAGCATAACGGCGTGACATAAGAACTCATAAAAATGGTTTATGAGAGGGAAAGGGGCGTCTCATCATATTTACATGACATGGATAGTAATGGGGTCATATATATACATCTCCCTACAAATTTAATGGAATTTATATTCATTGTACAAAAGAATTTCTTAAATGTAAATGAGGATAGAGAAATTCCTTTCGAAATTTTGGCATAGTAACGGGTGTACATGTGAGGAATTTAATGAGAGAGAATGGGGTATAACATCATTAAAAAATAAATAGGGCAGTATGGGTGAGGTTAGAAACCATACCCCAACAATAATAATTGGAATTAAAAGGGCATAACAATTTAAAGAATATTGGACAAAAATGAGAAAAGAAGAAAAAACCCTTACTTGGAAGTGTTCTTTCAAAGGCTTGAGAGAGGCTTGAGAGAGGCTTCTTCGGAGCATGGGGCGCCTTGGGGGGATTATAAAGAGAGGAGGTAAGAGTTTTGATGAACTTAAAAGGCTTTTAGTGAGGAGGAAGTGGGAGCTTGGGTGGATTTATACTGGAACGGTGAGGGAATTATTTATTATTTAGGTTTGGGACACCTCACATTAAACTAATCCAAACCACAAACCATACCATGGTTTTTGACCATGGATTTTAGAAACGTGAAGTGGAAAACAATATTTTATAAGGGAAAATTTCGAACTTCTTAAAATAATGGGGTTGCTTATGTGAAGGTGAGTCACACTCCCAAGGAAAACAATTTAAAAAGACAAAATGTTTAATAAGTCTTGAAAGGTCCACTAAAGCTTTATAAAATAAGTCAAACAAACCCAAAATCAGATTATTTTAATGGTAAAACATATATAGTCCGAACATAAAGTTTATTGTATTTTATTACATCGCTATTGTGTTATTATGATGTCATAAAACACATTATATATTTAAACGATATTTAATTTTTACCCAAAATTATGACTGTCTCAGAAAATTATGAAAAATTCAACATTGGATAATTTCAATGACCTGATTCCTGAAATAATATTCATTTTATCAAGCTAATTTTATAAATATGTTAATTTTTACTTTTAAAATAAATACCAACATTTATTGAAAATTCATGGGTTTGGACAAAAATGGCTTTCAAACCTTAATAAAAATTACAATTGCATTCATAAAATTATACGATAATTTATATTTAATAAAAATTAATTTAATAAAAATAATAATATTTTATTAAAATATTTTTTATTTCAAAAATACATTAATTCATTAAAATATATTTCTTAGTTTGAACATTAATTAAAAATACTATATGTTCTTCAAAAATTATTTTCAAGGTAACAATAATAAAATGAAAGTATATTCATTATTTTATACAAAAATAATGTACATAACCATAAAGCTAAGGTATTGTTACATAACCCCTTATAACACCCGTATAAGACCGAAGAGTAAGGTGTGCGATGGTGACAGAATCTTGGGGTGGCTTGGATAACATTGCTCAGGTGGTAATCTCTATCAACTTCCACTTCTCTCGTAGGCAGTCCCACTTGAGCATAACATATTCTAGCTCGACTTGGGCTTGGTCAAGATCGAAGCCCAAAGACGTAACCTCCTTTCCGAGCTCTGACAAATGGGCTTTTTATGGGGCACGTCTACTGGATGAGGCCATCACTTCCTTTATCTGAGTAAATTGGATTTGTTAAAACCCTATATTTATACTAATCATGTGATCACTGTTCAATGGCTATATTACAAATGGTCATAATTATTAACATTATTTTAAAATCCAAAAACATAAACCAAAGAATTTGACATTTTATATAAACATTTTACATAAATAGATATTTAATTAGATCAAGAGGGATTTCCATTAATGAATGTTTGGGTTGTTACAGAGCCGCTGTGAGAGAGGTCTTCGGAGAGGGCACCGCTGAGAGATAAGTCGTCGGGGAAAAGGTTGTTGCTGTGAGGGAGGAGGAGGGATGTACAGTGAAAGATCATCAAATCGGGGGATAAGGAGCATCCAGATAATAGATTGGGAAGAAAAAAACAGCGACGCGGAGGGTTGTGTGGTGAAAGAGTAGCAGATCGGGGGAGGAGGAGCAACCTGATAAAATATTGGGAAGAAAAAAATAGTGACGATATAAAATATATACCCATGGTGGTTTGATTAAACCGTGGAAATAAAAAATCAATAACCACAAACCTATACAACCATGGTTATAGGTCCGTGGATATATCCCTAATTTCTACTAGTGAAAATTGATTATCAATCCTTGATAGAAGATCCTTTTGATAAGGAAAATGTTCAAGAAAATATTACTGAAGTATTTACCCTGGAATAATTTCTACCAAATGTTGATGAACATGTTTTACAAAACCCAAATCAGTTATTTCTTAAGAATCATCCCAATGATAGCATCATTGGTGATGTAAATCAACCTATAAAGACTAGAAGTTCCTTAATAAATGAAATAGAATATCTAGAATTCCTTTCCCAATTATAACTCAAAATCACTGATGAAGCTTTAGGTGATGATGATTGGATAAAATCCATCTTGGATGAGCTAAATGAATTCGAAAGGAATAAAGTCTGGACCTTGGTTGAAAGACCTAAGTAACCTTCTGTTATTGGAGTAAAATGGCTCTCCATAAATAAGTGTGATGAAAATGGAATCATAATAAGAAATAAATCAAGATTGGTTGCTAAAGGCTATAATCAACAAGAAGGAATAGACTATGAAGAAACCTATGATCCAATAGCTAGAATTGAATCTACTCCTATTTTACTTGCCTTTACAGCATTCTTTAACTTCAAACATTTTCCAATGGATGTTAAATGTGCTTTCCTTAATGGATACATTCAAGAGGAAGTTTTTTTTTGAAAAACCTCCTAGTTTTGAAGATACAAAACATCCTGAACATGTTTTCAAACTTACCAAATCCTTATATGGACTTAAACAAGCCTCTAGAGCTTGATATGATTGACCTATAGGGTTTTTACTTAAAAACAATTATGCTAAGGGAAATATTTATCCAACCATTTTTATAAATAAAGATAAGAAAAATGTTTTGATTGTACAAATCTATGTTGATGACATTATATTTGGTCCAACTCAGCAATATTTAAATGATTACTTTGAAAATCTAATGAAATATGAGTTTGAAATGATTATGAAGGGTGAGTTAACATTTTTATTTGGTTTTCAAATTTCACAAAAACCAGAAGTAATTTATATATCCCAACATAATAATGTTAAATATCTTCTTAAAAATAATGGATATTACAATAGTAAGAGTATAGTTACTTCCATAGGTACCTCAAATTCACTTGATCATGATGAAGCTAGAAACCAGTAGATCAAACAACTTTTAGAGGTATGATAGGAATTCTACTTTACTTGACAGCTAGTCGTCCAGACTTAATGTTTTAAGTATGCTTATGTGCAAGATATCAATCCAATCCTAAGGAATCTCATTTAAAGGCAGTGAAAACGATTTTTGCTGCATAAAGGGAACCATGGATTTAGGACTCTTTTATACTTCTGGAAATTATTTTGTTTTAATTTTTTTTTCAGATGCTGACTTTGGTGGGTGTAGAATGGATAGGAAAAGTACATCTGGAACTAGTTATTTCTTAGGAGATTCATTAGTTTCTTTGTAAGATCCTGGTTTTGTAAAGGTATGTTTTTGTTGTGTTTTGGGTTGAACCCTTTGTTTTGGGGCTTTAAAATGTTTCTTGAAAGTGTGAGAGGCCTTGGGGGTGTTCCGGGGGCTCAGTACATGGAAGAAAAAAAATCTGGGCAAGACAGGCCAGGGCGCACGGCATGCACACGACCAGGTAAACCGTGCGGTCTGCCCAGGCTAAACCGTGCGACCCTTCCTCTTCCGAATAGAAGGAAGTGCATGGTTTGCGCACAGTTTTCCAAACCGTGCGGCTAAACTGTGTGAACCCTCATCCTCCAGAAAGTGGCATGCGCACGGTTTGCGCATGGTCTTCCAAACCGTGCAGGCAAACCATGCGGCCACTTAAATTTGGGAAAAATTACAAGTTTGCAACTCTGGGCTTTTAAACCCCAACTCGGGATTTCCTCTCCATTCCTCCCTCTTCACCCTAGGCACGAAACAAATCACCCAAAGGCTCCAAGAGATCGATCTCTCTCATTTCTAAGGCATTTTTGGTGCCGTTGGTTGCGGATCGAAGCTCCGGGTAAGGCTAATCTCATCCTTGATTCTCTTTTTGGTTTATGGTTTGTATCTTCTCTCCCTCTCATTCCGAAGCTCTAAAAAGCTAAATTTTGGGATAGTTTTAGGTTGAATCTCCAAAGGTTGGTTGTATCGAGGTCTAAGGACTCGATTGATAGTGCTTTCAATCGCGGTTTCGAGGTAGGTGGTCTACAAGTGATATCCCATAGTTATTTGGGAATTTGTGGATGATTAGTTGTGTTCTTGTTTCCACTTGGTTATGTTTTGAATAACCTTGGAATGTTTGGTAATAATGGTGTTTAAAATGGAAAATGGGAACCCTCACGATCCCCATGGGATGTGTTGGGATTGTCTTGACCTAATTAGGGCCATCCATGGGATGTGCTGACTTTTCCTGGGTTTCTAGATTGTTATTAAACAAGTGGCCTTGTTATAGTAAATTGTAGATCCCTTGATGAACATGTTGGAATGATTGGTTGAACTTGGAATAGAAGTTAGGTGATGCACCTAGACTTGGAAATAACCTAGGGGTTATTTGAAATGGAATGAATGGTTGATTCATGAAAAAGATGAATGGGTTAAATGGGTTAATGTGTAAACTGATTGAAGACCATAACGGGATAGGTAATGGGTCTAATGTTCAATGCTTAGTGAGATAGGCATAACACATGGGAATTGGGTAAAGGGTTAAATGATGTGAAATGGTAATGTCTTAATGGGTTAAGGCATGATGTGGATTCCCATGTGGGTTGTTGTGAATTGTGTTTTCCGAAGGGCAATGGTTTGGATGGTTGATGGTTACTTATATATAAGCATGTGCACATGGCTTCGTAGGGTGGGGTAAGAAATGAGGATCTACGCCCATGGGTTGAGCTAAGACTAAGGTTCTAAACTCCACCCTAAATGCTTGGGTTAGGAAAGGGGACTGAGGGTCTATTCTCCTAACGGTTGCATCCACCCGGACTGAGACTTAGAGGTGAGGTTATGGTTGCTATGAGGGGGTTAGTCCTAGTGAGATAGGATTACAATGTTTTTACCCTCTTGCGTGCGATTGTTGTCCTTAGACCCATGTAACATAATGTATGTGATTAACCCATGGAAATGTGATAAATGGTAAGTGATGATAATTGGTAACAAATGAATGGTAATGGAAATGGAAACGGCTTTGGCTCTGAACTTGTTAATGGAACCTTAATTAATTACTTGGAAATATTAATTCATATTCCTTTTGCATGCACTACCTGTTCATACTGGATATTTTATAGACACCATTGGTGGTGGCCTTCTAAGTTGTACTCACACCGTTCTCGGGCCGTCGTTGGGTACCCGAGTAGACTTCATGTTTGCATGTCAAGAGAAGGGCAAATGTATTTGCTAGATAGTGAGTGGACATGGGTAGCACTTGGTGTAGGATCTGGATTTGGAGTCAGGACCATTTTGGGGATTTTGGTTGTTGTCTTTATTTGGGGCTTTTGTTAACGCTTGCACTTTTAGTATGACCTGGCATATTTATTATTAGAAATGAATGTTATGCATGTTCCGTGTTTATTGGTTATTGATTCTGATATTTGGTTTATTTCTGTTGTGGATTACTCTGATAAAAATGGGGTATAGTCTCCCAACTTGACTCCGTAGACCCCCGCTACTAGTCGGTAGCCTTTGGCGTACGGGGGCGTGCGCTTAAGGTCATGTAACCACTCGGCTCGGAGCACCGGTTTAGTGGCTTCCAATTCGGGGTCGTTACATTCTTGGTCATGAAAAAAACAACACTCAGTAGCACTTTCCACTACTAAAGATGAATATGTAGTAGATGGAAGTTGTTGTGCTCAGGTTTCGTGGATGCAACACACACTCACAGACTGTGGAATGAGTTTTACCAAAACACAAATAATGAGTGATAATACTAGTTCCATTTCATAAAGTAAAAACCCTACACATTACTCTCATGAAAAACAGATAGATATTAAGCATCACTTTCTTAGGGATCATAGACAAAAAGGAGATATCATTCTTCAATTTATGAGAACACAAGATCAACTTGCTGATATTTTCACAAATTCTTTACCCTCCGATAGATTTGAATATATTAAACAAAATTTAAGAATGATAACGGTAAGGTAATCTTCCACATTATATTCTTGTTGAAACCTATCTCCTTATAGGAATAAACTTATTTTCATAGGTGGGGTATATTTGCTTGTTAATTAAAAAATCTCATAGCCAAAATTTTTCGTAGTAAAAAATTTCCGTAGTCAAAATTATTCGTAGCCAAAATTTTTTGTAGTAAAAAATTTTCGTAGTCAAAATTTTTCTTAGTCAAAATTTTTTATTGTCCCAAATTTTTGTAGCCAAATTTTTTTGTAGTCAAAATTTTTCAAAATTTCTTCATAGTCAAAATTATTCGTAGTAATTTTATAGAATTTAAGGATCTTCAATAAGAATTTTACTTTTTATGAATAATTCTTTTAGAAATCCGGAAGGTATGTTTCCTTTCCTAAACTTTTCTTAATCAACATTTACTTGTTGGTATTTTAATTTTGTCATAAATTTTTTGGATTCAATTTTTACTTAAATCCAAATGTTTATCTTAAAAACCTCAAAAGATCGGAACCAATCAAAATCCTTCTTTGGTTATCATCTCAACCGTCAGATTTGATCAGAAATATTTTCAACCTTTGGATCAACCATGGAAGTTGAACCGTCACCTAAATTTCATATATAAAGCCTCACTGATGGTTGTCCCAAATTGATTTTTTCATACTTTCACTTGTTGAATCTCTGCCTCTATATTTAAGGGAATTCTAAACATCAAAAGTTTCCTTAGTTCCAAAAGTCTGTTGAAGCATCTCTTTAGAAAGATATGTCGATTGTTAAGAAAATATCTGAATTGAAGATTTACTGAGAAAGGTTAGTTGATCAGAAATTCCTGGACAGTATGATTTTATTATTTCCAAGAATGATAAGTTGAATTGCTGGGAGAGTCTTTGTATTTTAAAACTGAAGGCACAGGATCCGGTCTATCCAGACTTGTTGATTGAGTTCTTTGATACAACAAGTTTCTTCAAGGAAGAAGGTAGAGACATGTTCTACTTTAAGTGTTATGGAATGACCTACTATCTTTCATACAATAAGGCAGCAAGTCTTATTGGAATTTCTTACGAAGGAGAAGCAGAGTTTTGTACTCACAAATTATTGGATGCTTCAGGATCTTTTGATAAAGAGAAGGCTCTAGCTTTTCTTGGCCTAAAAGGAGTGAAGACTCCAAATATTATTCATCTATCTACGAATTTATGGATTATTGAATTGTGGGTTCAAGGATTTATAATTCCAAGTAAAGGGGATAAGGATACCCTAGAGAAGAGTGATATCTATATATTGGATTTCCTGGTGAACCTCAGGAAGATTAACTTGGTGAAGTATATCTTGGTAACCATTGAGAATATGAAGAATGGAAATCTGAAATCTCAAATCATTATGTATCTGGTTATTTTATCAAAGATTATAGTTCTTTGTTTATAATCTTTCAGAATTCCATGCAGTTTCAAGCCGATAAATTACAAGGTAATATTGTTGAGTGATGATACCCTAAGGAGGATGAAGGCCGGTGTCTCCACAGAGTCCGGATAATTTTATGATCTTTCTACAGAAGAAGTTGAAGCTTTGTGAAAGAAGCCAGAAGTAGCTGAAAACTCTAAGAAAGGGGGAAGGAAGAGAAAGGCCGAGGAACCAGAAGAGAAAAGAAAAACTCTTGTGGCCAAGGAAAGTCAGTCAGCACCACCAAAGCCAAAGAAGAAAAAAGATTATCCTGATGAAGTAGTGGCTAAGTGGAGATAAGATAAGAAAAAAAGGAAGGAAGGGGAGCCTAAGTTTGTCATAGATCCTACTGATGCAAAATCCTTGAAGGAAAAGGCTGTTGAGAATCTTGAAAAGGTAGAGAAATAAAAGAAGCAGAGGAAGAAATTGCCAGAAGCTGAAATCGTCCAATCTCTTCTTAAGGCTGCTAAAAAAGCATCTGAATAAATTCTGGTACCAGAATCTTTTTTATTAGAACCCTTACCGAAGAATCCTGGAAATAAAGTGGTGATTCTAGAATCACAATAAATTTTTGATGAAGAAGAAGTGGAAGAATAATAAGAATAAGGCACTGGTGATTTTGAAGACATAATAAATCAAGTTGAAGATTACCAAGAGAAGGAATGTCCATCTGTAAAATTGTCGATCCAGACTTCCCAAGACAAATTATCAAAACTTGCTACACTATGGAATGAAGAGAAGGATCAGTAAGAAGTGAAAAAACCTTTTGAAGATAAAATAATTAATCATGACTTCATTCATCTGGAAGATCAGGTAGTCGATGCGGAGAAAGAGACAGTTGAGGGAGATACGATTGTTTAGCTATCAGACTGTGAACATGAATCTCTCAAAGCACAAGACGTCATTCCAAGAGATTATAAGGGAAAATAGGTGGTATTAGATACACCTAGTAAATCTATGGTGAAGAACAAAGATGTTGGTGTTTCATCAAAGAGGAAAGTAGAGTATATTTAAAAAAAATCCTCACAAACCAAATAGTCAGATTCAGAATCATCTTCCCTTGGACATGATTTTGTTGTTCAGTCATTGGAAAAGCTGGTTGGTACTATTCCCTTATTACCAAGCATAGAATCAAGATGCCAGATGCTTCAACATACAATAAATCAGAAGTCCAATTCAGTTTCCCTAGTTATGGACAAATGTGTTGCACTAGAGGTAGATTTCCAAACCTTCCTCACTGGTTATGAGTCTCATAAAAGATCTTGCAAGAATATTACAAGTTGGTTGAAGAAGACAATTGAAGAAATGAGAATATTTGATGAATTTCATGATAATTTTAAGGATGCTTTTGATACCGAATATGGGAAGATCAAGGATCTTTCAAATACATTTTAGGAAAAGTTAAGTCTAGAAGAGACTACTCCGAAGCAAGAATCTAAGGATCTGAATGGAAAGCTTAACTATGTGGCCATGAATTGGAAAAGGGAAAGGGATATCAGAATTGATATTTAAGAGAAGCTTTCTAAACAAGAAGAAGTATTTAAATCTTAAGAATAATGTCTTAAGGATCAGGAAGAAAAAATTAAAGCCTTATAGAAGAAAAGAGAAGAACAATATTAGTTGCTTAAGCGTACAGAAAAGGATCACAAGGATCTGAAGAAACTAAAAACCATTGTGAAGAAGCTAATTCCAAATGAGAAAGAAGGATAATTTCTTTCCATTCCGATCTTTTGTTATACTTTTTCCTTGTACTAATTCTTTCAACATTAATTAAATTTTGGTTGCTCTTTATATATGTTTTTTGTGGTTGTTTAGTATTAATTTTTCAGGTACCAATTTTCTTTCCATACCCTTTACTCCTTTTTGAAAATCACAAAGGGGGATAAAAGAATAATAAAAGGAAAACAAAGTAAAGAAGAGATTTTCCTAAGTATGGGGGATTTCATCTAAGGGAAATTTATTATCAACTAAGATTTTCGTGTGAAAGATAATGTGAAAACTCATTCAGGAAATCAAGAATATGATCCTTAGTGATTCTAAAGCCTAAGTGGTAGTTATTCATATTCACATTGATCCATAAGTAAAGGGAGATAAGTTTTTATTTCCAAGTCCATAAAATTTATAAGTCCCTAGATTATTTTTCATAAGGATGTTTGTGCTTTCCAAAAAGGGGGAGATTGTTGAGTCAATAAAGTTTCCTTATGAATTTTCCATTCCTTTATGTTTTGAAAATCCAAAACACTCTATCTCAAGGCCAATTTTTTTCTCGAAGATTTATCTTAATAAAGAAATTTTCCTTCCCAATGAAATTTTCTCCTTATCTTTGTTTTCATTGTTCGTGATTTAGTTTCTCTTATTCTAACTCATTTTATTTCTAAAGTGTAAAAATTGGTTTGATATCTAAAACCTTGGAATCCTATAAATACTTAGATATAAAGTATTCTATTTTCAGGTTCTGAAATTCAGATTCCGAATTCTATGAAATTTAGATTCTAAATTCTCTAAAATTCTGATTCTGAATTCTCTAAATTCAGATTCTGAATTCTATAAAATTTAGATTCTGAATTCTCTGAAATTCATATTCCAAATTCTCTGAAATTCAGATTTAGAATTCTCTAAATTCATATTCAGAATTCTTTGAAATTCAGATTCCAAATTCTCTAAAATTCAGACTCTGAATTCCTAATAATTCAGGTTCCGAATTCCTTAGAATTCAGGTTCTGAATCCCTTATAATTCAGGTTCAAAATTCCTTAGAATTCAGGTTCCTAATTCCTTAAAATTCAGGTTCTGAATTCCTTAGAATTCAGGTTCTGAATTCCTTAGAATTCAGGTACAGAATTCCATAGAATCCAGGTTCTGAATTTCTTAGAATTCAGACTTTAAATTCATTAGAATTCAGACTCTGAAATCTATAGAATTCTGATTGAGAATTACTTGAAAAATAGAATCCGTATATACTTGTAATATAGACTCTGAATGTTTATTTTCTTAGACTCTGAACTTTATTTTCCTAAACTCTGAAAAATGGATTTGGTTAAGCGACCATATTTTTCTTACCCTTGATTTAGTTATGAAACAATGTCGTACATTCTGTTTCTAATTAACCATTGTTTAAGTGACATGTGTATAGTTCCCTCTGAGACACAAGGAAAAATATGACCATTGGAGGAGGGAGCCGACCATTGGAAAAATGACTATAAATAGGAGCTCATTTGAATGATATCATTACTGACTCGATTACTCTAGAGATTACATGCTGCTGAAGTGATTTATAGAGAGAGAGAATCTCATACTTTGTGCATACTGAAGATCTTGTTTATCTTTCTTCGTGCGACTTCTATTATTGCTATGTAAAATCGATGGCTTCTGGGGATAGAAAGACAGAGTGCCGACTACCTTAAATTTTGAGTACATACTTGATAAGGAAGATAGAGGTGCCAACTATCTTGAAGTTCGAGGGCATGCAGGGATAGCAAGATAGACTCCGATATTCTTATTGAGGGCTTACCCTTATGTGGGAACGATATAATTTCTTGAAAGTATAAATCAAGGGACCTTTATCCAAGGTTGTTGGATACCCTACTATATGGGTTAAAAGATTTCATACTTTTTACTTGTATTGTTTCAAGTTTATTTTCCATTGCATTTTGATTAATAAGGAAAGTATAACTATCATATACTTTCTTGTACTTGTATGAACTGATTAGTAAGATTATACATACTTTAAGGTAGAATCATTTCCCTTGTAAACTTTTCATAAGTTTAATTTTCGGAACCATATTTATTGAACCTAGAAATTGTTTAGAACTAAGAGGTCTTGTGAATTTACCTTGTTTAACTTTGTTAAACATAGAAAGTTTTATTTCAAATTTAAAAGTTCCAAATGAATTTTTATAGGATACAATCCCCCCATCTTGTATATTGAGCATCAACATTCATTATTTCTATCCTACAATCATAACATGTTCATGCATATTTGTGCCACCTGGAGAAGTTAATCATATTGCATAAACAAATGGATTACCCATAGAAGGAAATGGGTTTTGTAATCATGTCATAAGGCATACCCAAAGGGTGTATCATAATGGTATTCACCAAATAAGAGTTTAAATTATTCATGGAAATTAATAAAGTAAATATAAGAATATATCAAGAATAATTATGTCCAACTAAAGTAAAAACCTGAAAATAATGGTTAGGTAACTTTATAAATGTTTTACTTAGGAATGATTTTATTAAAAAGAATAAAGAGTCCTTAAAGAGGATAAAGGAATAATTGTTTACATAAAATATGAAATTAAATAAATTGTTTTTTATTACTAAATGAGTGATTTTATAAAATATTTGTTTCTTAAAACTTGTTATAAAGTGTACTCAAAATGGGTAAGAAACAGAGAAGATCCCTTTAATCAGGTTTACTTGTCGAGGTGAGTTGAGAAGAGAACCTTTTATTATATTTATTTCCCCATAAAGGAAATATTATTTAAGTTATATACATATTTTTTGAACATATACATATAATGTAGGAGAATTATATAATAATAATTAATAAATAAATTAGGGTGAGGAGAGAGAAAGCAGAACCCAAATGAAAAATGGTGGTTTAGAGAGATCTCTTACCTAATGTCAGAATGTGTTCTTTAATTTAACTTAATTTCCTATATAATAAAATTAGATCTATTCTTACATAATTCAAAATATATTCCAAATATATTTGATTTATTATAATTTTATTAAGTTCATTTATGTGATTTTTTGAACCTTGTTGCCACTCATAGGTACCCTGTGTTTGGTTGGCCTTATGTCATCAAACACATCTCCCCAAATGTCATAGGATACCAACAAGAATTAAGGGTCTACATTGTATCTATGGGGAGACTATTCCCTCATTACTAGAGTAGATCATAATGGATAAATAGGATATTAGGTAAAAAGAGGAAACAATATGATAAACAAAGGCACGTCAGAAGTAGACACTAAAACACTGGACCATTAACCCATCATAGTGGAAGCATATAGGAATAATAAATAAAAAAATCAAATGCTATTAATACTCAAAATTTTATGATAATGTAGTCCATGTGTCTAAAAAATTGGAAAATAGGTAAACATGGAAGCCGGAAATACATGTTATTTAAAGAAGAAAAAATAAACCCAAAATTAACCAAACATCATGAGCTCTAACTCTATCATATGCAACCAGGCTCTATCCTAATGAAAGAAAGAAATATAATGTGTCCAAGGTGGGATGATTCCCTTTTTCAAGACTTGCATACTTTTAATCTTCTTGGGTACCAATGAAATCCTGGATAGGGTGTTAGTTAAATCTCAATAGTCCACCACCAATAACGTTGATAACATCCAGTCCGAGTAATATAAACTAAAGTAGTGTACAAGCATGCATATAAAAAAAGTAAAGAAAAATAGTATGTAAATATCCAAGAACCTTCTTTAGCCTCATCTAGCTTCTGAACATATAACCATTTAACTTATTAATTATGCTATGGTTTATATAGAAATTCATGTGAGGCAAAACTAGCATTGACATCATGTCTTGATTATGGTAATAAAGTATCCCAAATATATCAATGCATCCTATAATTATGATAATAGTAAATAGGATACAAGTTAATTAGAAAATAATCCTTGACCTTATGGGTTGAGCCAACTCATTAGTAATCTATAGCCTGGCTAAAGGGTTTTCATGTAATCCAAGGGGCATTAACCAAGGCATTCCACTATAATATGATTCTAACCAAGTCTAATTAATTCATCCAAGGTAAAACAGGATAATAAATGACATGAAACAAGGGTGTATCCAAGGTTCTTCATGTTCATAGACATCACTCTAGATCCAAAGAGTATATCTAAGGCATTTTATAATGATAATGTATGGATCCTACGGTGTCTTACCTGGTATACACAAGTAGAAAAAGATCAGGATCCATGGTGGGTGTCACCCTTGGTAACAGAAATCCTTGAATCAGAATGGAGTCCATGAGTTCTCAAGGAAATCCCTTGGGAGTCCAAGGATGTCTAGAGTCTGACCACTCATATAATGATAATTAGTTCCATATTCAATAGTCACCTTATACTTGATTCATTTAATTAATTAGTCCATGTAATAGTCATGTCCTTTAATAAGTCATTTGGTTTAATATGTTTTCTTTCACTAATGTGACATGGCATAACTATGCATAAAACCATTTATTATTTCATTTAAGTTATAATAAATTTTTTAGGTTCACTCTACTTCCTTCCATTTTTCATGGCAAGGTGTGTTGTGGACATGAAACCAAGACATTCAATTACATTAAATAAGTCCAAGTAATATACATAGTATACTTTCCATTCATAATTATGATTCATTGATTATATTGAAAAAAATTACCCTATAAGGGTCAAGTAACATTATCATATACAGGTCTAACCATTATAATTAATGATTAATTTAATTAATTATGGGCTTACCATTAATAGGGACAAGTCCTGGCACACTCGAACAGTGGTGCAGACGAACATAACAAACCACTAAAGGAATAATTATGGGGTTGTAACCTCCAAAAAATGGACAACATATAAAAATATGGTCTTATAATATGATTCTAATCACTATAAGTAAGGAATGTGAATTTAATATTCCATGCTCAATGAAATCAGCGTGTACACAACTAAGATAATTTATAAAACAATGGAACTTAAGGGATGAGTCATAGAACACCCACCTTAATCTCATATGACTATCCTCATCCAATATCATCATTTATTTTTTAATAGATAAGAAGAAATCTGAAGAATGGATCAATTCCCTTAAACTAGGGAATATGATTTTGCATCTAAATAGTATCATCGAGGGGAAAAAGAATGACTAACGTATCAAAGGGAAAAAATTACTTAATGATGTGCATCTAATAAGATGAATGGAGATCAAATTGGACTTTGGATTGGAGCTCGGGATCAAAAACTATCAACAAGGGTTTTGATATCTCAAAGATGAAGAGGGAAGAGCTTGCAAACCACATGAATGAGATGAGGATGAAGGAGGGTTAAATATTAGATCATTAAGGGTGTTTTCATAATTTCACACTAAAAATAGAGGTGCAATATTTGGCTGCACGGTTGGCCAAACCATGCACGAAATATTCAAGGATCACTACCTTCTAAGGGTACCAACATGGTAAGGTCGCACGGTTAGGGAAACCATGAACCAGCCATATGAATATCCACAACTAAAAACTGAAAACATTTTGCATGGGACTACGGCCCCTGACCCCCGGTTTTGGAAAACCATGAACTTTGATTCACCGCACTATCCATACCCTCATGGTTAGGAGATACCTTTTGGGTTGGGCCGCACAATTTATACTAATTGTGCAACCTAGTGTTTTCTCCATCGATTAGAGTTCTGAGCTCTGAACAAGACCTGGACACCCTCTGAACCTTCACAAACTCATTAGGAATCCATATTAGTTACAAAAAAATAATTAGAATCGAATTAAAAAGATCCATACCTAAGATAAAAACTGAGTTCTTATCGTACTTCCCCATTAAAGGAACCCATCCCAGAGTTCACCTTCCAAGGGTGGTGAAACACTATCTGAGCACAACTCTGGCCACTGGGCACGTGCGTCAGCCTCTCACTACCAAGTATTGTCTTATACATGGTTGTGCTACCATATCACCCATACTAAAGGGTTATACCAGCCTAAGAGTTATTTCATGATTCTATCAATTATTCAAATATGATACTCCTTAAATAATGAATCATCATCTAACTCAACCTCCTCATGATTAAAATTATGAGATGGGTTGGCATGATAATGGTAAAGCTATGAAACATGGAAGACATCATGAATGGAACGGTACCTCTGAGGAAGTAATAGATGATAGGATACCATTATGACTCTCTCTAGAATATCAAACATCTCTACATAATTTGGATACAACTTCCCTTTCCTATGTATCTGTCAATGCCCAATATTGGGCGATAGCCATAAGAAAACATGATCCCCAACCTCAAACTCTATATGTCATTGAAGGTGATGGGAATAAGATTTCTATCTAGAATAAGTAGTATAAATATGCTTCACGATCACTTTAACCTTCTCTAAAGTCTCCTAAATGAGATGAGGACCTAGTAGGGAGGCCTCTCCTACCTCTAGCCAACATAGAAGTGAACAGAACGTACTACCATACAAGGCCTCAAAGGTATCCATCTTAATTGTTTCATGAAATCTATAATTGTAGGTGAGATCTACAATAGCGATATGATTCTATCAAGAACTGATGAAATCAAGGAAAAATTCTTGGATCATTTATTCTAACACATGTATAATTCATTTTGACTGACCATCGGTCTATGGGTTAAAGGTTATTCTTAGAAGCACCTGTTTACCCATAACCTTATATAACACCTACAAGAACTGTGATGTGAAATGAGCATCACTGTCTAAAATGATAGTACAAGGGACCCCATATAGTCATGTTATCTCATGGACATACAATCTTCCCTAATCATCAACTGAGAAAGTCTCCCAAATAAGAAGAAAGTGGGATACTTTCATCAATATGATAATGAAAACACAAAATGTGTCGCTTCCTCGAGGAGACATCTGTAATATGACAACAAAGTCCATGGAAACATCTTCCCATTTCTATTATGGGATTAGAAGTAGCTATAAAAATACCATAGGTTTTTGGTGATCCACCTTATCTTGTTGATTGGTGGAACAACTAGTAATAAAGCATGTTATCTCATGTTTCATCCCAGTCCACCAATAATGGAATCACATATCTAGATACATCTTAGTGATGTCCAGATGAACTACACAATGAGAAGAATAGGAATATCACATCAGTTACTCTCTAATATATTTAGGAATCCAGACACTTCTAGGTATATGTAGGATGTCAACCCTATCTATAGACCAATCTAGAGGCAGGTCATCTCCAAAAATACTCTCCTGGAAAATCAAGCTTTCAGAATCATAAAATTTCCTTTTCTTTACCCTCTCAAGCAGTTAAGAGGTGACTATCAGGGATGGGTGATAATGATTCTTATTACTATCATGAAACACTTGATTTATCTTAGAAAAGGGGGCCATAAATTTCCATTCATAAATGGCTTCTTGTATGAACTATGCCATATTTTTCTGACTCAACGCATCCACTAATGCATTTCCTTTTCTAGGCATATAGGAAATATTATAATTGAAGGACTGGAGATATTGGGCCCATCTTCACTATATGATAATAAATTCATGCTATGTAAAAAAATAGTTTAGTATCTTGTGGTCTGTATACACTACAAAGTGATCACCCATAAGGTAGTGTCTCCAGCAATGTCTGGCATAGACAACTTATGCTAGCTCAAGGTCATGCGTTGAGTAATTTCTCTCATTATGCCTCTACTTATGAGATCCGTATGCAATGAATCTTCCATATTGTACCATCACTACACCTTTCCTAATGCCATATTTATCACAGAACACTGTATAGCCTCTTTTAGGATTTGGTGGTATCATAATAGTTGTTGAGGCAACCCTTCCTTTCAACTCCTGAAAGGATTTTCACATGATTACAACCATAGGAACTTAACACCCTTTTTTGTAAGACTAGTTATAAGTGAAACAAGGAATTAAAATTCATGTGTGAAATTACTATAATAACTTACAAACCCTAATATCTTTGTATATCAAACATGTTATTACGATGCTCCCAATAGACCGCAACACTAACCTTCTCTAGGTCAATAGATACTTCTAATTCTGAGATAACATAACCTAAGAAGTGAAAATTTTAATACTACAAGTGGAACTTAGAATTATTGGCATAAATATGGTTCTCTCTCAGTGTACACAAAATGATCCTAAGGTGCTTAGCATGGTCTCTACAAGATTGAGAATACACCAAGACGTCATCTAAAAAGATAATGACAAAAGAAGTCTATATATGGGGTAGAACACCCTATTCATCAAATCCATCAAAAAATAAAGTGTGTTCATTAGACCAAATGACATAAAATGATACTCATATAGACCATACCTACTACCAAAATTTGTGTGAGGTACATCTGAAGGTCTGATTCATACCGAATGATAGGATGATCTTAGGTCGATCTTTGAGAATACCCTATCTCCTTAAAGTTGGTAAAATAGATCATTTGTTCATGGAGGTGGATCCCATTTCATTTCTGTAAGCTGGTTAAACCATCCGTAATCCATGAATAAATGAAGGTTCTCATCCTCCTTGTTAATGAAAAGTGTGGGTGATACCCAAGAGGAAGTGTTAGGCCATATAAAACCTTTAACCTCTAGATCCTCAAACTACTGGTTGAGCTCTTGGATCTAAGTAGGTGTTATCTGGTATTAAGTAATGGAAACTGTAGTTGATCATAGAATAAGTTTGATCATAAACTCTAACTCTCTATTAGGAGGTAAGATAGAAAAACCATCATGAAATACATCCCTAAAATAATATACTATAGGAGGAAGGTCTGATAGATATACTCCATGATCCTTCATGAATAGACTAGAAATCTTGGTGGTCACTCCACCTTTCCCATTATTCTCTAGTCCAGCCCTACCATCCTGGAACATCCCACTCACCATTGTATAGATAAATTCTACCCTATCTTGATATAAATGACACTATGTAGTGATATTAGTCAATAAATGAATGATACTGGACCAAACTAGCCATACCTAACATCGAAGTCAGCCATCTCGATATAAAAGAGGTCCCATAAGAAAGGGTAGCTACCTACCTTAAGGGGATAGCCCTGTATTGGAATATTCCCTCTGATCGTACTCCCAATGGAGTATCCAGGGTCATTACACAACAACAATACTGAATTTCCAATCCAATACATTCAATCATAGATATATAGATGAATGAGTGTGAAGAACCTATATCAAATAAAGCATATATTATAGTGGAGTCTAGTAGAATAGTACCTCCTACTGTAGATGGTACTACACTTTCATCCTCAGGTATCAGTTGTAATGTATGAAACTATCATGATTCATGGACATGTGTTATTACTAAACTACCCTGAGTATGACTGCTCTGTTAGAGCTGATGATCCACATTCTGGCTACCCATACCATGAACTCGTCCTCAGTTGGTCCTTTTGGTGTTATTCCAATTCCCTACCTTACATTTTATAAAAGAACCTACCACTGAAGGTGGATCTAGTGTGGATCCTCTTCCACTAAAAGTAGATGAAAAGTTCTGATTAAATATTTCAAGACGTCTCATATGGTCGCAAGAACAGAAACCCTTCAGGTCTCTATCACATTGGGTATTTAGATTCCCCTTCCATTCACATTTATGGCATACAATGGAGTTGCATGGGTGGTTACTCCAACCACCACTTCTATGAAATGAAATCTCAAGGGGATTTTTTCCTACTAGAGGTAGAACTATTGGCCTACCTTGAAACTGATTCTCTATGCCTAGTATTATCACCTTCCCTCATGTTTCTCTCAATTATAAGATCCTAATTAAAAATCTTTGAGAAATTATGAAGGATAAATATGTTCACCTGAGTGTTGATAGAATATAGGATCCCATTCTAAATGAGTCTATCACATGAAAGATCATCACCATCTAGAAGTAGTGAAAGGTGTCAAAACTCATTAAAACACACTTAATAATCGATAAATGATATAGCACCCTACACTAGAGACATGAACTATTTGGATAGGTTAGTTCCCAGAATCTAAGTAAAGAAGTTATCATAGAAATCAGTCTAAAGATCAGCCCATACCATGCCCTATTGGAGACCATCCTTAGTAATCCCATCCCAACAATGCTTGGCCAAATCACATAGTATATAGGTATAAATATTGACCATCCTCCATGGAGTAATCTCCGTATGCTCAAAGATAGATAGGGTGGAATCCAAGTATGACTCAAAAGCCTCTGGACATCCATCCCCTGAGAAGGTGGGAGGATGTTGCGGCGATAACTCATGAGTCAGGTCATCCATTTTAGGTGTAGGTGGTGGAGCACCTTTCATGGACTACACCAGACATAAGAAACTCTCATGAAGCTAAGCATCTATTTCCTAATCAGGTATATCATGTGGTGCCTCGATTGGCACTCATGGAGGTACGAATGGTGCCTCAAGTCCCAAAACGTCTATAGAATGGTCTTCTCCACCCTTCTGGCACATAGAAAAAGGACTCCATGGCATCATAACTCTACATATTCCAAGAACACACCTCATATCAAGATTTAAGAACTGATAGTAGCACTACCAGAAGCAGAATGTACGAATAATGGCTCACTATCCAAGGTACTACCCCAACTACCTTCTTAGAAGGATATGGTACTAGTAACTGTTCAAGTTTAAATTACAGTGGTTCCATTAGATGAAGGGTCAATATCACCTTAACTCTTCATTTATTGGAAATTGTTTATTTTTAATCCAATACTTTACATTTATGTTTTCATTTTATTATATAGTTATATCAATATTCAATTAAAATGGATTTTCATTTCCATTAAATCAGGGCCCATACACCTTATCACAAAAATTAATACCCATTTAATTTCTAATTAACCTATTATACATCCAGTCTTAGAATGTAATTGGTTATATAAACCTCATGAATTGAAACTAGTAGTCACTCAATAACAACCAAAAAGCAACACATACATATATATAAACAAGTCTCACTCAATGATAATTGAAAAAAAAAAGAAATGAAAGTAATAAAATCCACCTATATGGCATAGAATATGAAAGGTGTGTGAACTCTAGGTTCTTAAGATGATTCATGTAAAAATTATCCATACCCTCATGTCATCAGGACAAGGATGAAATGAAATCCTCAGTTAGAATGATAATAATAAACATCACATAACATGCATGTCAACCATCGGTGAAAGGATATCAACTGTAATAGAAAAAATATAGAAAAAATAATAATTATTATTTCATGAAAATTAGCATTTACCCTAAACATGGGTAAGATTCACCCATGAAAATCATATAACTAACTTCTAAATCATTTCTAATATCATATATATTTCCTTTAAATATTAAAACAATTAATTAATATCTTTGATAACACTTTTTGAAGTCCTGAACCTTGGTTCCATTAATAGGTACCTCAAGACCGATTGGCCACATGGCCTCAAGAACACCTCCCTGAACATGAGAGGATTCCAACTAGAAGTGAGGGTATAGGGTGCGTTTATGGTGAGACTATTCCCTCACTACCAGAGCGGAGCACATTGGATAAATAGGATAACAAGTAAATAGTTGAAGCAATATGATAAATAGAGGCTTAGTATAAGAAAACACTAAAACACTAGACTAGTAACCAACCATAGTGGAAGCATATAAGAATAATAAATAACAAAAGAAAAAAATATTAACACCCAAACATTAATGATAATGTATTTCATGGGTATAAAAAACTAGAAAATATGTATAAATGGTAGTAGGAAATACATGATATATAAAAGAATCAAAAAGAATACAAAAAACTATACAACCATCCTGAGCTCCAGCTTTGTCATCTACTATCAAGATCGCTCATAATGCAAGCAAGAAATATCTGGTGTCCAAGGTGGGATGCGTACCTTTATCAACACCTGCATACATGTAATCTTCCTGGGTAGCAATAGCGGCCCTACTATTGTGCGAGATAAATCTCAGTAGTCCACCACCAACGGTGTCTATAACATCCAATCTATGTAATATAAACTAAAATAGTGTGCAGGAATACATATATAAAATTAAATCAGAATAGTAATGTAAATACCCAAGTACATACGTCATCCTCACCTAGAATCTAAACATATAACCATTTAATATCTATTTATGTTCCAATTTATATAGTAATTCATGTAATGTATAACCAATAATGACGTCATGATAGGATAATAGTAATAAAGGATCCAAGATATAACAATTCATCTTGTAATGATGATAATAGTAAATAGGATCCAAGTTAATAACCAAGTCATCCTTGACCTTAGGGGTTGAGCCAACTCAATAATAAATTTTATCCTGTCTAAAGGGTCTTCATGTAATCCAAGTGGCATAATCCAAGGAATTCCACTGTAATATTATTCTAACAGAGTTCAAGGATTCATCCAAGGTAAAATGGGATAAGAAATGACTAGTCCCAAGAGTGATTCTGAGGCACCTCATATCTGCATACATCATGCTAGATCCAAGGAGTGTATCCAAGGAAAACTATAATGATAATGGATGGATCATATAGTGTCATACCAGACATCCAGAAGCAGACAAAGATCAAGTTCCATGGTTGGCCTCTCCCTTGGAAACCAGAATTCTTCAATCGAAATAGAGTCCAAGAGTGCTCAAGTAATTCCATCGGTAAACCATGACTAGATTGAGTCTAACCACTAATATAATGATAATCAGGCCCATATGCAATAGTCACCTTATACTTGATTCATTTAATTAATGAGGCCATCTAACAATGCTGTTTTTTAATAAGTCATTTGGTTCAAGTCATTTCCTTTCATTTGTGATAAAATTCATAGTTTGTCATGCAACCATTTATTAGTTCATTTAAGTCATAATAAATTTATTAGGGTCACTCAACTTCATTTCATTTAGCATCAAAAAGTGTTCTACATATGTTCAACCAATCCATTCAATTACATTAAAGAGGGAAAATTCACATACATATTATACCTTCCATTCATAATTAAGATTCATTAATTATTTTTAAACACTTACCTTATAAGGTTAAAGTGAAATTATCATAGAAAAGTTTAACCATTACAATTCATACTTCTTTTAATCAAGGAATAGATTACCATTAATAGGGACTGGCCACAGAACATCTAAACAGTGGAACAAATGAACATAACATACCACTAAAGGAATAATTTTGGAAAACACCCTACTTGGGGTGTTTGGAATTGAGGTAATAACCTCTAATGATGGATAAAATATATAAAATGGGTCTTATAATATGATTCAAATTACAATAGGCCAATAATTTGAATTAAATAGGCAACGCCTGATGAAATCTATGCACAAACAACTATGGTGATTTATTAAATGATGAAACTTGAGGGATAAGTCCTAGACTACCTACCTTAAGCTCATATGACTCTCCTCATCTAGTATCATCATTTAGTTTGACCTGGATTGGAATAAATCTAAGTAATGGATCAATTCCTAGAAAATAGGGCAATGAGATAGCATCTAAATAGCATCTTCGAGGGGAAGAATAATGATGAACAGATCAAAAGGAAAAGAGTACATACCAATGTGCATCTAACTTGATAAATGAGGATCAAATTAGACTTTGAATCTGATCTCAAGATCAAAAAATATCCAAGAGGTGTTTGAAACCTCAAACAGGGAGAGGGTAGAGCTTGTTGTCTCTTTGAATGATCTAAGGAGGATGGAGGGTAAAAATATTAGATCATTAAGGTCATTTTCATATTTTAACCCCTCAAAAAGAGGTGTGTAGTTTGGTCACACAGTTTTCCAAACTATTCGCCAACTGTGCAAGGATCACTACCTTATAAGGGCACCTACATGGTTAGTTTGCACAGTTAGTGAACCATTTACCAACCATGATAATCTCCTCTGTTAAAAACTGTAGAAATTTCTCGTGGGTGAGCAGCCCATTGCACACATTTAGGGAAAACTATGAACCATACTTTACCCCACTATCCATCCCCACAAGATTAGGAGGTACCATGCGGGTTGGGTCAGACAATTTCTACTAACCATTTGTCCTTGTATTTTTCTCCCCCGGTTGGGGTTCTGAGCTCTGAACAAGCCCCAAACACCCCTGAAACCTTCAGGAACTCATTAAGAATCCATATTATTTCAAAAAAAAAAAAGAATTGAAATGAAATTTAAAGGACACATACCTGAGATAAAAACCATTTTATTATAATTTATGTCCACTTTTACAAGTTACAAGGATTAATTTCATAGTTCTGAGATCGATTGTTACATGTTTTCATGGTCGGTTCACTTGTGTATGTTTATGGACATTCTTTTCAAATGGGAATAGTACTCCCGAAGTGAAATAATATGGTATTTATTTGCCTCCATAAGTTTAAATTGTCTTGAATATCATTTTTCATTCTGGTCAGAGGATAATTAATTCGATAAAAAGTTAATGTCAAATGTTTAGTTTATTTTGGTTGTTTTTACGACCATCAGGAACTAGTATCATTTTATTTAATATTACGTCTATATATTAGTTCTAAAACATGAAATAATTTATATTATACATACTAAATTTTATTTTTACCATAATAATGGTTTTATGACTAATCTTGAAGGCGATAATGGAAAAAAAGTTATCATCCATGATGGCTGTGAACTGACATATTACAGACACTGTTTTCATTTTTACAATAAAAGTATGAGATAAGGGGATTTAATTATGGATTTTAAATTAAAATAATAAAATTATAGTATGTATATGATACTGGATTTATCATGTCACTTTAGATAGGGGTGATTATAAGGTAGAATAAAGAAATAATTTAAAATAGAAAGATTGAGGATTCTACTTATTGAATGTCATCTCCTTGAGGACCTCTTTAAGCCACTTGGAATTGATATTTGGGTGAGACTCACTAGGATGTGTGGAAGAGTCTTGGGAAGGGAATTAGGTAGAGCATTTATAATCTCCAAATCTTATACGGTGTGAGGAGAATGGATGGTGAGGGGTAGTATTTATAAGGGGAGGAGATGGGATTTTTTGATATTATATTAAATAATATATTATTTTGGCTCAAGGCTATCAATATTATTGATTCCTATGAATAAATAAAGTAAATAGTGCATTTGAGTTCTAAATAATGGGTTCTTACATCATCCATGGCTCAAAAAATTATGTATTTGACTGATAATGTTCAATATCATAAATTGTCGTATTTCACCATTCCCCAAAAATTCAACTATTTTAAAATAATACTAAAAATTAACCCTAACCATTTTTATGCATGTATATTTCAAAAAAAATCCATTTTATGAAAATAATTTTCTAAATACGAGTGATTTAATTTTTAAATAAAAATTTCATTTATTCAAAAAAATTATTGATTTTAATATTATAATCGATTTTGTGACCCATTGAAAAGTTATTTTTGGACTCATAAAATTATCATATAATTATAATATGGAATAATATTAATTTCTGAATCCATTTTATACAAATTAATTTTCATTTAAATTATTATATTCAAGATAAAATTTCTAATAAAACATTTACGTGTTACCAAAATACTAACACTTAATTTATCTTTTTTAAAACATTTATTTTATTATACCATAGTTTAAATATATTACATTTTAATTTTATATGATACCAAAATATTATTTTACCTTTCCATATGAGTGGTTACTATTCTAATGGTTATATTATTATTTCTAATGGACAAATTACAATTCCAACAGTCTGTTTACTATTACAATGGTCAGATTACTATTCCAACAGTCATATTACTATTCCAATGGTCATATTACTATTCCAAAGGTTAGATTATTATTCCAATGATTAAAATTATTATTCCAACGGTCAAATTTGTTTAATAATTCCTATAAATACCTCTTATCACATCTATTCTTCATTCACTTCTATATTCTTTCATGGTTATTTAAACATTCTTCTTCAAAATGAATTTTGTATTACTAACATTATGTTTTATTTCTATAGCATTGTTCGTGATTTTAGTCATTTTAGTGGATTGAGCATATCTAAATTATCCAATTCTTATTCTATTAATTTCTATTTATTGTCCCATTGTAATATTTGTAATTCTTATTGGTTTATTTGATAACTAATGTATCATTATTAATTTATGAGAACAATGATTTGTTGTTTTATATATGTGATGTAGGAGCTTTATGACATAATTATAAAATGGAAAATTCCATTGATAAATATTTTAGGTCATTATAAGAAAACGAACCCAGAAAATCCACTTCCCAGGGAATAAGATTATTCTAAGGTCCAACGAGACATAGCATAAACTGATCAATATTCCCTAAACAATGGGGTCCCAAACAAAGAAACACTTAAAAATGGTTCCTTTTTGTCAATTTATTTTCCCAAATTAATGCAATGACATAATCATGAAAAAAATCAATGGCTCTAGGTTATTGGTAGTCCCTCTATATCAAATTATTTTTATCAATCATATCTATAATGAAACTTAATATTTTCCTATAAAGTCACGGAAATCCCATGGATTTTTTTAATACATGGGATTTTAACATGTCCGCAAAAGTTTACAGTGCTTGATTCCAAGGTACGGTGTACCCGGAATCAAGTTTTTTAATGTTTTGTTTGGGTATGTTCAGTAAACGTACGAGCATGTTTTTATAACTTTGGAACTGGTGCTTGTTTTTAAAATCCGAGAGCACCGTTTAAATCGCAACACCAGTATTCACTAAAGAAGACTTTCACTTCGACGGCAGTGAGTCAAGGAAAAGAGTTAGTTTTTGGGTTTTTGTGTGAAGTAATAGAATAAAGTAAGCTCACTTTATTTTATTTTTAACCTCTATGTAGAGGTTGGGTGGTTAAAACCTCCTCATGGGAGTTGGATGTGGGACCACCACACCTTAACCTCCCTTGGGAGGTTATGGTGGTGGGTCCCATATGAGCATAACCTCCCGTGAGAGGTTATGATGTGGGGACCACACGAGACTTAACCCCCTATTAATGGAGGAGGGTAAAACCTCCTCAACTCCCCATTAAATGGTGAGAAACCTCTTGACATTCTCCACCTTAATGGAGCCATCTCCCCTTTAATTTAATTTTGTGCCACCTCTCAAGCATTAATTAGGGGTGTTGTGTTAATTAATTAATTCACTCTTTTGAATTTTAAATCCAATATTCTAAAATATTAGACAAATTATTATTTTTGTTGGACATAATTATTTGGTTTTCATTTTCTCTTTTTGTGGAGATTGGGAAGAGAGAAGCTTGAGAGAAAAATTCTTCCAATGAAGAATGCTGCAACAATCTTCTTTGACTTCCTCCCTCAGATCCTACCAATGTGGAGTGTCTTCCACAGCCGACACAGCCCGCTATTGGGAGTGCGTGACAAATTTGATGAACGGCGAACTTCTTCATTCCCTTTCCACGACACTGTCAATGAATGATGACCGACAATCAAAAGGTAGAGTCTTTATTACTTGATGATGTTATACCTTTTCTTATCTTCTTCATCAAATATAAAGGGTTTGTTGCGGATGTGTTAATGATCTACTTCTTATCTTGTTGAGCCAATTGATACCTCCCTAAATGTAGAGGGTGTAGGCCAAACTAATATTGTCCGACATCCTCCGTCATTTTTCCTTTTTGTGGCGTTCTTTGGAATGGCGATGTAACAACGACAAGGTGAGGGAGACAGAAATGACAAAGGTTGCGCTCCACACGGTCTTCGTGAACCGCGCCGCCCCCGTGGCGTCTAGCACCACCTTCGGTCGAGCCGAGGCCCTGCCCACACCGCGTGGGCCTACCCAAGAGATGCCCAGCACCCCGCGGCCTTCCCGCGTGCCTCTCTGTCCTACCCGCACACTCCCCGCGCCCCGGGCGACCTAACCGCGCCCAACATGGCGCCCTGTGGCCTGCCCGCGCACTGCCTGCCCACCCAGCCAGCCTGCCCGCGTGCTGCCAGCACCCCGCAAGCCTGACCGCGCCCTGCCCAGCGCCCCGCCGGCCTACCCACGCACTGCCCATGCCTGGCGCGGCTTGATCGCGCCCAGCCTAGAGCCATGTCAGCCTGCCTATGTTCTGTGTGGCCTGTCTGCGCCCAGCATGGCACCTCGTGCGGCCTGCCCGCACCCCGGCTCTCGGCCGAACTAACCGAGCTGTGCTGGCCACCCGAGTCGGCCCACTGCGTCCTTTGCGGCGTCGCTGGCCAAACCGGCTCGGCTTTCCGGGCTGAGCCACTCGATCCATGCCCCACGTGGTGCTAGCCGAACTGGCCCCTGCCTCCAGGCTGGGCCGCCTACGCGGTGACCTTCAGGTCGAACCGCCCCTGCAGTCTGCTGGGTCAGGCCCAGCAGACCAGGCCGAACCTAGTGGGATGACTGGGTCGACCTTGACCAGGTGGGCCCAGTCTGGGTTGGGCCGAGTCGGTCTGACCAGGTCAGACCGGGCCAAGGCCGATTACCGATCATGTTACTTTCTTTGGTCATATCTTTGGCACCATATGATTGTTTGACGAACCGTCAGCGGCGTTGTTTTTATTGGAGCACGACGGTCCCTTTGAGTATACGCAACTGGAGTTCGGGGTAATTTTGAGATACGGTCAGGTTGGTTCGTACATGAATCCAACCGGGCCCCCGAGACTAAAAGGCTAATAATTCACAGATCGGGCGTCTGATCGACGTGACGTCTGTTGTGTTGAGACCCCTATGATGTGACGAATCTTTGAGATACTTCTATGTGGGACTTCGTGACAGTTGGAGTATCAACCTGTAACTCATGGAGCGGACCCTCCAGGAGACGAGCGTGCGGAGTACAGAGACCAAGTAGCTGGATGAGTCCTGACGAATGCTTGACCAATTTGACTTGGAGTGATTCAACTAGCCCAGTGGGGAGCACCTAGTAGTTGGAAGCAGACCCATGGTGGAGGACCACCTGGTAGTTGGCGACAGACCTGCGGTACTCGATAGGAGGAGTACCTCTGCAGGCTATTAGGGGGAGCGCCAGGTAGTTGGTGGCATACCCACAGTGAGGAGCGCCTCTGTTAATTTGGTATATGTATGGGCATATACCTAAGTGGGGTCATCTATTAATTTCATACTTTTTGGTTTATCCTCGTTGGATTCTGTGAGACCTTTAGGGTCTTGGGGTTCCTACTGAGTATTGTTATACTCACCCCTGCACGGGTTATGCCCGCACCTCGTTGTGTTGGTTGTAGACGACGGACAACGCTGAATGAGCCTGAGAGTAGCAGTACTGGATGGCACCTGGAGGTGGACCACATGGCGTGACAGTACAAGGAGGAGGAAGACGGACGTGGAGTGTCGTGGAGGCTATCTTTACCTAACCTTCAGGTAGGATTCCCCAAAGGACGTCCCAACAGCTGTTTTACTTTTCTTCGGTTATACTTTTTTATCAGTTGTACTTGTACTTTATAGTTGGGATTGTATTCCCATCCCCTTTTACTTTGCAGCACTCCTTTGTATACAGTTTTGCTTATTGTTTTACCTCCATCTCAAACTCTATTGTGTGTGTTTTCAGTTTATAAAGGCATTGCCTTCCTAGTTTTAGGGATTTACTCCTTTGGTACTAGTCGTGAGCCCCTGGCCTATGGAAGGTGAGCTTGGGGTAGTCACAACACAGACCTCGGGGGACGGGTCATGTCAAATTGGTATCAGAGGAGTTGGTTCTACCGCAGAACTTAGGACTCTGATCATTCTTTTGTAGGAAGCAGTAGTGTTAAGGGTACTGAGTGTGGTTTTTAGTTCAGGCAATCCAGTGTTGGTGCGGCAGCCGATGTATCCATACACCAAGACCCTGACTACTGGTTTCCGACTTAGTGCACAAAAACACTAATTGTGTGTGTGTTTTCAAAAGTTTTTCTTTAAGTCAGCTCAACTAGGTCATCTCACTAGGTATAATATTTTAATCATGTTGCATTTGTTTCTTTCAGGATGCCTCCCCGTGGATGACCAACTAGAGCCCTGAGATTTGTACGCGCATATAGCCCACTGAGCGATGAGGCCTCAGTGTAGGGCCCTCTTCCAGTAAAGCCACCAGCGGTACCACTACCCATTGGGCCACCGATTCCACCAGCGCTAGCAGTAGATTATGCACGCCACTTGAGCGCATTGATGAGTTCCAGCGCCAGAGGCCACCCAGGTTCAAGGGAGATATGGACCCGTAGGTTGATGAGGATTGGCTGGAGGCTGTGGTGAAAGTTTTCTGACTAGTAGGGACACCAGCAGACTTCATGGTGATTCTTGCTGCCAGCCTTCTACAGGCAACAATATGAAGATGGTGGAGCCCGATTCTCCAGGTGCATGACGAGGTGACACTACTTTGGGTAGACTTCAAGAGCCTGTTTCGGGCAGAGTTTGTCTGAGCCACTCTTAGTATGGTGTAGAAACAAGAGCTACTGCATCTAAAACATAGTAGCATGAATGTAGCTCAATACTCAGCGAGGTTCACAGACCTCTCGCACTACTCCACTAACATGGTACAAGACCCATTCTTCAGGGCCCAGACCTTCGAACAGGGACTCAGGTGAGAGATCAGGGCTTCGATGATCTCCCTCAGCATCCTGACGTAGGGAGGGGTGTTGGATCGAGCCCTCTTAGTAGACAGCTTCCATGCTGAGCAGCCTCCAACAGCGAGACTCACCACTAGTCGACATGTAGCGGAGTCTTCTAGAGTTGGTAGTATACAAATGTCGTAGAGGTCCAAGAGGACCAGACCTATAGGTGGATGACCGCACGACTTAGGATCAGTTGTTTAGGGAACCCAGAGTGGTGACAGATCCAGAAATGCCAGGATAGGATCGTTTTACTCATGCGGCGGGCATGGTCACATGAGTCGTGACTGTCTGAACTGTCATTCAAATGATCAGTAGACGATTGAAGGACCACCCAGGCAGAGACAAAGATTTAATTGAGGTGGTCCACATGAAGTAGGTGGACGTGGCAGAGGTGCTGGTCATGCAGATGGTGGTGGGCGACGATTCAAGGTGTTACCACCACCACTTCCAGGAGGTCCACCCCAATTACAGGGAGTAGGTGGACATGTGAGAGCTCATCTCCAGGCAGTTGAGCCTTACAATCATGGTGCTCCAGAGATGATTTGAGGTACGATCTGTGTATACTCCACCATAGCTGCAGTTCTTATAGATATAGGTGTCAGTCACTCTTTCATTACCACTTCCCTCGTTTAGAGCTCAGAGATTCAGATGGAGCCATTGGCTCGATCTTTACGGCTAGATACTCCTACTGGAGCAGACTCGATGATTACGCACTGGTTCCGGCAGTGTTAGCTTACTCTATGAGGTGAGATCTTCGGCTGTGATCTCCTTGTAGAGGCATCGAGGCCTTACGACATCATCTTGGGTATGGACTGGTTATCTATAGTCCATGCTCATATTTACTATATTAGGCACAAAGTGTGATGTTTCCACATGGATGGGACAAGGTTCACCTTCACCGAATAGAAGGGAGCCTTTGAAGCGCAAGACGGACTTACTCGGAGGAGAGTGTAGCCGATTACTCATCAGTTGGTCTGCCTTACCCTTGGTGCAGTTGATGTGGAGAGTCCGAGAACTACTAGAAATATGGGCAAAAAATCTTGCTTACATGGGAGACCCCCTTTGGCGGTCGCTAATTATGGGCAATAGCTACCGCCATAGGCAGTAGATAGACTTAAAAAAAACAAACCCACCTATCTATCCCCCCCCTCCCCCACCCACCCCATCGTCGCTCACACACACCCCCGCAAACCCTACCTTCTTTCGCCACCGGCCCGCACAAGCCCTACCCTCCCTCCGCCACTGGCCACCTCTCCTTCCAGCTCCACAATCTCGCTTGTCGCCACAAACTCTCTCCACTGTCGTCGGCCCGCACAAGTTGGCGCCTGTCACCGCAAACTCTTTTTCTCATCTCCGAAAACTCCCCCCACCACCGCTGGTTCCCACAAGACCTCTCCCTGGCGCCTCGCCCGTCACCACTGTCGCACCAGGAGTCCCTGTCGGCACCCATCCGACCATTTCTCCTCACGCCTCGCCCTGACTCCACCTTTGCGCCCACCTAGGTTGGTTCGTTTCAATCATTTTTTTCTATTGATTCCTTCATCGCCAGTCATTCCTTTACTGATTCTTCTTACTCGTTGTATTTTTTTATCTCCCATGTGATATTTTCATGCAGTAAATCTTACTCTTTTGTTATCTCCCATCTTTTGTTATCATAAATCCATATTGGCATCTTAAAGTATACATTGTTCCTTGTTCAATTCATGTTTTTATTCAATCAAGATTAAACAGAACTTTGTTATTAAACCTTGTAGAGTTGTATTCATCAACTTAGAGCCTCCAAGTTCTTAGTTTTAGGCAAGTTCGATAGCTTGGATTTTAACTATTTTTTGAAAATAGTGTTTTGCATTTGATATAGGAGCTTGTTTCTCTCTCATATTCCTCCATTATCTACGAATGGTGTATGATTGATCAATCCCTTAATTTTATGATATCCAGGAATCTATATCATCTTTTACCCCCTATTTTTTATGTAGCAAGTTTTGGAACATATTTTCTTAGTAGTGGATTCAATTTCTCTATTTATCATTGTGTATAAATACACTTCAAATATATAAGATTTCTTTTAGTAAATAAACTGATGCCTTCCATCTGGATTCATCAATGAATGGGATAGTGGCAAGTCCCCCAATCATTCATGTGAAAAAGTTTCATCTTTGGGTTCTATGGTGTTCTTTCACTCATATTGAATGAAACCTTCCATTTTCCCTAAATATGAAACTATATAATCTTACAAAGTATGTATGATCTAGCTTCAACATTCTCTTTGATGTTAGGATTTTCATGTTCTTCTCATTTAGATGCACAAGTAAAAAATTCCATAACTATAAACTTTTAATTTTTTTTCTAACAATTATCACTCCATATGATCATCTAGTCAGATATAGGGTTCTGTTTATTATCCCTCTAGCCATAACCATGAATACCTGATTGAGCTTATACACTCTTTTGGTGATGGTTGTTCCAAAACCTGCTTCATCTAGATTTCCTATGAAAATTAAGATTTTCACCAAACTTGGTATGTGTCAGACTAATTTGAACTACTTTGAGATAAAGGTAACTTCCATTCATTGTCTATACCTTAACATCACCATTTACCATGATTTCAAGAGATTCATAATCAACTATATTTGCCTTTACAAACCTCTGAGACACAAAATTTTCCATGAATCTATTATCTTTCATGGAGTGGAATGATGATACAAAATAATTGAGTCCACCAGAACATTCCCACTCAATTAAAAATTAGTTATACCTTTAGATGTCATAGAATTAATAGAACTAGTACTTCTAAACACTGCCCAATATAATTTTAACCATCATTTGTTGAATATTTTATTTATATGGCCTCTCATAACGCATTGCCAATATACTGGGTTGGGACTGACCAATTTACCTCAGATTCATTCAAATTATTTATCATCTGATTTCTTATGACTTATTTAATGAGAAGGTTATACACATCCGTCTGATCTGAGTGTTCTTCCAAAAAGAGGTTGAACTTACTTTCTTCTGAGTTCTTAAATCAGGATAATCCTCTAAACATCATTGAGCACAAAATCATATTTCCCACAAAAAATCATTACTATAGTTTTGTTACTATCAGTAAAGGATGATAACTATAATAGTACCCACACATGTTCCACAAAGTGTACATATAGATTATATCTAACTTCAAAACATGTAAAAATCTTTCACTTATTCAACCACTAATCTATCTTTTAAAAACCTAATGTTGAAAAATCTCTACATCATGAAAACCTTGTTCATCACTATTGGCTTGTCATACATATCCCCCAGAAACATCCTCAGCTTTACCGTGGTCTTCACCTCCAAAATGTTAATGGAAAAATTCCAGGATAATTAAGTCCATATGAGATTTAGTGGTTTTTTATCAAGCCTCCCCCATTCTACATTTACAAGCTTCTCTAGCATGAACCCAATTCCCAAAACTTCTTGGTTCTTTTAAAAGAGGTAATATTCCATCCTCATTTTCCAGAATCCAAATTCATTCCCATTAAATTTTTCAATAAAAAAACATCCTCTAAATCAATTTTTCTGATTCCTATAAACTAGAACTAAATCAAAAAACTCTATGGTAATATAATGTTTCCATAATATTTTACAGAGTGTGTGTTATAGATATCAGAATCAATCATTGATAGCAATTTTATTTTGAATCATGAGCAATATTCAATCACTAAATTTTATATTATTGAACTTAGAAAAAGTGAAACCAAACAATAGGACATATCCACTCATGTTATTAGTGTCCCACATGATAGAATGTCCTTTCAACATAATCATCACACAAAGTTAATTAACTTGTACATAGACACCTAATTATAAAATGAATTCAAAACATTAAGGAAAAATAAAAAATCAAAGAAAAAAGAATAGTTTTATTTTAAGTGGTTTGAAAAATTAAGACCTATATACATGGTAGAAAATTGCTGTAATTTTCATTAATATTGGAAAATAGAAATCTTAAAAGCATATTCAATATTGAAAATAGGGTCTCTCTAGGGTGTCTTGATTGTTTTTTTGGTTTTTTCTTATGATATCTAATTTTTCCTTCATGACTCTATTAAATCTCGCCTGCTTTTATTCTTTAATCTATTTTCTGTTGCTGTCATTCTATAATCTATTTTATTCTAACATGGAGGTGTGGTGATAGATTGTCCAATAATAGATTTGGAAAGTGTGTGTGGTTGGTTTTGGTATGTTCATGGGCTTTCACTTCCATTCCATTATATATTCTCCGGTTTATTATTCAGAGATATAAATTGTATATTTTATCAATGTTATGTCCACATGCAATTGATCAATCTTTATTTTAAATATATTTTGTGATATAAAAATGCTTGTAATATGAAGTCTTGTGTAAATGTTACTACTTGTTATACAGATATTAATATGGATAAGAGTTGGATTGATCTTCTAAATAATACGTCTAAAGAATATTTTGAGGGAATTATGAAATTTATTGAGTTCACTGGAGGATTTCAAAGTGACTATATTAGTTGTCCATGTAGAAAATGTAAAAACAGATATCGATTCACACAAGATACCGTGAGGGAGCACCTATTCTTGAATGGATTTATGAAAAATTATAAGAGTTTGACTCCTCATGGAGAAGAATATATTCGTTTTCAAAATACAGATGTAGTTCAGAAGGATGTTGATGCAAGGATGAATGATCCAATGCATGAAATGCTTACTGAAATGGTACGTGGGTTGTCTCCTGAAGGCATTGACATTCTGAATGTTGAGACCTATGAGATAAATATGCGCTCTGGTGCAGATCGTGATTCGAGGAGGTTTTATAAAATACATGATGATGCAAAAACCGAATTATATATTGGTTTTACTGCTTTCAATAAGTTGTCATTTATCATGGAGTTTTTGCATTTAAAGACTTTGAAGCAGTGGTCAGACACATCGTTCGACATGCTATTGGTGTTATTGAAAAAGGTACTTCTTATTGATGCTAAGATTCTTGAGTCATATTACCATGCTCGTAAGTTGACATAGAACTCAAGTTTTACATATGAGACCCTAGATGCATGTGCAAACAACTATATGTTGTTCAAAAATGAAACTGTCCATTTGGATATTTTTATGGTTTGTGGTGCTTCCAGGTGGAAAGATAACAGGGGAAATCAGACTCATCAAAGTCAGACTGCGAACTAGGGAAAACTGACTGTCGTAAATCAAATGTGTTACTTTCCCCTGAAGCTGAGGTTGAAAAGATTTTTTATGTCATCTAAAGTTTCTAATTTAATGAGATGGCATGCAGAAATAAATCAAGAAAGTGATATGATAACCCACCCAGAAGACTCTCATGCATGGAAGGATTTCGATCAGAGACACCCTGATTTTTTCAAAGATGGTTGTAAAGTCTGATTGGTGTTGGCAGCATATGGTTTTAATCCATTCAATTCTATGTTTGGTGCAACTCATAGCACATGGACCGAGGTGTTGGTTCCGTATAATCTTCCTTTGTGGCTTTGTATGAAACAACAGTTTATATTACTTTCCACTCTTATTAATGGACCTAGAAGTCCGAGGGATAAGATTAATGTTTACCTTGATCCATTTATTGATGAGTTGAATGAATTTTGGGGCGAGGTTGCGATGACTTATGACTATGAAACGAATGAAATGTTCAAACTGGAGGATGCTTTATTGTGGACAATCAATGACTTCACGGCTTATGAAAAATTATCTGGTTGGAGTACGAAAGAGGAATTTTCTTTCCCTTGTTGCAATATAATTAAAAATTTTGTATGTCTTAATCATTCCAAAAAATGGGCATACATGGGTCACATATGTTTTCTCCCCCCTCAGCATAGGTTCAGAAAGGACAAAATGACATTTTATGGTTCTAGACAGTTCAATCCAGCACCAAATATCAGGACAGAAGTAGAAATATTATTGCAGATTGAGGAAGAAAACATCCACACGATATATGAATTTCAGGATTTGGTGGATCATCCATTCCCTAATATTCATGGTGTGGGTAGACAGTGTAGTCACAATTGGAAAAAGAAAATTATTTTTTACAACCTCTCCTATTGGAAAACTAACATTCTAAGGCATAATTTGAATGTCATGCACATTGAAAAAAATGTTTGTGATAATATATTGTGAACCATTTTAGGTGTCAGTGGAGAATCAAAGGACCATGTTAATACACGTCGTGATTTGGAAGAAATTGGTTTAAGGAAATAGTTGCATTTATAGTTGGCTGAGGTAAACAAGTCATATATGCCTGATGCATAGTATACGATGACTAAAAAGGAGAAAGAGACATTTCTTTCCATTTTGAAGTTTCTCAAGGTGCCTGATGGTTACTCTTCTAATATTTCAAAGTGTGTGAAACTGACAAGCAGGACATTGCAAGGGTTGAAAAGTCATGACAATCACATATTACTTCAACATTTGATTCCAATCTCAACTTGTGATTGTTTATCCCCCAATTTTATTCAACCGTTGATCGAGATGAGTAATTTTTTTAGACATATTTGTTTAAGAAATCAACGAAGGAGTGATTTAAAATTTTTACAGGACCGAATCGTACTTACGCTTTATAAATTTGAGAAACTATTCTCCCCTTCATTTTTAGATGTTATGGTTCACTTGACAGTGCACCTAACTGATGAAGTAATGGCTATTGGTCTAGTGCAATTCAGGTGGATGTATCCTATTGAGCGGTATCTGAATACATTGAAATGATTTGTATGCAACAGAGCTCATCCAGGGGCATCAATAGCCAATGGTTATCTAATGGATGAGTTTACTACTTTTTATTCAGAATATCTTATGGATGTTGAATCCAAATTAGATAATCCCTCTCGGATTCATGATGGTTCTATTGGAGAAGGAACCATATTTGATATGGACAACATCGAGTGGATACAAGCGCATCAATATATTTTGTTCAATACCCCATCAGTTGCACCATTAATGTAGTAAGTATCTTATCACTTTTATTGTTTAACTTTTACATGTTTTTTTTCATAAGTTGATCATTTAAATATCATGTTATCATTTGCAGGAAACACATAAATGAGCTAAAATAAGTGATGTCTTGTGTGACTGAGTCTCAAATTCAACAATCTCATTATGTGTCATTTCATGATTGGTTCAAGGATTTTGTACGTATAAATTGATTTTCATTATGAGTGAATTATAATACTAATTTATTTCTACAGATATCATTATTGAATTCTGTGAATTATGTAGGTTCATAACTTGAGGGAGTTAGGTGACCCCACGCTAACTGAAGAATTTAACCAACTACCTGAGGGTCCATCTATAATGACTCGTTATTATAAATCTATAGATGCTAATGGATTTCGATTTCTCATTAAAGATTTTGATGACAAATGAGAAACACAAAACAGTGGCATTGGTTGTCCATTCATTGATTCTGGTTATTATTATGGTTAATTGATAGACATCATTGAATTTGTATATGCACATAGGTTGAAATACATATTGTTAAAGTGTAATTGGGTTGATCCAGTGTATGGGTGTAAAGTCAATCAATATCAGTTTATATTTGTGAATTTTAACTATATGTTATAGAAAAATGAACGAGTTAGTAATGAACCTTTCATTTTGACATCACAAGCAGAAAAAGTATTCTTCGTTGCTATGCTTTCGAATCCTAGTTGGCAAGTTGTTGTGAAAATGTCCCGGCGAGGAGTGTTTTTATTTGAACAAGATGAACCTGAGACTATTGCCTTTGTTGTCCAAAAACATGATCAACATACCGTAGTTCAACATGAAGAAGATATTTATTTTGTTAGAGAGGATGTTGAAGGGGAAACGGTAGATTTTCATGTTTAATGAAAGGTATAATTGTTTTCCCAATCTTCATTTTAAAATATTTTTTTTGAAATTGTTTAACCTTTTATGAGCTATTTAACCTTATTTTAATTTTTTAACTTTTATGTGTTCAATCAATATTAAAAAATCAATCATGTTGTTTGGATAATTTTCAATTAAACAACCCAACACTAATTTGGTTCATTAGCTAAAAAGTTAGGATGTAAACTCAAAGTTACATATATTTTCTTTTGGTTTATGTATCTGTCACATAAGACATAGAAAAATTATGAGATTCATGTGTTTACATACACTCTAGTTTATGTTTTATGTATTTACATACACTCTAGTTGATTCAATTAAATAACTATTATGCTTTTAATGAAGTTCGGTGGTGTGTGTTCATGTAGGTAAACTAGTCTAAGGTCTTAAATTTTTGTGACATTGTTACTCGTTTCAGCTTTCATTCTCATAGACTATTGGATATGGGAATACGGTGTCACTCTCAAATTACTACTATAACAAGTGTGGCCCTAGTGGTATATTTCATGACAGTGTTGTATGGAACATTTCATTCATGATATCCTCTGAAGATTTCCATTTATGGAAAATGAAATTATACCCTCAAAAAAGTGTTCATTATTTCTATAGATATAGAGACATCCCTGTGTTGATTTACTAATGTCTGCTACGACTGCAGACATGTCAGGAGAACAAGTAGTAGATCCACATCATCTAGCATAGCCATCTACATCACATGGTCGAGGTATGTTTTAATGTAACTCAGTAGGATGGTTCATGTGTATTTGATGATGGAAAGGAAATTAAAAAATAAACAGTTGAGTAGGGGCACCAAATATTAAAAAAACAATTCAAATATATGGTAGTTCATAGACCCCATTGGAACAACAATGGTGATCCAAGGATGAGAAGCCTTAGTTGTTAGTAAATTGAGAAGACCAACCCGCCTTAGTCTCCACTTCATCTACAAACAACCATGTTTAGACTCTAAATTCCAAACATTCTTTCATTGTACAACTCCAACTACTAAGACCAGATACACTGACCCTGCATCAGAAGTAGTGGAAGAGGTAAATTCTCTTAACTCATCACTAAACTAAAAATAAGAATCTCTACTACTAGCCTCTTTATGAGAACTATTTTTTAAACCATTTTCACTTCCAGAGCTTCTTGTAGTTGCCAATGAAGTGGCCAACAATTTTGAATCTTTAAAATTGATGATCTCATGTCCAAAAGCAGCACCCAAGGACCCTACTTCATTAATTCCAACAAAATCCTACATAGTAATGGGATCAGTGTCCTCACTTTTGGGCTTACCATTACCACCAACAAGAAAATTTACAAAAGAATATTTCTCTTATTTTTCATCACATGAGGACTCTACTTTAGTAAGACCAACAAAATTATGTGCAGGAAAATAAATCCTAGTAGCATTAACAGGATCAAAATCACTAAAGTTGATGACATTTTTAACGGGAGAAAAAAATTCATCCCCCTGCCCAGGTTTCTCATCCCAACCAATTTTATTTATTACCTAGAAAATAATAGGAGCAGTATCATAATTGTTGGCCTTAAAATTTCTATAAATAGGAATCTTTAAAACAGAAGCATCACCCAACCAGCAGTAAGAAACGAGCAGCCACCAGCCAACCAGCTTCCCTGTAAAACAAAGCATCACCTAACCAACATCTCAACACTACACATCCAAACCCCCACCATAGCACCCATCCTGCCACACCCCTCCTGCATAACCTTCTAGCAGCCACCGACCAAACAACATCCCTCTAAATCACTCCAAAAACCAGCAGTAGGACAACATAACCAAACCCCCACCGCAACACCGATCCTGCCACACCATCCCTTCACAACCTGCTGACAGCCCGAACTCCAACAAGAATCCAAAACCATCCAAGCTCCCAACCTAGCCAAAACAACCAGTAACAACCCCAACCAGCAGTAAGAAACGATCCCAATCTGCAACATACCAGAAACCTGCAACCAAGCCACCCCATCCGCAGCCTCCAGCATACAGTGCCCATCCTAACCATCATGATCCACCCAACCACCAGGACCCCTCCCAACTACAGCCTACTCAAACCCTTCTTGAATCAAAGGACCTCAAGAAATTCCATCTCCAAACCATATTCTGATTATCTATAATGTTAGGGAACTTCTTTCAAGAAAGAATTCTATCCCATTATTTTTCAAAAAATCCCTTTACCACCAACATTTATTTGTATCTCCTACTTCCATCAATTTCCACTTTCAAATGAAAAAAACCATTTTTCTATATCTCTTTTACCTTATAGTACTTCTTCCATTTACAATTTATTATTGAGATTTAAGGAATTCATTTACTATTCCATGGAGACTCCAACGAATATGTATCTATTGGAGGATCTGCCAATTCATGACATTATTCTTCCCCTATATTTATTATAAGTAGAAAGATCATATAATCCTAATCATAGATGACTTATTTCTTACTATTATCTTATAGTGATATCGATAGATATCATAACCATATGTGATGAGGAAGAAACCCTTGGATTTCTCCTATAACTTATCTCTATATTTACCATTGATATGAACTTTTTTGAGACTTCCAAATACTTTGATATGGTTCAACACCGGTCTCTTATAGGACCAAAGTTCATCTGGATGTTCCTTTACCATATATATATATATATATGCACATCTATTTAATTATATATAAAATTTATTTCAATAGGATCAGACTCAACCGCTTCTTCTGCTCGCAAGAGAGGCCCTGGTTGTGGCATTTCATCATGGAATTCCGACACAACCATAGATGTTTCATTTTATGAGAGATTTCATCCTGTGGGAGTGACTTCCCCTGCATTTATTCTCCAACTGGGTCATATCATATGTGACCCACATCGATTTCCATTAACCACTTGTGAATGGGATTCTTTCCCTCAGGATACATTAGACCGATTTTGGAGGGAAATTCAGGTAAGAAGACCATTTTTGTTTCTTCCCTATGTTTAAAAAATACTTACATGTGTGATTTTTTTTCTTAAATAGAATAACCTAAAAGTGTTCCCCAATGAGTTTCAACCAGTGTGTATGGGAAAATGTCTCAAGCTATGGAAAGATCATAAAGGTAAAGTCAAGAGGGAGCACTAGGTACCAAATGTGGGTGCCCCAGACATTTTGGAAAAAGTCCTGAGAGGTGTTCTCCCATCTCAGTGGCGTGACTTAGCTGCATATTGGTCTACTGAGGCCGTTGTAGTCAGTATATTTATTATGGTATATATATTTTCCAGAATGTGTGACATTTTATTTGTTTGAAATTTTAATTACACTACTAGAAATACGGATTCTATCAGCGCTAAAAATGGCCTTTGACAGTGCTAAAAAAGTGCCTTAAATGCCGGTGAAGATAAACGGGGGGTCCGCTTTATCAGCGCTCCAAAAAGAACTGATAAAGACCCCTTTTATTAGCGCTCGAAAAAAGTGCTGATAAAAGGTTTCTTTTATCAGAACTAAAACAAAGCGCTAATAAAAGTTAAAAAAATAAAAAATAAAATAAAAAAATCCTTCCAATCAGGGGGGCTTTTATAGTGCTTGAGCCGCCATTTTACAGCGCTTTTCCACCCCCCTCTGACGCCCGTACGCACCCCTCCACCCTTTATCTGCGCTAGCCCCAAATTCACCCATGCACACGCATCCCTACCTCCACTCAGATTTGATCTCGAGACCTCCCCCCTGCGCGGCTGAAGCCTTTGCAACTCCCCTATATTGATTTGTTCTCCTATTAGTGATATATCTATTTATTTATATATATATATTTAGATATATTTATTCGTATAGTAATATTTATTTATATTAACATATATATATATATATAGTTATATTAATATAAATATATAATTATATTAATATATATATATATTAATAGTGATATTAATATATATATTTATAGTTATATCAATACATATATGTAGTTATATTAATATATATATATAGTTAGATTAATATATAGGTATATAAATATTTGTATTTTTGTATTTTAAATAAAATGGATATTAGTTATTATTTAGATAAACCTAATGTATTTTATATGTAAATATATTTTATTATTTATATTTATAATTAAATTTTTAGGTGTGAATATATAAAAAATATGTACGTATAGTTATATATTTGATTATAAATATAAGTGAATTATAAAAAACCATAAAATTTCAAAGACATAATATCAATATGAATGTAATAACTTGGAATAAATTATGTCCCCACAAAAAAAAGCCAATGATACCCCCTTAAATGAGGTTGAAAATCCACAAAATGTTAAAAAATTGGGGTACCCTGACTAAAAACTCAGTTTTGGAGGCCTTCTAGGCCTTTTCTGGCCTCGAAAAAACCTTCAACTAGGCTTCCCTTGGTTGTAGCAGTGTAGAGCTCATCGCATGATTTGATTTGATATGTGGTAGAGCTCAAACGGACACCCGGATCAAAAGTTATGGTCGTTTGAAGTTTGAGTTGTGTTTTCAACATATTTTGGATCTTTTTTTTTATTTTTTTTTTAATTTTTTTCTTTAGATTGTTATTAAATGACTATTACTTCATAATAATTAGAAAATTATTAATTATAAATATTTTTTAAATTTTTTATAAGCCATTTTCACTAAATATCTTATATATTATGTGTAACTGTTTATTTATACTTATCTAAAATATATTTAATATTATATTTAAAAAATATATATTATATTTATATCAATATAACTATATCTATATATTTAAATATTAATATATTTTTTTTAATAAATTTCATTTTTGGAAGTAGAACCTTTATCAGCGCTACTAAAAAAAGCACTGATAAAGGGGTACCCTTTAACAGCGCTAAAAAAGGAGCTGTTAAAGGGGGTACCTTTATCAGTGCTTTTTTTAGCACTGATAAAGGTACCCCCCCCCCTTTATCAGTGCTTTTTCGTTAGCGCTGATAAAGGGTGGCGCTGTCCATGCCCAGTTTTGTGGTAGTGTTAATTGAATGCAGGAGGTGTCAGCACGCCATTCTGAGAATCGAGTGTTGCAGTGACCGCCTCATAGGCTTGGGACTCTTAACATGTCCCAGATCCGACATGATGTATTTATTATTCAATTATTAATTTATTATTTAATATGGTTTTGTGTTACATTTTTATATTTTATTGGTATACAGTTATGGGAGCAAGGTGCACTGACTGATAAAATGTCGGTGTGGATGAGGACTCGTGATCAAAATGATCCAGAGGCCGCAGCTCTTATAGTAAGTTATTGTAATCATTACCAATACTTCCATGTCCCCAGTAAAATATTCATCTATAAAACCTTTCGCATGATCATCATCCCCAAAATTTAATGTTTTATCACCCAACCCATTTATGTATTATAAGATCCATTTCACATCTTCCCGATGTTTTCATTTAGGATTTGACGTGAAACTGCTAAATATTACACAAGCTCAATTTGAAGCTGAGTTAGAACAGCTTCTAGAGGACCAGTGACAACTTCCCATGCGAAGGGATGAGATATTCCATCACATTATTGTTCGTGACAGGCATAGATATAGTCTGACCTATGGAATGGGGATTCCTCATTCTTTAGTATCACATGCTGAGGTTGTCGGTCCTGTTGTTGCTGGGAATACACAACAGCTGTTATATTTCGAGGCACGGTTGAGCACTTCTAAGGAGGTAAATGTGCAACTGATCGCTGAGGTTAGAACACTGCGAGAATATGTGTGTCCAAGTGATGGTGCAGGGGATCATACGATGCAGGTTTAAACTGAATTTATTTATTTACATTCTATTATTTTCATTATTAAAATCTTTATAATTTTTATTTGTTATAGGCCCCTGGCACACCGGATGGTTGTAGCAGCCATGGCCACGCATGATGCATCACATTCACGAGGTGTGTTTCTTTTATATTTTTTATTGAATTAATGTTATATATTGATTTAGAGTTTAAATATAGAATTGTTTGAAGGTGATACTAGGATAGAATCTGCAATGATGTGGTAGTTTCTTTTTTTATTTTCTAGTGTATTTTTTATAAATGGGAGTGGAGGTGTGAGGGGGGGTGGTAGTGTCGCACAAGCTATGTCTGAGTGCAGTGGGGAAAAAATGTGGCAAAGAGGAAAAACACGGGTAGGAAAGGGTTGATTTACACCTCCTCTAATACCATGAAGAACCGTACTCCCTACCTCATTGAGAGGCAGAGCCCTTTATTTATATAGAGTAAAGGAAATACAAGACAGAGAAAACCAATGTGAGATTTTAAAATACAAATAACTGGATCCAACAAAATCCATGAAAGAAAATGTGGCGTGTACGCTAACTTCCCATACTCGTTAAAGTTATTGCATGACTTTCTATTAATTTTTAAAAACCATCTTAACATATTATGAAAATTGGTCCCTTGTTTTCAGTTGCCTTCAACTATTCTGTTTGATTCTAGTGTAGTCATGGTTGGCTCTCAAGGCAATGGTTGCCTCTTAAGGCCATGGTTTCACACTCACTGTTTCACTTTCTCTTTTATTTTAGGCATTCAAATAGGAAGAGTGGGACATTTTTCTCATCAAACTTTGTTAATTCTTATCTAAGATTGATTTTTGGTTTTTCTTTTCTTGGTTTCCCAACCACCTCCTCTAGTCTGGTTGTATGTGAAAAAATTCGAAAAAAGGACCAAAAAAAGATGCCATATTATTTTATTCACTTGCTGGCATCAACTAGTGTTCCCTTTTTTGGAGTGTCATTAGTAATGTCATTCCTCACTATTACTTTATTATTCACATGTGTCCATACTAATGTAATTTTAAACATACAACTTATCTGTGTTTCTTGTGATTTAAGAAACTTCTTTACAGATGATTGTGAATGCTTCACTATTTGAATTACAAATAAAGAAAACTGTAGTTCCCTAGAATTCTAAATCTTGATCTTTTTTATTAGATTATTTAGAAGATTTTTTCCTTAGAAGTACATAAGAATCATGGTTATTGAAATGTTTAAAATTTTTTTGGGGTATGTGAGGTTGACATTCATTGTTTTTTGTTTTTTGAAGTTTCTTGTCTTCTTCATAGAATATATTTTTCATTACATGTTGAGAACCCTTTGCAGAAAATAATCTACACACATGATGCATCAGTATCTTTACTGTTTTAAATCCTCATTTGATGGTCATCAGTTTCTCATGATTTTGCACTACCTAAAATGGAATATATTGTTACCACATAGCTCCATTTCTTTGATGATAGGTGGTTGGATGCCTATGACCACAATCCAATAAGTAAAGTTGGAAAATTTGATATTGTTTAGGTGAAATGGTTTCAGAATGTGTTTTTGTTCTATATATTTCATTCCAGTGTTAATAATATATAATGATAATCTATTATAGTTGATTATCACATCTCTGAATGACCCATTAAAACTATTTTTCTCCATTTCTTGATCCTTTGGTTGTAAATTAAAACATGGGTAGGGTGATTTCAACCACTACACCAATTAATATTCACTTGATAATAAGTGTGATTAAGCCTTATAAATACATTTGTGCATGTCTATGTTATTTCTTTATCTATCATTGATTATCATATTATCACCATCATGACCCAATCACACTAACCAATTTTAATTTTATTTTTTTATCTTTTGTATCTTCTTGTAGGTTTTTTGAAATAAAAGATTGGAATGGATTGGAGCTGTTTGGATCGCTGGACATGTGAGAACTGCATATTTTTCCTACTATTCTGGAGATGTTTTGTGATGTTTGTTATTTTATATTTGTTATTTGCAATTTGGTGCTGTTGTGGAGCTGTTTGGAGTTGTTTATATTTTCCTGCTATTTGTTATTTGGAGCTGTGCAGTTCTGGAAGCAGAACTGCATATTTTTTAAAAAAAAAAACATTTCCAGGTTAGAGACTGCCATAAGCGGTCACTAATACCTGCCTCAAATGCTTCAGTGCCCACTGAAGCATTCCTAAAAAAATCAAAAAAATAATAGTGTAGTGACCTCCAGAGGCTATCACTAAAATGGGGTATCCTCCCCTTCAACCAACAGCGGTCGCCCCCAATGTGGCGCGGTAGATTACCTATAGCAACCACCAATGGAGGTCGCTAAAGCTCTTCACCGACGAGACAACAATGACTGCCATTAGCAGTCTCAAAGTGGTCTGTAAATACCTTTAGCGATCACCAATGGAGGTCGCTAACGACTTTATTTCTAGCAGTGGAGTTATCCTGTAGTGGGGGACCAGTACACGGATGTTTTCCCTAACGATGTTCTAGGACTACCTCCACATAGAGAGGTGGACTTCTACATTGAGCAGTACCCCGAGACGACACCGACATCTACTCCAGCGTATCAGATGGCATCCACAGAGCTTTGCAAGCTGTGTGTACATCTAGAGGACTTTCAAGCAAAGGGATTCATCCGGCCCAGTGTTTCTCCCTGGGCAACCCTGATTTTGTTCACCAAGAAGTCATATGGGAGCTTGAGACTTTGTGTCGACTACCGTCACCTAAGATAGGTGACCTTGAAAAATAAGTACCCACTCTCAAGGATTGATGACCTCTTTGATCATCTGAAGGGAGCACAGTGGTTCTCGAAGATAGACCTCAGATCTGGCTATCATCAGCTCAGAGTTCGGGACGAGGATGTTCAGAAGACGAACTTCAGATGTCGGTACGGCCACTACGAGTTCTTGGTTATGCCTTTCGGTGTAACCAATTCTCTAGTAGTGTTTATGGGACTCATGAACATGATATTCCAATGATACCTCGATCTCTTTGTCATAGTCTTCATCGACGACATTCTGATCTACTCGACTACTGAGGAGGAGCATGCCTACCATTTCTGGGTAGTACTGGACACACTTTGAGAGCACCAGCTTTATGGTAAGCTCTCTAAGTGCCAGTTCTGGATACGAGAGGTTCACTTTCTGGGTCATGTCATCTCCGAGGCTGGAGTTGTAGTGGATCCAGTGAAGATTGAGGCAGTACTTTCTTGGGAGCCACCCAGGAGTGTGACGAAGGTACGGAGTTTCCTGGGTTTGGTTGGTAACTACCAGAGATTCCTTATATAATTATCCAGAGTTGAAGCACCTCTATCAACCTTGAAAAATAAGGGGAAACCCTTTGTGTGGTCAGAGAGATTCCAGTAGAGCTTTCAGGAGCTGAGGCAGAGGCTGACTAGGGCCACCATCTTGAGGATTCTAGAGGAAGGCATAGGGTACATTGTCTACTACGACGCATCACGGACCGGACTCGGGTGTGTCCTGATGAAAAAGCGAGAAGTGATCGCTTATGGTCCTCGTCAGCTAAGACAACATGAGAAGAACTATGCTACCCATGACCTGGAGTTAACCATAGTGGTCTTCACCTTAAAGATGTGGTGACACTATATTATGGGTGAACGTTTTACCGTGTACTATAATCATAAGAGTCTTAGGTATATCTTCTTTCAGAAGGACCTGAACCTGAGACAATGACATTGGCTTGAGTTCCTCCAGGACTATGACTTTGAGATAGTCTATACTCCTAGTAAGGGGAACGTTATTGCGGATGCTCTCAGCAGGAGATCTAGTACACATCTACTAGGAGAGGTGACAGAGTAGCTTGCTACCTTACATATATCCTTTGTGGATATGGATGGAGTAGCCTTTCAATAGTCTCTTATAGTCACTACATATAGCATCCCGCCATTTTATAACATAAACTTTCATTTCAATACACGGAACTGAGGATCGTTAAGGTTTAGTGTCTTGGAAACAAGGATCATAATACATAAAAAAAAACATAAAAAAAACATTCTTCTTAAACACTTGAAAGGCTTCTCCTTTAGTTCATCCTATGTTCATTATGCATCTCATAACCTGGGGACATACATCAAAAGAAAGGGTGAGCAGAAGGCCCAGTAAGGGAAACAAGAGAAACATTTTACAAGTGAACTTGAGATACTTCAATAAGGACATGAAAAGAAATTTAAGGCATGAGAAAGAATTCATGAGATACATCATAATAAAAATAATCATTTTTCATAACTTGAAGATGTGGCTACAACATTTAATATTGACAATCGTTTCGTTTCACCAAGGTCCATCCCCAAGGTGTCGTTAAAAATTACCAAGGTTATTCACCAAGGCGTCGTTAAAATGGTCATCTCTAGAGATTAAGTCTTTACCCAATGCATTGGAGCGCTATCAGGGCGCACCCTTAAATTTGCCTTTATTATCATGTGAGCCACATATATCATCATCAAACATTTCATAAATAACCCATATAGCATAAAATAAATGGGTTTCATTTCATAATCATAACATTTTAAAAACTGCTTTAATGACATGATCTTTACGGCACTTTAAACCCACGGAAAGGGAAGCGGGTCTCATGTATGTAAATCCCAGAATTTAAAATGGAACATTTTGATATATATGTGAATACCCTTGTAGAAATAAGAGCTTTGAGTATTCACTTTATAACATAATATAATTTTTGAGAAAAAAGAGAGGCATTTTGAGGGGAAAAATTCTGCAGCATAACGGCTATGTTACAAGGTTTTAGAAAACATTGAGAAAAGAGGGGACATGGGTCAAACATTCATAAATGACCCATCATACAGTAGAGGGACAAAATATAAGGGATTTATGAACATGGTAATGAAATTTGAAAATATACCATATGAAATGAAGAACATGAAAGGAAGAAAACAAAACAAGATTTCTCTTGTGAAAATTCGGCAGCCTAACGGCATCACTTAAACTTCAACAACATTGAATTGACAAGGTCAAATAGGGTCTCTCATCATATGAACATAAGAGTCCAGTATGATAGATATAGAGATCATACCCCAACAAAATATAAAGGAACTTGAAAGAATTGACATGAAAGTAGAACTTCAAAACGAGAAGGGTGAAGAACCACTTAAAAATTCGGCAGCCTAACGGCGCCACTTAAGACATCAAAATACTGAATTGAAGAGATCAAATGGGGTCTCTCATCATGTGATCATAAAAGACCAGTATGATAAATATAGAGATCATACCCCAACATAATAAAAATGAACTTGAAAGACTTGACATGAAAGTAGAACTTTGAAAAAGAGAGAGGTGAATGAATCCCTTGAAAATTCGGCAGCCTAACGGCGCCACTTAAACTTTCTTAAAACGAAATGATGAGAGTAAGAGGGGGTCTTTCATCATATGAACATAAAAAGGGCAGTAAGAGGAGTATAAAAGAACATCCTCCAAAATAAGAACATGGAGCATAAAAGGAATGACATAAAAGAGATCACTTGAAAAGAAAGAGAGGGGTCGGATCCCTTACCTTAAAATGTAACTCTTAAACCTCAAAGGTTGGGACCTTGAGGGCTTGGGGGAACCTTGGGAGGACTCCTTGGGAGGTAATGAGACCAGAACTTCGTTGGGGAAGAGTGGGGAGTCGAATGGATGAGAGGATGGCTTGGTATTTATAGGGAAAGTGAGGGGACAAGGCATTAATGGCAAAGGGACACCTCATTAGTGGTTTTGGCAAAACCATGGGCTTGCCCATGGTATTTGCCCATGGTATTGGCCACTTGGGACACCTCATACCTTATCTCACTATTCATAATTCGAACATATTGATTACAAACTTAATACATCATTTAATGATGTCATTAAACACCCGTAACTTAAAAACTGTATTTTCACTATTCATCAAAAATTCAACTTTCTCAGAATAATCCCAAAATTTCACCTTAACCAAATATCAACGCTCTGATTACAAATATGAACTCCATTTTATAAATATAATTTTCTAAATATTTTTAATTTAATTTTTAAATAAAAACACTATTCATCGAAAATTCATTTTTTTCAGAAAAAAACCCCAAAAATTACCATAACATAATATCGATGCTCTGAGTTCAAAAATAAAGTCATTTTTATAAAAACAATTTTCTAATTATTTTTAATTAAATTTTTAATTAAAAAAAACACTATTCACCCGAAAAAACTAATACTTGAATAATAATTAATGAAACCGTTATTTAACTATTTTATTGAATAACATTACTTAATCAAGGTGCCTAGATTATTTTAAAACTTTCTTTAAGTGAGATTACTAATCCATTTGGTCATATTACTAATCCTAATCATAAAATCACTATTCATAATTTACTATTCATCAAAAATCAAGTTGATCTTATTAGACTCTAAATTTCGTACTGAACATAATTGTAGAAGACCATTTTTCGAAAATCATTACACATTTTTAATTATTTAAGGTTTACACAACCATTTTTAAAATATCCTTTTTCTAAAATTCATCAAAAATATGCATACAATATTTATCCGGTCATTTGAAAATTCATAAACATCATCATAAGAAGAAATCCAAATTTTTATTTAAAAAAAATATTACACAAGGCAATTACGGTCTCGTTACATAACCCCTTATAATACCAGCATAGGACCTAAGAGTAAGGTGTGCTAGGGTGATAGAATTTTGGGGCGGCTCAGTCAACATTGCCCGAGTAGTAATTTCTATCAGTTTGAACTTCTCGCGAAGGCGATTCCGTTCTAGCTTCACATGATGAAGTTCGGCTTGGATTTGGTCCAGAGCAAAGCCCAATGGTGCTACCTCCTTCACAATCTCTGTTAGATGGGCTTCGATCGGCCCAAGGCTACTAGGTGAGGCCATCAAATCTTCTTTCTATAATAATTAACCAAGATTACGTAAATATAGAGACAATAATCAAAACATTTTGTTCACGGTGGTCATATTGACCGATGGTCATATAACACTCAAAAACCAATGGTCTCATTTTATTTATAATCATGTTTATCAAATAAAACATTTTTTTTGAGTATAAAAAATAACACATGAAATTAGGAAACAAGATTTATTCAAAATTTCGGGTCGTTACAATCTTCCCCCCTTAAGAAATTGCGTCCTCGCAATTTTTTTAAATTGGGTTTTGAAATTTCATTGAAAGTCCCACATCGGAAAAAGAGTCAGTAACACCATTACTTTAAAAGAAAGAAAAGGAAGTACAAAGGCCACCCGAGTTAACCCACACTCGGGTTCCATGTAGGAAAACATGGACATGGAGGAAAAAACAAAGGGTCAGTTCTGAGAGAGAGTGATAGAGAACATGATTAGGAGAAAGTTAACCATGAGAAAATCCCAAACTTATGATGTGTGTAAACGGTCTTTGATTACCTAGTAGGAAACGTAAACCAACAACATTTTTGTTTTACGTTTCTTTTCATAATTTTGAGGATTTCATTTACTACATAGAACAAAAACATAAGAAAATATACCTACCTTCAAGTAGAGTTTCATCCTTTAACAAGTCCCTACCAACACTAATCTTTTCGCCAAATGATGAGAATTCAAAAACACTTGGTCTCATAAAAGCACAAGAATCATCTTCTATAGAATCACATAATCTACAAAAGATTAACTATCTATTTCTTCTATCTTTAAACATTATCCCAAAAACAGAAAGGTTAAGGTAAAACAACTCTTCAAAAAGAAAGAATCCCATAGGAATAGAACCTACTTTTAAATCTTCAAAGTTCCATGGTACTACCCAACGTTCATCATAGACCACTCCATAAATAACGGTCCTTAAAATTCCTCAAAATAAACCAAACTAAGATTGAAACCCAAATACAAGAAGGATTTGATAACATAGTCTTCCAAAACAACTTCATTGTTCATCTCCAGACAACATCAACCACTCCTAACATCTTATAATAAAAGTAGCTAACCTAAACATATTTTACCCAAGATAGGTTAATCATTCCCAAAAGTAACCTAAATTACTATAAGTCCACCTTAAATTCATCAATTCTTCAAAATATAAGTCAACCTTACTCCTCAATGAAAATACTATAGTAATCTATTTACCTCGATCATATAGGGTCCCCAAAATAGTGAACGCCTTCCAAAATAATAATCATCTTTTAATCCCCTAATCAACTCTGACATATTAATACGGAAATTGTCGCATTTCCTATCACATTGGTTGTTGGGACACGTTATTCCATTTCCTACCATTAACTAAGAAGATAAAGTATAATTAGAGGCTTAAATACTTAACCAATAATCATGAAAAGGAACTTAAAGCATATAAGGATAACTTGTTGAAGAAAAGTATACCGTAACTTGTGATCCCCTAGGTTCCCATCTAGGTTATCCATGATCATATATTCTTATGTGAATCTTTATTTTATTTTATCTTTGTTCCTTTAATAATGGTTCATACCAAGCTTATGAATTTACCAAAGCATATCCCCCGGGAGTGTCGTAACCAAGAGTGCAGCAAGGCCCGTTGTCGTGTACCAGTTCCCGTTCGAGTCTAGCTCAAAGCGGTGTTTTCGGGTTTTACCCCTATGTACATCTGTGCCAGAGCCACCTCTACCTGCTCGTATCCAGACAGGGATGTATTTGCTTGGCAACCCCTTACTCAATACTCACCAAAATACCAGGAAGATTTCCTATATTAAACTTTTCTATAGGGTTCCTCCTAGAGTTTTCATATCCTAATTTCCACAAATAACTAAACCATCCTTTGATACCAACTATAGCATCCCGCCATTTTATAACATAAACTTTCATTTCAATACACGGAACTGAGGATCGTTAAGGTTTAGTGTCTTGGAAACAAGGATCATAATACATAAAAAAAACATAAAAAAAACATTCTTCTTAAACACTTGAAAGGCTTCTCCTTTAGTTCATCCTATGTTCATTATGCATCTCATAACCTGGGGACATACATCAAAAGAAAGGGTGAGCAGAAGGCCCAGTAAGGGAAACAAGAGAAACATTTTACAAGTGAACTTGAGATACTTCAATAAGGACATGAAAAGAACTTTAAGGCATGAGAAAGAATTCATGAGATACATCATAATAAAAATAATCATTTTTCATAACTTGAAGATGTGGCTACAACATTTAATATTGACAATCGTTTCGTTTCACCAAGGTCCATCCCCAAGGTGTCGTTAAAAATTACCAAGGTTATTCACCAAGGCGTCGTTAAAATGGTCATCTCTAGAGATTAAGTCTTTACCCAATGCATTGGAGCGCTATCAGGGCGCACCCTTAAATTTGCCTTTATTATCATGTGAGCCACATATATCATCATCAAACATTTCATAAATAACCCATATAGCATAAAATAAATGGGTTTCATTTCATAATCATAACATTTTAAAAACTGCTTTAATGACATGATCTTTACGGCACTTTAAACCCACGGAAAGGGAAGCGGGTCTCATGTATGTAAATCCCAGAATTTAAAATGGAACATTTTAATATATATGTGAATACCCTTGTAGAAATAAGAGCTTTGAGTATTCACTTTATAACATAATATAATTTTTGAGAAAAAAGAGAGGCATTTTGAGGGGAAAAATTCTGCAGCATAACGGCTATGTTACAAGGTTTTAGAAAACATTGAGAAAAGAGGGGACATGGGTCAAACATTCATAAATGACCCATCATACAGTAGAGGGACAAAATATATGGGATTTATGAACATGGTAATGAAATTTGAAAATATACCATATGAAATGAAGAACATGAAAGGAAGAAAACAAAACAAGATTTCTCTTGTGAAAATTTGGCAGCCTAACGGCATCACTTAAACTTCAACAACATTGAATTGACAAGGTCAAATAGGGTCTCTCATCATATGAACATAAGAGTCCAGTATGATAGATATAGATATCATACCCCAACATAATATAAAGGAACTTGAAAGAATTGACATGAAAGTAGAACTTCAAAACGAGAAGGGTGAAGAACCACTTAAAAATTCGGCAGCCTAACGGCGCCACTTAAGACATCAAAATACTGAATTGAAGAGATCAAATGGGGTCTCTCATAATGTGATCATAAAAGACCAGTATGATAAATATAGAGATCATACCCCAACATAATAAAAATGAACTTGAAAGACTTGACATGAAAGTAGAACTTTGAAAAAGAGAGAGGTGAATGAATCCCTTGAAAATTCGGCAGCCTAACGGCGCCACTTAAACTTTCTTAAAACGAAATGATGAGAGTAAGAGGGGGTCTTTCATCATATGAACATAAAAAGGGCAGTAAGAGGAGTATAAAAGAACATCCTCCAAAATAAGAACATGGAGCATAAAAGGAATGACATAAAAGAGATCACTTGAAAAGAAAGAGAGGGGTCGGATCCCTTACCTTAAAATGTAACTCTTAAACCTCAAAGGTTGGGACCTTGAGGGCTTGGGGGCACCTTGGGAGGACTCCTTGGGAGGTAATGAGACCATAACTTCGTTGGGGAAGAGTGGGGAGTCGAATGGATGAGAGGATGGCTTGGTATTTATAGGGAAAGTGAGGGGACAAGGCATTAATGGCAAAGGGACACCTCATTAGTGGTTTTGGCAAAACCATGGGCTTGCCCATGGTATTTGACCATGGTATTGGCCACTTGGTACACCTCATACCTTATCTCACTATTCATAATTCGAACATATTGATTACAAACTTAATACATCATTTAATGATGTCATTAAACACCCGTAACTTAAAAACTGTATTTTCACTATTCATCAAAAATTCAACTTTCTCAGAATAATCCCAAAATTTCACCTTAACCAAATATCAACGCTCTGATTACAAATATGAACTCCATTTTATAAATATAATTTTCTAAATATTTTTAATTTAATTTTTAAATAAAAACACTATTCATCGAAAATTCATTTTTTTCAGAAAAAAACCCCAAAAATTACCATAACATAATATCGATGCTCTGAGTTCAAAAATAAAGTCATTTTTATAAAAATAATTTTCTAATTATTTTTAATTAAATTTTTAATTAAAAAAAACACTATTCACCCGAAAAAACTAATACTTGAATAATAATTAATGAAACCGTTATTTAACTATTTTATTGAATAACATTACTTAATCAAGGTGCCTAGATTATTTTAAAACTTTCTTTAAGTGAGATTACTAATCCATTTGGTCATATTACTAATCCTAATCATAAAATCACTATTCATAATTTACTATTCATCAAAAATCAAGTTGATCTTATTAGACTCTAAATTTCGTACTGAACATAATTGTAGAAGACCATTTTTCGAAAATCATTACACATTTTTAATTATTTAAGGTTTACACAACCATTTTTAAAATATCCTTTTTCTAAAATTCATCAAAAATATGCATACAATATTTATCCGGTCATTTGAAAATTCATAAACATCATCATAAGAAGAAATCCAAATTTTTATTTAAAAAAAAGATTACACAAGGAAATTACGGTCTCGTTACATAACCCCTTATAATACCAGCATAGGACCTAAGAGTAAGGTGTGCTAGGGTGATAGAATTTTGGGGCGGCTCAGTCAACATTGCCCGAGTAGTAATTTCTATCAGTTTGAACTTCTCGCCAAGGCGATTCCGTTCTAGCTTCACATGATGAAGTTCGGCTTGGATTTGGTCCAGAGCAAAGCCCAATGGTGCTACCTCCTTCCCAATATCTGTTAGATGGGCTTCGATCGGCCCAAGGCTACTAGGTGAGGCCATCAAATCTTATTTCTATAATAATTAACCAAGATTACTTAAATATAGAGACAATAATCAAAACATTTTGTTCACGGTGGTCATATTGACCGATGGTCATATAACACTCAAAAACCAATGGTCTTATTTTATTTATAATCATGTTTATCAAATAAAACATTTTTTTGAGTATAAAAAATAACACATGAAATTAGGAAACAAGATTTATTCAAAATTTCGGGTCGTTACACTACACCACTTCTTCAGTGAGTCAGGGAAGCACAACGTGGAGACGCTGAATTTGAGACACGACGTGCTCAGATATCCAAAGGGCATACACCTAATGGATTTTCTAAAGGCGGGGAGCATGCCATTCTCTTCAAAGGACGGACCTTGGTCCCAGTGGCACTTCATGAGGAAGTGTTGAGAGAGTTACACACATCCCCCCTAGTTGTGCATCCAGGAGTGGCGAATATGTACCAAGACCTTCGGTGACAACACTGGTGGCTAGGTATGAAGAAGGTGGTAGCAGAGTTTGTCTCTTGATGCCTCACTTGTCAGCAAGTAAAGGTAGAGCACCAGGTACCAGCAGGCTTGGTACAAACTTTAGAGGTCCTAGAGTTGAAGTGGGATGGGATATCCATGTAATTTTTTACGGTTCTTCCACATACATCCAGGTGTCATGACTTGATTTGGGTGATCATCGACCGACTCACCAAGTCATCCCACTTTTTACCGATTAGAGATTAGGGTTCAGTAGAGAGCTTGGGACGCCTCTATGTACGAGAGATTGTGTGGATACATTGAGTAGCTTCTTCTATTGTCTCTGATCATGATGCACGATTTACTTCCCGGCTATGGAAGGGGTCGCAGGAGGATTTCAGGACACAGCTTCACTTGAGCATCCCCTTCCATCCTCAAACATATGGTCAGACTGAGCAGACCATTCAGACCCTCAAGGACATGCTATGTGCTTGTGTCCTCGACTTCGGTCACAATTGGGAGGATCACTTACCTTTGATGGAGTTTGCCTACAACAACAGTTATCACTTCACCATAGGGATGACACCTTCCGAGTTGTTGTACGGGTGACCTTGAAGATCACCCCTGTGCTAGAGAGACCCAGGGGAGTCAGCACTAGTGAGACCAGAGATGGTACGGGCTACCACAGAGAAGGTGCAGATCATCCAAGAGTGGATAATGACCGCACAGAGCAAGAAAAAGTCATATGATGATAGGAGACGGAGGCCTCAGGAGTTCAAGGATAGTGACCACGTCTTTATATGGGTCTCACCTCGATGAGGCCTATAGAGATTTGGCCGCGACAGAAAGTTATCTTTGAGATTCATCGGACCTTTTCAGATCCTCAGCAGAGTTAGCGAGGTGGCTTACCACTTAGCTCTTCCACCTCAGTTGCATCGGGTTCATGACGTCTTCCACGTATCTCATCTGAGGATATACGTGCACGACACTACTCATATCATCGACCATGGTGAGATGGACATCGATGATAGGGAGACTTTCATGGAGGTTCTAGGGGAGATTGAGGATCGATAGGAGTGGGTCCTACATGGACGGTCGATACCTCTGGTGCACATTCGCTGGCAGTATAGGAACCTCCAGGAGAGTACATTGGAGAGAGAGGCTCAAATACATGCTCAGTACCCCCATTTGATCCCTTAGATCGAGTTATAGCTTACGGGGATGTAAAGCCCTGAGGTGGGGATAATGTAAAGATCGGAAAATACCATGGATTTTTTTAATACACAGGATTTTATGAGTCCGTGAAAGTTTACGACGCTTGATTCTGAGGCCCGGTGTGCCCGGAATTAATTTTTTCAAGTTTTGTTCGGGTATGTTCAGTAAACATATGAGCGTGTTTTTATAACTTTTTAACTGGTGCTCAGAATTAAAATCTGAGAGTACTGTTGAACTTTTAGCACCAGTATTCACTTAATAAGGCTTTCACTTTGATGGAAATGAGTCTAGGATAAAAGTTAGTTTTTGGGTTCTCATGTGAAGTAATAAAATAAAGTACGCTCACTTTATTTTATTTTTAACCGCCATGTAGAGGCTGGGTGGTTAAAATCTCCTCATGGGAGTTGGAGGTGGGACCACCACACCTTAACCTTCCTTGGGAGGTTATGGTTGTGGGTCCCACCTTAGTATAACCTCCCGTGAGAGGTTATGATGTGGGGACCACACGAGGCTTAACCCCTTATTAATGGAGGAGGGTAAAACCTCCTCAACTCCCCATTAAATGGGGAGAAACCACTTGAACTTCTCCACCTTAATGGAGCCAACTCCCCTTTAATTTAATTTTGTTCCATCTCTCAAGCATTAATTAGGGGAGTTGTGTTAATTAATTAATTATCTATTTTGAATTTTAAATCCAACATTCCAAAATAATAGACAAACTATTATTTTTGTTGGACATAATTATTTGGTTGGAATTTTCTCTTTTGGTGGAGCTTGGGAAGAGAGGAGCTTGAGAGAAAAGTTCTTCCAACGAAGAATTCTGGCAACAACCTTCTTCAACATCCTACCTCAGATCCTACTGACATGGAGTGTCTTCCACAGCTGACGTAGCCTGGGATTGGGAGTGCGTGGTGAACGCGACGAACGGAAAACTTCTTCTTTCCCTTTCTGCGACACCATCAACGAACGACGACTGACAATCAAAAGGTAGGTGGTTTATTACTTGATGATGGTATACCTTTTCTTATCTTCATCATCGGATAGAAAGGGTTTGTTGCGGATGTGTTAATGATCAACTGCTTATTTTGTTGAGCCAATTGATACCTCCCTAAACGCAGAGGGTGCGGGCCAACCTAACATGACCCGACATCATCTTTCATTTTTCCACCTTGTGGCATTCTTTGGCATGGTGACATAACAACGACGAGGCGACAAAGATGAAAATGACAAAGTCCACGCTACTCACAGCCTACGGGAACCACGCCACCCCCGCGGTGTCCCGCACCGCCTCCGGCCGAGCCCGCACACTGCCCGCGCCCCGCCGGCCTACCCGCACGCTGCCCGATGCCCCACAGCCTGCCCAGTGCCCTGTGGCCTGCCCGCGCGCTGCTTGCGCCCCACCAGCATGCTTGCGCCCCATCAGCCTGCCCATACCCTACATGACCTAACCGCGCCCTACCCGGCGCCATGCAGCCTGCACGCGCGCTGCCTGTGCACCCCACCGGCATGCCTGCGCGCTGCCCGCTCCCCACCGGCCAAACTGTGCCCTGCCCAGTGCCTCGCCGGCCTGCCCGCGCACTAACTGCACCGTGCACAACCTTCCCATGCCTTGCCCGGTGCCCCGACTCCCGGCCAAACCGGTCGAGCTGCGCCGGACACCCGATCCAGCCTGCGGTGTCCTTCGCGGCGTCGCTGGATGAACTGGCTCGGCTTTCCAGGCTGAGCTACCTAAGCCGCGCCCCACGTGGTGCTAGCCAAACTGGCCCTGGCCTCTGGGCCGAACCGCCTACGTGGCGACCTTCGGGCTGAACTGTCCCTGCAGTCCGCTGGGCCAGGCCCATCAGACCGGGCTGAACCTAGCGGGATAACCAGCATAACGGGCTGGATCAGACCCAACGGGTCTGACCAGGTCGACCTAGACCTAGTCGGCACAGTTTGGGTTGGTCCGAGTTGGTCCGACTGGGTCGGACCAGGCCCAGGCCCATTACCGGACCTCTTACTTCCTTTGGCCATATCTTTGACATCGAACGACTGTTTGACGAACCGTTTGTGATGCTATTTTTCTTGGAGCACGATGGTCCCTTTGAGTATATCTCACTAGAGTTTAGGGTAATTTTGAGATACGGTTAGGTTGGTTCGTACACGAATCAAATCGGGCCTTCGGGACTAAAAGGCTAATGACTCATAGAATGGTTGTCCGATCGACGCGTCGTCTGTTGCGTTGAGACCCCTATGACATCGCGGACTATTGAGATAATTCTACGTGGGAATTCGTGATAGTTGGAGTATCGACTAGTAGCTCATGGATATGACCCTCTCAGAGACGAGAAAGTAGAGTATGAAGACCTAATAGCTGGCTGAGACCTAACGACTACTTGACCGATTCGACTCTGAGTGATTCGACTAGCCCAGTGGGGAGCACCTGGTAGTTGGTGGCAGACCCATGGTGGAGGATCTCCTGGTAGTTGGTGGAAGACTCACGGTACTCAATAGGAGGAGTACCTTTGTAGGCTATTAGGGGGGGCATCTGGTAGTTGGCGGCAGACCCACAGTGGGGAGCGCCTCTGTGTGAGCTTGGCAGACCCACGATACTCGACAGGAGGAGTACCTCAGTAATCCAAGGTTAGTGGGAAGCGCCTGGTAGTTGGCGGCAGGTCCACTGTTCTCGAAAGAGGAGGAGTTCTCCAGCATCCACAGTTTCGACAATGTGAATAAAAATCCTGGTTAAGCTGAGTCAGTAACTTTTGTGTTTACCTCAAGATTGAGATGGATTACCTGATAACTTAGGTATATGTATGGGCATATACTTAAGTGGGGTTATCTTTTGATTTCATACTTTGTGGTTTATCCTTGTTTGATTTTGTAAGACCTTGACGGTCTCGAGGTCCCTACTGAGTATTGTTATACTCACCCCTGCTCAGGCTATGCCCACACCTCATTGTGTTGGTTGTAGATGACGGACAGCGCTGACTGAGGCCGAGAGTAGCAGTACTGGACGACACCCAAAGTTGGACCACACAGTGTGATGGTACATAGAGGAGATGGACGGATATGGAGCATTATGGAGGCTATCTGTACCTTCCCTTTAGGTAGGATTCTCCAGAGGACGTCCCGATAGCTGTTTTACTTTTCTTCTGATATAATTGTTTTTCAGTTGTACTTGTACTTTATAGTTGGGCTTGTATTTCCGGCCTCTTTTACTTTTCATCACTCCTTTGTATATAGTTTTTCTTATTGTTTCACTTCTAGCTCATACTCTGTTGTGAGCGTTTTCAGTTTATAAAGGAAATTCCTTCCCTGTTTTAGGTATTTACGCCTTTGGTGCTAGTCACCATCCCCTGGCCTATGGAAGGTTGGCTTGGGGTAGTGACAGCACGAGCCCCAGGGGACGGGTCATGACATTGCCAAATGTGTTCACCCAAAATTTGTTCGGTGTAAGGGAGATTGATATAAATTCCCTAAAATATTTCAAGGAAGTAACCTTTATTGGTTCTCTATAACCATTCCTAAATGAGGTAAAACCAAACACTGTATTCTCCCTATATAAGCCACCAAATCCAAGAAAATTTCCTTAATACGAGACCAGTATTGATTAATTTTGATTTCCACATCATTTAAATCTTCTTGAAAAGGAAGGAATAAATGAGAAACACCTCTAGGAAAATAATCAATAGAAAAGACCGCATCTCAATAATTAATCTAAAATGAGACCTTAACCTAAGTCCCATTTACTAATCCTAGATAAATCCATAAATTATTGAAAGAAAAAAACACAACCTAAGAGAAAACCTGAAGTTAATTATTTGAGGTTCCTCATTATCTTACAACTAAGATGAAGAAGAATTAAAAATTTATAACACAGTTTAATTGGAATACAAGATCACACTCGGTGCACAAGACCATTGAATAGTTGACTAAAATCAACTCTCACTAGGAGTAATCAAGAATCCTAAAATAATGCACCAAAATAAGAGTTATCCCAAATCACTACAAGAGATGCTCCATACACATCCTCATGGATGGTTGGTCAAGTCCACACACTACAAAACTAAGGTTCATAAAATTCCTCCATCAAGAATAGAATCAAAAAAACATAACCCACAATTCACTCAAGAATAAGGTACATCAATGCTAAATAACACTCAACGCACTCCTCTATCACATACTCACCCTGAAATGGTTTAAAATTTCAATGGTTTCTCCATCCAAATGACTACTATGGATTAAAACTTGTATTAATATGTTTTTAAGACTTTTTATTATATGGATAGGTCTGGAAAGTGATTTTCAATCACACCCAATTCAAATCATCAATAAAACCAACAATGATCTTATTTCCTTAAAGCTTGAAGTGTTACAAGGCAACTATAGGTTTCCATCGTACTCTGTAATTAAATTTCTTCCCTAATACAAATTCATTCATCATCAAAGTAGGATGACAGTGATTCAAAAGAGCTTAATGAAGATCAAAAAACATGATAATTATGAGTCCACCAATCAATTTTGAGTCTATATGGAGTATAAAATAAAAGGGACCACTTCTACATAAAGAGATGGAAGTTTCATATAGGTTCAGTATTGATAATATACTCCTCATTTTTTTATTATGGCCTTTATAGGTGGTAAACTATAGGTAACATAAGACATGATTTTTTTAATTTGGGTCTCCTCACCCAAAAATAAAAATTCCCTCACAACCCTAAGAAAAACTCAAAATCATATGTCACCCATAAAAATCATTTCAAAACTCAACCTTTTAGAATATTCCATTTCAATAATTTTCACAACTTTAATCATCTTAGTTACCTAACCCAATTTTTTTTAAACTTTCATATAATCTTTGAAGCCACTTTTCGAATCAAATTTCAAAAATGCCACACTGGTGAAAATTCCAATCACATGATTAAATTTTATTAAAAGTAACTTTCTCACATTATCTAAACTTACCAAAAACATTTAATAATTGAAATAATTTTATCACATCTATAAAACTCAAAATTCCACCCTTACCTCATAAAATCCTTCATTTTTTTCAAAACACATAGGAGGTTGAACAATTTTTCTAAAAAAATATTTCATAAAATTTAAAAATATTTTTATAATAAAACCATGGAAGAAACTTAAAAAATATCCTTATAATTTAAAATGCTTCATGAAAATAAAAAAAATCGAAATAGGCAATAAGACATCTTTTTAAATAGGACCAATTTGGAAATATTATTTTTCCAAAATCCCCATTACAAATATTGATCACCATTTTGGATTTGTAACTGAAATATAAAAATCATTTTATAAACAACCCCTCACTTCAAAACAAAACTCATAGTCCAAAACAAATTCATATTTACCCTAAAAAGTTAATATTTAAAGTTAAACCAGTTTATAAAATCATTTTCCAAACAAAGAATTTCATTAAATTCTTCCCATAACACAAAAAAAATACCCTTAGTCTACCACTTTCTTAAATCCCAATAAATTTTGTACCATTTCAATTTTTATTATATCATATGAAATAAGTTTTGAAATTATATCCAAAATTCATTTTGGATATCTTCCAAAATAATTTTGGAAAGTTATCATCAATTTCACCATGTATCACATCATATGAAATACCTTAGGATTATACATTCAAATATCTTCTTTGGATAAACACTAAAATACTTTTAGTATGAATTTATATGTTTTGTAAAACACGATACTCATTCATTCAACTAAAAAGAGTGAACCATTAAAATATTTTATTTTGAAAAAAATATGAATTCCCTGATTCATAAATGTAAGTAAATAGAAGCCTCTTGAAAATAATTAATACTATTAAATCTATAAATGGATTTGGAATTATCTATATGAAAAACTTGTGTATTTATACTTATTTCATTAACCCATATCATATACAAGGATACACATTCATATTATGCCTTAGTACAATATGTCAAGTAATCATGAGACATGGTGTATGTCAATATGGTGTACCTAAAAGCTTATAATCCTTTTTTGTATTTTTCAAATAACCCTTTTTTTGAAAATGGTAGAGAGGGAACCTTATATTAGCCTCAATTATTGACTTGGGTTTGAAAGGAATTCTCATGTACCCTACATATTTATGGTACATGGGAGAACCCATACACACCCTAAGTAGTTTTCTATAAGCTTCCTAACCCCATGCACGTGTGAGGTAAAGAACATTCCACCACCAAGGACAATGCAAGTAAGTTCGTGTGTGCCTATGTACATGATTTTTTTCTACAACCTTCATGTATATAGATCATCACCAATGCCTCATTGTGTGTATTTCACATGTCTCACTATAAGGAATAGAGGGTCATAACAACAACTAATGAGAGCACAATGATGATGCTCGCTAATGAAAATTGGTTGATCAAAGTGATCCTGAATCCTAGCCACAATTTTTCACCTCATAACCCATTCTACAAAACAAATATAAATAGAAAAAAAGAAAATAATTCCAAGTTAGTGTTGTGGTAGGGTAGAGGACATAAAAATTTAACTAACCATGGATAGAATCACTTCATTATAAGATGGGACCACTTCCATAGAGGACATGGATTCCAAGGGAGTGTTAACACTAAAAAATAGTTATAAGGAAAGCATGTGAAGACCTACCAGATAGTAAGAATTAAAATGAAATATCAAAACCCAATCGATCTAATAGATGCCTAGAGGATGACTATATCAAATTAAATGTGGGTAATGTTCGATAAAGGGGGTATCTAGATCTATTATAAATTGGATAAGTTGGATATGTCATGTGACCAGGAGGGATATCCAATTTGAGTAGATAGACTACACTTAGGAAGGATGAATGTTTTGTATGGGATTGACTAGAAGGAATAGATTTGGGGGAAAAGGTTCTTAAGGATGTTCTGGTTGGACGAAGACTTATATGGGAGTGACTGGAGGGAATTTATCTAGGGTAAAAGGTTCTTGATGATTTCCAGGATAGATGATAACTTCTAGAACATTAAAAAAATCTTATAAATAAAGTATTTATGAGAAACCCTCTAAAGAAAAAAAGTCAACAAAGTAATGAATCAAATATGTGATAGATGACGGAAGATAGACAGTCTATTCTAGAATATTGATGGATCTACCCTATAAAATTACCCTAAATCTAACTTGATGAAGGATTATCCAAAAACTCATTTTTTACCGAGTATCATGACTATCACCAGCAGAATAATAGGCCAAACATAAAGAAACTGAATACCAATCAAGATCTTCCCAAGAGGTGAGAGATCCAAGCTAAGAGGGGTTATATAATGAACTAACCTAGAATACCCTCTAGACTTGTACCTGAATCAAAGTCTCCATTGATCTAGAGGGAGTTCCCAATCCCCATGGTCTTGTGACTAGCACCCGGGCCTCCAACTATGAATAAGGGATTATTTCTCACAATTTGAAGTGAGAAACATGGAACAAATATACACATTGGAAAGAAGCAAATAGAAAATATAGATGTTATAAATAATGAAAGATAGAGGTAACTATAAAACCCAAAAGAAGATAGATAATGCCCAAAGTAAAAGTCATAAAAACTACTAAAAATAAAGGACATAAATGACTATCCACTATTACTACATGTAATAAATGGGAAACACTGCACCATCTCACCACTAGCTTCTCGTACCCAATAATTATAAACATCTCCACCTCATTGTGGAACCATTACTTTTCCTATATTATATGAAAATATAAGGTTTACACATCCAAGATGGAATGTGAGGGGTGTGAGATAAACATGATCAGTAGGATCACACTTGGTTGTTCTATATCAATTATTTATATAATAATTCCACTATTCTCAATTTTAATGGAACCTGTTATGATAAGAAATTATGAAGTTTTTTATATCAAAATCATGGTAAAAAGTTTCTCCTTTCACAAATTTCTAAAAAAATCTAGGTAAAATAGTTTCAAAAAATATTTCAAATAACTAGTTTCATTAGTCAAAGCATGAATCATTACATATCCAACCAAGAAGTCCAAATCCAAAACACAAACGATAAACATAGCAAGGATAACATAAATTCGGTCTAGATAGAACACTAATGCCACAATTAATGTATAGTTCACACTAAAAGACCCTAGAATTCATGAATCAAGTCTAGGGATTAGAAGAAAACCCTAAAAAGTGACCCCCCAACCTATCAAACATGTCTTTCATCCTATGAATTGATGGCATAGGAACATTAAAATAACCTAAAAATTGAACCCCTTTACAGTATATATTGGGGAAGAAAAATACAACACCTTCTAACTAATTACCCAAGGATCCCATGTGCATCACTTTTGAAATCAACTTCAAAGGGATTTCACATTTCACAAAAAAATCAAACATTCCTTTATACAACAAGAAACATGTTTTAAAATCCATTTCACAATACTTTTAAAAATAGATTTTATTTCACCAAAATGAGTTGAAAATGATCATTTCTAAAAAACCTTTTTTCACATACACAAATCAATCTTGATAATTTATTTATAAAACCATTTAGAAAATCAATAGAATTCAAGTTTCACCCAACAAAGGCTAGTTGCAGAACCATTTACCCTAATCTTAGTTCATACACCAACTATAATGGGATCCACACACTAAGTACATACAGAAAATATGAGAGTAATGAATGGATTCCCTAATATCAATTCTTACATCTTAGAATTGAATTTCACATCAAAAAATGGTTAGTGGAGAGGTTAGATCAACACGTACCTCGAGAATCACACTCGTTTCACCACAACCAATATGAGGGTCTCCCTCTAGAGGATAAACACATGAAGGAATATAAATAAGACTGATAAAATCACAAATTGATCAAAATAATCCAAAACCTATTCCAAACACCACTGCCAGATCCTAGATAAATGAATGATTATAAGAGATTTGGATCACGCTTACCAAAATAATAGAAACCATACTATCTAGAGATCTAATAACAAAACAAGAGAGATCAAGAAGAGAAGAATCTAGATATTGATTCCAAGAATAGCACTAGGTCATGTGTAGAAGAGGAGGAAGATGATTGAAAGGGGATTCATGTGTGCTGTTAAATGAAACCTATTAGTAAGAAATGATTCATATTATGAATCATTAATTCACAACATGAACCCCAGGGTTTCATGTATGATGAAAAAGGAATCACCTTAGATTAAAATTTTTAGTGATCGATTCATGATGTAAATAAAATTCACATATCGAAATCCTTTCAATCCATGAACCAGATAGTCATAGATTCTACCCCCCAAAAAGTCTCATTTTCATTGAACCTTTCATGGTATAAACTAGTCCTATAACCAGTGAACCCTAAACCCATTCTACAACCTATTATAGACTAAAAAATATTATGCCTTAACCAGGATGTTACAATTATCCCCACCATAGAACTTTTCATCTCTAAAAATTCATGTGGATTAATAGTACTATAGAAAGAGGTGAGGCTTGTATTGTCTAAAACCATGATCCACTAAACTTGTACCTTGAGCCGATGGGTCCCATGGCCTCAACCACATCTCCTCACACACTATAGGCTGCTGACTAGAATAAATGTTGTAAAGATGGTACCTTGGGGAGACTATACCCTCATGTCATAGTGGTATAGAGGATACAATAAGAAACAATCAACAGTGGAAGAATAATATAAACAGAGAAAAATCAATTAACACTAGAAGCATAAATAGATAACTGAATAAGTAAAAAGTGGAAGTTAATAAATAGAACAACTAATAATATAATCAAAAGACCTTCTATAAAATTGTTTGACACATGGATTAATGGATTGATGTAATACAGAAGGGAACAAGGGGATACAAGCATGCTACACAATAGTACAAAAAGAAAAAAAATGATAAAATAGCTCCAAACATCTCAAGCCTACGTCGGATCCTATGATCATAAGAGGAAAATAGAGGTAAATCATGTCAAAGGCCAATAGCATGGTGCTTTCCCTTTTCAGTACCTACAGACAAATAATCTTTTTGGGTACCAAAGGTAGAATGAGTAGGGTGTGAGATAAATATATCAGTTGGACACCACCAATGGTTTCTACATGTAATCCATGCAGTGGTCATAACTAAATAGTGTCAAGGTATACAAAAATAAATAAATCAATGTAAAAATAAAAAACCAGTCTACTCAGGTTTCTAAGGGACACCTGACAGCTCTACCTACTTCATCTCATTGATAGAAGGAATGTATGAATAGTAACTATATATATATTTGTAATACATATATAATATATTTATATATATTTCATCCACCTATATAAACCAATTATGTATGGATATAAGTGTCTATATACATAGAAGACTAGTTTCTGGATTGACTGGGGTGTAACTCAAACCTCCATGCACAGTCGAACGAGCAGATAATCTTGTGAAATAGGGTACATTTACTAAATCCAAATAGAGTGAGAGACGTCATGAAACAACACTCGGGATGGTGAGTGAGTTTTCATATCATCACTCTAATCATGGAATGTGGTGTGAAAATCCCAATGCCAATATATTATCATTAGTGCGAGATGTCATACTCCACACCCGATGTAAGGGAGTGAGATTATGTTCTATTCTCAATAGTCCCTTACCATCATACACAACCCCTATAAAGGAGAATTATAAATATAACCAGCATGGGGAATTACCTCTCATCCATTTATTTTATTTAACCAACATATATATAAATATTTAATAGGAACAATCATTTATAATATAATACATAAGGCATAAACTCTTTTGAATTTTTTTATCCATGTTCAATCCCTTGGGGTTATTCCATATAAAACTTGTTGATTCATTAAAGGTAAGGAATTAATCATGCTTAAACCAACTCAAGTGATCAATTACCTTTAACTAATATAATTCATTAAAACATAAAAACACCATTTATAAGATTAAATGGGTCACCTAGAGGGTGACATGGTCGTTAAAGAACTTACTTTCTTGGTAAATTACAACTATAAGAATTACAAGAACCTAATAGTCAGTTGGAATCATTTATCACTTGTATAATTGAAGGAAAAATAATTTAAAAGTAATTTGGAATCTAATTAGGAGTTCTGGTCATTTGAGCTAATTTGGCAAAAAATGGTCATTTTCACATGGAACACTCATGGGGTGTCCGTACAGGGAATGCACAATATCTAGACTACCCAACAAGGATCAATGAACATGAATCTAGGTGCAATTTTCAATTAGATATTAATAACTTGATATAATTGGAATGTTTTGAAAAATATGGCATGTGGCATAATGGCATAGCTACGAGACAACAAAACTCAAAGGGAAAACGATGTGACCACATACCTCAAGGTCGAACATGAAACCTCAATCAATATCAGCTTCATATTCAGAGTAGGTTGGAAGAGATCATAGAAATGGTCCAATGACCTAAAAATAGGGAAAATGAGCCTAAACCTAAATAGAACAATTGATCCAAATAAAAACTTTGATATGAGGTAAGAGACTAGGGGAGCCTACTGAGACAGATCCAATTCTTTTGAAGGATCAAGAAATGGACACCGGAAGGAGAAGTTGCTTTAATGCCTAGATTAAGAGGATTTTGGGATAAAAATAAGAATAAGAGGGGTGATTTTCTATTGGAGGAATAAAGGAAAAAAGGAATTAATATTTGAAGTTAAGTGAGGGGGAAAATGTTCATTCCACCCCAAAATATCAAAAAGTACAGTTTAGGCACATGATTTGAAAACTGTGTAAAAATAGTGTGTTATTCACTTATACATAGGGTCGCACCACACAGTTAGGCACATGGTTTGAGAAATCGTTCACAAACCATAAAAATAAACTCTATCCCAAAGCTACAACTAGCCACATAGCCATATGCCTTGGGTCACATGGATGCAGACAAACTGTGTATCCCAGTCCCCTCTTCCCATTTCAGAGATTCGGGCTCTAAACAATCCCCAGACTCACTTGTGACCTTCTTTCTTAATTAGGACTGAAAGTTAGGGTTGTTAAGGGGTTCAAATTGAAAAACTAATGGTCTGTATATTCATTGAAAAAATGGGTCATTACAACCTACCCTCCTTAAAGAAACTCATCCTTGAGTTGGACTTCTGAGGGTAAAGAGGTATCATCAGTGAATAATTCCAACCACTAAGAATGTATATCATATTTACACTCCTAGGACCCATCCTATACTTGGTCATGATTCCATTACACTCATACTCAATGAATATACCAACCTCAAAGTTTATTCATGCTCTAATCCACTATACGCACTGTATACCCCATAAAGAAAGCATCTACATCCAGTTCAAAATCATTATGATAAAAGACATTTCTTGGGTCTAGATAGTATCGTTGAAGATGAGACACGTGAAAGACATCATGCACAAAACTGTATCTATGAGGAAGTTCCAACTAGTAAGACACTATTCCAGTCCATTTCATAACCTCCAAGGGTCCAATTATTCTTGGTGAGAGATTACCCTACTTTTGAATATGTCTATGGCCCAACCTAGGTGAAACTCATTAGAAACCCCAGTCTACAACCTTGAACATGAGAGGTGTAACACCCGAGACTTTTATGAGAAATATTTTGTTTCTATGATATATAAATCATCAAAGTAATCTTTCACTGCACGCAATCGCGACCTTCCTCGATAGCGTGTGTAGTACGCAATACCGAGTTCCACTAAACAACGATATATTATTATAATATTATAAACTAGCCGTTACGAATAGTATTAAATGAATTTTAAATTTTACAACATTATTATTCATCTTACACATTTTCTAGAACATGGTAAGAGAACAAAATAATTTTTTTGGGTAAAATAAGTATTTATCAAAAAATGCAGTTTTGCCACCTTTTGATGGCACACCCACATTAAATCTAGTTTTTGACACATTTATAAGTTTGATTTGAAAAAATAAAATTCTTCTTTTGAATCAGGATATAAAAATTTACTTTGGAAAATATTTTGATATTTTTCTGATAACTTTCATATTTTGATGAATAGTAAAAATACGCTAATTTTTAATTCAAAACAACTTTTTTCATTGAGATAATTTATATGGTTAAATTATAATATTGAATGGTTTTAAAGTATAGATAGAATATATTTTTACCATTTAATATAATTTATGCCATTAGCATTAATTTCCCATTGAATTCATAGGTAAAAACATTTCAATCTTTGGCAATGTTTTAACTTCTAAAACCCGTTTTCTTAACAATAGGATTTATTTTAAATTAATTACTGCAACTTATATGTTTTGAATTTTGAAAAACGGATTCCATATTCAGAATCAGTGGGTCCAAATTATGTTAATAGGCTACTTTTTATTTTTGGGCATTATAAATAGTAACTACGGTAAATTTTATTTACCATAGTTAAAGGTAAATCGGGTAATTAAGGATAAATATAAGATTATAAAATTACCCTAACACCTGACAAAATCCTATTGGATGACTAAAAGTCGACCCATATCACCTAAGGGTCGGATTAGATTCATTTAATAGACTTTTGTCCATGAAAATAATTTATTTATTATTAAAACCAAAAAATGTGACAACATGTCACTTTCTTAAATCTTATAAGTATAATAATTTTAATTTGGTGATAAACTTAATGAAACTTCGAACATGAATAATCTCCAGAAAGCTAATACAATTATCTACATCATAGAAATTTATTTAGAATTTTTAGGGACTAAATAATTATCATTAATTATGACACAATAGTGATGTTGAAATTATTTTATTAATTAAAATATCTAATAAATGGTTTTAAAAATATTAAAATAATTATTATATGCACTATTTAATGTGCTCCACTAATTTTCTAGAAACATATGAAATTTTATTAATCTATTAAAGCTCTTAGTTCGAACATATCCTCTGTATGTATTTTATTTAAATTTAAATAAATGAATAGTGTCAAAATTGACACTATTGTTATAAAAATAACATATTATAAAATTGTTTAAAAATCACAAAAATATTTAAAAATTATAAATTAAAATTTATATGGTCTAAAATGTCATAAAGTGTCAAATTATGGAAAATTCACAACACATATGTAATTATTTATAATAATTTAAAATTTAGAATATTATTACCACAAATAAAATTAAATTGATAAATAAGGATAAATCAAGTTGATAATGTTTAAAATAAATTCCTAACATGTATAAATTTTAATGGTTGATGAGATTACAACCCTATCTCATCAAATATTCGGATATGAGTCATTTTGGAAGTTTTTACGTGGGGTTGGGATTTAATATAAACTAATATTTCTTATATTTCCAAAGGTTCCCCTCTCCTCCCTTATAAAAGGGCACCTCCTCCCTCTCCTCCTCACACCAATTTGAGCCTTCAAGCTCAGACAAACCCTGCCCATTTCACTTACCCTTTTCCCTAGAATCATCCTAGAGGTTCTGTTCTTCTTCAAAGACCAACCCTAGTGCCCTAAGAGGAGGTTAAGAAGAGGCGCGTCAAAAAGAGGTAATATCCATTACCGATCCTTTCCAAATTATTTCTTCTTCAACATCTTCTTCTTTAGTTGTTTCATTATGAAGTAATAACATCAGTATCACTCATATAATGATATGTTATTATAAGTATGAAATAACCCTATTTCAACATCTATCCATCCTATGGAAAACGAAATCACCGTGCGTGCGTACATACGGAATACCGTCTCCACGCCGTGGTGTAATCTATTTTCCCCCACCACCTTACTTGGATGGGTATAATGGTGTAAATAATTACTATATATGATTATTGTAAAGTGATATTGATTCTGAAATAGTATACATACACTCCAATACAATTCCACGATCATGGGAATGATATCATCGCTCGTGCGTACGTAGGAATACCGTCTCCACGATGTGATGCGATTAGTTCTACATGATCTTCATTGCATAATGATTATATAAATGAATTTAATGAATAAATATGATATATAGTACATTAATACCATTCTGGAAATGATTTATCTATAACCTAAAGAGAAGAATAAGAATTTATTCGACAAAACACGCATAAGAACAAAAAGTTATAAACACCCGAATAACAAGTAGCAATGAAATATTACTACTAAGAAGCTACGAATATGACCATATATGATATCATAACAATAATTATGATTTTGTAATAAGTCAATAACATTATTTAAATCATTATACAGGAGGTTCGGACACTTACGATGCAAATCGGACCTAAGGTAAGGGAAAATATAACAATCTCATTTTATCCGAGATTGTTTATACTTTGGTATTTACTGGGGTGTAGTTTATCATCCACATCCATGATTCCTCAATATGTAATATTGTTTCCATCCACCTACACTTTTTTAAATCCAATTTTACCCTTCGGTGAGTTTTCAGTAAAAGATATAAAAGGAATCTTTTGTCGTTTTTCGTATGAGGTACTTTTTGACTTTTCTGACAAAAGTACGGGAAGAATGTTTTTTTAACTTATACGGCATGAATGGATTTTTAAAAAATTATATCCAAGAATATTACTTTACAAGTTTTCAATTTTATTTTTAATCAACTTCTTTTAGTTTAAAATAGTATGACATGTTAAGAAAGGAAAATGTTTTTGAAGTAGAAAGGATATTTTCCTCAAGAATGGAGTTCAAGTGTTTTATCAAAATTATTTTCCATCTAAGATAATAAAGGGTTCTGTTTCTATCCCTATTATTACATTGATTTGATTATGTTGTTATGGAATTATTTCTATGAATTCCTTTATCTTATATGAGTTGTTTTATGATGTCACGATGTTTAAGAATCCCATTTTTATTACATGGGTTATGTTATGATGTGTGGTTTAAGATTTTGTGGCACACATAAGAATGGTATCATTATGAGATGGGTGGGACCTATATCTCCCTTCAATGAATTGGGTAAAGATTTTATATCTCATGAGATGGACATGGCTGGAACAGCAGGTTAAACCGGTTCAGTGAAACAGGACTGAAACTAGGAGTGAACTCGGTTCAGAAATGGACTTTGTCCACTAAGATAGTCTTGGAAATGAGACTTGACTAACAAGAAATTATTCTCTATGATTATGTGTGTATGCCACAAAGTTTCATGTTTTAAGTTATGATTATTGGGATTACATTTCACTACTATGATTTATCCCATGTTATGAAATTATGATCTCTTTTGCAGGTTAAGATTTCTAAAAGATATGTTCTTATGTATATGATGTGATTGATATTTCTTTTGTTTACCCTTACTGAGCATTTGAGATCACCCTTTTGTATGTTTTATTTCCCCAGGTCAGGAAGAAGGATATTAAGTAGGATATGCCAAAAAGGGACTCTAGATATGATGAAATGAATGGGAGGCAAAGTAGATGATTTATGAACTAGTTGTTTATGTTTCCTAGTTTCTAAAGACTCTATACCTATATGGTCCTTTCCTGGTTTTTTTATATGTTGTAATAAGTGTGCTTCAATTTTAAATTATTAACAATGTATGTAAAGTATGGGTCGTTCTAAGAGGTCACCGATGTTTTTTGGCATATGACGACTATCTGAACTGAGCTATCAACATGCACTTTCTAATCATTTGGGCCTGATTTATAGTCTCCTACATGAGAAGTGGTCTAAGAATAGTTTCTTCACCTACCTCTATCCATTATATAGGTGAGTGAGAAGGCCTACCATATAAGGCTTTATAAGGATCCATATCGATGTTAGCCTCGAATAAATTATTATAAGAGAACTCCACATGAGGAATGTGTTTCTCCCAAGAACATACAAATGTCAAAGGCACATTAATAGATCATGTCCTATAGCACCTGAATCATATGCTTCGTCTATCCATCGGTCTTTGGGTGATAGTCCATGCTAAAAAGTACCTGAATACCCAAGGCCTTATGAAACCCCTACTAGAACCATGACATGATACAATCATTTATGTTACAAAAAATAGAACGAGGGGCTCCATGAAGACCTAAAACCAAGAACATATTCCACGAAGGTCTCTCACATAGGTAAAAAGTGTGTGACCATCATCAAATGATCAACGACAACCCACACTATTATTTTCATGAGCTTTTCTAGGTAAACCAGTCATGAAATCCATTGAAATATCATCCCATTTCCACTCAAGAATAGAAAACACATATAAAATCATTTTCAGACATAGATGTTCTAGATTCACCTAATAATAGGTGTAACACCGAGTCATGAAGCTGGAAATCTTGTGTTTCATACTAGGCAACCCATATTGGCGTTGCAGATCTTGACACATTTTGGTGACACCAGGGTAAACCGCCCATGTCAATGTGTGGAATTCCTACATCAGATCCTCTCTGATTTCTTCTTGGACCCATACACACCCATGGAATAATAAGTCATCATCCTTATCCATAGTCCAACCGGAAGATGTGTCATCACCTAAAACACTTTCCCTTAGGATAAGGCCTTTGGGATTTGATAGCTGCCTCATTTATACATATTCTAGAATAGTATAGGTCACTGCTATAGCTGAGAGGATAGTATGAAAATGGACCTCCTTGACCTCAATGTGCATCTCTAAGGGATGTGCAACTCTTAGAACCATATCTTCTTTGTGGTTCTAATCCATTTATCAACAATTAGTGGATCAATAGAACCACTAACCTCTACTTGATGACATTCCAAATATGTTTCTTCACCAACCATATTCTTTAAGAAAAAATAAAACAAGTTGAGACACCTCCAGCAGATCATTATTAAAATACTTAACTTAGATGGTTTGTGTAAACAAAACTAAACGACAACACCTTCTTCTAAAGCATCTCATGATTACCATGACCATGTTCACATTAGTCCAAGCCTAACCTCTGTGATGTTCCCTATTAAAACCATCACCTAGCCATTTAATCTGTCATTCCTCAGTATGAACAAGTGTGTAACCCAGATCCATTCCACTAGAATCATCACCCTTTAAACAACCCCTCTGAGCCCAACAAAAAGTCCAGGATAACTGTAGATTCATTAAAATTGAGTCCAAGAAACTAACCCAATTCCGTCCATACTCCATGTTTATAAGTGAGACATAGGTATAAGGCCAAGACATCTATATAAAATCATTTACTAATCCCAAATAGGCATCCACCTGGAGGTAAATTCATAGGAAAATTGATGGTTTAAATGAATCACTCCAAAAAATTTCTACATGAGAAATCAGGTATCACTTAGGACTTACCATTCCTCAATAAAAAACATGTTTCCACTGTACTACTCTGATAAAGCCTGTATATTGAAACAAAAGGACATTTAAACTTTTATCTCAGTGTATAAGTGATGCTCTTTTTGTGCATCAAGGAATACATCAAGATAGGGGACATACTTATCACTACTAAAGAATACACTGGGAGGATTTAAATGATATTAAAACGATCTGAGACACTCCTGCTACCTCTAGATGAATTTATCAATATGGTTCCAGACCAATCATACACCAACTATGAAAGGAAAAGTAATCTAACCATTATTGGTTGACTTATTTTGGAAGGACCTCAGCTTCACCCACAGATGTTTCATCATTACTGATCACAATTCCTTTACCACCTTAGACATCCTGTGACTACACAAACTTCACCACTAAAGTATATCCATGACTGATGGTGTTTCTCAAAGGTTTCATACACATAAAAATACATAAACATTGTGTTACTGAGAATGAACTGAAATGTTTCAAGACCCACCATCTTATAATAATTTGATAACCACATTGAACATTTTCAAATGGTATTCCTCAGTTGTGGCCCTTCTACCTAGAAGGACACATATTCACTATAACTTATATGACTTCCCCCACCTTAGGAGTAGCCTAGTCATCAAATGGAGAGATAGACAAGCCTCTCCTAAGAATGCTATGTAAGATTCATCTTAAACGCACATGTGAAACTTCTCTGATTCATGACCAAAAATGTCTTAGAATTTGGAATAAAATCCAAAAACCAACCTGAAAAACATGTCAAAACACCTGATCCTCTTGGAATACCATTGATAGCATTGGTATGAACTTGATTCCTTTAACACCCAGGTCACTCTACACTAGAGATGACCTGAGAACATACCCAAAAGCTCAAGCCTCAATGATTTCACCAAACTCAACCAATTTGTAATACCATTAAAAACTTGATGAGTTCTGCATATATGAATGTAGACCACCCCAAAATCTAGAATAAAGACAAAACATCCTTGATATGATCCATAGGGTTTTCAACCTATGCATCCAAATATCTGGTGGTCCGTACAATATATTTATACTAGATTCATGTTTCCCCATACAACCATTAACCTGGATGACAACATACCAAGTCTTCCATCACCAAGGAAGAAGAGAGGGTCACGTGACCTACCAATCGGTTGAACATGACCTTGGCATATCTAACCTATAGAAAACAAGCATTACTTAATACTCATGCATACAAAAAAATTCATGGATAACAATCACCACTCTTCAAAACAAGGATGTCTTTCAGAATCTAAGAGTCATTATAGGTACAAAGACACATGAACGATACCATACATCAAAAATCTCAATGCATTTAGCAAGTCATTTAATCTCTAAGGGTGCTACCTACCTTGGGCTAGAACATTAAAAAATCATAAGTATTGACTCTATCACTAGGTCATTTCAAATAGATTTTACTAGGCCTTATGCCTATCATTTAAACCCTTGTTAAAAAGGAAAAATACTATGGAAAATATTCAAGTTTTCATTCCAAGGAAATTCAAAGAGATATTAAAACTACCCTTATATAAGGGTTTAAATAGAGGATACCACCTAAGGTTATATTTTAAGTCATCACATTGTTTCAGACTCAATATTTAAACATATAAAATATTTAAAACAGAACATCCTGTACCAATTATTAAATAAAAGCACTTAGTACCTGATTTAACTAATGCATCAAAGAAAATTTGGTGAGTCTTATTAAAATTCCTTTTAAAACATTAATAATTTATTTACATCCCCTAATAAGTAGAAAATTTACCATATAAATTCATTTTAATAGATAAGATTACCTATGAGGGTCCCTCTAATAAAACCTGGGATCATCATAATGCAACCCAATAGAAGTTTCTTAATTATAAAAGCTTCAAAATACCCATAGAGGGTTATCTCATAAGAAACATTTCCCAACTGACCCACTTGGGTCCATTAGTTCATTTAAGAATTTAATCATAAGGATCTTCATGCTTGTGTGATAGAGTCACAAGATTTAATAGAGGTGACCATCAACAGTCTATATTTTAAAACTACCCTTAATGGGTTTTATATGAAAATCTTAAACACCATAATTGACCTAATAGGGTCGAGTCACGTAAGAGGTACAGAAGGAACCCAAATAATTTTAGATCAAAATTAAAAAACTTTTACATTTATAACCATTTAAAAATATGACATGCTCTTATATAATAGTTTTATCATATGGGTTTCCATCTCCAATTTATAAAGAACCCACACACTTTATAGATTACAAACTAGCTCCCATCTAATCAAAATCAATTGACATTAACACTTTAAAATTAGCATCATTTTCATTTTAACAATGGTTTCAAAATATATAAAAATATCAAAATATGGTTTGAGTACTATCGTTACCTTTCACCAATTATAAGGCACCCATGCAACTCAAAACTGGAAACTAGTTCCCGTTTAATCGAAACCAATATTTTTAGATCATATAACCAATTAAATATATATAAATCATAATTAGGAATTTTATCATAATCATTAAACACATAGAAATATTTCATTAAGAACATAATATGATATAATACATGTTAAATATTCAGACAGCATAGCATATAATCACCTAATAATTGAAGTAGATTAACATGATAAATAAATCTCCTAAGCATGTTATAAAAATAGGCAAGATAAATAAATACCTAAAAAGGTATAAAACTAATATTATCACCAATATTCCTAATAGGGTATACAATAGCCAAGTTAAAAATCACACAAGGTACATCATCACAATCATTAGGTAGCCTACAAATGCAACTACATGGCATGAAAAAAGCATGAAATGTGAATTTCCATGTCCCTATAATGATGGGAATAATGCTACTTCCATTCCATACTAGGATAAGTGTAAAATACCATAAATTTTATAAATCAATATGCAGGAAAAACTACACATGTCACTCAAGGTGAAATCATAATCAACTGTAATAGCAAACGAAATGAACTACAGCTCCATCCCTAGCTATTTACCAAGAACCAACACATTTCTAGTCTCCTGACTACAATCCCAAAATAGTAAGACAAAGGAAAAAATAACTACCTATGGTACCACTTTGTAGTGTCCTGACCTAAATAACTACTAAACTAGCAGTCAAATTGGTCACAACATGACCTCAAGTGCGCCTCCTCATATGATAGAGGTTTTAGAATAGCAGTGAGATTCTAAGGAGGTGATATTAGAGAGACTATACCCATCATGATCAAAGTAGCACAAAGGTATATTAGATAAAAAATAACTAACAATAGTGGAAGTAGTAATAAATGAAAGATAAAGCAACATAATAATAACATCAACTGAATATAAATGGATAATGCCAATATACAATAATGAATTCATGTCCAGATAATGATACATAAACTAAAAAAACTCATAGAAGGAAATATTATATAGTTTAATACAATAATAAATAAATGAAATAAAATCCCTATGGGAGAACTCCATGAGAATACGGAGCTCAAACTTATTCATGTTCTCCCAACTCCTAGGTACAAGAATGTCATCATAATTAATAATACATGATCCTATGAAACTGAATTTTTCTTGGGTATCCCAGTGCAAAGGACACCCACGTAGGGTGTGAGATAAAATCCCAGTTCCTTTTGAAAAACTCTTTAAATTCATCTAACACTCCCTAAACCCATAGTACAACCTCTTAAACTTTAAAAATAGAGTGTGACTTAAACAGGATATTATATGGAAGGTTCATAGAAAACCTAGGTAGTGGCGTATGATAGGAATACATGGGAAAATAGAATATTCTATATAATGAAGTATAATCCCTTCTACCTACTCAAATATTTTCAATTTGTTGAATACATACTAGTCATATGGATAAACACATCATGAATCATTTACCCTGATGGATAAGACCATCACATTCCTCTTATCCAATAGCTAATCACATCATATTCCATTTTTCTATGTGCGACCACATTCCTTCAGTCTATCTCAATTGATAATCCATATTTCATATTCATCATATAAAAGGAAAAATCCCATCTTGGTAAAACTAAACCAATGACATGATCAAAAATATGCCCAACCAACTCCAATTAAATTCTTCACAATTATTTCATAAAAAATGAATCAAAGTATAAAGGTTCTCATATTAGTTATATTATCAAACCACATGTAATAAAGAAATAAAACATGAAACATGCACCCCTAGTTTACCAAAAACTCAGTGTAAGACACTCCATGTGGTATACTTAGAAATTCATTTGAAAAAAAACTCATTTCATGTCTTATGAGAAAATTCTATATCTATATAGGAAATCCTACCCACACTAATCTTAATATTTTTTATATTCTATAATAATCCCTGAAAAACATCGGTTAGGGATAACTCAAACTTCTATAGTGATAGATCAATTATTATTTCACTTCTTATAATATATATAGCGAATGTAAAATAATTATATAGTAGAGAATTCCTTTTGTGTTACATGATAAAATTTTATTATATTCATAAATTCTATTAATAAAATACTAAAAAACATACTTAATCTCTAATCTCTTATCTCATATGAAATACTGTTTCAATGCCTTAATTTTTTTTTTCATTTTATGGTTTTTTAACTCATTAAATTTTGATGTAATTTATATCATATTTCTATCTGACCATATAATAAAACCCTCCCATTAAACTCTTTTAATGGGTAATATCTATGAATAAACCAAATTTGAATAATGGTGGGATGTGTGAATATTATTACTAATGGTCATCACCTTAGACATAGTATTCAATATACTTTAATGTGAATCTCTAAGAATTAAGACATAAGCTTCCATTCATTACTGGATTCCTAAACTTCTTGTCTTAGAGTCATTAATCTCAGAGAAATGGCTATTGAATTATCTTTTCTAGACATGTAGTAAAGCTAAAAAACAAACAACTATAGGTACTCAACCCACCTGTGATACCTGAGATTAAGATATCACTATTTGAAGATGTACTTGAGGATTTTGTGATTATTGTATACCAAAAAAATTCTCTCCTAGAAGATAGTGTTTGCAAGAGCATAAGGCATGAACAATAGTAGCGATCTCGAGGTCATGCGTCGGGTAATTACACTCATAAGGCCTTAAATAATGATACCTATATGTGATGACTCACTCATCTTGCATTAGAATAGCTCCAAACCTGATACCTGAGGCTTTAAAATATATAGTATATCACTTTCTTAGTTCTTTAAGAATCAGTATCGGCACTGAAGTCAATATTCCCTTCAACTCTTGAAATCCTACTTTACAATCTTCTAACCATACGAATTTAACACACTTCTTTGTCATGCCTATAGATAGCACTAAAATACATGACAAATCCTAGATGAAGTGTTTGTAATATTCAACTAGCCCTAAGAAACTCTGAATTTCAAATACATTATTAGGATGATCCATGGGAACTACTTTTCTCACCTTCTCTGGGTCTACTAAAAATATTGACTCCAAGATAATGTGACCCAAGAAGTAGGCTTCATCGATCCATAAGTTGAATTTACTTATATTATCATAGATTTGATGCTCTCTCAGTGTATTTAGCATGATCTTAAGATGGTTGGCATGGTTGTGTCTACAGTGTGAATACACTAAGGTATCTTTATCAAAGACAACCACAAATAAATCCAGATATGGGTGGAAGACCCTATACATAAGTACGATGAAGACTATATGTGAATTTGTGAGTCCGAACGGCATAACCAGGTACTCATGTATACCATACCTACTCCTAAAAGTTTTTTGAGGTATGTATGAAGTCATAACATGCACTAGATGATATCTCGGCCTCAGATCTATCTTTGAAAACAATTTCTCTCCTAGTAGCTAATCAAAAAGATATTACATTCTAGGTAGTGGATATCTGTTCTTGATTGTGATCTGATTCAAATGATGGTAATCCATACAGAGTCTAAGGTTACCATCTTCCTTCTTGGAAAAAAGGACCAGTGAACCCCAAGGAGAAGTACGAGGGTGTATGAATCCTTTATCCTTCAGATCCTCTAATTTCTTCTTGAGCTTCATAAGCTCCTTAGGTGCCATCCTATAAGGAGGAATGGCCATTGGTTCTACTCTTTGGGCTAGATCAATAGTAATCTCTAACTCCCACACTGAAGGTAAACCAAAGAATTTGTTAGGAAAACCATCTCTGAAATGCTCCATTGTAGGAGAAAAAATAGTGGGTCATAACCCCTGATCATCAAGGTAAATACTGGAGATTTGATTTGTCACATTACCCAGCCTCTTCTTCTTGAGTCCCACCTATGTTGCACTGACTTCTCATTCACCCTTATGCATGTACCTACAACCCTCAAATGATGTAAACATCACCCTCCAATGATAGCATTCAATATGGTATCAAAAGGTAACTAACCTGTCGATCCCGATGATTACACCAAATCCCATCATGTTGAGCTTGAAGAGATTACACATGAAAAGTTAACTAACTATCTCAAGGGGACAGTCCTTAAAATAGTGAACACCCTCTCAATGGATAGCTAACAGGGTTTCTAGAATCATAACATCATAGAAGAGATTGATCGCAATGCCCAGACTCTCATTGATTTTCTCAGATATAAATGAGTGAGACATGCCTCTGTCAAATAAAGAAGACATCATATTTGAGGCTACTAGAATAATACCTAGTATATTATAAGGTATTTCACTCTGCTCCATAGTCATAGGCTAGAATACATGAAACTAGAATGTACTCCAGCCCTGAGTCACTACCCGACTACCATGAGGAGGCCCTCTCTATAGGTGTTGAGAATCATAAGTTGGACCACCTCTTCCTCGACCGCCACCTCGATCTGATCAGCAGGTGGAATTCTATCTGCATGCCTAATGTGATTCTATTGGTCCCTCTCCTGACCGAGGAGTTGGTGAAATCTCTACTCATTAGGAACTAGAGGTAAATTTATGTATAAATGTTGAATATGGACTATCCAACCATAAACTCTGCACTCAAATAGATCACGCAAGCACTAAGGTTTTTTATGTCCCATATATCCCTCACTGGTGACATATTATAAATATATCTATGTGATGGTCCTAACCACTTCTACCCCCATGATAAACCATGAAACATATCTTTCACCCAGAAGATGAACCACAAATAGCTCTAGGTGTCAAACATCTCGGACTCGCACCTTTATCATCCCTCCAGTTCTGCTATATAATAAGGTATTGGTTGATAATTTATGTAATGGTCATCAACCTAAACATGTTAACCTATGATCAAATGGCATAAATCATCCCATACTCAAATAACCTAGCGGTAATAAGATCATTAGAAAGTATAGTAGGATTGAATCATTATAGATATGTGAAATAATCAAATTATTCCATAACTCACATAATCCCCTAATGTAGGATCCTGAATTCTCTAGCTCTATCATTCCTTAGAGTCTGGGGAAATAACTAGTCAAAGAAGATGGTCTGAAATTCTCCTAGGCCAGTTCATGATGTTGATCCTCCTATGTGATAAAATCTGTCCACCATTTGGATGAATCATGAAGAATATACATAGCTAGCTTGACCCTTTTCTTTGTAGTCATCTCTAGATTCTTGAATATATAAATGATTACATTGATAAACAACTTTGCAGCTTGTAGTCCAGCATCCCCTAATAAGGTGGGAGTATGTTGCTATTGAAACTTGAGAGTCAACTATTCCATGCCCGGGGAAGGTCGAAATACAACTTTCATCAACTAAAAAATACATAGGAAACCCTTATGGAACTATATGTTGGTTCCCATATCAGATATAGGAAGAGGTTTCATAAGTGGAAATGTAATATGAATCACTGGCGGCTCAGGACCCTCCACCTCAGGAGCATGATTGTCACCACCTTTCGGGTGTACAATAGGAGGACATCATGGCAGCATGACACTGCAATGCCAAATGCACACCTCAAAACATATTTAAACAATTTAGAATATTTCATTTAAGAAACTAGGACATGTACAAAATCCTTCCTATATATATATCCCACCTCTCTACCTACTTCAAAAGATATTCCATGATGGTAAAAAAAACCATAATAGGCCATAGGAACGATCATTAATACCCCAGTACCCACTACTAAGGCTGAGTTTAGGTATGAGTCTCAATTTCATACAAATATAAGATGGTTGTTTTCAATTTGAAAATCATATTCAATTTAAATTTGTGTTATTTAAACCTTTAAATCACTTATAATGTTGGAATCGGATGGTTTACCATTTTCTAATCCATAAGGGACTATACTCCATATGAATCAAAACATGGAATCCACTTGACCCACACCATAACACATTCCATCTCATGAGACCAATGGCCCATAGCTAAACATTTCATAATTGACTACTTAAGGTGTCTTCTTTAACTTATTCAGAAAAACACAGTTAGAATAGAGCAGTCACTTTAAGTATCTGTTATGTTTTCTAATCCTAGTTATAAGTTTCAACACAATCCAATATATATCCAAGGCACAAATAATATGAATAGAAAATTCACACTAAAAACTTAACATGGCATGGAAGAATGTATGGAATATTAGTCCTAATGTTCCAAATAATGATTCATGGTCTAATGCATTTCCCTCATTTCATTGATCCTATTAAAGAAATTTCATTTCAATCACATCAATATCAATAACATCATAATTCAATTGCATCACCCAACTGATAACTCATATCAAATATAAATGGCATAATCAGTAACATCAATTTCCCATCCCATTAAATTTGGGTTTCCCCTGTACATGGGTTAGATACATCCAAGTATAGGATCAATTGAAAGTCCAATTAACTCATAGTCACCTATCTAATACCCAAATAGTAATAAAAAGGAAATCATTTTCCTCTGATACCACTTTATAATGTCTTGACCTGGGATCCACTTAACCCATGCCCTAAATCGGTGGCTCAAATGGACTCAAGTTCACCTCCATGTATGATAGAGGCTTTCGACTAGCAGAAAGGGTGTAAAGGTGGTATAGTGGGGAGACTATACACTCATGTAAGAGTGGCACATTAGATAGAACAAAAAACAATCAACAGTGGAAGCAGAATATAAATAGGCAGAATCAATTAACTACGGAACCATACAATGATAACTAAATAAGAAAGTAATGAAAGATAATAAAATAAAAAACATATAATATAATAAAAACCCTCTATCTTATGCCTGATCCTCTATTCCTATGTTCAAAATAAAGGTAAATCAAATCAAAGGCTAGTAGCAGGTTTCTTTCCCTTATTAGTACCTTAAAATAGATAATATTCTCATGTACCAATGGCATCTCGAGTAGGGAGAGAGATAAAAATATCAATAACACACCACCAATGGTTTCTATGTGTAATCCAAGTAGTGATCATAACTAAATAGTGTATAGGTATAATAGAATAAGTAAAGTCAGGTTGACATAACTAACCCGACCAATCAGGTTCCTAAGGGACACCTGACGGCTCTACCTGCATTAGCTGATTACCGAAAGGAATGTATGAATAGTCACTATATATTTAGTAGTAATATATATAAAGTATATTTATTTATATTTCATACACCTATGAAACCCAAGTACGTGTGAATTTAAGTGTTCATATACCTGGAATACTAGTTATTGGATAGACCTGGGCAAAACTCAGACATCCATGACTAGTCTAATGAGCCTATAAGCTCATGCAATAGGGTACATTCTACACATACCAAAAGAGTGAGAGATGTCATGCGTCAACACTCTGGGTGGTGAGTGATCCATCATGGAATAACTCTAATCATGTAACATGGTGCGTAAATACCAATGCTTGTATATTATCACCGGTTCAAGATTCCATACTCCACACAAGATGTAAGGGAGCATGATTATGCGCCATACTCAATGGTCCCTTACCATCGTACACAACCTCTATAAATATGTATTGTAAATATAACTAACATCGGTAATTACCTCCCATATATCTATTTTATCGATCCCAATATATATAGAATAGGCATAATCATTTATAATATAATACATAAGCCATAACCACTTATTCATTTCATTCCACCTAAAACATTACAATTCATGTGAAGAATTTTATAAGGAATAAACAAGGGTCTTGGTCTTACCATCCCTTGGGTTCATTCCATTTAAAACCAATAGATTCATTAATTGTAAGTAATCCATCATGATTAATCCAACCTATGTGATCAATTATATTTAACTCATCCAATTCATTAAAATAGGGAAACACTATTTATAATATCAAAGTGGTCACATAAAGGGTGACACGGCCATTAAGGAACTTTCCTACTTGGGAAATTCCAACTATAAGATAGAAAATAACCTAAGAGGTGGTTGGAATCATTTAACAATTTTATAATTTAGGGAAAATTCATTTAAAATCATGGAAATAATCTAATTAAGAGTTCAGGTCATTTGAGCCAATTTGACTAAAATGGTCATTTTTACTAAGCACACCCAAGGGGTGTCCACATAAGGTATGTATAACCTATAAACTACCCAAAATGATCAATTAACATGTATCTAGGATAAAGGGTCAATTAGACATGAATAACTTGATATAATTGGGATTCTTGGAAATGGATGACATGTGGCACAAAAACATAAATATGAAATGAAAAAACTCAAATGGAAAATGACATGAACCCCTACCTCAAGGCCATAGATGATGCCTTACTCAATATTGGCCACATATTTGGAGTAGGTTAGAAGATACCTAAGAAATGGTCCAATTCATTAAAAATAGGTAAAATGAGAATACACCTAAATAGCGGAACATATCTAAATGAAAACTTATATAGGAGGTAAGAGACTATGGGAGATTTCCAAGACGTATCCAATGCTTCTCATGGATAAAGGAATGAACACCAAATGGATAAGTTTCTTCAATTATTAGATGTAGAGGATATTGAGCTTAAAGGGATAAAAAGAGGGGAGTTGGTCTTCTAGAGGAAGAAAAGTAAAAATGAATTAAGGTTTTAAGTTTAGTGAGGGGAAAAATGATCATTTCACCCCAAAATATAAAAGCACACAGTTTAGGTGAATGTTTTGAAAAATTTGTGGAAACTATTTTCTATTCACTGCTATGGAGGGACACATTGTGTGGTTAGGTGCACAGTTTATCTAACCATTTGAAAACTGTAAAAATTATCTCTATTTTAAACCATAAATCAGTCACACATACATGCGCCCTAAGTCGAATGGTTATAGAAATACCATGTGGTCCAGTCCCTTCTTCCCATTTCAGAGCTTCGAGATCCAAATAATCCCCAGACACACCCATGGATTCCTTGTCTTTACAAGGACTCAAAATTAGGGCTATTTAAGGAATTAAAATTGAAAAACTAATAATTTGAACCTTCATTGAAAAAACAGGTCATTACAAGACCACTACTCTCTCGCCAATTATTCATGCTTCCAAGTCTCATGAGAATATTATTTGTGTCTCTATAACACATTGAACAATGGAATATTATTTCCATTCAATACCTTCTTCTAAGAATCAATGATATCTGTTAGTTTCTCTATAATAGAAATATTCAGCTCCAACTCAAAAAATGGGATGGATCAGGGTTGTTCTACATGAGTTGAGATATATGGAAAACATCATGAATACCCATCAAATGAGCTAGATATTCCAACTGATATGTAAACTAACCAAGTTTCAAAGTGATCTCAAATACTCTAACATATCTCAAAGCTATCTTCTCTTATTTTTCAAGTCAATGGTGACCCAATAAAATATAAACAATCAAGAAATCCTAGTCACCAATGGAAAAATTCAAGTTATAATGTTAATGATCTGTATACAATTTCATCCACGTATAATATATAACCATATATTGATATATATTTTAAATCCTTGCTAGTATCTCCTAAATCAGAATTCTCCCTATAGGAGAGGTCTCTCCCACCTCTTCCCAAAAGAGAGGTGACCTATGCAAGGTGACCATAAAAAGCCTTGAAGGGATCCATTCTGATCGATGACTGGTTGTTGTTATTATAAGCAAACTTGACCAGTCCCAAATGATTGTCCCATGATCCACCAAAATCCAAGATGTAGTCATATATCATATCCTCTAGGATATTAATAGCATGATATATCTATCTATTTTTATGTGGATAGTATGTTGTACTAAACCTAACATGAGTGTCCATCACCACTTGGAGACTCTTCAAGAATCTGGAAGTAAGACAAGGATCCCTCTCTGAGACTTTGGAAGAGGGAACCTCTTTCAACCTCATGCGATTCTATACATATAACTTACCCAAATATTCAACCTTGGTGGTGTCCGTAATTAGAGTAAATGATATGATTTCATCAGCAGATCAATCACCACCTAGATAGCATTATTTCCTTGGGAAGTTTGTGGTAATCTGACAAAGAATTCCATGGACACCTCATCTAATTCCAAAACTAGAATTGAAAGGGACTAAAGTAATCCGTAAGGATTCAGGTTTTATGCCTTTATTTTAAGAACGGTGTAATAGTGGGATACATAATAAGAAATGTATTTATTTATACCTTGTCATTGGAAAGGCCATCTTATGTCATAATACATATTCATAGTGCCATGGTGAATGGATCACAAAGAATTATGAAAATCATACAAAATTTAATTCCTCATGGATGGTGGTATGAAAAACTGATTCTTGAAGTAGATAATCCCTTATGAAAGGAGAGACCAACTAGAAATTCTCTCCCCACCATAAAATGTTTCCCTAATTCCTCTAAACTTTTAATCCTACTACTAACCCTGTAAAATAGTCACAATGAGAGGTGTTAATAACAAAACACTAATCAAAACCATACACGAATCATCATTCAATGCATCCATATAAAACAAAGACAAAATACCCATATTATTTCACTCCTCCTTAGATTCCTAGATCAATTGAGAAGGAAAATTTTAGCTTAGGAAATCATCAACAGTGTTCCCCTTCCCATGAGTATAGGCAATGTCAAAGTCAAATTTCTAGAGGTATTCCACCCACCACATATTTCTATTATTCAAGTTATTATGATAAAATATATAGATCATACTCTTATGATTAGAAAAGACCATGTACCACATCCCTAAAGGTAGTGTCACCAATACTTAAGAACATCCATAACAATGGAAAGCTTTAAATCATTAATGGATATATATTTTTCATACAGATCAAAACAATGAGAGTTTTAGGCTACAAAATGATAATCCTACTTAATCACACAACCAAGAGCATCACCAAAAGAATCAAAATATTCTTCATACTTCTTAACAGTCTCAGAAAATATCAAAATAGGATCTGATTTCAGAAGCCTCTTCAACTCACCAAAATAATTCTGACACTTATTGTACCAAGATAACTTCATTGTTTTCTTGGTAAGATCAATAAAGGGTGATGAAAACTTTGATAAATCCTTGATGAACCACCAATAATATCCATCTATACCTAGGAATCCCTATATCTCAAAAACATTTACAATATCAGACTCCCAAACCCAAAGATATTGATATCTTTATTGAATTTTGATATTTTAAAACAACTTAACCCACTTTAACTAATCAAATAGGTCATCCACATGGGTAAATGGGTACATGTTCTTAACATTCACTCAGTTCAACTTCTGATATTCCACACACAAACAAGTGAACCAACAACCTTCTTAGAAAAGAGCATGGTGGCTGCCCATGGTGAAACACTAGGGAAAACAAAACCTTTCTTTAGCATATCATCCAACTGGTTATAATTTCTTTCTACTATGTAGGTAACATGTGATAAGTGGATATAGAAATTATTTGGATACCCAGAACTAGTTCAATCAATAACTCTACCTAAATCTCTATAGGAGGACCGAAAAATTATCCAAGTAAAACATTGAAAAATTATATGAAAACCAAGGTATGATCTCTAAGAAAAGAAAATTCATTTTCCTCAACTAAAGCATAACATAACAAACTACTGAGCTCAGGGTGGGAAGGTCTCAAACTACAGGACCTCAGGTCTAAATCCCCCTAAAACCCATGAGAGCTCCCATTAGTGGAAGAGAAAAAACATGATGATGATAACAACAAATATTAGAATGATGATTGAAAACCCAATCCATCCTAATGACGACATTGAAAAGATCTTAATCATGAACTAAAAAATCCAAGACTAACACTGTGTCAACTATTGAAAGGGCGTCTAAAGAACCATGAATCCCATACTCTTTCCTTTTTCCAAGATGAGTCACTACATCCATGATAAAGAACATGATATACATCATAAGTTTCATCATTTCAATAAAATGGGTAGATAAAAATGAGTGTGAGTCACCTATGTCAAACAGAGAAGTTTATATAGATGACGTAACAAAGATTTTACCTCTCACTGTAGTTGGGATTATATCAACCTCTACTGAAAACTCATCCACAGTGTAAAGGTTCTTTACTCCCAAGTTATATGGATGGATACCTATGGAAATTGAAGGATATGATTTCCCCACAGTGGAATATAGAATTGAAGATCCCTAACCATAACGAGGTATAGACTCAGCTCCCACACGCAGTATAAACCTTCATTGGTTGGGAAATAGAATGTAGGGTTTGTCCTACATTTCCACACTTATAAAAATTTAGTGGAACACCAGTATATACTTTTGACAGTTCTAATGAGTCCAACTACTAATAAATACCTCCACCACTCTTGCAAATGTTGTTCCACTACCTCTCTATTCCATGTGTGCCACTGAAGCAGCCACTAAGAGGAAAGGAAATGGGAGAGTATCCAATCTTACCTGATATATCAATTTCTTCTATAATATCCCTATCAACTATGTCTGAATAAGAGGTCAGATTTATAATTTATTGTAATATCTTGATATTTTCTAAAATATTTTTTTCAAATAAATTTAATTTCTCAGATAGATTGTGTTACATGCAACATAAATTTTTAACAAACTGTGGTATACTATTAATAAATTTATTTAAACATGACTGTTATAACCCAGCCAAAAAAATGGTGATATAAATAATAATAACCATATTTTAAAAATTAATTATAATGGATTTATATAAAGAAAACATATTGATAAAAAAAATTACTAAATTTTTAGTAAAGACATTATATGTTTTGAAAATACGATTTTCCCAAACAAGTTTTTATTTATTTTTATTAACAAATAATATAATTAATTTATGAAAATTTAATAATATTTATTTGAAAAAATTATCTTTATTTTTGGAATAAACATTCAAAAATTATCTTAGGGTGAATTTTTGATAATTTTCTTAAATGATTAATTTTTCAATGAATAGTGAAAAATACTGATTTTAATTAAAAATTGTCTTTTCATTTAAAGAATTTAAAAAATTAGGTATAATTTATAAATTATTTAAAAGTAAAATGAGTTTATTTATGATATTTTTAAACCAATTTAGGTTAATGGAATAAAATTAAATGTTGAATTTTTATGTTAAAACTTTATATACATATCAAAATTTTATATTTGGAAAACTGTTTTTTATCACGTCTATGGGATTAATTTTAAATTAAAATTTTCCAATTATGTGAATGGAATTTTTAAAAATGGGTTACCTATTTGAAATTATAATAATTAATATTATATAATAATTTCAACATAATTATTCTTCAAAATTAACAGAAAAAGTAGTAAAAATTAATTATCATGATTAAGGTTACAATGTGTTTACTAGGGGTTAAACTAAACAGATAAGGTCTAAAATGACCTAAAAAATTATCCAAATCATATTTGGTCTCACTTTTATTTTTTTGTGACACATGCCTTATACACCACTTATTTCTTTTTTACGGTGTATATAATTACCATTAATGTATTGTACGATTATTATCATTAAAATTATGGGATATAAATATCCATATAATTTTATTTATTTCATGGGGCTTATAATTCAAAATATACCAAATTTGTAATGGATTTATGTTATAATATCTTTGTTTATCTGAATTTGCAATGATTATATTTCCAATAATGAGATATTATGATTTACCTCTCAAGAAACATATGAATTTTCTTCTATTATGGCTATTTCATTAAAATAATTATTTTCCTTTAATTTTCTTCTCTTTATGTTCTCACACTACAAAAAAATTGACCTATACCAACAGAAATTTTGGGTTAGGTAATATATCTGCTGGTAAAAATGATCAATTCCAATAGATATATTATTATGTTGTAATTTTTTATAAGTACCAACAACGTTTCTTACCAGCATATACATATGTTAGTATTAACTATCTTATACCAACATATCATTTATTATCAATTAAATTTGTCACTATATCTTATAGATACCAACAATAATCATACAAACAAATGAATATATTTTTATTATTTATTATTAATGAAAAATAATTTCCTATTAAACAAACACATTACAAGAAATTATTCAACATCAACAAATATTTTACTAATAATTCACTATATAAATTTTTATTTTTTTATTACAAGCAAATCATTTGTCGATAAAAATATGTGAATATATATTGAATTAAAATATTTATAATTTAATAATGTTTCATGAAATTAATATATATAATTTAAAAATACCAATGAATTATTCAAACTTATATTGATTCTAACCAAATAAATTATAAACTTACAAAGTTAAAACTATAGAATTGGATGTATTGACAAAACGTAATTTATTTTAGAAATATATAATTTATATAATAATAATCACTCTTTATATTTATTAATATCATCCTATGAATAAATGCATGCCTCCTAACCATGGGAAGTTCAGTCCCAAATCCCATACCCCGATAGCCCTAAAAATATGGAAGAATTCCTTTGTTCGGTGTCATAGTGTTCATCCCACTCTGGCTCATCGACATAGGGTTCGACATTTCAGTTCATCCACAAATGGTTCATCCTTTTCATTTTTCACCTTAGGGTTCATCCTTTTGATTCGTCACCACAATAATCATCCTCGTTCGGCTTATCCTCAAATTTGTTAATCATTCAAGCGCCCCCAAATATCTGGAAATATTTTACCCCTTCGGATAATCACCACACAATTCCTCTCTAGCAACATTTCTTTTAATCGATCGCCCCTTGGTTCAACAATTTTTCTCCCTCTCAAAAAACTTATTGGAAGTGAAAAAAGGAGAAATTTATATTACAATTTCCCCATTCTGGGCTAAAATTTTTTAGTGGATGATAACACTCACGTAGTTCAAATATTGAACTTACTTCTTTTTAAGTCACATTGTATGTCTAGATGTAATTTTAATTGAACAAAAATTTTCATTCTATGAATTACAGTAAATCATAAAATTCACATTGAAATTTTACATCTGAAATTACTATAAATTGAATGTTTTACATATGAATGTACTCACAATCATCTTATTAGGATATTCATTCTTTATGTTATGAATAATGGTTGTTTATTTGGTATAAGGATACAATTAATTTTTTTTATTTGGTGTATGCAATACCAAAATGATGTTCCTTTTCATGATTAATGTATGATTCCCATTGATTTTGATATTTTTTTAAAGGTTGGATCTGAAGCCTCATTTATTATTAAAGCAAAGAAAAGACCTCTTTAACTGGGTAGAGGAACAACCCATTACATAGCCCGAAGGCCTAGTGGGCATTTAGCCCATTACGTGGCCCATAGGCCCATTTTTTTTCCCGAGGCCCATTCTGTGAATAGTACTGCAACAATACCCATAGAAACTAAAGTATTGCTACAGTACCCACCGCTGCTAGTGTGAGTTTTTTAAATGCATGCCTCATATATTTAATTGGTTTAAATATGAATAACATTTCATTATCTATATTGAATTGAATTTATATTTGGCATATCATAGTGATATGTTTAGCTGATTATAAATGTTTTTGAATCATAGTATTTCATGATAGTGGCATCATATTTTTGGGTTGTTCTCTGGTTCTTGTTGATGTATTGGACATGTTGGGGTTCCATGGTTTTACTAGAGGTTGATTCTTAGAATCTGGTCTTCATGTCTCATGGGATTTTTATTGTGATTCATGTTAATTGTGGTGATTATAGGCTATTCATGTACTTTTTCAAGTGTTCATTTTGTAAATAATTGATTTGTAAAGCTTGATAGTAACAATTGAAGGTGATCTTGGTGAGTGAAGAGTTCCAAGTGTCTAGATTCTTTACCTTCAACAATAAGGTTTTATTCTTAAATTTTTCTCTTGTTTTATCATATTGAGTTACTTTTATAAAATATTAGGGCAGATGTTATCACGTTAAATACATGATAATATAGAGAAGTGATTATTATTTTCTATAAAACTAATTTTATGGTGCAATCTGAAGTTCCCAGTCAGGATCCAAGTATCACTGAGAGGGGGAGAGGGTGAATCAGTGATATCTTTTATCTTTTTAAGTTTACTTCTTTTTTAAACAAACTTCACCTCCTGTTAAAGAGTTTCTTCCCTACTGAACACACACAACCATGGGAAAATAAGATTTACAATGTTCACTTCTCAACAAGAGTAGCTACGTCCTTGGTATGGTACGGAAACAATCCAGTACCACACAGTCCACTAGAAAACAATCTGTTGATGTGGAATACAATGAGCAGGAACTCGTGTAGCACTTTGAAAACAATCCAATAGTGTGTGTGCTCCCTCTTATCACAAATAGGGTAATGTAATAATTCTGTGCTTCTTAATGAACATTCACATATCAAATCCATCAAAACAATTCTTCACTTTCCTACCCAGAAGCTGGTTAGAATCTCCTGGTGCAAACAGCTTGTGCGCCACTCCCTGCTTGCATGCCTCCCTACTTGCGCACCACATGTTTGCACGCCACTAAGCTTAAGCGCCACTTGCGCCCCACTCCCTGCTTTCACACCTCCCTGCTTGCACGCTACCCAGCCTGCGCTCCACCCAGCTTGCGCATCACCTGCTTGCGTGCCTACCTACTTGCGCACCACTAACTACTTGTGCACCACTATTGTATGTATCTTACAAATTTTCACGCAACTTTTGGCTTATACACAACACACTTCTTGAAGACACCTCCCTGCTTGCACGACTCTGACAACTTGCACACCACTTCTACTTGCACGCCACTCTGCTTGCATGCCACCCTACTTGCGCACCTTATAAATAACCCTCGGCTTGCGCGCCACTCTTTACAACTTGCACGATCAGAGTTCAAATTTTTTTCTTATGTTTTTAGCATATAAAATGAGGAGTCTAGTTGTCTATTTATTGGCATTTTGAGGACCTGCGCACCACATACACTTACGCGTCGTTCCAGCACTTACGCGCTGCTCCAGTACTTGTGCACCACTCCAGCACTTGCGCGACCCTTTCCTTCCTTTTTCATATTTTGATATGATGATATTGAAATATGACTTTCACACAACATAAACTTTCGCGCCCCATATACTTGCATGACACACTTGCGTGCTGCTTATACTTACCCGCCACTTTTTGACTTGCATGGCAATCTTTAACTTGGGCACCACTTTATTTTCTTTGTCATATTTTGATGTGATGATATTGAAATATGACTTGCGCGCAACATACACTTGCACGCTATGTATACTTGCGCACCACTTTTGACTTGCACGCCGCTTTCTTTTCTTAGCCAAAAACACATCTTAGGCTTGCATCACAAGTTCTCCAAACTTATGATATTTGTGAAATACAAATCAGAAAATCATAGTCATAGTTTACAAGTCCTTTACAAAGTGAATTGATTTAGCTTCTTTGACAACAAAAACAACACTCTGTAACAGGAAACTCTTCTTACTTCCTTATTCTTACAACTTGGTCCCAACAATCTCAACCATTGGATTTTGTTGTCAACCAAGATTCATAAATCACTGAACTTTGTAACCTTAAGAAATGGATTAATTATCAACAATTCTAAGCCTATGTGGGCTAACTTGTTATAGGAAACAAAAAATATTGACATCCAAAACTATGTTGTCCAAAAGTAGTAACTATGGAATCTAATGATCGTATCTCCTCAGCCTTTTTCAGAACATCTTTCAAGATTTTACTTAAGCATCCATCACTTCTTAAACTTTCATGGAAAAAAACATTGTTTCCTTCAACCACTCCAAAAAATAGTTAGAAATTTTCACACACACACATGATGGATTCACAGCTTACCCACAACTCCCCCTTTCTTCATGCATCTATAATGATGGATTTATGAAACAATTATCCCCCTTGAAAACACTATCCAAAGGCAAGATGAGAGTGGGGATAGAAACACATACCTTAACCTTGATGAGAAGTAGGTTGGACACCCATATTTAACTTTAATTTTTCAAATGGTTCCTTCGGTAAATGTTTTGGGAATATATCAGCCACTTGTTCAGATGTAGGAACATACTCCAGCCTTAATTCATTCTCCTCCACCTGCTCTTTGATGAAGTGGTACTTTATATCAATGTGTTTTGAATGAGATTGTTGTACCATATTTCTTGTAAGATTTATTTCACTCTGATTATCACAACCCAAGAGAAATGGTAGCTTTAATTCAATAAGTAGATCTTCCAAATGAGTCTTCATCCACATTAGTTGAGTTGAAAATTGTGTAGATGCAACATACTCAGCTTCAGTTGTGCTAAGAGATACTGAATTCTGTTTATTGGTATGCTAACTAACACAACTTTTCCCCAGAAAGAAAACTCCACCAGATGTGGATCTTTGATCATCAACCTTTTCTTGCCCAATCAGTATCAGAATACCTGAATAGATCAATATTTCCTGAGCCATCATTAATGATTCCAAAATTTGTTGTGCCTTTGATATATCTGAGAATTCGTTTTCCAGCAATCATATGTGATTCTTTAAGAGCACTCTGAAATCTTGCACATAAAGTGACAACATAGACAATGTCGGGTCTTAAGGTAGTCAAATACAACAGACTTCCAATCATCTTTTTAAACTCTTTCTGATCAACTTCCTTGCCTTCTCCATCTTTAGACAACTTGGTTCCCATTGAAATTGGTGTGGAAAATGGTTTCAAATTTTTCATGCCAAACTTTTTCATAATTTCCTTAGCATACTTTTCTTGAGACAGAAAAATGTGATTCTTCTTCTGTGAAATTTGTAGTCCAAGAAAGTACTTTATTTCTCCCATCATGGACATCTCAAATAACTTTTTCATCTCCTCGTCAAATTTTTCTTGTGATATTTCATCATTTTTAGAAAATATAATATCATCAACATAAACAATAACGATCAGTGAAAACTCATGACATTCCTTGATGTAGAGATTGTTTTCAAATCTCCCTTTCTTAAAGTTCATCTTCTTTAAAAAATCTCTAATTTAGAATACCATGCTCTCGGAGCCTGTTTTAGCCCATACAAAGCCTTCTTCAATCGACACACATAGATTTCATCCTTTCCAATAACAAATCCACAAGGTTGATCAATGTAAACTTCCTCATCAAGGTCACCATTCAAGAATGCGGATTTTATATCCATTTGAATAATTTTGTAACCTCGTTGTGCAAAAATGACAAGAAAGATTCTGATTGTTTCTAATCTTTCCACTAGGGAAAAGGTTTAATCAAAATCAATGCCTTCAATTTATGAATACCCTTAGCAAACCAATCTTAGTTTGTTTCTTATTACTTTTCCTTCTTCATTTATCTTGTTTCAGAAAACCCACTTTGTACCAATAATGTTCTTGTTGTACGGCTTGGGTACAAGTTCCCAAGTATCATTCTTCTCTATCGAATCAAGATCTTAATTCATAGCATGAACCCATTCTAGATTCTCAAATGCTTCATTTACATCATTCGGTTCAACTTTCAAATAAATAGAAGTATGTGATATAGCATTCGTTGTTCTTCTTGTTTGAACCCTCTAATTTTTATCTCTAATAATTTTATGAGCCTCCACTTGCTTCCTCAACCTTGGATGAGTTTTTTGAACTCCATCATCATCACCTGAGATTTTTGAGTCAGATTCCTCTTCTTGAGTAGGATTAACATAGTCTGTAGCATTATCAAAATTGTTAACAAAATCTTCTCTATCCCGCCCGACTTCCACATCAACATATGACTTCTTTTCTTTCTTAGTATTTTCAAAAACTTTTACATTTGAAGAACCAACAATTCTCCCTGTTTCTTTGTTGATGCATCTATATCCTCTTCCTTCTATAGCATAGCCAAGAAAAATTCTGTCATCTCCTCCTTGCTCAAACTTTCCTAGGTTTCCACCTTTCTTCTTGATAATACATGGACTCCCAAAAAATCTCAAGTGTTTTAGACTTGGAGTTTTCTAATAGAACATTTCATATGGGGTCATATCTGAGTTTGGCCTATAGAAACATTGGTTCTGAATATACACAATAGTGCTCATGGATTGCCTCCAATAATAATGAGAAATACTATGTTCAAGTAACATAGATCTCCCCATTCCCACCAAACTTTGATTCTTTCTTTCAGCAACCACATTTTGTTGAGGTGTGTATGGTGAACTGAACTCATTCCAAATTTTATGCTTATCAAGATAAAATTTAAACTCTTCATTCTTATACTCACCACCATTATCAGTTCTCAACTTCTTCACTGAATACTTACATTACTTTTCTGCTTTCCTCCTGAAACTCTTAAACATTTTTAGAGAATCTGACTTATGTCTAATATACATAACACAAGTAATGAGAGTAAAGTACTCAATGAAAGTAATGATATAATTATCTCCATTTTTTGATTTCTTTCTCATTGGTCTACATATATCAGAATGTATAAGTTCTAAGGGTTATTTTGAATGAATTTCAACACTCTTATGAAAAGAGTTTGTAATCTTCCTTTTTTCACAGATAGTGCCGCACCAATCTCTTCTTCTTGATAAATCAGGCATATCTTGGACACTATCTCGCATTGATAACTTACACATGTTTCTCTAACAAATATGTCCCAGCCTTTTATGCCATAACTGATTTTCATCCACCATGCCCATGTGACAATAATTTTGTACTTCACCAACTTGGAACAAGTTTCCTTTTGTGTGTTGGCCTCTTGTAACTATATTTCCATCATTTTCACATTTCACAACGAACCCATATTTTCTGAATATAACTTTTTAGGCCTCATCACAGAGTTGTGAAACACTCATAAGATTACGTTTCAACCCATCAACATATAATGTTTTCTTAGATTTCATTTTTTTCTGATGATGTCTGATCCAACACTTTTGATTCTTAGAGATTCATCATTTCCAAATTTAATGGTTCCTTCTTTGAAGTATTTCACATTCCTCAACAACTTTAAGTATCCTATAATATTAGAAGAACAAACACTATCAATAATCCATGGACATTCTCCTTTTGTATCTTTCAAAGTAGTTTCGACAATAAGAGCTTTTTGTTATTCCTTTTCCTTCACTTTCTGTTGTGATTCCTCCAATTTCTTAGCCAGGTCAATGTGTTCTGGCCATACAACCATGCACACTTTATTTTTGGACTTATCAGACCTATCCCTTTTAGCTTTTGAAAACTCTGGATTTTGAGAATTATTAAGAATCTTTTGTTTCTCTAGTAACACACTAAGGAAGCCCTTGGCAAGATGTCCAGGTCGATCACATCTTTCACAAATAGTATCGAGTGGTTGGAACCTATTCTCAACTTTCACACCAGTATTCTAAGATATCTTCCGAAATTTATTTGGAGACTTTCTATTTTGAAAGGATTGACTCCCCCTCAATCTTTGTCTTTCAAAACTTATGGAATAGTTGTAATGTTGTTGGTTGAACCAACACATATTTTCCATGTGTCTGAATCCACCACAATACTAGTAATAACCATAGAAAGAATATTTTCCTCTAAAACTTCTATACTGACTAGATTTGTGAACATGCTTCTCAACAACCTTCTTAATAGAAATATGTTGACCATCAACCTTCATGTTTTCATTTGTAAATCCCTTTCTCATTTCATATTTAATAGCACCAGAAGTATTATAAGTCTTTCTTAACTCATGATTTTTATGCACTTCTGATTTTTCATCATTGCTAACTTTGAAAACGTACATGGTCTTTCCAGCCTTGTTCTTATCAGAACTAGTTCTGTCTTTCATTTGGACCTTTGAGGGTAACATTTTTGGATCCTTGTTTGTTTAATTATTACTGGAACATTCACCAACTTATGTAATAGAATTTTTAAAACTGAGATTAATTTATTTAGCTTTATAAAGTTTCTATTGGACAAGTTCCAACTCTTCCTCTTTTTCCTTCAACTTTACTTCAAGATGATCATTACAATTCTTTGTATTCTCAAGAAAATTTTTCAGATCATCAATCTCCTTTTCTATCTTGATTTTCTCATCAGTAAAACCTTCTTGGTTATTTAATGTGGAATTTTCATTTATCAGCTTGTTTTTTTCCTTCTCAAGCCTTCCGATCTTCCTCAATCATTCTTTCAACTCTTCTTTCAGATGATATTCAAGTTGAGTTTCTTCTTCTTCTGAACTTTTTCTCTCGTACTCTTCATTATTCACTGCAGCAATAAAGGTATTCTCTCTAGTTTTTTTTGCAAATAATTTCTCGAATTCATCTTCATTGTCTTCTTCATCTTCATCTTTAGATAAAAAGATTCTTTTTTTTGATTTCAAGAACTTTTTATCCTTCCCCTTTGAAAAATATTTATCTTTGTCATCTTGTTTCTTCCACAACCTTCTTGGCCTTCTGTTATCTTCATCACTATATTCTTATTTATTCTTTTGAGGACAGTTAGCCGGAAAGTGACCAATGGCTCCACACTCAAAACATTTCAAGGGAAGTTTACCCTTGTATTTCCCTCTACCTCTTTTCATATTCCTAGAAAACAAGGATAAAATTTCATGAAAATTTTTACATACCTCATCTTTAGAATCAGATTCACCAGCATCATCTTCAATAAGAGTCTTCTTTTACTTCTCTCTTTTTGTAGCCTTGAAGAAAATTTCTTTATCATCTTTTGTTTTTCCCTTCATAGTCTTCTCCCTTCTCATCTCATAAGTAATGACAGTGCAATGCAAATCATCCAAAGATAATGTTTCCGGGTCTCTATCTTCTAATGAAGACACTTTAACATCAAACTTTTCAGGAAGAATTCTCAAGATCTTTTAGAAAACTATATAATTCTCTAACGTTTCACCAAGATATCTTATTGTACTAACAATATCATTTATCCTAGTAAAGAAATCCCCAACAGAATCAGATTCTCCCATTTTCAAGTCTTCATACTTCAGTCTCTAGATTTTTAGTTTAGCCTTCTTCACTTTTGTATTTCCTTCATAGATGTTCTTTAGTTCTTCATAGATTCCTTTGGTTGTAGCAACACCTTTAACTCTTAAAAATTCACTCTCAGAAATAGATGAGAGTAATAAATTTTTAGCTCTTCCATAATTCTCAAGATTCTTCTTATCGACAATAGTAAGAGGAACCTTGTCATCAATAGTAGGAAATCCATCTGTTGTAATTTCGAGAACTTCATATCCAAGAGACATAAGATAAGGCATAATTCTGTCCTTCCAGATGTGATAGTTCCTTACATCAAGAATTGGAATCCCCTTTTTTATCAGGCAATTTAAATTCTCCATCACAACTTCTCTTCAACCACTTCAGCAAAGAAAAAATGAAGGGAACCTATCGCTTTGATACCAATTGAAGTTCCCATTCAGGATCCAAGTATCATTGAGAGGGGAGGGGTGAATCAGTGATATCTTTTTCTTTTTAAGTTTCCTTCTTTTTGAAACAACCTTCGCCTCCTGTTAAAGAGTTTCTTCCCTACTGAACACACACAACCACATGAACACAAGATTTACAAGGTTCACTACTCAACAAGAGTATCTATGTCCTTGGTAAGGTATGTAAATAATCCAGTACCACACAATCCACTAGAAAAAAATATTTTAATGTAGAATAAAACGAGCAAGCACTCATGTAGAACTTTGAAAAGAATCCAATAGTGTGTGTGCTCTCTCTTAGCACAAATAGGGTAATGTAATGATTCTGTGCTTCTTAATGAACATTCACAAATCAAATCCTTCAAAACAATTCTTCACTTTCCTACCCAAAAGCTAGTAAGAACCTCCTAGTGCAAACAGCTTGCGTGCCACTCCCTGCTTACGCGCCTCCCTGCTTGCACGGCACCCAGCTTGCACGCCACTCCCTACTTACGCGCCTCCCTACTTGCACGACACCCAGCTTGCGCGCCACCCAGCTTGCGCACCACCTGCTTGTGTGCCACTCAGCTTGCGCGTTTACCTACTTGGGATACCCTAACTACTTGTGCACCACTATTTTGCATAGCTCACAACTTTGTGCACCACTTTTGGTTTATACACAACACACTTCTTAAAGACACCTCCCTACTTGCGCGCCTCTGACAACTTGCGCGCCACTTCTGCTTGCGTGCCACTTTGCTTGTGCGCCACCGTACTTGTGTGCCTTATAAATAACCCTCAGCTTACGCACCACTTCATCTTATGCGCCACTCTCTACTACTTGCGTGATTAGATCTCAAATGTTTTCTTAAGTGTTGATCATAGAAAAATGAGGAGGCTAGTTGTCTATTTATAGGCATTTTGGTGACTTGAACACCATATACACTTGCGCGCCGCTCCAACACTTGTGTGCCCCTTTCTTTCCTTTGTCATATTTTGATATGATGATATTGAAATATGAATTCCACGCAACATAAACTTTCGCTCCCCATATAATTGAGTGACAAACTTACGCGCTGCTTATACTTGCACGCCACTTTTTGACTTGCGCGCCAATCTTTTACTTGCACGCCACTTTATTTCCTTTGTCATATTTGGATGTGATGATCTTGAAATATGACTTGTGCGCAACATACACTTGCACACTACTTATACTTGCATGCCACACTTGTGCGCCACTTATGACTTGCACACCACTTTCTTTCCTTTTCCAAAAATAATTCTTAGGCTTGCATAACAAGTTCTCTAAACTTATGATATTTTTGAAATAAAAATCAAAAAAGCATCATTATAGTTTTCAAGTCCCTTAAAAAGTGAATTGATTTATCTTCTTTGACAACAAAAACAACACTCTATAATTGGAAACTCTTCTTACTTCCTTATATGTCCAACTTGGTCCCAACACAATCAAAATGAGACTAACAATGGTTCTCATGTCATGATAGTGGCCTCATTTTTTTGGGTTGTGCTCTGGTTCTTGTTGATATAATGGACATGTTGGGGTTACATAGTATTACTAGAGGCTAATACTTGGAATTTGTTTTTTGATAGTTTGGCAGGATTTTTTTTTTGTGATTCTTGTTAATTATTTGCTTATAGGTTGTGCAAGGACTTTTATAGGTTATTGCATTAATTTTTTGATATATTTTTGAATTTTATATTTAGAGTTCATAATATTATGTTTTTTTAAAATGCATTCCTTATATATTTAATTAGTATAAATACCTATAACAGTTGATGTTTATAATGAATTTCATTTATATTTGGAAATTCACAATTCTGTGTTTATGTGATTAAAAACCAGTGTTTCATGTAATTGAATCATAATTTATTTTATAATTCAACTTTATTATTTTTATATGTTATTTATTTATTGGACATTTTTCATTTACAATGGAATAAATGTCAAACTTCTCCAATGGGGTTAAGACTCTTTTTATAGATAAATTTCTAAAGAAAACAACTTAAATAAGTTACAATATAGAGAAGTACATTTTATTTGTTATAAACAATTATTCTAATGTGTCTGGTTTGAGCACTTTGATGGTCATGGTGGTGATTTCTGGAGTTGTACTGTAATTATGAGGCCATGGAGATATGCCATAAATTATTTAAGGGAATATATTTTCGTAAGGAGGATACTATAGTGGATTTTGTAGATTGAAAGGAGATAGCAAGTATAGAGTCACAGCTGGTTTGTGTTATCGTTGGTTCTAACCTTGGGGTCATTACCCGATATATTCCTTGGTGTTCAACTTTTGTGGCTCCCAATTGAAGTTGGTCAACTGTTTCTATGCATAGATATTTTGAGGGTCATTTTCAGTTCGAGAAAAGGGTACTAGATCCACTTATTTCAAGACTATTAGTTGCTTGAGTCTAGATAAAGGTCATAGAGTCAAGTAACAAAGCTGTATTTTTCTATAGGTTAAAGCATTGCAGATATATTTTTAGAGTTTTCCATATATTTTGTTTGATGAAAAACTTATACATATTTAAACTGAATAGATACAAGAGAAGGTGGTTGTGTCAGGTTCTGATTGCTGTTATGTCAGAATGTAGACAAATCTGATCTGAGAAGCCGATGAGTGAAGTCTAAAATGAGTTCATTGTTATTTCTGTTGTAAGGAGGATATTTATGATATATTCTTCTTATATGAGTGTGTATTTTTACAACAGATATGTTTGTTTTATATTTTGGAAGTTCACTGCACATATGGATCTGAAATACTTTAGAGTTATTATGGGAATTTGATAACTCTCCAAGTAAATTTACTTGTAAAGTCTTGATTTAATTTCTAAGATAGCATTAGTGTAGTGGATACTTAAGTGAGGTTCAATCCAAGGAAAGTTGGAGTCCGTGTATTGGTGACTGAAATTTATCTTCCATGCATAGGGTAGTTAGCATGACATTCTACATACATGGTGTACAGGGGGAGTCCTCACTCAAGGTTGTTTACGACCGGTCTATTCCTGAAGTAGTTGAGTTGAAGAAGGAAGTCAGAGAGGAAGTATTTCTATAATTTAATGATATGACAAGTAGTCAAAGTTATTGATCTATTCTTGAACAAAATTAATTGATTGGTTAAAATGTAGGAGTGTGAACATGGATAGAAAGTTAGGGAGTGCTCTAGCCAAATTAAAAGAGATGAGGCATTCAATACCACACTATATGAAGGCTGACACCCTAAGAGGAGCACCAAAACTAGCTTTGATAGGGTGTTGGTTCCAACCTAAGAAATTAAATCTTCACTGTGGGGAATTCATGACATCATCTTGGAAGGATGGAAATATTTAAAATATGAGAGTTCCCACTTATTTAATTCAAATAGAACACCATCAATTAATCTCTATTTAGTGCTCCTTGAACTCTAATGTTACAATTACTAATTTATGTTATCTTTTATGAATAGGTATTTTGATGATAAAAACCTGATTGTATTTTTTGATATTAAAGAGGATTATTTTTTGATTCAATTATTAGAATAATTGTTATCATTAGGGAAGATTTATTTATTTCCTATTAGTTTTTTTGTTCTTTTAATACAAACTAATTTGTGTATCCTGTTAAAAAAATTTGAACCTATAACTTTGTCATTGAAAATGTGTTTAATAGTAGTTGAGACACCATATGTTACGTAACAAGCTTTATGTTTACCAAAATCATTTTGATAATTAGCATTCTTTAGATTATTGTTTCATTATACTTGTATCCATAGAAGTATATATAGTCTACACATGGACTTTTGCAGGTGTTCAATTTTTAAAGAGAAGAACTTTCTAGACTGAGAAAAACATTTGAAGGCTATTTAGGTGAGTGAAGGTTCCATGTTTACCTTCAACTATAAGGTTTTTTATTCTTCTTTTTTTCTCTTATTTTTCTTGTTTGAATTACTATTTTTGTACACATATTTTTATTTTCATTTCTAACAACCATTTAGCCAAACAACATTAATTACTTAATCTTATTTCTTGTTTTCATTTTGTTATATGTTATTTTTCTTATTTTATATACTGATATTCTTGTGAAAAATATTAAATATTATGTTACCTTATAATTATTTTTAAACTTATTTGAAAAAATAAGTGGGTGGAATGTTGGTCTGTTCTTTTATTGGTAATAATATATGATGATTAAATCATCCTTTCATCTTCAGCCTTGGTCTACACATACACCCATTCCTCAGTTGCATCAAGTTCTGTTCTCAGATTGAATAGGTCAGGTTTTATCATGGTATTGATAGTTACATCATGTTAATTTCACAGATTCTGGTGATTTTATAAAGAATCTTCCTTGAAATATGATCAGTAAGGGAGGGTGTTAGCCCCTATTTCATTGGGATAATGATGGATGACATCTTTTTTATTTTTCAATTTTCATTTTGAAAAACATTACAACAGTCACCTTGCGCATTGAGTCAAACTCAAAAGAGCCCCCATTCAGAATTTTTCCAATCGTTCAATAAAAAATAAAGTCTACAACAAGGAAAGTGGTTCTATATTTACCTTCAACTATAATGTTTTTTATTATTCATTTTTCAATTGTTTTTATAGTTTCAATTAGTATTTTTTTCACTCACATATTTATATTCTCATTTCTTACAACTGTTTTGGAAAACAACATAAATTACATATGTTTATTACTTATTTTCATTTTGTTATATGTTCTTTTTATTATTGTTTATGTTGAGCTACTTATAGAAATGGGTAATCATTTATGATGACAAACTCTTGTATATGAATGAAGAATATGGTGTGTAAAACCTTATATTGCAGCTTCAAATTTTCTACTACATGAGAAACACTTGCAGCAAGGATTTGACATCACTTAAGTGAGTATACCTTGAAATATGGATTGAAATTGTTCAATTGTTGATATTCATTATTATTTAAAGTACTAAAATTAATCATCATTTTGAAGGTATGCCATTTTTTTCATAGTTGAATCCTTTTTTCCCAGGAAGGTACCTACAATTACTATACTATCAAACCAAAAATACTTTTGACAGTGGTTTGATATTACAGTATATTAGGGATTTTTGAGATGTGATATTGCAATGTCTTCTTGATTCACTTTGCTGACAGGCTGAAAACTTGTTTTATATCATTATCTACCTAGGATTTCAAAGACATGATGTCCCTAGATCATGAGATTTCATGATATGACAGACAAGATTTTGGAAATGGCATCATATTTCTGATAACCTTCAGAATTTGGATCTCTAAATGCAGAAGGATTGTTTCTTTGAGGTTAAACAGATCCATTTCTCATTCACCTCTTTTTGTATGGTTATTCCTTCTTAAACATTTTATGAGTCCAGGACTCCACTCCATATGTTTCTTTTGATCTTGAATTTTTTGTACGGATGAAATCATACGAGATTTATTTAATCTGGTATGAACGTCCATTAGGTAAAAGGAAGCAACCAGTTCTGAAATGTAATTTCAACATTTCATGGATAACTACATAATGAAGAATGCAAGAGGGAAATCCCATTCAAGTTTACACCTTCATGTGATGGAAACCTATGATTTAAGCAGTCTTCTAATATGTTGATCTGGTTTTACTATGAAAATTTTGATTATGGGTGGACTATCAAAGAATGGATCCATATATAATGCAGGCTTGATTTATTTGTAGATTACTTGATCCATATTACTTCACTACATTGTGATTTTTTGTAACAATTTTCAATTTTAAGATTGTGTAAGTTTACTACACCTCGTGTATTAACACAATATTTGTTTTATTTAATAACGTTTCAGAGTTATGATTTGGGTGACCAACTCATGTCTCGCTTCTCTTAAAAAACAAAAAAAATGGTACCAATTCATGGAGATAATTTTCTTTGATTTGTGGGTATATTTTTTTGGTTGTTTGGGATATAGATATTAAAGCTGAAGGGTGTGAGATAGAGGAAACTTGAGGTTTCTCACTGGTATTGGAGATGGATTGATTTGTTTCTTATTGGTGTTGGAACTGGATCATTGGTTCTAAGGTATGGATGGGTTGTTGGTGCTGGTGCGCTGAAGGCTGTGGTATAGCTGGAGATGACTTAGGGGGTGATGGATCATGCTAGGGGCGTGCGGGTGTGATGGATTATATTATGGGTGGGGGTGCTAGGGGGATCCTGAATTTTGGAATCAACATTTTGTATTAAATTTCATTATTAATATAATTCTTATTTTTATAATTTTTAACATTTGTGTTGATCAACTTTGGTTTAATAAATAAAACAAATGAATTATATTTAATAAATTAATAAATATAAAAATTTATAATTTTTATTCAAATGTAATTTATAAATAAATATTATATGTTGGTAATATTATTACCAATAGAAATTTTTTTCATAATAATCTATTTCTAAACACTTTAACCAACATATATATTTTCAGTTAGTATTATTATAATTGCAACATAACTATTTTATCTATCATAAAAACATTTAGTGATAGAGTTTTTACTGACATTTTAGTGATAGGTACATAAGTGTTGGTAAAATGTTTTACCAAACAAAAATGTACATTTAACAATAGGTATGTTCCTGTAGGAAAAAGTTAATTTTTTTTAGTGTCAATAGTCCAAAAGAATGTTTTTAAGGAAAACCGGATTTATTTCTCTCTTTAGTTGAAAACCAGTTTTCTTCCATGTCCATGTTTTATAAAAAATGTTTAAAAGAATGTTTTTAATTATTTAAAATGATTGATTAAATATATTTTTACTCATATTTTAATTTTTACAAAATGGTTTTAAAATAATCTTCTTTTCATTTTCTGAATGATGTAATTTTTGACTTTTTAAAGAAAATGTGAAAGGAATATTTTTTAAGGTATATGGCATGAACGATATTTTCTATTTCCATGACCACTCAATGATTTAAATATTACTTTTTAAGTCTCAAATATTATTTTCAAATTAAATTATTTTAAGAATTTTTTGTGAACTTTTAGTTTTAAAAATTTATTTTCATAGTGAAAATGTTATTTTCCTCAAGAAATGTCCCAATTGATTTTTCAAAATAATTTTCCATCTAAGATGATATAATTTGATGTTAATTAATATTAATAGGGGTTATTATCCAATGATACCACCCTTATTATTTCTCTGTATAGTGTATATTTATTTTTATAATATGTTTATGAAACTTGTTCCCTTTTTCATGGATTATGCTATGATAAGTGATGAAATGTTTATGAAATCCATTTCTTTTTTATAGGTTATGCTATGATGAAATGTTCATGAAACCATTTATTTTAATGGGTTATGATATAATGAATGTTTTATGATATATGGAACACCTATGTATAATTTTCATTATGTGATGGTGGTTACATTATAACTAAGTACGGTGGTTATGCTATAACCAAGGATGGTGGTTATGATATAACCAAGGATGGTGGTCACATTATAACCAAGGATGGGTGGGACCTATATATCCCTCAAATTAATTGGGTAAATATTGATATCTCATTAGATAAAAAGGACCTGAATAGGGAGTGAACCCAATTTAGTAAGGAACTTTTTTCACTATGATAGTCTTGGGAGTGAACCTTGAATATTAAGACGGTTTAGGGAGTGAACCAATTCCACTATGATAGTTTTTGAAATGATCCTTGTACACTAAATAAATTATTCTCTATGATGATGATTATTCCAAAAAAACTTTGTATTATTCTAATTTTATGATCTCTTGGATCACATTCTTTGATCACAATGCCTTTACCACCTTAGGCATCTTGTGACTCCTCAAACTTAATATTTATTTCATGACTCATGTTTATGATCTATGATATGAAAGGTATGGTTTTAAAATTTTATTCTCTTATTCTCATACTCTTATGATCACATTATATTGATATACCACTTTTTTATCCTTACTAAGAATCTTATATGACCCTTTCTTATGTTTCTTTTCCTAGGGTTATGAAGAAAGTTATTTTGTATTATCTTTCCAAGAATGGTTATAGTTATGAAGAACTTAGTGGTAGATGATGTATTTCACCTATGAACTAGTTTTTTATGTATCTAAGTTTTCAATGTAACTAGATTTATATGATTCTATAATGGATTGTAATGTTATGTAATGAATATTCATCTATTAATATAAAATATATAATATATATGAATGACAAGTGGGGGTCATAATAGTTAGTATCAGATCAGAGGTTTAGTTAACCTTTGGAAACTAGGATAAGAAAACCTTAGTGATATCCATAAGGATATTTACAAGGATAAGTCAAAGTATGGTAAAATTTCTTGGAATTTTTGTGAAGGATAGAGTGAGTGGTTTCCAAGAAATTATATCCCTATCTAGATACTATAAGTCGATGTAGTTCTAGCACAGTTTTACCAGGGGGTAACAACTTTGAAAATGCTGCATTGAAACGGACTATATCATCACCTGGTGTACAAAAATGATATTTACTTTACACCTAGTTTGATAAACCTAAAGAATATTCTTTGAAAGTTCACAAAATGAGATGATCATGAATGATAATGGTTGATGTTTTTCGAAGACAGGTTTTTAAGGTGGAGCAGTTTCTCAGTGTTTGCCAAATTTTTGGGCCTCAAATTGGGAGTTTGATGTGGGAAAATGAATGATTTCTTAATAGGAATGAATGGTATGAAGAATGTTGAATAAAATTGACAATTATGAGAACCATGTACCCTGATTCATGGGTCGCGTACCATGTTCCAGGAACGGTATGTGGAGCGGTGGGAACGGTATGCCGAAGCGGTTCATGAAACCAAAAACAGTTCTCAACGGAAGGAAGTGTGGTACGTGGATGGCTTGATGTCAGTAGAGGAGATCAAACATGTAGGAACAAAGATAGTACGTGGACTAGATATGAAAATTAGTTTGTGGGTGGCTTGTAGTTCGCGGCGGCTAAGGAATCAGTATGCGATGGAGGCTGAATCGAGGATTTTGTAAATCTTGGATTAGAATTTTTTGCGGATATCATTAACTATATTAAAATTTTTAATACCACTGATTACTATTGAGATAGAATATCATTAGAGAACATATTTTTGGTCTATAATTTCATAAAATTCTGAAGGAATTTCACGGTAGACCATGAAGTCTTAACTGGTTCGTGTGGAAGAAATTCTACCGAAGGTTTTTTAGGAGAACTGAAAACCACAGATGACTCGGTACATGGGGGAGGAATATCTGGTACATGAGAGAGTGAATTCTGCCAGTGGTATGCAGAGGGGTAGCTCTGGTATACAGAATCAAAGAAATTCCAAAAATTGAGAACAGTTTGCGAACAAAGGGCAGTTCGTAGAGGATGAACGAAGGCAGCGGTACGCAGAGGCGATATCGGTTCGTGGAAGTGGTAGTAGTACGTAGAAGGGGTGATTCACATACAAAACCAAGTACTTTGTATGTGGGGGAGTAGGTGGTTTGATATTTTCACAAGGAAGCTTGTGAAAACTTCAAATCAGTTTTCAAAAGTATTTTCTGGTACATAACAGTATTCGGGAAGGTGGAATTAATCTACGGGTGAAAAAGGGACTTCAACAGTGCATCTACCAATAGTTGAGGATGTATGTATTTATGAGAATGAAGAGACCTACATGTACATAAACTATGTTTGACCTACAAGTTGATAAACTGTGTGTGGATTCCTTTCCAAGAGTGGTGAGCGAAGGAAGAGGTAGACGGTGATCCTTTCCACTAGCAGTGAGTCAGAGAAAGAGGGATAGGGAGTGACCCTTGGGAATGTAGTGAGCAGAACCTAAACTTTGTAAAGGCAATGAGCCTGGTCATAGAAGATCTATCCCAAACTTTTTAAGAATTATTGGTTGTTGGACTAAGTGAATTTGGTACATCGGCATATCATTGTTGTATTCTCCTTGGACATAGCCCAGAGAGGGTGAATCAGGTAAAAATTGTTGTGTTATGTGTATGATTTCATATCTGTTCATATATTGCTATGAGAGGAATATATAATTGAGTTTTTTTTAACCACTAAACAAGATCTGAAGGGGAAAATTTTTAATATTTCATACCCTGATTCACCCCACCCCCCCCCCCCCCCCTTAGGGTATTTGACCTAGTGGACCAAACACACTTTATGAACCATCATGAAGGATTTGAATAGTTGACCTCAAATGAACTAGGTTGAACCTAAGGTGTCATGGATTGAAAATAAGTTTTCATGATTTAAGTAATCCTATAAATGATTTTTATTTCTTGATTATGTGGTTTCCCCCTATGATTATTATTTCAAACACTATAGTTTTCTATGTTATTCATTGGATAGAAAATGAAGGAACATTGTTAATTCTAAATAGAATATACAATTTAATGATTTTACTTTAGATAAACCATATTCTAGGGGAGATGGACTGATAAATCATGTTACAATGATCACAAAACTTTCACAAGATATGAATCATATTGAACATCCAAATTAAAAAGGTAGGGAATAATGTTTTACTGATTCCTTAATAAGGAAACTACCACCTTTTTTATTGGTTCTATTGATCCACTAGTTATTGAGAAATGGATCAGAACCACTAAAAAGATATTTTCCATTCATCAGTGTTCATAACATGAAAAAGTCATTTTTTATAATTTTTATTTGGAAGGTGAATAAAATCAGTGGTGGACTCTTGTCAAGAACATGGGGGAAAGGAAGAAATTGACATAATGGAGTGGGATGAGTTTAAGAGCTTGTTTTTTAATAAGTAATTTCATTTTATTCTTTATACAAATATGGATAATAATTTCCTTGAGTAGGAGTAGAAGGATGATGAATTAGTTGGTACCTATGAGGAAAATTTTAAAAGACTTGTGAGGTACAATTCTGGTATTTTCATCCAATTTAAAAGTACAGTTGATAGATTCTTTGGTGTCCTAAAACCAAGTCTATGAAAGGTGTTATCTAAAAGATACTTTATTAAATATAAATAAATAATTTTATGTGAACTCAATATAGAAAATAAAATTGAATATTCCCACTATTTTCATGGTTTTGATTGGAAAAAAAATATTGTGTCTCATGAAAACTCGAATAAATCACTTGGTGAAAAGAAGTTATAGCCATCTACATGATAGAAATGTGGGAATAACATCAAGGGAATTGCTTGAATGGAATTGGGAGGTGATTTAAATGTGGAAGGGATATTCATAAATCATGTTAATTTTGAAAGGCAGTTAATGGGATAGTAAATTCAATGGAAGAGAACAAGACACCTACTAGCATACCACTCGTGCTACCATGCTTAAATAGAAAGGAGTATGGGAATTATGATAACCAGTGCTCAAATATGAAGGTTAATGATGATGATTAATGTCAATAACCTCTTAAGTTAATGAACAAATGGAAATCTCATGAAAAACTTATTTGTAATAAAGGGTATGATAATGATGTGGTGTATACTTACTATAACGACCCAATGTTTTATAAATGGAAATTAATTTCTTAAATATATGTCATGAAATTACAACATAATGAACTAATAATTTCTATGTGACCTTTAAACATATGTTTTTCACCTCTGTGTTTATAATTTCAAAAATCTGACATACATGGTTGCGATCAGTTAGTTATTTGGAGTCCGATAAGAAAACTGGTTCTTTTTAATAAATTATGAGTTTAATCAAATATTAAAATAATAAAATCTGGAAAATTATTTTCGAAAAAAGGATTTCATTTTTGGATTATACACGTCAAAAAATAGTTAGGGTGAATTTTTGGGATTTTTCTAAAATACTTGAATTTTTTATGAATAGTAAAATACGATAATTTGCTATAAATGCTAAATAATGGATTTATTGAGTCATTGATGATGATATTATAATGTAAGTCCAATTGGTTCGAAGTCACATGCATTTATTACTATTCTTTTTCATGTAATAATCACTATTTCTGGTCTTGAGGTAAATTAATAAACTAATGATTAAAGAAATATGAAAACCCTCCTCTTCTCCACTATAAAAACACCCCTCACTCCCTCTTCTATACACCCCTCTCAAGCCTTGTTCCATTATAATATTCTTCCCAAATCACTCACCAAGCTCCTCTCCCACGTCTAAAAGCCCCTATTCTCTTCAAAATATGAAAACTTCTCCCTTTAAGAGGTTCTCAAATGAGATAAACTCAACACGTAAATTCCTCTTTCAAATTCTTTTATTTTTTTTAAGTTCTTTTCTTTTATTGTTTCTTTCCTCACCTTCCTTCACCTAAATAGTATGATAACTCCATTAACATAAATATATTTGAATTTTTTATGCTAATGGGATATTTCATTATCATCTCTCTTTTCCCCATCTTTTATTTGAGAGAAATGAAAACATCGTTTAAGATGTGTAAATTTAACACATTCAAGGACAGGGATTTATCAATTTATTTTGTCATATTTAATTCTGGTCATGAATCAATTTGTGCTATGTTTGAACAGTATTTTTATATATGTAATATATCCTTTTTATTTTTTTAATCCTTTTGTACTAATGGTGTTGTGTTATAAAACAAAACATGTTCATCGTAATCAAACCCACCGATTAGCCAAAATGATTACCACTAAGGTTTTATATAATAACTCATCTACACTCCAAATAAATGAATGAATTTTTATAAACATTTAATCCCCTTTATTTTCACTAATAACATAAAACTATAATTCTGGACAACCACTTTCATCTTACATGTTTATCCAAACATGAATATAAGCAAAACGATTATTAAAACCAAGCAAACAAGCTCAAACAATGAAATTAAACCTTATAACCAATCAAAATAGTCTTTAATGAACCAAAAACGGTTATAATAAATAAATTAAATATAAAATAGGTTCTTTATTTTTTAATTAATAAACCAAATTTGTTTACTCGGGTCATTAATAACAGGTGTAAAACACCGCTAGATTTAAAGTAAGGGATCCTCTACATTTCTCTCTTAATCAATATTTTCCTCTCTGATATGTCTTTTTATGTGTAATCCAAAATGATGGGGTATGTTTTAGAACCTCCCCCATACTTCGCTCATGATTTATAAGTTATGATAAACCCCTTTTCTCTCTCATCATTCCCTCTTAGTTACACTTGACACCATGCCGATAAACCATAATGAATTCTACCTGAACCTTCTTTGTTCTTTCGGTAAGCCTTATCTTTATTTATATAAAAAAGGAGTTATCTTATATGTTTATTTAAATATTTTAAATTATGTGTATTTTTAAAAAATTCATTTATGAATACCCCTTCATCACTCTCTTTTGGGTATATACATTTTTTTAAAAGATTCCCTCATAACTTTCCAATAAGAAAATCTGTTTTAAGGGAACTTCCCAAATTTTTACCCAATTTAATGTGAACTCTGTCCCATTTTTTAATCCATAATTGTATTTATAAAATAATTATTTTAATTTCAAAAACCATCTTGGTTCAATTCTGGTTTTATATAAAAGATTTTCTTTTTTTCTATTTTAAAATCTCTATAGTATTTTCCTTAAAACCATACAAAAATGTTTTAATGATAATGTTTCTCAAAAACATTTCTTATATATTGTAACTTATGTTTTACACCACTTATCATGTTATATGACTATTTTATTTTATGAACGTCCATTTATGTTCTAAATTCTTTCTTTCATGGATACTTTCAGGATACTCCCATTGGTTATGATTTATGTCATGATTGTGGTACCTAATTCTTTCCTTGGGTACCCTAATGTTTATGTATAGTTGATTATGTATGATTATTTATGTGTCAAGAATATTCATGAAAATTTTGATATGGGCGTACCCAGATAGCTCTCCAATTCCTTGGGTAAAGTTAAGTCTCATGAGATGTGATGTGAAACGAGATTGGCGGTTATCCTTGACCCGAACTAAAATGGGAATCCGGATTGGCGATTAGCCTTGACCCATACTAAAATGGGAAACGGGATTGGCGGTTAGCCTTGAACCATACTAAAGACATGTTTTATGATTCTTCCACATCTATATGATTCCATGTTTATATTATCCCATGCTTATATGATATTATTTTATATGTTCCACGCTTTGAATATCATTATGTCATGCCTCCTAACTCATGTGCTTAAGATGTATCCTTATGTTCATTCCCTTACTAGGATTTTTTTCTCATCCCTTTGCTCATGAGTTCCCTAGGGTACCCTATGTAGTTGTAAGGGCTCAAAGGAAGTTAGTACATCTGTATGGTGATTAAATAAAGAAGTTTTTTTTGTAGCCCCATGTTATATGTTCTATGTACATAGCCTTCCAAGACACTAGACTTAACAATCCTTGCCTTGTACTCTGATGTATAATTATGCATAAAATCATGTAATGTTATATGTAAAAGGCTAGGGTCTCTAAACCTACCATCCACTATAGAACAGATAATGTCTTATTTGATTTTTGATTTACCAACTCATTTATATCTAAATAAATTTCTAAGGGTACCAAAATACCACCTCAATGATTAGATGTTTATTTTGTAGTGAAAACCTATAATGGTAAAATTATCACATATCAAGTTTATGATTCTTCCCCAGTTGAAGTTTGTGGGAATTTACTTCCTACAAATATTGTTATTCGTTCTTTGGTTGAATTTGATGTTATCTGAGGCATGGATCATATTTATATATATAAATCCCACCACAATTACCATGGAAGGGAAGTCATATTTTATATTCCAAACCAAACTATGATTTTTTATCAGTGTGATGATAAATATAAACTTCTTATTGAAATCACATCAATTTTATGGGTTTTGATTCCTATTCAAAATGGGAGTTCATCTAATATGGTTGAGGAGGAACTCAACATCGACGATATGATTATTTTTGGGAGTTTATTGATGTATTTAAAAAATTGCCTAGTATTACACAAAATTGTGAAGATGAGTTATCAATAAAACTCATACCTCATGACTCGCCTATTTCAAAGACTCCCTATAGTATGGACCAGATCGAGTTACAAGAATTGAAGAAGTAACTCCAAGAGAACCTTGAAAAGGTATTCATTCGGCCAAGTGTGTCACCTTAGGGTGCACTAATTATTTTTTTCAAGAATAAAGATATATCAATGAAACTATTCATTGATTATTAGGAACTTGACAAGATCACAATCAAGAACAAGTATCATCTACCTTATATTGATGAATTATTTGATCAACTATGTAGAGATCAATACTTTTCCAAGATTAACCTTCCTTATAGATATAATTAATTGAGGGTCAACAAGGATAACATACCCAGGATATCATTCCATACAAGTTATAGACACTATGATTATATAGTGATTCTATTTGGCCTTACTAAAATCCATTTTATATATGTGGTCTTATTAAATAGAGTATTCAGATATTATCTTGATCAGTTTGTTCCAGTCTTTATAGGTGATATTCTTATTTATTTGAAGAGAAGGGAAGAGAATTGTAATCACTTGAGAAATTTTAAAAAGGCCCTAATGAGGGAGAAAATGTATAAAAACTTTAAAAAATTTGAATTTTATCCACAGAAGGTTTCATTTTTTGTTCATAAAATATCAAGAGAGGGTATATCAATGGATTCAACAAAGATAGAGGCTATTGAGAATTGGCCTAGACCAGCCATGGTAACTGAGATCTAAAGTTTTCTTGGTTTATCTAGATATTATCAAAAAAAAAATTGGATAATTTCACACAACCATATAATCCACTCACCAATTTAACTCATAAGGTATCCAATTTCCTCTAGATATATTAATGTGAGGGAAATTTCAAGGAACTGAAGAGATTATTATAGTCAGCATGTCTGTGCTTACATTACACTATGGTAAAGAAGTGTTTTTAATATATAGTTATTCATCTAATAAGTAGTTTGGATGTTTTCTCATGCATAATATCATGGTTATAGCTTATGACACATGGCAATTAAAGGTTCATGAGAAAAACTACCCAAATCATATTTAGATTTTACTGTGGTGATCTTTTCATTATGATATGGAGTAATTATATTTATAAAAACAATTGTAATATATATATATATAACAAAATTTAAAATTATATATTTGTACTGAAAGAGTTAAACATATTAAATATAAGGTGGTAATAGCTAATTAAATATTATGACATCCCAATACATTGTCACCTTGGGAAAGAAAACAAGGTGGTTGATGCTTTGAGTTAAAAGGATTATTCCAGCTTATCCATTATGAGGATCACAAAATATCCAATATTTTTATATTTGAAATGGATGGATCTATAAATAATAAAAGATTGGTAGATTTAATATCTTTCTCAAGTAAGTGTTCAACCATCTACACAAGTGATGATTAAAGAGGCACATAAGGAAAATGTTGAGTTGTAGAAGAAGGTGAGAAATGTTTTATAGTTTTACCTTGATCATGATGGAATGATAAGAATCAAGAACCATGTATGTGTTCTATATATACCATATTTTAATAAATATATATTATAGGAATCTCATAGTTCTTCATTATCTATTCATCTTGGCAGTAAAATGATGTATAGAGATATGAAAGAGTATATCTAGTGAGATGGCATGAAGATAGATATTGTAGAGTCTATAGATTGATTCATGGTATGTCGTTAATTTAATGATGAGAGATAAATCCTAAGGATATGTTACAAAAAATACACATACCAAAATAGAAATTGAAAAATATCACCATGGATTTTTTATTTAGAATCCGCAAAACATTTATATAGCATAATGCTATATGGTTTGTAGTTGATAGCCTTACAAAGTCATAACACTTCATCACTATCAAATAATATTTATCTCTGGATCATATTTTCAGAATATATGTTAAGGAAGTGGTAAGGTTTCATGGATTAATATATTAAATTGTATCTGATTGGGATCTGGGGATTACCTAAATGTTCTTGTAAATTCTACAATAAGCTATTAATATGAATTTGAGTTTCAGCACTGTGTATCATCCTAAAATATATGTTCAATATAAAAGTACCACTAAAACCCTATAGGATATGTATATATCTTTTTATATTTATTTCAAAGCTGGTTGGTATCAACACCTTCCTCCAATTGAGTTTCCTTACAACAATATCTTTCACTCGAGAATTCAGTTGACTCCTTATGAATTTATCTATGGAAAAAAGAGTATAAATATAAATTTATAGGATGAATTGGGATATATAAAGTTATAAGTACCATATATATATTAATAAATTGTTTATAAGGTTAGATTTTTTTAGCAATACCTAAGGGAAATACAATGTTGATAGAAAATTTATACTAATAATCATTGATGCGGTCTGAAATTTGAAATAGGTGAGAAGATGTTTCTAAAAATTATACCACAGATGAATATTGTGAGATTTGAAAATAATGTAAAACTAAATCCTAGGTATATTGGTCCCTTTGAAATTATTGATTGTATCGAGACTTTAGCTTATCACGTGGTTCTTCCACCGAACTTCTCTCAGGATCATGATATTTTGTGTGTATCTCTCTTGAGGATGTACATACCTCATCCAACACATGTAGTGAAATAAAAATTCATAATATTAGAGCATGAACTTTATTATGATTAATAACCAATGGATATCATGGATCATATAGATAAATAACTAAGAAACAAGACCAATCACCTGTTCAATGTATTTTGGTGAAACCACCAACTTGAGGAAGCTACGTGGGAACCTGAGGATGTAATGAGGTAGAGGTATCCTCATTTGTTTGTACCAAATAGATAAAATTTTTACGGTGAAATTAATTTTTAGGGGGATATAATTTAACACCCTATGATATTATGAAATATTTTTTTCAAATAAATTTAATTTCTTAAATAGCTTTCTTTACACAAAATAGCAAGTTTTAACAAACCATGATATACTATTAATATAATTATTTAAACATTACCCTTAAAATGTAGATATTAAACATAATGGTATAAATATTAATAAACACATTTAAAAAATTAATTATAATTTTTCAAAATAAATAAAACTTATTGATAAAAAATTAAAAAAAAATTAGTAGTCTTTATATGTTTTAGAAAAAACTATTTTCTTAAATAAGTTTTTTATTGATTTTTTTGGATGAATATTAAAACAAATTTTTGAAGAATTTAAAAAATATATTTTAAAATATTAAATTAATTTTTTAATTAATATTTTAAAATTATATTAGGGTAAATTTTTGATAATTTTCTAAAAATTAATTGTGCAGTGATTAGGGAAAAATACTGATTTTTATTAAAAATTGATTTTTCATTTAAAGAATTTATAATGTTACATATTATTTTAAAAATGTTTTAAACTTAAAACTAGATTAATTATGTTATTATTAATCCAATATAGTTCATTTGAATAAAATTCATGTTGACTTTTGATATTAAAACTTGTTTAAACTTATGCAAATTTTCTATTTGGAAAACCAATTTTTTATTACGTCTCTGGGTTTAATTATAAATTAAAATTTTTCAATTATGTGAATTTAATTTCTAAAAATATATTAAAGATTTGTAATAATAATAATTAATTTTACATAGGAACTTATTTTTTGTCAAAATGAACAGTAAAAAATAATTATCGCAGTTATGGTTAAAACTGGTTTACCGAGGATAAAACTAAAAAGATAAGGGGTAAAATGACCTAAAAACTTATCCAAATAAAATTGGATGGAAATATTTAAACGATTTAATATATTAGGTTTTAAAGTGATCTATTTTGGTTCCTTTTTTCATGTTTAAAATTTGGTACACCTTTTTCTTTTCAAAGATTCATAGTGCGTCTTCTCCCCAACTTATAAAACGGAACCCCTCTCCTCTCCAATTAACACTTAAAAAACCCTTAAATTAAGATAATAACTTCAAAAATAACATCCTTGATTCAATAACCACATCCTAAATTCATTATTATTTCTATTAAAGCCTCCTAATAAAGCTTTAGGTATAAACCTAAATTAGTTCTCTGAAGAAGAGGTAAAATTATATAACTTGTGTTTTTTTATTATTTATTCTTTCAACTCCTTAAAATACTCTTCAAATATGAAGACATTATAACATTATTATCTCCCATATACAGATATTTTATTATTTTAATGTAATAACCAACATCTATCTCATATTCTATCAAATGGGAAACAAAATCATCAATCGTGTGTACAACGGTCTACCGCATCGTGAACCGATGTAATTCGTTTTCCATCACCACCTCTCATGGTTGTATATAATGATAGATTTAAATTATATATATGGTATAAATAACATAATTATACTTATGGAATTATAATATCATATTTACCTTCTTACTTTACATTCTGTGAGAATATAATAATGAGGCTCATGTGTAGAGGGAACTACAACCACGTGAAGTAATAAATTTTTTTTTCACTTACCATTTAAATGTGAGGTAATAAGGATAAATTTAATGAATATATGTGATATATATGACATCATAATGACTCTAAAATTGTGATTTATTTTTTACAATCCTTTTCTACCTTCTTTCGAGAAAATGGAAACAACGTTCATGCATACATATGGCTTTCTCTATCCATGAACGGTGTAATTCATTTTTTATCTCTAAATTTTGTTGATTAATATAAATATATATATATATATATAATTAATATATTTTATTTCTATATCATGGTTGAAATTTTGGATAGTTTTAAACCATGATCAAATTTTAAGGACCCAAAATACCAAATCAAAACATACCTGAAAAGCAAAGAAGTGTTAACAGCTTTATGTTACAATCTCTTTGTTTGTCGAGATTGTTTATGATTATTCTTCCAATTATGAGATCTTATAATATAACTCTCATAAAACCCATTTATATTATTTTACCCATTTTATTTCCTAAAAATATAGGTTTTACTTCCATTTTCCTCTCTTTATGTACTCAAAAGTCCAAAATAATGTTTATAAATAAAATTGACTTTATTTCTCTCTTTGGTCTAAAATATTTTTTATTTCATGACCATGTTTTCTAAAAATGTTTTAAATAAATTTTTTACTAATTTAAGATGATTTATTAAATAAATTTATACCCATGCTTGTATTTTTACAAAACAATTAAAATAATTCTTATTTTTGTTTCCCGAACGAGTTACTTTTTAACTTTAAAAAAAATTGAAAGGAATATTTGTTTGAATGTGTACGGAATGAATAGTAGATTATTTTATCATGACTACTCAATTTTTTAAATATTACTTTTTAATGATAAAATATTATTTATAAATAAAATTATTATCAAAATAATTGTGAACCTTTTGTTTTAAAAAGTAAAATACATATTTTCTTTAAGAAATTTCCTAAGTGATCTTCAAAAATCATTTTCTATCTAAGATGAAATCCTTTGATGTCCCTTAAGATTTAATAGGGATATTATCTAAGGATATTATCCTTATTCTTTCTATGTATGTTTTATTTTTATAATGAAAAGAATTTTATAAAACGTGTTCCTTTTTCCATGAGTTATGGTATGATGAAATAATGAATTTTTATGAAACTCATTTCTTTTCCATCGGTTATGCTGAGAAAAAATATTTATGAAACCCATGTATTTTCATTATTTATGATATAATTAATTTTTTATGATATTGTGTAACATCTATCTATGGTTTTAATTATGTGAAAATGGTTTTGTTATAACCAAGGATGGTGGTTACATTATAACCAAGGACAACAGTTACATTGAAGCTAAGGATGGTGGTCTTGTTATAACCATGGACAGGTGGGACCTATATCTACCTCCACTGCATTAGGTAAGACTTGATATCTTTTTAGGTAAACATTATTATAATGGGTAATAAAACTAGTTTAGTAAGTTACTTTGTCCACTATGATAGTCTTGGAAGTGGACCTTGACTACTAAGATGGTTTGGGGAGTAAACCTATTCCACTAGGATATTTTTGTCATTGAGCCTTGAATACAAGAGAAATAATTTTCTATACTTATGTGTATGCCACAAATCTATGTATAATGCCAATTTTATTCCCTCAAGGCTCGTTTTCTTTTATTCCATTATTAATCATGTCTTATGAACTGCCAATATTTAATCCCTGACTTGTGTTTGTGATCTGTGATATGTAGGGTATGGTTTTCAAATGATGTTATATTTTTTTCAAACCATTATACACATGTTATTTATATCTCTCATATTTACCCTTACTAAGAATCTAATATCACTCTTTCCTATGTTTATTTTCCCCAGGTTATGAAGAAAGGTATTGTCTATGATTTGTATGAGAAGGGTTATAGTTATGAAGAACTTAGTGGGAAATAATGAAGTTCATATATGAACCATTTTTTTATGTATCCAAGTTTCCAAAGGCACTAGACCTATATGATTCTAGTGAGGATTGTTATATTATATATTGAATATTAATCTGTTAATATTTAATATATGTATGAGAAATGTGTGTCATTATATTTATACCTGTGATCAAATGTCTGGCCACAAGCCCTGTAGGTATTTCTATGCATTCAGTTGGTTGTTCATCACCACCTCTAGAGAAAAAAACCATCTCTACAAAATGGTTGGTGTATTTCAACATTGAGTGATTTCCTTTCTTCAAAAATATTAACTCTATATACTTTTATATCATCAAAGACTTTGGGAAGAATTTTTGAAATAATATGGATTTGAAAACCTTCCAATACAATCCCATGTTCTCCTTTTACTATACTATATATTCCCACCACCTCTTGTTTTGAACCACAGCCTAAACATCATTCACTTCACCTTGATAGCCTCAGGTGAATCCAGGAACTCAAATACTTAGTATATTTTTTCAAACTAGTCCTCCACCACTTGGGGTTCATTTATACCCTTAAAGTACAAGGTTTTGTCATGTAGGAACTCTTGATATCGATCCCTAACTCCTAAAGCTCATGGATTCCCATAAACATCTTGGTTCTGAACCCAAGATATCATCTGATACATGGTATGAACTTCATGTACGATAGCCACTAAAATATTTTTATCTTCAGGAGGATTACCTTGAGAGAAATCTCTCATTTCACCCTCATATGGAACATGTGGAAGACATCTCATAGGCATGTTTCTACACACCAAAAACAAAATAAAACAATCAGATAATGAAACAAACCTTAGTTTCAACTAAAATATTAGAATTAGAAACTAATATCAAGATCAAAACTCAACATAGAATAGACACATCCCAACATCACATGCTAACTTGAGGCTTTTCATAGAAAGAGCTTTCTAGGAACTCACCACAACCTACCTCTCAAGTCCCAAAAATCCTATTTTTTGTCTACCAGACATCCTAAGATAAGGACACCTAAGGAAAACCCGTCCTCTAATGCCTATTTTAACAAACTAACCTAAGACTCCCTCTAGAATGGTACCGAAACAAAATTTTATGTTAACATGAAGGGAGTTCCTGATCCCCATGAGTTAGCGACTAGCACTCAGGAATCAAAAAACAAATAATGTAATGATTTTTTCTAACCTAAAATGATAAACATGGAACATATATACATAGAATAAATAAATAACTATAAAATATATGTTCTATAAATAAGAAAGATAGTGGTAGCAGTACAACAAAAAATAAGAAAGATAAAACCCTAAAGTAAAATTCCATAGAACTACCAAAAAGAAAGGATATAAATGACTATACACATTTACTCCATGTAATATGTGTTAAATTCACCACTGTCTCTATAACATCCCAAGATTTCATAGTAATTTATTTTCTTTAAAGTAATTCAATAGCTTGCGCTACAAGGAACACTGAGTTCGAGCGTACCATGACTTACCAAACTAGTCGTTCAAAAAGCGGTTATAAATAGTATTAAATGAATTTTGAATTTTTTGTACTCAATATAATTTTAGAATCCATATTATGTGTTTCTTAGACATAATATAAGAACAAATTAATTTTTTTAGATAAAAGAAGTATTTTTTTTAAAATGCAATTTTACCACCTTTTAAGGGCGAACCATTTTTAAAACCAATATTTTACACTTTTATAGAATCAATTTAATTTAATTAAATTATTCTTTAGAATCAATACATAGAAATTTATTTTGGATAAAGTTTTTATACTTTTCTAATAACATTCATATTTTGATGAATAGTGCAAAATACTAAATTTTAATCGAAAACAACTTTTTTAATTGAAATAATTTATAGTGTTAAATTATGAATTTGAATGGTTTGGAGGTATAATAATATTATATTTCTATCATTTAATACAATTTAGGTCATTATATGTAATTTCACATTTAAATTTGACATAAACACATGTCAACCTATTGATAGTTTTTACTTCTTAGTAACTCGCTTTTTGGTTTTGACAATGGGAATTAATTTTAAATTAATTAATGAAACTTCTATGTTTTTAATTTGGTAAAATAGAATTAATTTTTGAATATAGAATATCAAAATTATATTAGGGTGAATTTTTGGTATTTTTCTAAAAACTTACAATTTTTGATAAATAGTGAAAAACATTGTGTTATTGTTTAAAAACAAACTTTTTATTTAAATAATTGTTTATTTTATTTATTTAAGTCAATATAGATACATAATACATTTATTAGTTTAATTTGATTCTTTGGATTCATTTTTTTAAATAAAATCAAATGTATAAAAGTTTATTGAACTTTTTACCGTCTTTTACCCACCTTCTAAGAGCATTTGAAATTTGCATAAAACATAATTTTACCGCTTCTGTGAGTTGAATTTCAAAAATAAAAGATACATGGTTGAAATCAGTAAGTAAAACGTGGTTCAATATGATGAAAATAATTTTTGGTGAATAGTAACTTTTGACTTTTATTTACCACGATTAAAAGTAAATAGGGTAATTAAAGGTAAAAATGATATTATAATTACACTAACACATGTACTAATTATATTGGATAAGTGTAATTAGACAAAAAACAACCTTAGGGATAAAATATAATCCTTTTGGTCCACTTGGATTAGATTAGGACATTTATTATAATTTTATTTAAAGAATAGTTAAAAGTGTTAAATTCAAAGTTTAATAACAAAACTATTTTTAATATAGGGTTATGCATAAGATAAATTCAACTATAAAAATTAATTATAAATATAAAAATATTTCCTACATAATTTTATTTTATTTATAATTTTTATACATTAAATAATTAAATTTATTTATGACACAATGATGATGCAGTAATTACCTTATTAATAGAAGATTAAAATAATTGATATTATAAATATCCAAATAAATATAATTTGAGACTTTTGAGGAATTAAAATAATTTTATATGTTAATATGACATGTTAGGGTTGATTAAATAATTTTTTTTCAAATTAATAATGTTGTTGTGATTTTCACAAAAACCAAATACTAAATAGTGTCAAAATAGACCTAAGTGAGTTTTTAAAACAAATACTATATTATTGGTTGATATAATATTCATAAAAATATAAGGTTTGGCCAAAGTGCTTAAATAATATTATATATGTCACTAATGAACCACTTGAGGTTCTCTTGTAAGTTTAGAGTAAGTTTATTAACCATATAGTGTAATAATACAAGAAGACACAGTAAAAGTTAAACTATTTAACTAATAGTTAAATCTAAAAGATATGGTTAATATGGTGACCTAAACTTGTCTAAAACCAATTGGTTGAGAGTATTTCGACCCATACTCACCTTATATTCGAAATAAATCAATTTGGATCCATTAGAAACCGAAAATTATTTGTAATAAAATAATATTTCAAGGTTTTCCTAAAGTGACCCTCACCTCTCTTATATAAAGGGTACTTTACCTTCCCTTAATTTCACACCACCAAATCCATTTGGCTTTTCCAACCCCTGCCCAAATATCCTTCCAACTACTTTCACTACATCCTAGAGTCCTTCATTTGATCAGAAAGCCAATTTAAGGAGCCCTTTTGATCAAATAAAAAGAAAGCACCCAAAGAAGAGGTAATAATTTCACCACCCTCTTTCAAGTTCTTTTATTCTTCCACTTCCTATTTATTTGTTGTTTACATAACAAAATAATTAATCCAGTGACTTATATATACTATGATGTTATTATAAATATGGTACAACCATATTCATTATTCTATCCATCCTATAAATGACAAAGTCACCATACGTGTGTACGTACGACTTACCGCCTCCACATCATGGTGTAGTTTGTTATTCAAAAACTTCATTATTTGGATGGGTATAATAATGAGTATAGTAGATGTAAATAATAAATATAACATGTTAATTATTCTTTATATATGATATACCATCCAATTATATACGATTTCACCATCAAAAGAACGATATTGTCGCTTGTGCGTACGTACGGCTTACCGTCTCCACGACGCGATGAGATGTCATTCCCCATCATAACCATTCTGGAATAATTTTAATTTGATGATTAAAAATAATTTTTAAAGACATGATATCATTATGTATATGAATCAAATACATCTTATCCATAACAAACATGACTTATGTAATAAAACATATAAAGGAAAATGAATCAGTTAACACCTGAAACAATGATACTTCTAAAATATTATTAACAAAGCAATATTAGAATATCATATATGATATCATATTTATGTATTTGGTTCTTTTATAATTTAATAAAAATTATTTAACTATTATACATGAGTTTAATGTACCCTCGAATAAGGAAAAGTACAGGGTAATGGGTTTTCATCTCACTTCTTATTCTTGTGATATTCATGTTATATATTGCCACTATTTCCTTTTGTGTGGTGTATGTGCTACCCATGATTGTATTATTTTTTTAATATAATTTAATTTATGGGTATTTAGGTCTTCATTTTATGAAACTTATTTCATGGGGTGTATGTTTCATAAGTTACCAAATCGGTAAGGGAATTTCAAATTTCGATTTCCACTCATTGGGCTTTATGCATACTTCATTGATTATTTTACTCCAAGATTATGTTTGGAATCACTATTTATTATTTATGTAGTAATTTACACTCCCCTGTCTGTGGATATACCTTTGATACACATAATCACTCCAATGATAAATTTACATTCCATTGATATGAAATGATAGTTTTTTAAGAAATTTTTTTTATAACAAAATCATGGTAGACAGTTTCCCCTTTTTCTATGGTTACAAAAAAATCCAAAAAAATAGTTTCTAATCATATTTCAAATAACTAGTTTCATTAGTAAAATTATAAATCATTTCATATCAAACTAAGCAGTTTAAATCAAACACACAAAGGATAAACATGCCAAGGATAACATAAAGTCAAGATAACTAGACGACTCGAGCCACAATCAATGTCTAGTGTGCACTAGAAAACCCTATAATTCATTCTTAAAGTATAGGGAGTATAGAAAAACACTAAATAGTAAACCCTCACAATGTTTCAAACAAGTAATATACATTACGCATCTACAACCTAGGAAGCGAGGAACACCCTATAATGTGAACCCCCTGCTAATACAGATGGATGAGGCCCATTATTACAACTTCCACCTAAGTAACCAAGGCTCCCATGTGTGGAAAACTTAAAATTAATTTCAAAGTTCTTTCACATTTAAGCAATGATTCTAAAAACCCCTTTATTATATCATAAACATGCTTCAAAAACCCATTTCTCCATCCATTTTACAATGCAATAAAAAATACATTTTCTTAAACCAAAATGAGGGAGAAAACATATTTTCTAAAAAAACATTTTTCATAAAAATATATAAATAAATCATTAAAATTTCTTAGAAAACTTTTTAGAAAATAAATAGAATTCAAGGTTCACCCATCATAGGCCAGAGACACAACCACCTGCCTCAAACTTAGGTAGCACACCAATCATGATGGGGTCCGCACACCAAGATCTTAAAGAAAACATAAGACAAATGAATAGAGTCCCTAAAATTGATTCTCAAAAATTAGAATCAAATTTCATAAGAAAAAATGGTTGGTGGATGTAATGTCCCGAGCCGACTTAAAACTAAACTAGTAGCTGGATCGGTCACCATATGATGTCAAGCGTGCCTTCCCATGTGCTAGAGGCTGCCGACTAGTAGTAAGGGTATAAGTAGGTGATAGTGGGAATACTATACCTTCATGAGCATATTATCATAGAGTTATATCACATAATAAATAATAGATAATTTTGGGAGAAGTAATAAATGAAATATAGAGCATTGTAATAATAATATCAACTAAATATAAATGGCCAATGCCAATATACAAAAGTTCATGCATGTCCACACGATGATACATAAAATAAAACAAAAGACTAACTCTATGAAACATGATACAGTAAAATACACAAATAAATAAAGGAAATAAAAGCCCTGAGGGAGAACTCCATGAGGATACTGAGCTCCAACTTAGTCTTGTGCTTCTAACTCCCAGGTACAATCAACTCCGCATAATCAATAATCCATGATCTTGCAAACATGAGGTTTTCCTGGGTACCCTGGTTTAATGGAACCTTGTGCAGGGTGTGAGATAAAATCCCAATATGCCACCACCAATGGTGTCTATGGCTAAATCCAGTCCATAAATATATGGTAAAGCAGTGTTTAGATATAAATAAATAATAAACAATGATGAAATAATAGATATTGGACTTCTCAGGTTCCTAAAGGACACCTGGCAGACCTATCTGCTTCGGATCATGGTCAGAATGAGGGTTTGTTCAGTAAATATATATATATATATATATATATATTATATTTATATATTTCATCCATAAGTATGTAATAAGTACATGTAGATGTAATTATCCATGAAAAGTGGAAGTGAAGTTGTTATATATAAGTGACGCATGTCACCCTGTGCGCCCGATTTCTACGCGCTGCAAACTCACATGACCAGTTTCTCAACACGTGTAACACCTACGTGCCCCAGTACTATTTTCTTTCTCATTTATTAATTTACCTTGGTATATGATCCTCTTTTCATTTTCAGATCCAATTCAGAGAGGGGGATTTTTTTGACACTTCATTCCATCAAAGAGTCTAAAAAATGAAAAAGGGAATCCCCTTTGAAAGAAAAGGGGGAAATACATGAAGAAAATCAAGGTTTGCAAATACATGAATTTTGGATCACTCTCATCTATCAAAATCACTTGTGACTCCCATTATAAATAAATAATTATATATATTTAAATAATTATTAAATTTATAATAAATTTACTTAAATGAGCATATAATCTCAAGAAAAAAGTACAAGCCCTGCATCTCATAATGAATTAGAGACATCATACTCAACACTCGAGATGATGGGTGTGTCGTCATGACAAAACCCGAAACAAGGGACGTGGTGTATCATGCCCACTATCCAAATACTTTCAATGTTGTGAGACATCATGTTCAACACTTGTTGTAATAGAGGATGAAATGTCTTTCCCAACAAAACACTTACCATCATTCCACATCAAATATCAAAAGAATAATCATATTTATAATAAAATCCATGATTCATTACCACTCATTCATTATATTCATCAGGACTAATTGTATAAAGGCATCACAGTTCACATATGTAATATCATAAGCATGTAGTAATAGGCGAGTCCTTACCACACATTATATTTCAATTAAATAAACTACTTTAATTAATTATTCAAGGTGATTCACTTCCATTTGATTCAATTAATCAAGCCAACCATCTTGAATCTATGTCATTTAACATTGACATGCCTTTAAAATAATCAAGTCATAATAACCCACTTAGAAACCGGTTAGTCTTTGAACAATTATAAGGAGGGAGAATACATTTTAGAATATCAATAGAGGCCATTTACTAAGCATTGCATATATTTAACAACAAACATAAAGTTGTAGGGGACACCAATTCCATGGATCTGTTAAAATATAAAACACAAATCACTATTTTTTTGTTTAGAAGACATCACACCTCAACTGAGGGGTTTTATTATATTTTCTAGAAAGGGAATTCAAACGAGTGGCCTTTTAGAAACCTCTACACCTAGGAACCCCCGGCCCATGAAGAGATCATCTAGATAAGCCTCAACCGGGAAGGAGTCATTGTTAGTTGAGATGACAGGGTGCCCCATGAGGTAACACCTCAATCAACGATGGTTAAAAACAGCAATCCATTAGCTAGGTGAAGTGTGCCCCTCTGCCCTCCCAGTGAGACACCTGGTGACCTGACAAGAAGAGTGGTACATGGGAGGCAGAAATTCCACCAATAGAGGGCTCCTAGGAATCAAACCCTAGACCTCATTAAAGATAGTTACTATGGCCCTCAACCACCCACCACTATGCCACCACCGAAAAGTTGGAGGGGTTTTATTATGAAACCTGAAATTTAAAAAAACAATTCATTTAGCTCAACCAAGAATCACATTCAAGAGTCCTAATTCAATTCCACAAAATAATCGTTATATGAGAGAACCAAATAAGGAAAATCAATTTACAAGGCTCAAAGAATCACTTAGAGGGTTCCAATTTCTAGTGTGAAATTCCCTACAAGAGAAATTCCATTTATAATCCAAGATGTATGATTAGAAGGAGTTTATGGCATTTAATCATTTAATTAAAAGGTGGAATTTTAATCCATCACACCTTGGGGTATCAATGATCAAGGTTGGAATCCTCTATTTACTTATCAAGGCTCAACGAGAGTAATACCTCATGTTTATAACAATTTAGAAATGATGAACTCGTTTTAGGGAAATGCGGGGAAAAGGTTGGTTCATAGAACAAAGGAAATATTTATAAATCAATGAAAAATTTAGAAAATATCTATAGAAAACCTATCATATACAAAGGAATATTTACTCATACAATATCAAGTCTTGATATGTTCTGGTTTGGATTAAATCAACGAAAAAGGCATCCACTCTGAAAATAGGGTGAATAAGATTGCACCAAAATAGTGCAATATATATGAAGTTAAACTTAAAAAGGAAGTAATATTAATTAATATCTTATCAATGAATATCTAATGTGGCTAACAAAACTCTAATATGACTTCGTATGAGGGAGATATTATCATGCCTAGAAGAGGGAGGAGGAGGAACCCATGGGAGTGAGGGAGATCCCCACATAGTTGGAGAAGGAGATAGAAAGAAGGAATTAGGTTTTAAGATCATTAAGGGGGAAATGGAAATTTTCACCTTCAAAAAATGGATCACATGGTTTGGCCGCATGGTTGGCCAAAACATGCACCAACTGTGTGGCACCCACTACTAAGGAACTGTGCCCCACACAGTTGTCCCGCATAGTTTGACCAACCATGTGCCAACCATGTGCCAAACAGTGCACACGAAATGCTTAAGTGGCACTAAGTGTATGGGGTAGGTGCATAGTTGGGAAATCGTTCATACACCGTATGACACATGTTGCTACTTTGAGCTAAGCCACAAGGTTTCACATGAGGGATGCATAGTTTCAGACAAACCATGCACCTAGATATGATCCTCCAAATCTTGAGTCTCTGGGCCCCAGTGCTCCCAAAACTCTGTGAGACACCTGTGGTACCTATTGAGCCTTATTCCAAGTCTAAAAACTCATTTCTAAACTATTCCAACCCATGGAATTATTTTCTGAATCTCGGTTCAATGAATTTCCCATACACCTAGCACCAAAATTCAAATTTCATTAGAATTCTACCTTGGCTCAAAACATAGTTCGTTACAACCTCCCCACCTTAGAAATTCTCAACCTGGAGAATCCTTGATAAAATAATGAAAACATCACCCAACCTAAAAGGTTCATCATGTATCATTAAAATGGTCATATTACATTACCAAATTCCCAATTTACCTCTAAGAATTAATTAAGTGTACGGAACTTAAGCTATCAAAACCCAAGACAATGCACATTTTCAGATTGAAACACTGAAATGGTGATTACCCAAACACGTTTAGCTAGAGACATGATAACTAAATATTTTCTTTAAACATCTGGTTGATGGTGCTCCCCACCATAGGTTTTAACATAAAAATGATTCAATTATGGTCCGTAGTACCTCCACCATAATATTTTCCTATAAATTATACTATAAGAGCTCTAACGATGCTCTTGGAATGATTCTGAATTGTCAAACAATCGATTCCCCACCGACCTTACTTAGCCAGGTCAATCCAACTTTTCATGAAGATCCCCAGCCAACACATACTATACTCGCCACCACTTGACAACATTCCAAAAAATTTTCTTCACCAACCATATTCTTTAAGACAAAAGAAAACAAGTTGATCCACCTCCAGATGATTATTATTAAAATACTTAACCTAGATTGTTGGTGTAAACAAAACTAAACTACAACACATTCTTCCAAGGCATCTCATGTTTACCATGACCTTGTTCGCATTAGCCCATACCTGACTTCTAGTGTTGTTCCCTAATCAAACCATCACCTGGCCATTTAATCTGTCATTCCTCAGTGTGAACAATGGTGTAACCCAGATCCAATACACTAAAATATTCACCCTTTAAACAACCCCTTTGATCCCAACAAATATTCTAGGATAACCAGAGATTCATTAAAATTAAGTCGAATAAACTAACCAAATGTAGTACATACTCCATTTTTATAAGTGAGACATTAGTATAAGGCCAAGACGTCTATATAAAATCATTTACTAATCCCAAAGAGGCATCCACCTGGAGTTAAAGTCATAGGAAAATGGATGGTTTCTATGAATCCATCCAAGTAATTCCTGTAAGAGAAATCATGTATCACTTAGGACTTACTATTACTCCATAAAAAACATGTGTCCACTGTACTACTCGGATAAAGCCTGTATATTGAAACAAAAGGACATTTAAAATTTTAGCTCTGTATATTACTAACAACCTTGTAGTGCATCAAGAAATTCATCAAGATAGGGGACATACTCATCACTAATAAAGAGTACACTAAGAGGATTTAAACGATCTTCAAAGGATCTGAGACAATCCTGCTACCTCTAGAGGAATTTCTCGGTATGGTTCCAGACCAACAATACACAAACTATGAAAGTAAAAGTAGTCTAACCATTATTGGTTGACTTATTTTGGAAGGATCTCGGCTTCACCCACACATGTTTCATTATTACTGATCACAATGCCTTTACAACCATTGGAATCCTATGACTACTCAACCTTAACCACTAAAGTCTATCCATGACTGACAGTGTTTCTCAAAGGTTTCATACATATACAACCACATAAACATTGTGCTGCTAAGAAAGAACTGAAATGTTTCAAGACTGACCATCTTATAATAATTTGATAACAACATTGGACATTTTCAAATGGTATTCCTAAGTTTTGTCCCTTCTACCTAGAAGGACACATATTCACTAGAACTGAAGTGATTTCACCCAACTTAGGAGTGTCCTAATCATCAATTGGATATATAGACTAGCCTATCATAAGCACGCTATGTAATATTAATCTTAAACACACATTTCAATCTTCTCCAAGTCATGACCACAAATGTCGTAGCATTTGGAATAAAAGCCAAAACCAACCAGACCAGCATGTCAAAACACCTTATCCTCTTGGAATACCATCCATAGAATTGGTATGAAATTGATTCCTTTAACACCCATGTCACTATACTTTGGAGATGACCTGAGAACATACTCAAAATATCAAGGATCAATGATTTTGCCAAACTCAACCAATTTTTTATACCATTTAGAAACTTGATGAGTTCTGCATATATGAAAGTAGACCACCCCAAAGTTTAGAAGAAAGACAAACATCCTTGACACTATCCATAGGTTTTCTATCCTATGCATCTAAGTATCGGGTGTTACTTATAAGATATTTATCTCAGAGTCATGTTTCCCCATACAACCATTAATTTGGATGACAACATACGAAGTCTTCCATCACCGAGGAAGAAGATAGGGTCACGTGATCTAACAAGAGGTCGACCATGCCCTTGGCATATATAAAATATAGAAAACAAGCATTACTTAATACTCATTCATACAAAAAATGTCACGGATATTAATTACCAACAAAGACACTAGAACGATACCATACATCAGAAATATCACCGCAGTTACAACACATTGAATCTCTAAGGGTGCTACTTACTTTGGGATTGAACATTAAAAAATCATGAGTATTTACCCTATCATTAGGTCATTCCAAATATATTTTACTAGGACCTATGCCTATCATTTAAAACCTTGCTAAAAAGGAAAAAGGCCTATGGAAAATGGTCAAGTTTTCATTCCAAGGAAATTCAAAGATATATTTAAACTACCCTTACATGAGGGTTTAAACAGAGGATACCACCTAAGGTTCTATTTTGAGTCATCACAATGTTTCACATTCAATATTTAAACATATAAAATATTTAAAAATAACATCATGTTACAATTATAAAACAAAAGCACTTGGTACCTGATTTAACTAATGCATCAAAGAAAAATAGGTAAGTCTTATTAAAATTTCTTTTTGAACATTAATAATTTATTGAAATCCCATGATAATTAGGAAATTTATTATATAAATTCCTTTTAATATATAAGATGACCTATGAGGGTCCCTCTAATAAAACTTGGGTTCATCGGAATGCAACCCAATAGTAGTTTCTAAATCACTAAATCATCAAAAAACCCATACAGGGTTATCTCATAAGAAACATTTCCGAACTGACCCACTTAGGTCCATTAGTTCATTTTAGAATTTAATCATAAGTATCTTCAGGCTTTTGTGATAGAGTCACAAGATTTTATAGAGGTGACCATCAACAGTCTAGATTTTAAAACTACCCTTAATGGGTTTTATATGAAAATCTTAAATACCATAATCGACCTACTAGGGTAGAGTCATGTAAGAGGTACATAAGGAACCCAAATCATTTTAGATCAAAATTAAAAAACTTTTACATTTATAACCATTTCAAAATATGACATGCTCTTATATAATAGTTTTATCCTATGGGTTTCCATCTCCAATTTATAAAGCACCCACACACTTTATAGATTATAAACTATCTCACATATAATAAAAACCCATTAACTTTAACACTTTAACATTAGAATCATTTTCATTTTAACAATGCTTTCTAAATATATAAAAATCTCAAAATATGGTTTGAGTACTCTGGTTACCTTTCAACAATTATAAGGCACCCATGCACCTCAAAACTGGAAACTGGTTCCCATTTAATCGAAAATAATATGTACAGACCATATAACAAATTATATATATAAATCATAATTAGGAATTTTATCAAAATCATTAAACACATAGGAACATTTCATTAATAACGTAACATGATACAAGACATGTTAAATATTTAGGTTGCTTAGCATATAATATAACGACCCATACTTTAAATACATTGTTATTACTTCAGAATTGAAGCACACTTATTACAACATATAAAAAAACCAAGAAACGACCGTATAGGTATAGTGTCTTTAGAAACTGGGAAACATAAACAACTGGTTCATAAAGCATCTACTTTGCCTCCCATTTATTTCATCATATCTAGAGTCCCTTTTTGGAATATTCTACTTAATAACCTTCTTCCTGACCTGGGGAAATAAAACATACAAAAGGGTGAGCTCAAATGCTCAGTAAGGGTAGACAAAAGAAATATCAATCACATCATAAGAACATAACTTTTGGAAATCTTAACCTGCAAAAGAGATCATAATTTCATATCATGGGATAAATCATAGTAGTGAAATGTAATCCCAATAATCATAACATAAAACATGAAACTTTGTGGAATACACACATAATCATAGAGAATCATTTCTTATTAGTCAAGACTCATTTCCAAGACTATCTTAGTGGACAAAGTCCATTTCTGAACCGAGTTACCCTCATTTCAGTCCTGCTTCACTGAACCGGTATAACCTACCGTTCCAGCCATGCCTATCTCATGAGATATAAAATCTTTACCCAATGCATTGGAGGGAGATATAGGTCCCACCCATCTCATGATGATACCATTCTTATGTGTGCCACAAAATAATAAACCATACATCATAGCATAACCCATGTAATAAAAATGGGAATCTTAAACATCATGACATCATAAAACAATTCATATAAGAATAAAGGAATTCATAAAAATATTTCCATCACAACATAATCATGTAAATGTAATAATAGGGATAGAAACAGAACCCTATATTATCTTAGATGGAAAATAATTTTTATAAAACACTTGAACTTCATTCTTGAGAAAATATCCTTTCTGTTCAAAAACACCTTTCCTTTCTTAACATGTCGTACAATTATAAACTAAAAGAAGTTGATTAAAAATAAACTTGAAAACTTGTAAAGGAAGCTTCTTGGAAATAATGTTTTAAAAATCCATTCATGTCGTATAAGTTAAAATAAATCATTCTTCTCGTACTTTTGTCGGAAAAGTCAAATAAAGTACCTCGTACGAAAAATGACAAAAGATTCCTTTCATATCTTTTACTAAAAACTCACCGAAGGGTAAAATATGATTTAAAAAAATTATAGTTGGATGGAAATAATATTACATATTTAGAAAACATGGATGTGGATGATAAAATACACCCCAGTAAATACCAAAGTATAAACAATCTCGGATAAAAATGAGATTGTTATATTTTCCTTACCTTAGGTATGATATGCTTTGTACGTGTCCGAACCTCCTGTATAATGATTTAAATAATGTTATTGACTTATTAAAGAATCATAATTATTGTTATGATATCATATATGGTCATATTCTTAGCTTCTTAGTAGTAATATTTCATTGCTACTTGTTATTCGGGTGTTTATAACTTTTTGTTCTTATGCGTGTTTTGTCGAATAAATTCTTATTCTTATTTTTAGGTTATAGATACCTCATTTCCAGAATGGTATTAGTATAATATATATCATATTAATTCATTCAATTCATTTATATAATCATTATGAAATGAAGATCATGTAGAACGAGTCGCATCACATCGTGGAGACGGTATTCCGTACGTACGCACGAGTGATGATATCGTTCCTATGATCGTGGAATTGTATTGGAATGTATGTATACTATTTCAGAATCGGTATCACTTTATAATAGTCATATATAGTCATTATTTACACCATTATACCCATCCAAATAAGGTGGTGGTGGAAAATAGATTACACCACGGCGTGGAGACGGTATTCCGTACGTACGCACACGTGGTGATTTCTTTTTCCGTAGGATGGATAGATGGTGAAATAGGGTTGTTTAATACTTATAATAATATATCAGTATATTAGTGATACTGATGTTATTACTTCATAATGAAACAACTAAAGAAGAATAAGTGGAAGAAGAAATAAGATGAAAGAATCGGTAACGGACATTACCTCTTCTTTGAAGTGCTTCTTTGAGACCTCCTTTTAGGGCACTAAAATAGGTCTTTGAAGAATACCAGAACCTCTAGGATGTATCTAGGAAAGTGGAGAGGAGAAAGTGGCAGGGTTTGGCCGATCTTGAAGGCTCAAAGTGGTGTGAGGAAGAGAGGGAGGAGGTGCCCTTTTATAAGGGAGGAGAGGGGCACCTTTGGAATAACTAAAAATATTATTTTATTATAAATTCAAGTTCGGTTTTAAATAGCTCCAAATTGATTTATTTCGAGGCTAAGGTGGGGATGGATCGAAATCCTCTCATACAATAGAATTTAGACAAGTTTAGGTTCCTATTTTAACCTTATCATTTAGATTTAACATTAAGTTAAATAATTTTACTTTTACCGTGTCTTCTTGTGTTCTTATACTATAAGGTTAATAAACTTACTATAAGCAGCCAAACGAACCCCAAGTTGTTTATTATTAATATATATAACCTTATATAAGTCATTTTTTTGAACCTTAGATTTTTAGGAATAAAATAACAATTACTAATATAATATTTGTTTTAAAAACTATTTTATGTCAATTTTGACACTATTTAGTAATTAATTTTTGTGAAAATCATAACAGAATGATTAGTTCAATAAAAGTTAATTAAATCAATAAAAACATGTCATATTAATCTAGAAAATTAGTGTAATTCATAAAAAGTGTCAAATTACATTTATTTTGGTGTTTATAACATCAATTATGTCAATATTTCATTAATAAGATAATTACTGCATCATCTTTGTGTCATAAATAAATTAAATTATTTAATGTATAAAAATTAAAAATAAAATACCATTATGTATGAAATCTTTTTATCTTTCTAATGAATATTTATAGTGGAATTTATCTTATGTATAACCCCATATTAAAAATTATTTACTTATTAAACTTTGATTTTAACTATTTTAACCCTTCTTTAAATAAATTAATAATAAATATCCTAATCTAATCCAAGTGGGCCTAAATGGTCATATTTTATTCCTAAGTTTGTTTTTGGTCGAATTAAACTTATCCAATAGAATTAGGACATGTGTTAGGGTAATAATAATATCATTTTTACCCTTAATTACCCTATTTACTTTTAACCGTGGTAAAAAAAATAAAAAGTTACTATTCACCAAAAAATTATTTTCATCTCATTGAACCAAATTTTACATACTGACATCAACCGTGTCTCTCGGATTTTTGAAATTCCACTCATAGAAGCGGTAAAATTAAGTTTTATGAAAAATTCAGTTTTTTAACTATCACTTAGTGGTTTCACTATTCATCAAAAATTGAAAGTTTTCAGAAAAATACCAAAATTTTACCCTAGGCTAATTTCGATATTACGAATCCAAAAATGAAGTCCATTTTGAAAAATAAAATTTAAAAATTTTCAAAAATTGGTTATTACTATTCATAACGGCTAGTTTTAATAATATTTTAATAGTATATCGTTGTTTAGTGAAACTCGGTATTGCGTACGACGCAAGCTATTGAGGAAGCTCATGATTTCGTGTAAAGCAAGACAAGAAAGTGTTGTGTGTAGAAAAAGATTCCTTTGATGATTTATATAACATAAAAGTCTCGGGTGTTACATATAATCAGCTAATAATGGAAGTAGATTAACATGATAAATAAATCTCCCAAGCATGTTATAAAAATAGACATGATACCTAAAAAGGTATAAAACTAAGCTTATCACCAATATTCCTAACATGGTATACAATAGCCATGTTAAAAACCACACAAGGGACATCATCACAATCATTAGGCAGCCTACAAATACAACTACATGGAATGAAACAATTATGAAATGTGAATTTACATGTGCTTATAATGATGAGTATAATGTTACATCATTTCCATACTAGAATAAGAGTAAAATACCATAAATTTTATAAATCAATACGCAGAAAAAATTACACATGTTACTCGAGGTGAAATCATACTCAACTGTAATAGAAAACGGCACGAACAAAAACTCCATACCTGGCTATTTACGAAGAACCAACACATTTCTAGTCTCCTGACTACCAGCCCCAAATAGTAAGACCAAGGAAAAAAGAACTACCTTTGATACCACATTTTAATGTCCCGACCTAAATAACTACTAAACCGGCAATCAAACTAGTCGCAACATGATCTCTAGTGTGCCTCCTCAAATGTCATAGGTTGCTGAATAGCAGAGAGGTTCTAAGGAGGTAATATTGGACAGACTATACCCATCATGATCAAAGTAGCACAAAGGTATATCAGATAAAACAACTAATAGCAGTGGAAGTAGTAATAAATTAAAGATAGAGCAGCAGAATAATAATATAAACTGAATATAAATTGCCAACACCAATATACAATAATGAATTCATGTCCATATAATGATACATAAACCAAAAAAACTCATAGCATGAAACATTATATAGTTCAATACAAGAATAAATAAAGGAAATAAAATTCCTAAGGGGGAACTCCATGAGAATCATGAGATCCGACTTATTCATGTTCTTCTACAACCTAGGTATAAGAAAGTCATCATAATTAATAATCTATGGTCCTTTGAACATGGGTTTTTCTTGGGTAACTGAGTGAAATGGAAGCCCACATAGGGTGTGAGATAAAATCCCAGTTCCTTTATAAAAACTCTTTAATTTCATCTAACACTCCCTAAACCCATAGTACAGCCTCTTAAACATTAAAAATAGAGTGTGACTTAACCAGGATCTTATATGGAAGGTTCATAGAAAACCCTAGGTAGTCACGTATGATAGGGAGACAAGGGAAAATATAATATTCTAGAGAATGAAGTATAATCCCATCTACCTACTCAAACATTATCAATTCACTAAATATATACTAGTCATATGGATAAACACATCACAAATTATTTACCCTGATGTATAATACCATCACATTCCCCTTATCCAAATCACATCATATTCCATTTTTTTATGCACGACCTTCTATTCCTTAAATCTTTCTCAATTGATTATACATATTTCAAATTCATCATATAAAAGGAAAAATCCCATCTTGGTAAAACTAAACCAATGACAGGATCAAAAATATTCCCAACCACCTATAATTAAATTATCCCAAATTCTTTAATAAAAATGTATCAAAGTATAAAGGTTAAAATATTAGTTATATTATCAAACCACATGTAATAAAGAAATAAAACATAAAACATGCACCCCTAGTATACCAAATACGTAGTGTAAGACACTCAATGTGGTATACTTGGAAAGTCACCTGGAACAAAAAAATAATTTCATGTCTTATGAGTAAATTCTATATGTATATATGAAATCCTACCCACACTAATGTTAACATTTTTTACATCTTATAAAACTCCATGAAAAACATCAGTTAGGGATAACTCAAACTTCTGCAGTGATAGTTCAATTATTATTTCACTTATTATAATATATATAACAAATGTAAAATAATTATATAGTAGAGACTAACTTTTGTATAACATGATACAATTTTCTTATATTCATAAATTCTATTAATAATATACTAAAGAACATTCATAATCTCATATCTCATATCTCATATGAAATACTGTTTCAATGCCTTAAATTTTTTCATTTTAGGGTTTTTTTAAACTCGTTAAATTTTGATGTAATTCATATCATATCTCTATGTGACCATATAATAAAATCATCCCATTAAACACTTTTAATGGGTAATATATATGAATAAACCAAATTTGAATAATGGTGGGACGTGTGAATCTTATTACTAATGGTCATCCCCTTAGACATAGTATTCAAACTACTTTAATGTGCGTCTCTAAGAATTAGGACATTAGCATTCATTCATCACTGGATTCCTGAAATACTTGTGTTTGAGTCATTCATCTCAGAGAAATGGCTATTGAATTCTCTTTTCTACACATGTAGTAAAGCTCAAAATCAACAACTATAGGTACTCAACCCACCTGTGATGCATGAGATTAAGATCCCACTATTTGAAGATGTACTTGAAGATTTTGGGATCAGTGTACACCAACAAATTCTCTCCCAGAAGATAGTGTTTCGAACGACATAAGGCGTGAATAATAGTAGTGAGCTCGAGGTCAAGCGTTGGGTAATTACACTCATGAGGCCTCAACTAATGATACCTATATGTGATGACTCACTCATCTTGCATTAGAATAGCTCCAAACCTAATACATGGGGCTTCAAAATATATAGTATATCACTTTCCTAGTTCTTGATGAATCTGTATCAATGCTGAAGTCAGTCTTACCTACAACTGTTGAAATCCTACTTTACAATCTTCTAACCATATTAATTTAACACCATTATTTTTCAAGCCTATAATTTGCACTACAATGCATGATAAATCCTAGATTAAGTGTTTCTAATATTCAGCTAGCCCTAAGAAACTCTAAATTTCAACCACTTTCTTAGGATGATCCTAGGAAACTATCATTCTCACCTTCTCTGGGTCTACTAAAAATCCTGACTCCAAGATAATGTGACCCACGAAGTAGACTTCATCTATCCATAAGTTGAAATTACTTAGATTAGCCAAGATGTGGTGCTCTCTCGGTGTATTTAGCATGATCTGAAGAAGGTTGGAATAGTTGTGTCTAGAGTTTGAATACACTAAGATATCTTCATCAAAGACAACCACTAATGAATCTAGATATTGGTGGAAGACCCTATTTATAAGTACCATGAAGACTACAGGTGAATTCGTGAGTCCGAATAGCATAACAAGATACTAATATAGACCATACCTACTCCTGAATATTTTTTGCGGTATGTATGAAGTCATAAGATGAACTAGATGATATCTCATCCTTAGATATATCTTTGAAAACACTTTTTCTCCTAATAGATGATCAAAAAGATATTCCATTCTAGGTATTGGATACCTGTTCTTGACCATGATCTGATTCAAATGACGGTAATCCATGCAGAGTCTAAGGGTATCATCTTCCCTCTTGGAAAAAAGGATCGATGAACCCCAAGGAAAAGTACTAGGGTGTACGAATCCTTTATCCTATAGATTCTCCAATTTCTTCTTGATCTTCATAAGCTCCTTAGGTTCCATCCTATAAGGATGAATGGTCACTAGTTATGCTCTTGGGGCTAGATCAATAGTAATCACTAACTCTCACACTAAAGGTAATCCAAATAATTTTTTTGTAAAAACAACTCTGAAATTCTCCATTGTAGGAGGAAAAACAATGGGTCATAACCCATGATCATCGAGGTAAAGACTGGGGATTTGATTTTTCACATTACCCAGCCTCTTCTTCTCGAGTCCTGCCTATGTCGCACTGACTTGTCATTCACCCTTATGCATGTACCTACCACCCTCCAGTGATGTAAATATCACCCTCCAATGATAAGATTCAATATGGCATCGAAATGGAACTAACCTATCAATCCTAATGATTACATAAAATCCTATCATATTGAGCATGAAGATATTACACATGAAATGTTGACTGCCTATCTCAAGGGGACAATCCTTACAATAGTGAACACCCTCTGAATGGATTCCTAATGGGGTGTCTAGAAGCATAATACCATAGAGGAGATTGATCACAATGCCCAGGCTCTCAATGATTTCTTCAGATATAAATGAGTGAGATGTGCCTGTGTCAAATAAAAAATACATCAAATTTGAGGCTACTAGAATAGTACCAAGTATAGTAAAATTTATTGCACTATACTCCATAGGCATAGGTTGGAATACATGAAACTATAACGTACTTAAGCCCTGGGTTAATTCCTGACTACCATGAGCAGGCCCTCTCTATAGGCACTGAGAATCATAAGTTAGAATACCTCTTCCTTGACTACCACCTTGACCTGATCAACCGGTGGTATTCCAGCCGCATGCCTAATGTGATCATACTGGTCCCTCTCCTGAATGATGAGTTGGTGAAATCTCCGCACATTGGGAACTAGAGGGAAATTTCTATTTAAATTTTGAATATGGACTATCCTACCATAGCATCTTCACTCGAATAGATCACGCGATCACTAAGATTTTTTTGTCCCATATATCCCTCACTAGTGACATGTTATAAATCTATCTTTGTGATGATCCTGACCACTTCTACCCCCATGATAAACCTCGAAGCATCTCTTTCACCCAGAAGATGAACCATTGATAGCTCTAGGTGTCAAACTTCTTAGACTCACACCTTTAGCTTCCCTCCAGTTCTGCTCTATAATTAGGTCTTGGTTGATAATTTTTTGAATGGTTATCAACCTAAACATGTTAACCTATGATCGAATGGCATAAATCATCCCATCCTTGAATAACATGGAAGTCATAAGATCATCAGAAGGTAGAGTAGTATTGAATCATTACAGTTATGTGAAACAATCAGAGTATTCCATAACTCACATAATCCCCTAATACAGGATCATGAATTCTCTAGCTCTATCATCCCTCAAAGTTAGGGGAAAGAAGTAGTCATAAAAGATGGTTTGAAATTCACCTAGGACATGTCACGATATCGGTCCTCCTGGGTGATAAAATCTCACCACCGTTTGGAATAATCATGAAGAATATACAAATATAGCTTGACCCTCTTCTTTGGAGTCATCTATAGATGATTTAATATATAAAGGATTACATTGAGAAAATACTTTGCAGCTTGTAGTCCAACATCCCCTAAGAATGTGGGAGGATGTTTCTGTTCAAACTTGAGAGTCAACTCTTCCATGCTCGGGGCAGGTTGAAATACACCTTTCATCAACTAAAAAATACTTATTAAACCCTCATGGAATCGTATGTTGCTTCCCATATCAGATATAGGAAGAGGTTTCATAGGTGGTAGTGTAATAGGAATCACTGGAGAATCAGGACCCTCCACCCTAGGAGAATGATCGTTGCCACCTTTAGGGTGTACAATAGGAGGACATCATGGTAGCATGACACTACAATGCCAAATGCATGCCTCATAACATATTTAAACAATTTAGAAGATTTCATTTAAGAAACTAGGACAGGTACTAAAAACTTCTTATATATATCACGCCTCTCTGCCTACTTCAAAAGATATGTATTGATGGTAAAAAGAAACAATAATATTCCATAATAATGATCATAGATATCCCACTACCCACTGCTAAGGAAAAGTTCAGGTATGAGTCTCTATTTCATACAAATATAAGATGGTTGTTTTCAATTTAAAAATAAAATTCAATTTAAATTTGTTCTATTTTAAACCTTGAAATCACTTAGAATGGTGGAATCAGATGGTTTTCCATTTTCTAATCCATAAGGGACAATACTCTATATGAATCAAAACATGGAATTCACTTGACCTACACCATAACACGTTCTAGATCATGTGAACAATGTCCCATAGCTAAACAGTTCATAATTGACTACTTATGGTGTCTTCTTTAACCTATTCATGAAAACACTGTTAGAATAAGGTAGGCACTTTAAGTATCAATTATGTTTTCCAATCCCTATAACAAGTTTGAACAAAAACAAATATATATCCAAGGCACAAATAATATGAACAGGAAATGCACACTAAAAATTTAACATGACATGGAAAAATGTATGGAATATTAGTCCTAATGTTCCAAATAATGATTCATGGTCTAATGCAATGCCCTCATTTTATTGATCCTGGTAAAGAAATTTCATTTCAATCACATCAATATCAATAACATCATAAATCAAGTGTTTCACCCAATGACGAACTCATATCAAATATAAATAGAATAATCAATAACATCAATTTTTTATCCCTAGAAATTTGGGTTTCTCCTGTACGTGGGTTATCTACATCCAAGTATTGGATCAATTGAATGTCCATTTAACTCATAGTCACCTATATAATACCCAAAAAGTAAGACAAAGGAAATACTTTTCCTCTGATACCACTTTGTAACGTCTCGACCCGGGATCCACTTAACCTGTGCCCTATGTCAGTGGGTCAAATAGACTCAAGTTCACCTCCCTATATGTTGGAGGCTTCCGACTAGAAGCGAGGGTGTAAAGGTTGTATATTGGGGAGACTATACACTCATGTAAGAGTAGCACATTAGATAGAACAAAGAACAATCGATAGTGGAAGTAGAATATAAATAAACAGAATCAATTAACTGCAGAATCGTACATAGATAATTGGATAAAAAAGTAATTAAAGATAATAAAATGAACAATGGATAATATAATTAAAATCCTTGAAACTATTCTCGTTCCTCTACTCCTAAGATCCAAATAAAGGTAAATCATATCAAAGACTAGTAGAAGGGTGCTTTCCCTTATCAGTACCTTAAAACAGATAATATTCTCAGGTATTAATGGCATCTCACGTAGGGAGTGAGATAAAAATATCATAAATCCACCACCAATGGTGTCTACGTGTAATCCAAGTAGTGATCATAACTAAACAGTGTATAGGTATAATAGAATAAGTAAAGTGATGTTGAAATAATTAACCAGGCCACTCAGGTTCCTAAGGGACACCTGACGGCTCTACCTTCTTCAGCTCATTATGGGAAGAAATGTATGAATAGTGACTATATATATAGTAGTAATGTATATATATATATATATATTATTTATATATATTTCATACACCTATTCAAACCAAGTACGTGAGAATGTAAGTGTCTATATGCTTCAAATACTAGTTATTGGATGGACGTGGGTGTAACTCGGACATATATGACCAATCTAATGGGCCTATATGCTCATGCAATAGGGTACATTCCCGACATACCAATAGAGTGAGAGACGTCATGCGTCAACACTCGAGGTGGTGAGTGATCCATCATGGAATCACTCTAGTCATGGAACATGGTGCATAAAGACCAATGCACATATATTATCATCGGTTCAAGATTCCATACTCCGCACAAGATGTAAGGGAGTGTGATTATGCGCCATACTCAATGGTCCCTTACCATCGTACAAAACCTCTATAAATGTGTAATATACATATTAATGACATGGGTAATTACCTTCCAACTATCTATTTTATCTATCCCATATATATATAATAGGCATAATCATTTATAATATAATACATAAGGCATACCCTCTTATTCATTTCATTCCACTTAAAACATTACAATTCTAGTGAAGCATTCTATAAGGCATAAACAAGGGTCTTATTCTTACCATCCCTTGGGTTCATTCCATTTAAAACCAATTGATTCATTAATGGTAAGTAATCTATCATGCTTAATCCAACCTATGTGATCAATTCCATTTAACTCATCTAATTCATTAAAATCCAATACATGGTCATATATAATATCCTCTAGGATATTACAGACATGCTCTGTCTATCCATTTGTCTATGGATGGTATGTTGTACTCTACCTAACCTGAGTCCACATCACCACTTGAAGACTCTTCAAGAATCTGGAAGTAAGACTAGGATCCCTCCCTTAGACATTGGAAGAGGGAACCCCTTTCAACCTCACGATCTAATATACATATATCTTACCCAAATATTTAACCATGGTGGTGTCCCTAATTAGAGTAAATGATATGATTTCATCAACTGATTAATCACCACCAAGATAGCAATCTTTCCTTGGGAAGTATGTGGTAATCTGATAAAGAATTCCATGGACACCTCATCGCATTTCAAACCGAGCATTGAAAGGGATTAAGGAAATCTCTAAGGCTATGGGTGTTATGCCTTTATTTTAAGAACAGTTTAATAGTAGGATACATAATAAGCAATGTATTTCTTTTTACCAGGTCACTAGAAAGGCCATATTTTTTCATAATACATATTCATAGTGCCATGGTGGATGGCTCACAAAGAACTATGAAAATCATAAAAAATTGAATTCCTCGTAGATGGTGGTATGAAAAACTGATTCTTGAATTAGATTATCCCATCTAAAAGGATAGACCAGCCAGAAATTGTCTCCCCACTATAAAATGTTTCCCTAATTCCTATAAACTTTTAATCCTACTAATTACCAAGTACAATAGTCACAATGAGGGGTGTTAATAACTAAACACTGATCAAAACCATACATGAACCATCATCAAATGAATCCATATGAAACAAAGAAAAAATGACCATATTGATTCACCCCTCCTTAGATTCCTAGATAGGCTGAGAAGGAAAATTTTATCTTAGGAAATCATCAATAGTGTTCCCATTCCCATGAGTATAGAAAATGTCAACGTCAAAGTTCTAGAGGTATTCCACCCACCACATATTTCTAATATTCAAGTTACTATGATAAAATATATAGATCATACTCTTATGATTAGAAAAGACCATGTACCTCATCCCTAAAAGTTAGTTTCACCAATACTTAAGAACATTCATAACAATGGAAAGCTCAAAATAATTAGTGGATAAATTTTCCTCATGGAGTTGAAAATGATGAGATTATTAGGCCATAACATGATAATCCTACATAATCACACAACCAAGAGCATCACCAGAAGATTCAAAATATTATGCATAATTCTTAATAGGCTCAGAAAATATCAAAATAGAATTTTATTTGAGAAGCCTCTTCAACTCATAAAAATAATTCTTACACTTATCATACTAAGTTAACTTCATTGTTTTATTTGTAAGATCAATAAAGGGTAATGAAAAATTTGATAAATCCTTGATGAACAACCAATAATATCCATCTATACCTAGGAATCCCTATATCTCAAAAACATTTCATGGATCATCCCATGAAAAAAACTCCGCCTTCCCAGGATCGACTGATAGGTCACTTTCATAAATAACATTCCCCGAGAACATCACTTCTTGGATCAAGAAATTTCATTTAAAAGGATTACTATAAAATCCATATCTTCTCAGTATTTTCAAAATTTTATTTAGATAGTACTCATTCTCATTTTCAGATCTCAAATAAACCAAGATATCGTCTATGGACATAATGATAAAGGGGTTGATATACTAATGGAATACCCAGTTCATCAAATCCATGACAATTGTAGGAGTGTTTGATAGACAAAAATTCATTACAAGATATTCACATTGGACGCATATTATTCTAAAAGAAATATTTAGAATATCGTACTCCCAAACCCAATGATAGTCATATCTTTATCGAATTTTGATATTTTAAAACCACTTAACCCACTTTAACTGATCAAATAGGTCATCCACATGGGTAAATGGGTACATGTTATTAAAATTCACTCATTTAAACTTCTGATATTCCACACACAAACAAGTGAACCATCAACCTTCTTAGAAAAGAGCTTGGTGGCTACCCATGGTGAAACGTTAAGGAAAACAAAATATTTCTTTATCATATCATCCAACTAGTTGTAATCTATTTCTACTTTGTACGTAACATGTGATAAGAGAATATGGAAATTAGTTGCATACCTATAACTAGTTCAATCGATAACTCAATCTACCTATCTATAGGAGGACCAAAAAATTCCCCTAGTAAAACATTGAAAAATTATATGAAAAACAAGGTATTATCTCTAAGAGAAAAAAATTCATTTTCCTCAACTAAAACATAACATAACAACCTCTTGATCTTGGGGTGGGAAGGTCTTGCACTACCATACCATGGGTCTCAATCCCCCAAAACCCCTGAGAGCTCTCATCATTGGAAGGGAAAAAAACATGATAATGATAACAATAAATATTATTATGATGATTGAAAACCCAATCCATCCTAATGATGACATTGAATAGATCTAGATCATGAACTAATAAATCCAAGACTAACATTGTGTCAACTATCGAAAGGGTGTCTCATGAACAATGAAAATCATACACTTTCCCCTTTCCAAGATGATTCACTAGATCCATGATAAAGGACAAGAGCTACATCATAGGTTTCATAATTTTAATAAAATGGGTAGATATAAATGAGTGTGAGTCACCTATATCAAACAGAGAATTTTATATAGATGATGTAACAAAGAGTTTACCTCTCACTGTATTTGGGCTCACATCAACCTCTACTGAAAACTCATCCACAGTGATAAAGTGATTCACTCACAAGTTATATGGACGAAGACCTATGGACATTGAAGGATATGACTACACCAAATTGGACTATATAGTTGAAGATCCCTGGCTATAATGGGGTATATACTCAGCACCCACAAGCACTATAAACCTTCATGGGTCTATAAATAGAATGTTGGGTGTGTCCAACCTTTCCACACTTATAAAAATTTAGGGGAGAATCGGTATCAACTTTTGATAGTTATAATGAGTCCAACTACTGAGAAATACCTCCACCACCCTTCCAAATATCATGCCACTACCTCTCTATTCTATGTGTGCCACTGAAGCAGCCACTAGGTGGAAAAAAAGGGAGAGTATCCAATATTACCTGATATATCAATTTCTTCTATAATATCCCTATCAACTATGTCTGAATAAGAGGTAAGATTTATAATGTGTTTTGATATCTTTATATTTTATGAAATATTTTTTCAAATAAATTTAATTTCTCAGATATATTTTGTTACATGCCACATAAAGTTTTAACAAACCGTGGTATACTATTAATATATTTATTTAAACATGATAGTTATAACCCGGCCAAAAAATGGTGATATGAATAGTAATAAAAATATTTTTCAAATTAATTATAATGTATTTATAAAATGAAAACATATTGATAATAAAATTACTAAATTTTTAGTAAAGACGTTATATGTTTTGAAAATACTATTTTCCCAGAAAAGTTTTTTATTTATTTTTACTAACAAATAATAAAATTAATTTATGAAAATTTAAGAATATTTATTTGAAAAAATTAAATTCATATTTGGAATAAACATTAAAAAATTATCTTAGGGTAAATTTTAGATAATTTTCTAAAATGATTAATTTTTCAATGAATAGTTAAAAATACTCATTTTAATTTAAAATTGTCTTTTCATTTAAAGAATTTATGAAGTTACGTATCATTTATAAATTATTTAAAAGTAAAATGAGTTTATTTATGTTATTTTTAAACCAATTTAGGTTATTTGAATAAAATTAATGTTTAATTTTTATGTTAAAACTTTATATACATATGAAACGTTTCTCTTTGGAAAACTGGTTTTTATCGCGTGTATGGGTTTAATTTTAAATTAAAATTTTCCACTTCTGTGAATGGAATTATTAAAAATGGGTTACCTATTTAAAATTATAATAATTAATTTTATATAATAAGTTCAATTTAATTATTGGTCAAAATTAATAGTAAAAATAGTAAAAATCAATTATCATGGTAAAGGTTAAAATGTGTTTACTTGGGGTTAAACTCAACAGATAAGGTCTAAAATGACCTAAAAACTTATCCAAATCCTATTTTATGTAAATATTTAGACCTTATAACCAATAATTGTTTCTAACTATCCATTTTTAATTCCTTTGGAATCTTTAAAATGTGGGTACGCCTTTTTCTTTTTAAAAATTTCAAGTGTGTCCTCTCCCCCCTCATAAAAGGGCACCCACATTCCTCTCCTCTTCACTCTTTAAAAACCATTTCATTAAACCAATAAATACCCATATCACTTTATTAATTACCTTCCATCTATCTATTTTATCAATCCCAATATATATATAATAGGTATAATAATTTATAATAAAATACATAAGGCATAACCACATATTCATTTCATTCCACTTAAAACATTACAATTCAAGTGAAGCATTTTATAAGGCATAAACAATGGTCCCGATCTTACCATCCCTTCGGTTCATACCATTTAAAACCAATATATTCATTAATGGTAAGTAATACATCATGATTAATCCATCCTATGTGATCAATTCCATTTAACTAATCCAATTCATTAAAATATGGAAACACAATTTATAAGATCAAAGTGGTCACATAAAGGGTGAAACAGTCATTAAGGAACTTTCCTACTTGGGAAATTCCAACTATAAGAGGTAAAAGAACCTAATAGGTGGTTTGAATCATTTAAAACTTTTATAATTTTGGGAAAATTCAATTAAAATCATGGAAAGAATCTAATTAGGAGTTCAGGTCATTTGAGCCAATTTGACCAAAATGGACATTTTCACTTGGCACACCCATGGGGTGTCCACATAAGGTATGAACAACCTCTAAAATACCCAAAAATGATCCATTAACATGTATCTAGTCTAAAGGGTCAATTATACATTAATAACTTGATATAATCAGGATTCTTGGAAAAGGCTGACATCCGGCACAAGGACAAAAATATGAAATGACGAAACTCAAAGGAAAAATGATGTGAACACCTACCTCAAGGCCATGAGTGATTCCTTGCTCAATATTGGCCACATATTTGGAGTTGGTTAGAAGATATATAAGAAATGGTTCAATGCCTTAAAAATAGGGAAAATGATACTACACCTAAATAGCAGAACATATCTGAAGGAAAACTTATATAGAAGGTAAGAGACTATGGGAGATTACCGAGACGGATCCAATGCTTCTCATGGATCGAGGAACATACACTGAATGGATAAGTTTCTTCAATTCATATATTTAGATGATATTGAGCTTAAAGGGATAAAAAGAGGGGATTTGGTCTTCTAGAGGAATAAAAGTAAAAATGAATTAAGGTTTTAAGTTAAGTGAGGGGAAAAATGATCATTTCACCCCAAAATATAAAAGCACATTATTTAGGTGTACATTTTGAAAAATGTGTGGAAATTATTTTCTATTCACTTCTATAGAGGGGAACATTTTGTGGTTAGGTGCACAGTTTAACTAACCATTTGTAAATGGTAAAAATCAGTTATATCCCAAACCATAAACCAGTCGCACGGTCATGCGCCCTAGGTCACATGGTTATAGAAAAACCATGTGGCTCAGTCCCTTCTTCCTATTTCGAAGCTTCGAGATCCAAATGATCCTCAGAAACACCTGTGGATTACTTGTCTTGACTAGGACTCAAAATTAGGGCTGTTTAAGGAATTAAAATAGAAAAACTAACAATCTGAACCTTTGTTGAAAAAATAGGCCATTACAAGACCACTACTCTCTCGTCAATGATTCATGCTCCCAAGTCTCATGAGAATCTTATTTATGTCTCTATAACACATTGAACAATGGAATATTATTTCCATTAAATACTTTCCTCTAAGAATCAATGATATTTATTGGTTTCATTATAATAGAAATATTCAGCTCCAACTCAAAAAATGGGATGAATCGGGGTGGTTCTACAAGAGCTGAGATATATGGAAAACATCATGAATACCCATCAAATGAGCTAGATATTCAAACTGATAAGTAAACTAAACAAGTTTCAAAGTGATATCAAACACTCTGATATATCTTAGAGCTATCTTCTCTTATTTTTCAAGTCAACGGTCACCTAATAGAATATAAACAATCAAGAAATCCCAGTCTCCAATGGAAAAATTCAAGTTATAATGTCAATGATTTGTATACAATTTCAACCACGTGTAATATATAACCAAGTATTGATATATACTCTAAATCCTTTATATTATCTCCTAAATCAGACTTCTCCCCATAGGAGAGGTCTCACCCACCTCTTCCCAACAGAGAGGTGACCTGCGCAAGGTGAACATATAAAGCCTTGAAGGGAGCCATTCTGATCGATGACTGGTAGTTGTTATTATAAGTAAACTCAACCAGTCCCAAATGATTGTCCCATGATCCACCAAAATCCGAGATGTAGTCATATATCATATCCTCTAGGATATTAATATCATGCTCTATCTATCCATTTTTCTGTTGATGGTATGTTGTACTCAACCCAACCTGAGTCCTCATCACCACTTGGAGACTCCTCAAGAATCTGGAAGTAAGACCAGGATCCCTCTCTGAGACTTTGGAAGAGAGAACCTCTTTCAACCTCACGGTATTCTACACATATAACTTACCCAAATATTCAACCTTGGTGTTGTCCCGAATTACAGTAAATGATATGATTTCCCCATCTGCTCAATCACCACATAGATAGCATTCTTTCCTTGGGAAGTTTGTGGTAATCTCACAAAGAATTTGTAACATCCCAGGTAAATAAAGAACATGAAAGTTTTCATATTTGTTAATATTTGTGAATTATATATTAATTATACTTTAAAGGGGACTCTATGTTCAACGGTGTACCAAATACGCAATAATGGGTTTCTTTGAAATCTTACATTGCACACTAATAATATAATATTATTATTTTAAATGGTAGTTAATGCATAGCCATTGTGTTGGAGGGAATGAATAGAAGTAACTACAATATGATGATACATGTATGTTGAATAATTTACATTAATCCAATAAAATATAGAGGCTTAAAATAAGTAAAGAATTAGATTTTAAGCATAAATACTCTAACATTTACTAAAAGGTCGATTTACCACCTTTTAATGAAGAACCTTTTTTAAATCTAGTTTTTTTCACTTTTATATGTTATATTTGAAAAAATAAAATTCTTATTTAGAATTTGGACACCAAAATTTACTTTGGATGAAATATTGGTATTTTTCAAATAATGTTCATTTTTTAATGAATAGTGAAAAATACTGTATTTTAATTCAAAACTGTGTTTTAATCTAATTTATTTTTATGGTTATATTGTCTTTTTAATTGGGTTTAAAGTGAAATTAGAATATATTTTTACCATTTAATCTAATTTTGGTCATTGAAAGTAATTTCATTTTGAAATTGGACATAAACAAGTGTCAATCTTTTGATAGTTATTATTTCTTAAAAACACGCTATTTGTTTTAACAGCGGGAATTAATTTTAAATTAATTTGTGCCACTTATGTGTTTTGAATTTGGAAAAATGGATTCCAAATTTGGAATCAGTAGGTCCAAATTGTGTAAATAGGTAACTTTTATTTTTTAGACATTTTAAATATTTACTTCAGTAAATATTTTATTTATCATGATTAAAGGGTAAATATAGTAAATAAGGGTAAATTATAATATTATAATAAAATTAAATTACTCTAACATGTGTCCTAATCCTATTTTATGATACATATCCAACCATTGTAATCCTTGGGTCGAATTTGGGATCCCATGGAGCCACATGGGAGTAATAATGACACTTTATTTTAATTAATTTAAAGTAAAGACAAAAATGACATAAACAAATATCTTTTAGTAAATAAATTTTTACATGGGGTTATATAAGTTATCTTTTCGATTATAAATATTATTTGGAAAGATAAAAATATTTCCTAAATCATGGTATTTGTTTTATAATTTTTTTACATCAAATAAATTAAATTATTTATGACACAATAATGATGCAATATTTATCTCATTAATAAACGATTTAAATAAATAAGAATATAAATATTAAAAAAATATCCAAAACCTATACAATTATTATTGTATTATTTTATTTCTACCATGATTCATCTTAAATTTTATTTTAACAAATATTTTACCTTTTGAAACCGAAGATGAGGTTATAATAAAATAATTATTTCAAACTTTCCTAAAGAGCCCCTCCTCTCCCTTATAAAAATCCCTCACTTCTAACACATTTATCACACTTCTCAAGCCATTTTCTCATGAAACCTATACTCTAATAATCTCACAAGATTTCTATATTCATCCTAGAAGCCTTACCTTAGGCAGAAAACACTTCAAGAAATCCTTTTGGTTCAAACCAAAGGGAGTTCCCCAATTTAAAGGTAACATCTTCTCTTAAGTTCTTTTGTTATATTTTACTTCTCCAGCACCCTAAACTATTTTTATTACTTTATTTTATAACCAAAACAGTATCCTCAATATACTAGTATGTTTTTATGAGAATTATTCGAACTACACTTACACACACCTCCATCTAATGGGTCAAGAACATAATGTTTCTGTGGATGGCAAACTAACGCCTCACGAAACGATGATTGTTCAATTAACTCATACCGCCTCTCATGGTGGACATTATGAGAGAACTATATTTATATATGATATATATTATGTTTATTTTTTCTTTATGATTCTGTATTTTTGATTTATATCATACTTTTATGGTTTCTACAATGGGTAAACGCGATAATATCATTTTAGGAAGTGCGGACTACCGCCCCCTCAAAGTGATATGACTCGTTAATTCCTTATGTGGGATGTTTAAAGGATGGAGTTAATGATATTATATATGATATTATACTGTAATTATAATACACCTATGTATCATTAAGTTTTCATTCCATTAAATATTAAATATAAATGAAAGCAGCATTCATGCGTACGTACGGCTGACTGTCTCCCAGAATGGTGCATTTCATTTCTTATCTCCAAATGTTATGTACTAATATAAATACATGTATATACTATATATATATGATATATATGATATATAAATCATTAATATCATTCTGTAGATAATGGAGTATTGACCACATGGACAAATTGTAATTATAACAAGTTCATTTTTAACTCAAATTCTGAACATTGACAAAATGTCCGATATGAACTCAAATAATTAAATAACTGTTATTGCAAGGTAATAAGTGATATAAAATTAATAATAAAAATTAAAAAGGTTATTAATCAAGTATAAATTAACTTAATTTTATTATTTATGAAGAACAAGTAACATACGAGTCAAGTTGGATAGGAGGTAAGGGATTTCTTATCTCACTTTTAATTCCGTGAGATTTCCATTGTTCACCACTTATTTAATACATGTGGTGTATTATATACTTCCATTTTGTATATATTATCATGATTCTATTTATATTCATGCTATTATGTTATTAATTTGGTGGTTATTAACTTTTTCTCATACGACTTGATTAATTGCAACTTGGTAAGGTTTTTTATCTCACTTTTTTATTCCCGTGAGATTCATGCTATATTAGCCACTATTTTCTTTTTTGTGGTGGATTTACTGACCATGATTGTATTATTTTTGTAATATACATTAATTTATGGGTATTTACATATTCATTTTGTGATCTTTCTTTCATTGGGTGTATGTTTTGTAAGTTACCAAATCGGTAAGGGAACCTTTCACCCTCCTCTTTTTAAAAGACTTCTTTTTGTTATGTCTTTTAATTTACATCTTATTATGTTGGGATATGTTCTTATATATATTTATTGATGTAAATTTAATGTCCAAGTGATGATATATCCTTTTCTCTCTCATCAACTTATTTTCTGAATTTTAAAGTGACGTTGTTAGGCTGTCAAATTTCTGTAAGAAAACTTCTTAACCCAATTTCAATTTTTGGGTTAAACATCTAAATCTAGATTATGGAATGATATAAATATGTGTGAATAAGCTCTAATTGTTTTACAATTAATATCCACTTATATTGAAGGTATTTATATTTTTCACACATAATTATGTAATTGATTTATCCTTAATCTAAGGATATTGTCTTTATAAGGGATTTCGTCTCAATTTACATTTCCATTGAGACTTCATTGTTGATATGCACCCATTCACTCTTATATGGTGTATATACTGTCCTTTGGAATATTATATAATGAATAAATTTATTCTCATGATATTATTAAGTTATGATTAAATGTTATTCCTCAATTATTTGTATTCTAGGGTCTCTCATTTTGGTAAAAACTCTTTAACTAAAATATCATTTTAAATGTTTTAAAGGTTTATTCTTCTAACTCTTTCACATTTTCCATGTTTTAAAAATGGTTTTAAGGATTTATTCATATGGACATGAATGTTTTGAAATTTAAATTTCTTTCAAAAGCTTCAAAGTGGTATGGGACACTTTGATTCAAAAATCTCTTTATTTAATATTTTAAATGGTTTTGAAAGTGGTTTGATAAAATCTTTGATTTTGTCAATATTTTGAAATGATATATTGTGATTGAAATGTGGAAAATTTTTCTTTCCATTATGTTTGTTTTATGGGTTATGAATATGTTATGGATATTGGGCATTGTTTACAAATACGAGTGGTTCCGTGATAAACCTAGGGTGAGTGAGCCCGAGATAGCTCTCCAATGCATTGGGTAACATGATCGAGGTAAATGTTAATATTTATCCTAATAGATTTAGGGAATATACTGTGATGGGTATTCCAATTGTGACTCCCTCTATAGCTTTGATAGCTACAATGTAATTATGTCATTTATTATGTAGGTTACCTTTATGATTTATGATTTCTATGTGTTGTACATAAATCTTATGATTTCATGAGGTATGTTATGATTGAAAAGTATGGTTTCATTGTTTTGTATTTATTGATGGGATAATGTTTTAATTCCTTATTTTATATCCCTTACTGAGCTTTTTATGCTCATCCCATGTTTTTGAAATGTTTTCCAAAGGACTTAAAGATGAATAGTGTCAATGATGGAATGAAGGAAAGTCATGTTATCTAAAACACAATACTATACATTTTTCTTTTTAAGAGTTTTTATTTTATGAAATGTGGATACTGAGTAGTACTATCTACATGTAATATTCATGTTGTTATGTAATAGTTATGGCCTAATTCTCTAAAAATATAAACCTGAAAATATCCTCAATGTGAATTATCCATTTAATTCAACATTATGTAATGTTTAAGGCTGGGTCCTTATAGAATTCCATGGAAACCTCATCCAATTCCAAAACTAGAATTGAAAGGGACTAAAGAAATCTGTAAGGCTTCAGGTGCTATGCCTTTATTTTAAGAATGGTGTAATAGTGTAATACATAATAAGCAATGTATTTTTTTATACTTGGTCAACGGAAAGGCCATCTTATGTCATAATACATATTCATAGTTCCATGGTGAATGGATCACAAAGAATTATGAAAATCATACAACATTTAATTCCACATGGATGGTGGTATGAAAAAATGATTCTTGAAGAAGATAATCCCATCTGAAAGGAGAGACCAACTTGAAATTATCTCCCCACCATAAAATGTTTCCCTAATTCCTCTAAACTTTTTATCCTACTGCTGACCGTGTACAACAGTAACAATGAGAGGTGCTAATAACAAAACACTAATCAAAACCATACATGAATAACCCATCAATGCATCCATATGCAATAAAGAAAAAAATACCCATACTGTTTCACTCCTCCTTAGATTCCAAGATCAACTGAGAAGGAAAATTGTATCTTAGGAAATCATCAACAGTGTTCCCCTTCACATGAGTATAGGAAATTTCAATGTCAAATTTCTAGAGGTATTCCACCCACCACATATTTCTAAGATTCAAGTTATTATGATAAAATATATAGATCATACTCTTATGATAATAAAATACCATGTACCTCATCCCTAAAGGTAGTGTCACCAATACTTAAGAACATGCATAATAATGGAAAGCTTGAAATCATTAGTGGATAAATTTTTCTTATGAAGATGAAAACAATGAGAGTTGTAGGCCAGAACATGATAATCCTAGATAACCACACAACCAAGAGAATCACCAGAAGAATAAAAATATTTTGCATACTTTTTAACAGGATCAGAAAATATCAAAATAGGATCTGATTTCGAAAGCCTCTTCAACTTATCAAAATAATTCTGACACTTACTGTACCAACACAACTAGAAAACTAACCTATACCAATGGTTTGGAACTATTGGTATAGGCCTCCAAACCGTTGGTATAGCCTATACCAACGGTTTGGAGAACCATTGCCAAGTAAGCCGTTGGGATAGGTATATACCAACGGTTTTCCCAAAACCATTGTTATAGACCTATCCCAACGGTTTTGGAAACCATTGGTATAATTAATATGAAAATCTACACCAACGGTTATGGAACCGTTGGTATATGTATTTCAAAAAAAACATTCGCTGGGATTTCATCCCAAGACCCCTAGTTTATTATTGAACGACTTAACCACTAACCTAACATGACTTTTGTGAATATAATTACACAAATAAATATATGTATTCTCATAATTATTTTAAATTTTGATTTATATAATGTTCTAGGTAAGAAGAAAAGATAAAAAATCAAAGGATCTATACCAACGGTTGTCAAAACCGTTGGCATAGATTTTGATTCTAGATTTTGATTCTGGGCAGAAGGTTGATTTGTGGGGGACCTTTCCAAATGGTTTGGGCAAACATTGGGATAGGTATAACCTTTCCCAACGGTTTTTCCAAACCGTTGGGAAAGGTGTCCACAAATTGGACTTTTCCCAACGGTTTATCCAAACTGTTGGGAAATGGTATACCTATCCCAACGGTTTTCCCAAACCGTTGGGAATGGTGGCTAAAATGTGGGATTTCCCAACGGTTTGGCCAAACCGTTGGGAAAGGGAACCTATACCAACATTTTTTACGAACCGTTGGTATAGAAGCGTTGGGAAAGTTTAGATTTCTAGTAGTGCAAGTTAACTTCATTGTTTTCTTGGTAAGTTCAATAAATGGTGTTGAAAACTTTGATAAATCCTTGATGAACAACCAATAATATCCATCTATACCTAGTAATCCCTATCTCTCAAAAACATTTCATAGATCATCCCTTGAAAAAAAACTTCACCTTCTTAGGATCGACTGATAGGTCACTTTAATAAATAACATTCCCCAAGAACATCACTTCTTGGATCTAGAAATTTCATTTAAAAAGATTCCAATAAAATCTATAGCTTCTTAGTATTTTCAAAATTATATTTAGATAGTACTCATTCTCATGTTCAGATCTCAAATAAACCAATATATCATCTTTGGACACAATGAAAAATGGGTTGAGATACTAATGGAATACAAGGTTCATCAAATCCATAAAACCTGTAAGAGTGTTTGATAGGAAAAAGGCATTAAAAGATATTCACAATGGACACATATTATTCTAAAATAAATATTTACAATATCAGACTCCCAAACCCAAAGATATTGATATCTTTATAGAATTTTGATATTTTAAAACAACTTAACCCACTTTAACTGATCAAATAGGTCATCCACATGGGTAAACGGGTACATGTTCTTAACATTCACTCAGTTCAACTTCTGATATTCCACACACAAACAAGTAAACCAACAACCTTCTTAGAAAAGAGAATGGTGGTTGCCCCTGGTGAAACACTAGGGAAAACAAAACCTTTCTTCAGCATATCATCCAACTGGTTCTAATATCTTTATACTATATAGGTAACATGTGATAAGTGGATATAGAAATTAGTTACATACCCAGAACTAGGTCAATCAATAACTCTACCTAAATCTGTATAGGAGGACAGAAAAATAACCCGAGTAAAACATTGAAAAAGTATATGAAAACCAAGGTATGATCTCTAAGAGATGAAAATTCATTTTCCTCAACTAAAACATAACATAACAAACTCCTGAGCTCAAGGCGGGAAGGTCTCACACTACCAGACCTCAGGTCTCAATCCCCCTAAAACCCCTGAGAGCTCCCATCAGTGGAAGAGAAAAAAATATGATGATGATAATAATAAATATTAGCTAATGATTGAAAACCCAATCCATCCTAATGATGACACTGAATATATCTAGATCACGAACTAATAAATCCATGACTAACACTATGTAAACTATCAAAAGGGTGTCTGAAGTACAATGAAACTCATACTCTTTCCTCTTTCCAAGATGAGTCACTAGATCCATGATAAAAGACATGAGATACATAATAATTTTCATCATTTCAATAAAATGGGTAGATAAAAATGAGTGTGAGTCACCTATGTCAAACAGAGAAGTTTATATAGATGACGTAACAAAGATTTTACCTCTCACTGTAGTTGGGATTATATCAAACTCTACTGAAAACTCATCCACAGTATGAAGGTTCTTTACTCCCAAGTTATATGGATAGATACCTATGGACATTGAAGGATATGATTTCGCCACAGTGGAATATAAAATTGAAGATCCCTAACCATAATGAGGTATAGACTCAGCTCCCACAAGCACTATAAACCTTCATGGGTTTGGAAATAGAATGTAGGGTTTGTCCTACATTTCCACACTTATAAAAATTTAGGGGAACACCAGTATATACTTTTGATAGTTCTAATGAGTCTGACTACTAATAAATACCTCCACCACTCTTTCAAATGTTGTTCCACTACCTCCCTATTCCATGTGTGCCACTGAAGCAGCCACTATGTGGAAAGGAAATGGGAGAGTATCCAATCTTACCTGATATATCAATTTCTTCTATAATATCCCTATCAACTATGTCTGAATAAGAGGTAAGATTTATAATGTATTGTAATATCCTGATATTTTATGAAATATTTTTTTCAAATAAATTTAATTTCTCAGATAGATTGGGTTACATGCAACATAAAGTTTCAACAAACTGTGGTATACTATTAATATATTTATTTAAAAATGACTGTTATAAACCAGCCAAACAAATGGTGATATGAATAGTAATAACCATGTTTTAAAAATTAATTATAATGGATTTATATAAAGAAAACATATTGATAAGAAAATTATAAAAATTTTAGTAAAGACATTATATGTTTTGAAAATTTGATTTTCCCAAAAAAGTTTTTTATTTATTTTTATTAAAAATAATAAAATTAATTTATGAAAATTTAATAATATTAATTTGAAAAAATTAACTTCTTTTTCAGAATAAAAATTCAAAAATTATCTTAGGGTGAATTTTTGATAATTTTCTGAAATGATTAATTTTTCAATGAATAGTGAAAAATACTTATTTTTATTAAAAAATTTCTTTTCATTTCAAAGAATTCAAAAAATTACATATCATTTATAAATTATTAAAAAGTAAAATGAGTTTTATATGATATTTTTAAACGAATTTAATTTATTGGAATAAAATTAAGGTTGAATTTTTATGTCAAAACTTTATATACATATGAAAAGTTTCTCTTTGGAAAACCATTTTTTATCACGTCTATGTGTTTAATTTTAAATTAAAAATTTTCATATTCTGTGAATGGAATTTTTAAAAATGGGTTACCTATTTGAAATTATAATAATTAATATTATATAATAAGTTCAACTTAATTATTGGTCAAAATTAACAGTAAAATTAGTAAAAATTAATTATCATGGTTAATGTTAAAATTTGTTTACTAGGGGTTAAACTAAATAGATAAGGTCTAAAATGACCTAAAAACATATTAAAATTATATTTGGTCTCACTTTTATTTCTGTGTGACACATTCCTTATACACCGCTTATTTCATTTTTACGGTGTATATACTTACCATTAATGTATTTTACGATTATTATCATGAAAATTATGGGATATAAATATGAATAAAATTTTATTTATTTCATGGGGCTTATGATTCAAAATATACCAAAGTGGTAATGGATTTAAGTTATAATCTCTTTGTTTATTTGGATTTTTATTTATTATATTTTCAATGATGAGATATTATGATTTACCTCTCAAGAAACACATGAATTTTATTCTATTATGGTTATTTTATTAAAATAAATGTTTTCCTATAATTTCCTTCTCTTTATGTTCTCACACTACAAAAAAATTGACCTAAACCAACAGAAATTTAGGGTGAGATAATATATCTGTTGGTAAAAATGATCAATTCCAACACATATATTATTATGTTGTTATTTTTTATAAGTACCAACAACTTTTCTTACCAACATATACATCTATTAGTATTAACTATCTTATACCAACATATCATTTATTGTAAATTAAATTTGTCATTATATCTTATAGATACCAAAAATCATCACACAAACAAATGAATATATTTTTATTATTTATTATTAAAGAAAAATATTTTCCTATTAAACAAACACATTACAAGAAATTATTCAACATCAATAAATATTTTACTAATAATTCACTATATAAATTTTTAATTTTTTATTACAAACAAATCATTTGTCAACAAAAATATGTGCATATATATTGAATTAAAATATTTATAATTTAATAATGTTTCAGGAAATTAATATATATAATTTAAAATTACAAATGAATTCTTCAAACTTATATTGATTCTAACCAAATAAATTATAAAATTACAAAGTTAAAAATATAGAAGAACATGTATTGATAATAAGTAATTTATTTTAGAAATATATAATTTTTATAATAATAATCACTCTTTATATTTATTAATATCATCCAATGAATAAACGCATGCCTCCTAAGCCATAGGAAGTTAAGTCCCAAATCCCATACCCTGATAACCATAAAAATACGGAGGAATGCCTTTGTTTGGCGTCATAGTGTTCATCCCACTCTGGCTCATCACCACAGGGTTCGACATTTCAGTTCATCCATGCATGGTTCATCCTTTTCTTTCGTCACCGTAGGGTTCATCTTTTCGATTCGTCACCACAATACTCATCCCCGTTCGGCTTACCTATAAATCTGGTAATCATTCAAGCACCCCCGAATATTGTGTAATATTTCACCCCCTTCGGATAATCGCCACACCATTCCTCTCCAACAACATTCCCTTCAATCAATCGCCCCTTGGTTCATCGATCTCTCTCCCTCTCGAAGAACTTATTGTAGGGGAAAAAATGTGAAATTTCTATTACAATTTCTCTATTCTGGGCTAAAAATGATTAGTGGATGATAACACTCACATAGTTTAAAGATTGAATATACTCATTTTTAAGTCACATTATAGGTCTAGAAGTAATTTTAATTGAACAAACATTTCCATTCTATGAATTATAGTATAGCATACAATTCACATTGAAATTTTACATCTAAAAATAATGTAGATTGAATGTTTTACATATGAATGTACTCACAATCATCTTATTAGGAGATTCATTCTTAATGCTGTGAATAATAGTTGTTTATTTGGAATAAGGATAAAATTCATTTTTTTATTTTGTGTACGCAATACATAAATGATATTCCTTTCCTTGATTACTGTATGTGTAAAGACTAGGAATTTTCCATGTAATTTTTCTTAATTATATGGAATTATTATTAGTCTGTGAAAATTGACGGCGCGTGATTCTGAGGCCCGGTGTGCCCGGAATGAATTTCTGAACTTTTTTTAGGTACGTTCAGTAAACGCGTGAGCGTCATTTTAAAACATTTGAACCGGTGTTCAGAATTGAAATCTGAGGACACCGTTGTACTCGCAGCGCCGATATTCGCTTATGGAGACCTTCACCTCAACCACAGTAGGTCGAGGGTAGAAGTTAGTTTTTCAAATTTTTATGGGAGGGTCAAACAAATAATAAAATAAAATATTTAACTTTTATTTATTTATTTTGAAACCTCCCATTTGAATTCTTAGTGGTGGGGACCACCCGAAATCCTTCTTTAATGTGGGGAAACTCTTGGTTATCCCCCAATTTAATGAGCCAACTTTAATTGTTTAATTAATAAACATAATTTATTAAATTGGCTAATCACCTTTCTTGAGGTTGGGAAAATCATTGGCAAGGGGAGGCTTGGGAGAGCTTTGGAGAAATATACTCCAACGAAGAACCACCCCCAACAAAGAACAAGGATGACGCACGAGCTCAGATCAGAAACGTGTTGCGGGAGCGAAAAACGTCGGTGTTCCCTTCATCGACTTCATCCTCTTCCTCGCACTGTCACTAACGAACAAACAAGGTAGGGGTTTGATTATGTTTTTTCTTTATGGTTTTAGGTTAAAACCTTTTTATCGAAGTCGCGTTCTACTGGTCTAATGTGGAAGGTACGGGCCAAATGAATACGGCCTGATCCCTATGCATCTTCATTGTTGACGCATTCTTCGCGGCGGAGGAGGATGGTGACCGATGCTGGCAGGGCATAAGGTGGTGGTCGGCACTCCGGCCTTCCGCGATAGCAGCGACGGCGCAACTGCGCCGCCATAGGAGGTCACAACCCGTCAACCGCGGTGGAGGAGAATTGCAGCCGATACACCGGTCAGCCGCATGGAGTTAGGGCGGCGCACGTCTGCGCCGCCGGTTGAGCAGAAGGCCGCATCTCGTCGTCCACGTCAGTGGAGGGTGGTGGTCGACATCCGTCTGGCTGTGTGGAAAAGCAGCGGTGCACGTCAGTGCCGCTGGAGTTGGAGAAGGTGGCCGCTTGCCCACAGCAGAGGCCGGAGGGTGGCCGACACTCAGCCGGCCACTGGGAGGAGAACTAGCTAGCCGCTTCATGCCGAGTGAGACCACTCCGGTGGGTCCTGCATGCTAGAAGGCACCAGCTGAACAGTCCTCGAACTATTTGGAATACCCCCCTGGTAGTGGCTAGGGTGGGCCTCGCTACGACAGACCGCACCAACTGAGAGGGTCATGCCCCTTGGGCCACACCCAGTGGGTCGGGCTCGCCGCGGTCCAGGGCAACTAGGCTAGACCCGAACCGGGTCGGGTCGGCCCAGGCCAGGTTGGACTGGACCCAGATACGCCTTTGTGGCCATATCTTGAGAACCGAGCATTCATTTGACGAACTGTCTATGACACCAGAATTTTTGGATCGAGGCGATCATTTTGGTATACTACACTTGAGTTTTGGATAATGTTGGGGTACAGTCTGGTTGGATCAAACCCGAATCCAACCGGGCCCTCGGAACAGAAATGCTAATAACTTACAGACTGTGTGTTCGATTGACGCGCTATCAGTTACGTTAGGTCCCTTATGATATGGCGGACCTTTTGTGTACTTATTTGTGGGAATTTGTGGATTTTTAAATATCTATCGATGGCTTGAGGAGTGGAACCTCCCAGAATCAAGCATGCTTAGTGCGGGAACCCTGTGGCTGGCTGTATTTGAGGAGTCTTCAGATCCTACGTGGGTCATCTTCGGATCTTGTGTGGGTCATCTTCGATCATGTGTGGGTCAATAGTAGAGATTCTCGACAAATTAAGATGATCTATCAATACATCTAATCATCTATACATCAATACGTAAGTTATACCTGGTGTGAGCTGAGTCGATACCTTTGTGGTATTCTTCTATGTAGTGATACCTTTGTGGTAATCTTCTAAGTGGTGTTACCCTTGTGGTATTAACCTTCATGGTGATACCTTCATGGTATTATTCTATGTAGCGATTAACCTTTTTGGTACTTACCTTCGTGGTGATACATGTGTGGTATTCTTCTGTGAGATGTTACCTTTGTGGTGATTACCTTTGTGGTGTTACCTTCATGGTATTCTTTCCTTTGTGAAACAGTTGTGCTCTGGGATAATGAGTTGGGCCTTGTGTTTCCTCATGAATGATATGTGTATACTTGATAACTTAGGTATATATATAGGTATATACCTAAGGGGGTTTACTGTTGTTTACATGCTTTTTGGTTTATCCTTTGTGGGTTCTGAGAGACCTTAGGGGGTATTGGGGTCCCTACTGAGTATTGTTATACTCACCCCTACACAGGCTACGCCCGCACCTTGTTGTGTCTTGTGTAGACGACAAACAACGTTGATCAAGGACGAGGGTACTAGGGATGGAGGTTGCTCAGTGGTGGACCTTAGACGAGATGATCCATAGTGATGACCATTCGAGAGTTGTACCTACTCTTCAGGTAGGGTCCTTGGCGAGTGTTCATAGGAGCTGTTTCAGTTTTACTTGTAATTTCTAGTTCGGCGTGTATTCTGGCCCCCTTTACATAATGTACATGCCCTTTTTACTATACAATTTACTTTGTTCTCGTATCTTATTGTGTGCTTGGTTGTGTGATTTTATATGTTATAAAGGCAATGCCTTCCTGGATTTAGAGATATACCTTTCTGGTGCTAGTTTCCAGCCCCTGGCCTATGGAAGGCGAGCTTGGGGTAGTCATGGAACGGGCCCCGGGGGACGGGTCGTGACAGTATGATTCCCTTTCCTTGTGATGTGTAAATGCATTATATTCATTTTATTATATCAATAATTTAATAGGATATTTAATTTAATATATTGAGTCCATAATAGTGTGAGTTTTTTAAATGCATTCCTCATATATTTAATTAGTTTAAATATGCATAACAGTTGATTTTCTATATTGAATTGAATTTATATTTGGCATGTCACAATCATATGTTTACATGATTATAAATGTTTTCGAATCACAGTATTTAATGATAGTGGAATCATATTTTTGGGTTGTTCTCTGGTTTTTGTTGATGTAATAGACATGTTGGGGTTCTATGATTTTACTAGAGGTCGATTCTTGGAATCCAATCTTCATGTTTCGTGGGATTTTTATTGTGATTCATGTTAACTGTGGTGCTTATAGGCTATTCAAATACTTTTTCAATTGTTTATGTTGTGAATAATTGATTTAGAAAGCTTGAGAATAACAATTAAAGGTGATCTTGGTGAGTAAACAGTTCCAAGTGTTTAGATTCTTTACCTTCAACAATAAGGTTTTATTCTTCATTTTTTCTCTTGTTTTCTCATATTGAGCTGCTTATAGAAAATATTAAGGCTGATGTTATTGGGTTAAATACGTGATAATATAGAGAAGTAATTATTATTTTCTATTAAACTAATTTTATGGTGTAATCAAATAGAGACTAGTTATGGTGCTCATGTCATGGTAGTGGCCCCATTTTTTTGGTTGTGCTCTGGTTCTTGTTGATGTAATGGACATATTTGGGTTCCATAGTTTTACTAGATGCTGATACTTAAAATTTGTTATAGAATTTTGGTGGGATTTTTTTATTCATGTTAATTAAGTTTCTTAAATGACATGCATGAACTTTTATAGGTTATTGCATTAGTTTTTGGATATATTTTTGAATTTTATATTTAGAGTTTATAATATTAAGTTTTTTAAAATGAATTCCTTATATATTTAATTATTTGAAATACCTATAGCAGTTGATGTTTATATTGAATTTCATTTTTATTTGGAAATTCACAATTCTATGTTCATGTAATTAAAAACCAATGTTTCGTGTAATTGAATCATAGTTTATTTTAGAATTCAAAATTATTATTTTTATATGTTTTTAACTTATTGAACATTTTTCATTGATGATGGAATAAATGTAGAACTTCTATAAAGAGTTTAAGACTCTTTTTATAGATAAATTTAAAAATAAATCAACTTAAATAAGTTACAAAATAGAGAAGTACATGTTATTTGTTGTAAAAAATATATTTTAAAGTGTCTGGTTTGAGCACTTTGATGGTCATAGTGGTGATTTTTTAAGTTCTACTGTAATTATGATGCCATAGAGATATGCCATAAATTATTGAAGGGAATATATTATCATAAGGAGGATAATCTTGTGGATTTTGTAGATTTAAAGGACTTTTCAAGTATAGAGTCACTTCTTGTTTGTGTTGTCATTGGTTCTAACTATGGGGTCATTATCAGATCTATTACTTTGTTTTCAATTTTGGTGGATCCTAATTGAATTTGGTCTACTATTTCTATGCATAGAGATTTTGAGGATCATTTGTGGTTCGAGAAAAGGGAACTAGATCTATTGATTTTAAGACTATTGGTTGTTGGAGTCTAGCTAAAGGTCATAGAGTCAAGTGAAACAACTGTATTTTTCTACAGGTTGAAGTATTGCAGATCTATTTTTAGTGTTTTCCACAGATTTTGTTTGATGAAAAACTTATACATATTTAAACCAAATAGAGACAAGAAAAGGTGGTTGGGTCAGGTTTTGATTTCTATTAAGTAAGAATGTAGATGAATCTGATCTGAGAAGCTAACGACTGAAGTCTAAAATGAGTTCATTGTTATTGCTGCTGTAAGGAGGATATTAATGATATCTTCTTCTTGTATGAGTGTGAAGTTTTATAGCGGATATGTTTTTTTTCTATTTGGGAAGTTCATTGTACATATGGATCTGAGCAACTTTAGATTTATTTTTAGAATTTGATAACTCTTCATGTGAATTTCCTTGTAAATTCTCAATTTAATGTCTGAGATAGCATTAGTGTAGTTGATACTGAAGTGAGGTTCAATGCATGGAAAGCTGGAGTTCGTGTATTGGTGCCTAAAATTTATTTTTCATGCGTAGGGTAGTCAGCATGACATGCTACATACATGGTGTATAGGGGGAGTCCTCACTCAAGGTTGTTTACAACCAGTACATTCCTGATGTAGTTGAGATGAATAAGGAAGTTAGAGGGGAAGTATATCCATAATTTAATGATATGACAAGTAGTCAGAGTTATTGATCTATTCTTGAACAAAATTAATTGATTGGTTGAAATGTAGGAGTGTGAACATGGATAGAATTTCATGGAGTGCTTTATCCAAATTAAAAGAGATGAGGCATTAAATACCACACTATATAGGTATGCCTACACCCTAAGAGGAGCTCCAAAACTAGCTTTGAGAGGGTATTGGATCTGACCTAAGAAATTCAATCTTCACTATGGGGAATTCATGACATCATCCTAGAAGGTTGGAAATAGTTAAAATATGAGTGTTCTCACTTATTCAATCCACATGGAACACCATCAATTAATCTTGATTCAGGGATCTTTGAACTCTAATGTTGCAATTAATACTTTCTATTATCTTTTATGAATAGGTATTTTTATGCTATAAACCTGTTTATATTTTTTGATATAAAAGAGGATTATTTTTTTGATTCAACTATTAGAATAATATCCATCATCATGGGAGATTTATTTCTTTCCTATTTGTTTTTATGTTATTTTAATACGAATTAATTTGTGTATGTTGTTAAAAACATTTTGAACATTAAACTTTGTAATTGAAAATGTTTTTAATACTAGTTGACACATCATATGTCATGAAACAAGATTTATTTTTTCCAAAATTATTTTGATAATTATATTTCTATAGATTATTTTTCCATTATACTTTAATCCATAGAGGTGCTTATATGATACACATTGACTTTTGTAGGTGTTCAAGTTGTAAAGAGACGAACATACTAGATTGAGAAAAACATTTGAATGCTATTTAGGTGAGTGAAGGTTCCATGTTTACCTTCAACTATAAGGTTTTTTATTCTTCCTTTTTTCTCTTATTTTTATTGTTTCAATTAATATTTTTGTTCATATATTTTTATTTTCATCTCTAACAACTATTTTGGAAAACAACATTAATTACTTACTCTTATTTATTTTTTTCATTTTTTTATATATTCTTTTTCTTATTGTTTATACTGAAATTCTTGTAAAAAATATTAAAGATTATCTAGCCTTAGGATTATTGTTAAACTTATTTGAAAAAATAAGTGGGTGGAATGTTGGTCGGTTCTTTTATCAGTAACAATATATGATGGCTAACTCATCTTTTCATCTTCAGCCTTGATCTACACATACACTCATTCCTAAGTTGCATCAAGTTTTATTCTCAGATTGAATAGGTCAGGGTTTTTCATGGTAGTGATAGTTTCATCATGTTAAAATCATAGATTTTGGTGATTTTATAAAGAATATTCCTTGAAATATGATCAATGAAGGAGGGTATTATCCTTTATTTCTTTGGGTTAAAACTGGATAAAATCTTTTTCATTTTTTAGTTTTTATTTTGAAAAACATTACAATAGTCACTGTGCGCTTTGATTAAAATTCAACAGAGCCCCCATTTAGAATCTGCCCAATCATTCAATAACAAAATCAAGTATACAACAAGGAAAGTGGTTCTATATTTACATTCAACTATAAGTTTTTTATTCTTCATTTTTCTCTTTTCTTTATAGTTTCAATTAGTATTTTTTTCACTCACATATTTATATTCTCATTTCCTACAATCGTTTTGGAAAACAACATAAATTACATATGTTTATTTCTTATTTTCATTTTGTTATATGTTCTTTTTCTTATTTTTCACTTTGAGATTCTTATAGAAATGGGTAATAATTTATGATTATTAACTCTTATATGTGAATGAAGAATATGGTGTGGAAAACCTTATGTTGTAGCTTCAAATTTTCTGCTACATGAACAACACTTGCATCAAGGATTTGACATCAGATAAGTGAGTATCCCATGAAATATGGATTAAAATTGTTCAATTATTAATATTCCTGAATTTTAAAAGTACTAAAATTCATCATTATTTTGAAGGTATGCCATTTTTTTCTTATTTGAATCCTCTATTCCCAAGAAGATGCCTACAAATATTGTACTATCAAACCAAAAATCTTTTGACTATGGTTTGATAGTACATTATTTTTTTGGATTGTTGATCTGTGAGATTGTTATGTATTCTTGATTCTCTTTGCCGATAGGCTAAAAACTTGTTTTATATCATTCTCTACCTAGGACTACTAAGTCATGATGTCCCTAGATCATGAGATTTCACGATATGATGGACAGGCAATTGGAAATTGCATCAAATTTTTGCTGACCTTTAGATTTTGGATCTCTAAATGCAGAAAGATTAATTCTTTGTGGATGAACTGATCCATTTCTCATTCAACTCTTTTTGTATGTTTATTCCTTCGTAAAAATTTTAAGATTCCAGGACTCCACTACAAATGTTTCTTTTCATCTTGAAGTTTATGTAAAAATGAAATCATACAAGATTTATTTATTTTCGTATTAATGTCAATTGGGTCAAAGGATGCCACTAGTTCTGAAATTGAATATCAACATTTAATGGAAAACTTCATAATGAAGAATGCAAGAGGGAAATCTTATTCAATTTTACACCTTCATGTGATGGAAACCTCTGATACGAGCAGTATTCTAATATGTGGATCAAGTTTTACAGTGACAAGTTAGATTATGGGTGGACTATCAAAGCATGGATCTATATATAATGCAGGCTTGATTTATTTGGAGATGAGTTGATCCATATTCCTCCATCTCATTGTGTATTTTTGTAAAAAATTTCAATTTTAAGTTTGTATAAGTTTGTTACACCTCATTTATTAACATAAAATTTGTTTTATTTAATAAAGTTTCTGAGGTATGAGTTGGGTGACAAACTCATGTCTCGTTTCTCTTAAAAAAAATCGTTCTAATTCATGCAGATAATTTTCTCTGATTTGTCGGCATGTTTTTTGGTTGTTTTTTATATCGATACTAAAGATGAAGGGTGTGAGATAGAAGATACTTGAAGATTGTCACCGGTATTGGAGATAGCTTTATTTGTTTCTTATTGGTACTGGAGCTGGATCACTGGCTATCAGGTGTGGATGGGTTGCTGGTGTTGGTGCGCTGAAGGTTGTTGTATAGCTGGAGATGACTTAGGGGTGATGGATCTTGCTAGGGGCGTGGGGCTGTGATGGATCCTATTATGGGTGGCAGGTGCTGGGGGGATCCTACGTTTTGGAATCTAAATTTTGTATTAAATTTCATTATTAATATAATTATTATTTTACTATGTTTTAACATTTTTGTTGATCGTCTTTGGTTTAATAAATAAAACAAATTAATTATATTTGATAAATTAATAAATATAAAAATTTATAATTTTTACTGAAATGTAATTTATAAATAGATATTATATGTTGGTAATATTATTATCAATAGAAAAATTTGTCATAATAATCTGTTTCTAAACACTTTAACCAACATATATATTATCTCTTAGTATTATTATAATTATAATATAACTATTTTATCCGTTGTAAAAACATTAAGTGATAGAGTATTTACCTACAGTTTAGGGACAAGGACATAAGTATGGGTAAAACGTTTTACCAATAGAAAAATGTACTTTTTCCAACAGATATGTTCCTGTTGGAAAAATTTAAATATTTTGTAGTGTCAATAGTCCAAAAGAATGTTTTTATGGAAAACTAGCTTTATTTCTATCTTCAGTTAAAAATAATTTTTCTTTCATGTCTACGTTTTTTAAAAAAATGTTCAAAAGAATGTTTTTAATTATATAAAATGATTGATTAAATATATTTTTACCAATGTTTAAATTTTTACAAAATGGTTTAAAAATAATCTTCTTTTCATTTTCTGATTGATGTAATTTTTAACTTTTTACAGAAAATGTGAAAGGAATATTTTTTTAAGGTATATGACAGGAATGATATTTTATATTTCGATGACCACTCAATAATTTCAATATTACTTTATAAGTCTCAAATATTATTTTCAAATTAAGTTATTTTAACAATTTTTTGTGGACTTTTAGTTTTAAAACAATTATTTTCATAGTGAAAATGTTATTTTCCTCAAGAAAGGTCCCAAGTGATTTTTCAAAATAATTTTTCTATCTAAGATGATATACTTTGATGTTACTTAATATTTATTGGGGATATTATCCAATGATACCATCCTTATTATTTCTTAGTATAGTTTATATTTATTATTATAAGATGTTTATGAAACTCGTTCCTTTTTTCATTGATTATGCTATGATAAATGATGAAATGTTTATGAAACCCATTTCTTTTTTAGAGGTTATGCTATGAGGAAATGTTCATGAAACCATTTCTTTTAATGGGTTATGATATAATGAATGTTTTATGATATATGGAACACCTATGTATAATTTTCATTATGTGATGGTGGTTTCATTATAACTAAATACGGTGGTTATGTTATAACCAAGGATGGTGGTTATGTTATATCCAAGGATGGTGGTCACATTATAACCAAGGATGTGTGGGACCTATATATCCCCCAAATTAATTGGGTAAAGATTGACATCTCATGAGATAAAAAAGACCCAAATAGGGAGTGAACCCAGTTTAGTAAGGGACTTTTTCCACTATAATAGTCTTGGGAGTGAACCTTGAATACTAAGATGGTTTAGGGAGTGAACCAATTCCATTATGATCGTTTTTGAAATGAGCCTTGTCCACTAAAGAAATGATTCTCTAGGATTACGATTATTCCAAAAAACTACGTATTATTCTAATTTTATGATCTCATGGATAACATTATTTGATCACAATGCCTTTACCAACTTAGGCATCCTGTGACTACTCAAACTTAACCACTAAAGTCTATCCATGACTGACGGTGTTTCTCAAAGGTTTCATATACAGACAACCACATAAAAAGTGTGCTACTGAGAAAGAACTAAAATGTTTCAAGACTCACCATCATATAATAATTTGATAACCACATTGAAAATTTTATAATGGTATTCCTCAGTTATGTCCCTTCTACCTAGAAGGACACATATTCACTAGAACTAACGTGATTCCCCCCACCTTATGAGTGTACTAGTCATCAAATGGAGTGATAGACTAGCCTCTCATAAGAACACTATATAAGATTCATCTTAAACGCACATGTGAAACTTTTCCAACTCATGACCACAAATGTCAGAGCATTTGGAATAAAATCCAAAACCAACATGATCGGCATGTCAAAACACCTGATCCTCTTAGAATACCATCTATAGAATTGGTATGAACTTGATTCCTTTAACACTAATGTCAAACTACTCTAGAGATAACCAGAGAACATACTCAAAATCTCAAGGTTCAATGATTTCACCAAACTCAACCAATTTGCTATACCATTTAGAAACTTGATGAGTTCAGCATATATGAATGCAGACAACCCCAAAGTTTAGAAGAAAGATGAAACATCCTAGATACTATCCATAGTTCTTCTATACTATGAATCCAAGTATCAGGTTTTCTATATAAGATATGTATCCCAAAGTCATGTTTCCCCATACAACCATTAACCTGGATGACAACATACCATGTATTCCATCACCGAGGAAGAAAAGAGGGTAACGTGACCTACCAAGCAATCGACCATGCCCTTGGCATATCTAACATATAGAAAACAAGAATTACTTAATACTCATTAATAAAAAAATGTCATGGATAACAATTACCACTCATTAAAACAAGGATGTCTTTTAGAATCTAAGAGTCCTTCTAGGGACAAAGACACATGAATGATACCATACATTAGAAATCTCACCAAATTTAGCAAGGAATTCAATTTATAAGGGTGCTACCTACCTCAGGATAGATCCTTAAAACTCATAAGTATCAACCCTATCATTAGGCAATTCCAAATAGATTTTACTAGGCCCTACGCCTATCATTTAAACCCTTACTAAAAAGGAAAAAGGCCTACAAAAAATGGTCAAGTTTCCATTCCAAATAAATTCAAAGATATATTTAAACTACCCTTATATAAGGGTTTAAACAGAGGATACCACATGAGGTTCTATTTTAAGTCATCACATTGTTTCACATTCAATATTTAAACATATAAAATATTTAAAATAGAATATCATGTACTAATTTTATAACAAAAGCACTTGGTACCTGATTTAACTAATGCATCAAAGAAAAATAGGTAAGTATTATTAAAATTACCTTTTATACATTAATCATTTATTGACATCCCAAAAAAATTAGTAAATTTATCATATAAATTCCTTTTAATAGATAAGATGACCTATGAGGGTCCCTCTAATAAAACATGGGTTCATCATAATGCAACCCAATAGCATTTTCTTAATTACTAATGCTTTAAAACACCCATAGAGGGTTATCTCTTAAGAAACATTCCCCAAATAACCCACTTGGGTCCATTAGTTCATTATAGAATTTAATCATAAGGATCTTCGTGCTTGTGTGATAGATTCATAAGATTTTATAGAGGCAACGATCAATAGTCTAGATTTTAAAACTACCCTTAATGGGTTTTATATTAAAATCTTAAATACCATATTCGACCTACTTGGTTCGAGTCACATAAGAGGTAAATAAGGAACCCAAATCATTTTAGATCAAAATTAAAAAACTTTAACATTTATAACCATTTCAAAATATGACATGCTATTATACAATAGTTTGAGCATATGGGTTTCCATCTCCAATTTATAAGGCACCCACACCCTTTATAGATTACAGACCATCTCACTTCTAATCAGAACCAATTCACTTTAATACTTTGATATTAGCATGATTTTCATTTTAAAAATGCTCTCTAAATATATAAAAATCTCAAAATATGGTTTGAATACACTGGTTACCTTTCACCAATTATAAGGCACCAATGCACCTCAAAACTAGAAACTGGTTCCCATTTATTTGAAACCAATATTTTCATCCCATATAAACAATTATATATATATAAATCATAATTAGGAATTTTATCACAATCATTAAACATGTAGGAACATTTCATTATGAACTTAACATGATACAAGATATGTTAAATATTCAGGAATCAAAGAATATAATCACCTAATAATGGAATTAGATTAAAATTATAAATAAATCTCCCAAGCATGTTATAAAAATATTCATGATAAAGAAATACCTAAAAAGGTATAAAAATAATCTTATCGCCAATATTCCTAACATGGTATACAATAGAAAAGTTAAAAATCACACAAGGCACATCATCACAATCATTAGGCAGCCTACAAATGCAACTACATGGCATGAAACAGGCATGAAATGTGAATTTACATTTTCCTATAATGATGTGTGTAATGCTAATTTCTTTCCATACTAGTGTAAGGGAAAAATACCATAAATTTCATAAACCAATACGCAGAAAAAATTACACATGTCACCCAAGGTGAAATCATAATCAACTGTAATATAAAACGGCACGAACAAAAACTCCATCCCTGGATATTTACTAAGAACCAACACATTTCTAGTCTCCTAACTACCAGCCCCAAATAGTAATACAAAGGAAAAAAGAACTACCTCTGATACCACTTTGTAACATCCGGACCTAAATAAATACTAAACCAGCAGTCAAACTGGTCACCACATGACCTCAAGTGTTCCTCTTCATATGTTAGAGGTTTCCAAATAGCAGCAAGGTTCTAAAGAGGTGATATTGGAGAGAATATTCCATCATGATCAAAGTAGAACAAAGGTATATGAGATAAAAAATAACTAACAATAGTGGAAGTTGTAATAAATGAAAGATAGAGTAGCAGAATAATAATATCAGCTAAATATAAATGGCCAATACCAATATACAATAATGAGTTCATGTCTAGAAAATGATACATAAACTAAAAAACTCATAGAAGGAAACATTATATAGTTCAATACAAGAATAAATAAAGGAAATAAAATCCTTAAGGGGGAACTCCATGAGAATCCTGAGCTCAAAATTATTCATGTTCTCCTAACTCCTAGGTACAATAAATTCATCATAATTAATAATCCATGGTCATGTGAACATGAGTTTTTCTTGGGTACCCCAGTGCAATGGAAGCTCGCGTAGGTTGTGAGATAAAATCCCAGTTCCTTTAGAAAAAATCTTTAATTTCATCTAACACCCCCTAAACCCATAGTACAGCCTCTTAAAAATTAGAAATAGAATGTGACTTAACCAGGATTTTATATGGAAGGTTCATAGAAAACTCTAGGTAGTGTCATATTATAGGGAGACATGGGAAAATAGAATATTCTAGAGAATGAAGTATAATCTCATCTACCTACTCAAACATTATCAATTCGCTAAATATATACTGGTCATATGGATAAAAAAATCATGAATCGTTTACCTTAATGGATAAGACCATCACATTCCCCTTATCCAATAGATAATCACATCATATTCTATTTTTCTATGTATGACCATCCATTCCTTCTGTCTATCTCAATTGATAATCCATATTTCATTTTTATCGTATAAAAGGAAAAATCCCATCTTGGTAAAACTAAACTAATTACATGATCAAAAATATACCCAACCACCTCTAATTAAATTTTCCACAATTATTAAATAAAAATGTATCAATGTATAAAGGTTCTCATATTAGTTATATTATCAAACCACATGTAATAAGGAAATAAAACGTGAAACATGAACCCCTAGTATACCAAATACGTAGTGTAAGACACTCCATGTGTTATACTTGGAAAGTCATCTGAAACAAAAAACACATATTATGTATTATGAGTAAATTCTATATCTATATATGAAATCCTTCCCACACTAATCTTAATATTTTTTACATCCTACAATAGTCTATGAAAAACATTAGTTAGGGATAACTCAAACTTCTATAGTGATAGATCAATTAATATTTCACTTATTATAATATATATAGCGAATGTAAAATAATTATATAGTAAAGATTGAATTTTGTATAACATGATACAATTTTCTAATATTCATAAATTCTATTAATAATATACTAAAAACATACATAATCTCATATCTCATATCTCATTTGAAATACTGTTTCAATGCCTTAAATTTTTTCATTTTATGGTTTTTTTAAACTCATTAAATTTTAATGTAATTACTTTCATATCTCTATGTTACCATATATTAAAACCCTCCCATTAAACTCTTTTAATGGGTAATATCTATGAATAAACCCAATTTGAATAATGGTGGGACATGTGAAACTTATTACTAATGGTCATCGCCTTAGACATAGTATTCAAACTACTTTAATTCACAAATTCAAATGTTAGAATGTTAATAATTCCTATTGTATACATAGAATACTTTATAAGTTATTCATCTTTATCTTTTAAAAAAATTATATAAATTTTATTAGATATCATCATGGTAAAAAAATATAAATTTTCACATTATTACTTTACCAAACTATAGCCTAAACTCTTTTAGGATATTTAAGTGACATTATATTTAAATGTTGACTTGTATAATATTTTATTTTTTAACCCCTAAACTTATTAAAGTTTAAACATAACCCAAAAATTCTCTTAGAAACTATATTATCATAAGAATATCATGCTGAGAAACACAAACTCCTTTTTTTGGGAAATAAAACATATTTACTGTAAATGTAAATATTTCAATAAATAAACTAATAAAAACATATCTTTTATGGTATTCTATGTGTTGGGAGATTTATTTTTAATCCTAACATAATTATTTAAAATATTTTATTGATTATTGGTGGAATATTTATACCTTATATTTTAAAATTTTTATTGATAAACTTTTTTATCCTAGATAAAAAAATTTGCCTTTATGTTTTTCAAAAAATTTATAGAGTTTGACGAATCATAATCCATGTGTATCATATCATTTTATTCATAATCACACCATTTTTATAAATGAATTATATTACCATATAAGATAAAATAGACAACCAAAAAAATCCTTTTTTTGACCTATATGATCTTAAAATACTCATTTATATTCCAAATATCTATAATAGAAACATTTTGCACTAAATTTGAAAAAAAAAAACAAGTCCCATCAATTATTTCCTTAATTTTAAATTCTTATATATGTATAACATTTTCAAAGTATAAATTTGGTATCATATACCCTTAAAATTGAATAATTGATTTTATAACACTATTACCTAACATAAACTCTCTAAGTAGTTTTTAAAAACACCTTTAGGTATCTCATAAAATTATATCATTTGGAGAAATTTTCCCTCCTTTATGATACCTCTTTTAATATTCAATAACTTTGATTGGAATCTCCTTCTTCTAGTTTGAACTTTTATCCATGTTTACTAATAATACAACAATATAACCTAGAGATCACATACTCAATTTTACTATCCTCAAGGCTTTGAGTAAATAGGGTAAACGTTTTTTGAACTCCATCTTGTTTTCAGAAAATTTCCAATAATTAAAAATTAATTACATAGCCAAATCAAGCCATGAAGGAAACCCTAGTATCTCCAAATTAATGACATTCCCAATCATGTTTTTTATATGATCATAAAATAAATTTCCTACAGTCATCATATAATTAAGAAATTCCTTTAAAACCTTATTAAATTCAGTTATTCTTCCCATAAGAATATATATCCACTTGTTAAACAACTTCAACATTTGGTTGCTTAGGAAGGTCTTGTTCTAACACGTAGAATTTTCTGTCATACTTAATAATGATTCATAAGTTTATATATTGGTCTATGAAAAATCATCCATTAATGTTTTCCTTCCCAAGGATTGATCTAAAAGTTATATTTGATGATGATAATTCCATTTTATCTATAATACAATCTTTTATTAGATGAATACCATGTTTTATATTCATTATTAATTATTTTTATTAAATATACTCCCACTAAAATGATAAACCCTTTTAAATATCCATCATACCAATTTGTGAAGAAATATATATGTATATTACTTAGAAATGAGTCTTATTTGGTATTCCTCTCACCACTTAGCTATATGGGTAGGCCAATATGATTATCATATCAGATATGAATATTGGATAGTTGAGTATATAACTCTTAATCATAATCCATCATATAGATTCACCTAACATTATTCCTCTAGAATCCTATCTTATATGGTTTATGAGCTTTGTGAAACCCAAATATCACAGTTGGATTTGGTTACTAAAATCTTATAGTAATCCATTTTAGACATGCCTTGCATAATATAACCCATGGGAAACCTTCTTTAAAAGAACTTTTATAGTTAAATGATGGGGGTATTGGTATCTTTTTTCATTGGAAGGAATTTAACTCAAAGTATTTTTAATGGATTTTATTTTTTTCAATTTTATCTCATTTATTAACCTTATATGTGTCACGAACTAGCCCGAGTACCCTGGTAACCCGATAAACAATCCAACCCTAACATATCCCAAAGGGCATTACCGATCCCCATGGGTCAATGACTAGAGCCTCACATTACACAACATGCAAGTGGGAATAATTTTTCCACCAACAATATGGAAGTACAAGAAGCATGATAGTATGCATATAAAAAGAAAACTCCACTGAGAGTAAATTACCAGAATACAATAAGAAAAAAACAAGCCCAAAGTACTAAAACCCAAGTACTAAAATAGGGAAACACAACCCAATTTCTTAAGAACACAACTCAGCAAGACCGATGGTCAACAGCTAGATCCACCTCCAAAAGATCATTTCCCCATGCTCGGACCTCGAAGGAGAAAGTCTAAAAACACACAAAGTCAAAAGTAGGGTGTGAGATAAAAATACCAGTAGGGTCTCACCACTGATTCCATAATAGATGCCAACAATTGAATAATCAAATGAATTCTTTCAATTTTTAAAGATAAATAGGTTTGACATTTTAAAGAATAATTAAACAAATCATGTTATACAGTTCAAATGACGGAAAAATAATTTAAGAAAATACTTTACCAAATTATGTAATATTTCCAAAACATCAGCTTAAATAAAATAGTTACATAAAATAGTTTAAGTAAAATTAGCAGGAATATAAAGTTGTTCCAAAGCATTGACATGCATTTATATCTCAAATATAAATAAACAAGTGAGCAACATAGTCATATTCCAAAATTTATGATAGTATTAACCATCTATAGGATTCTTCACTCTCTTTGTAAACTCATCAAAATGTGTACACACATGTCCCTATGACACTGGCCAAAGGAGACTCATCACCAACCCGTCAGGGAAGTGACCCACCGCAAGTATGTTTCAAAACATTGTCGTAGCGTTGAGTGTATCCAAGTAATTCATTAACTACCTAAGGCTTGCATGCACTCTTACATGATGGGTGAACTATTTTAAAACTCCTTAAAAATATGATCAATCCCATTATTCCATTTCAAAAGTGATAATTTCATTCAATTTAAAACCAAAATAGGTTTTATTCAAAAACATGCCTTATTTACAAGATAAAACCACTAGGTTTCTATCAAATAATTTTAATCCATTTTCACCAGTTTGAAATCTATTGAAAACCAATTACACAATTACATAATTTATTTTAAAATTTTAATTCAACAATTTAATAAAAATCATTTCAATCAAACCCACAATTTAAATTAAACAATTAAAATAGGCCAATTTCCATAAACACACCCAATTCAATGGAATTGGGGATTTTTTTCAAATTTCCATGCCAAAACCATTTCAAATATCTCGATTCACTGTAATTGGGTTTTTATCAATTTAATTTAAATAAAATTTGAGCAATTTAAGTTAAATCTACAATTGAAATAAATCAATCTATAGAAGGAAAATCAATTTGGCTAATCAGAATGGAACCACCTACCTCATGGTCATTGATGTTAGTGGCAAGGATAAACCACCATGTGTGGTTCAATATACCTCTTCACGACCTTAATATCATAAGCATTGACACACCAATGGTCAATGTTCTTCAAGGGTTCGTAGAACCAAAATATCTATTGTATTTCACGAGGAAGAAAAATATTACATGCGGTAACATTTTATCTCTCCTAGATTATCTCTAGATTATCTTTCTATGTCAATGCATGAAATTGAAATAAATATCCATAAGAATAATTATAAACCCCATTCGATAATTATATCCCAATATTTTATTTCACAAAAAAATAAAATATTAAATGGGATTTCATTTTCTCTATCCTAGATAATCTCTTGATTATCATTTTATGTCAATGCATGTGTTTCAAATTATTTTTCAATAGTTCCTTGAATTACATGTTGATAATTTTATATTTAATAAAATTATCCTTAACATCCAAATTAGTTATCAAAAATATATATCTAACTCTATATATATATATAAACATATCTTTTGATAATAAAAATAAATAACATTAGGTAATTTTAGTAAATTATCCCAAGTGTGTTTATCGATATATATATATATATATATATATATATATATATATATATATATATATATATATAATTCATTATTTTTTGATAATCCAAATAATTATCATGTGATAATTTTAAACAATTATCCATTCAATAAAACTATTTAATAATTATCAACAATAATTTCATTAAAATTATTTTCTGATAAGTTGTTGAAATTATCATTTGATGATTATTAATAATTATCTTTGGATAATTTTATTTAAAAATAACCATTTTAAAAGTGGAAAAGAAGAATGAATAATACACTACTACCTTCAAATAAAAAATATGATTTTGGCTCTTCTCATCGAGACGAGTCCAACAAAACAAACGGTGTGTAATTCTGACCAATAACATAGAAGTTATTGAATTTATAATATTAAAAGAATAATAAAAAAATAATTAATTAATTAATTTAAAACAAACATCATTCGGTGTGCACATAGGACTCAAGGAAGGGTCAACGCACGTACCAAATAGGAAATCAAATATGGGACGCTGGCCAAAAAAGATCATTAGACCTTCACCTGTCACTTTTTGTGGAGATTCAAGGTTATTCGGACTCTACCAAAGATCAATGCATTGGGAAAAAATTAAAAACCCTAAAAAAACACAACACACCAAAATCATTTTAAAACAGCAGTTATGACAAATATTTCAATAGACAATTGATGACTGAGTCATTAGTTTTTACTCATTAAATAGTTACCAATTGAAATGGGTCAAAACGATTGAAATCCAAAGGTTTTGGATCAACTCATGCTTCAAAAATGGTGTTTGGCGTTAAATGGGAGAAGATGAACAGTGCATGTCATTTTTTTATAATTAATATTTTAATTATTTAACATAAAAATTAAACAACAAGGTTATTTTTTCAGGTGAGGCATAAAAACACACAACACATATGAATGTAATACCCTGCTTGGGGTAAACCCTTCATTCCAAACCTATCGGTGGTCTCATATTTCTCATATGATGCACTCTTTGTGACATATTTAAGTATTTTGAATAAATAATATATTAAATATTATTTAATAACTTTATCTCATGAGCAAGGCATCCATATGTCTGGATCCTTCAATTTTTTTACCCCTCCTAGGGTAAACACTATATTTTGGACATAACAGTGGTCTCAAACTTCTCATACGATGCATTGTTTTGGAGTGATTTAAATATTTTGAATAAAAAGTGTGCTCTTAATATATTCTATTTAATAATTTTATTCCGACTTCGTTGAGCCTTTATGGGTCTCAAAATCATGCACCAAGTCATTGTCAAACCCCAAAAATATTCAATTTAATATTCAAAGATGTTAACAGGTAGTTAATGACTTTAACACAATTATCAAAAAATCACTGATAAATTATTTTTTACACTTAAGAAATTAATAATTTAACACAAGAGGATTTAGGAATACCCGAAAATAGTAACGAGATGTAACAACCTCCCCATCATAGGAACTTTTTGTCCCCAAAAATTCTACGAAGAAGCCTCCAAGTAAAAAATATGAGGTTAATTCTCTCTCTTTATACCAAGGGGTATAGTAGTATCCATTTCACAAGATAGTTTCTCCATAGGAATATAAAGAAGATTAATGATACGGGCTGAAATAAACGAATGATATGCACCAGCATCAAATAGAGTAGTTACTGAAGATAAAGTTATAGTAAAGGTACCTCTCACAGTCGTTGGATCTGTATCAGCTTCCTCTGGAGGTTCTTCCATTGCGTGAAGAGGCTTCGTTCTAGATTCTTGTGGTTGGAACCCTATTATACGTGAAATATTTGATTGCCCCGTAGTTTTAGGAAAAGGTGATGATTCTGTTCCACTTTGCGGAGTGGAAAAGTTGTGGCAGAAATTTTTTAAGTGCTTTAATCATTCACAAGATCTACAGTTCTTGGGTGCCTCAGTGAAAACCCTCTTGGAATGTATTGACTTTCCACACTGATAGAAAATCAATGAACTTACACCTAATGCTATAGTAGGTATGTAATGACTCTGTCGTCAAGAACTATCGTGACAATCATCATGCATTTTTTTTCCTTTGAATGAACCAATGTCATAATTGGAAGAAAAAGAAACTCCCAATAACCCTGAATTTCTATCCAAGTCCATCTCAACCATGATTGGACTATCCAATACATCAACATAAGTGGGAAGATTCCACAAGAAAGCCTTAGAAATAATATATGGTCGATGTCCCAACTCGAATCATCAAGCCTTTTTCCTCTCATTAGATACTATCATAGGAGAAAACTGTACCAAATTAGAAAAGTGATTTGAATACTCAGTCACGGTTCTATCATCCTGCTCAAGATTGGAAAAATTCAACAGCCTTGGCTAACAACATTGACTTTAGATATAACTGGTTGGTGAAAAGAACTTTGAAGTCATTACATTCTAATCCCATATGTTTCCCTACCTTCACCATCGTTTCCCACCATCTCCTACTCGGTTTTTCTAGCATGAAGGTTTCACACTTCACCTTGATCGTGTCCGGTGTTTCCAAGAACCCAACTAGACAATCTATCTTGCTCAACCGTTCCTCAACATGTTGATGGTTAGTGGAGCCTTTGAAAACTGGTGGCTTCTCGCAAAGGAACTCTTGAGAATGATTTCGGAGTGCATTCCCCTGAGGATCCACAGCTAGAGCCTGAGTGGGAACTGATGGTGGTGCTTGTCCCAGAGCTTGGACAATACGGACGATCACCTCAACTAGACTCGGATCCACATTAGGATTCCATTGCTGAGGTCCAGTAGCAACCCCTTCCTGGACCCAATTCGAACGTCTTCTTAGAGGAATGATGTTACAAAACATCAGTACACAATAAGGAAGATATTAGATAATTCTTGTACATAGCAACGAGGGAAACACGATCCCGACCGGTAGAACATACATGATTTGGATTTGAATCTATCCAAATCAAAATAGGTAAAAGACTAGAACTAATACACAAGACATATTTCCCTAACAACCCCAGGTGACTTAAGGTTAATTGCGGTGAGAGCTGTCCAGGTACACAATCACAACTACCTCCTTAGTCCCGAAAAGATTTCACAAATGCATACTAACTTCAAGAAAAAAGGTCGACTTTCCTTCGATACCATTTTGTCATGAACCAGCCCAGTTACCCTGGTAACCCAATAACCAAGCTGGCCCTGACATAACCTGAAGGAAATTCCTGACATGTGCTTATCATGGGGTGTTGAAAATACAATTATTTATTAAGTTAAAATATAATACAGTATTTAACCTAGGTTATCCTCATAGAGGAGTTCTCAACAATCACTTATGTTACTTTAAATTTGATAATAAAATGGGGTTGTTTTTTATATTGTTTGGTTATGAAAAAGATGCAGTGAAACTAAAGAATGCAATAAAGTAAAAGATTTAAAACAAATTGAAAACTGCAATTAAAAATATTGATAATAATTGGATGATCAGGTTGGGGATGGTTTTTCAATTGTAATGTTATCACAGTTTCAATTTTATTCAATCTCCTTCGGCTAAGTCGGTTTAAGTGATATTTCACGATTGCTTCCTATCACTCCCTTAGTAAATGGTGATGGTGAGAGTAAACCTTACCAATATCTCATCTCGTTATACTCACTTTCCTATTTGTTAAATATATTTAGTGAATACCCTCAATTGAGTTAGGAAATTCCTGATCGGGTCTTTTTTATCCCAAACAATTAAGAATACTCAATACCTCATCCACACATGTTGAAGATCGTCGAGTAAATCACCACTAAGCCCTGATATTTTCGATCATATATAGACCAGAACCTAGTGGATGAAGATTATGATCATTTACCAAAGCTAAAATCAACAATAGAACAAAAACAAAATACAATTGCACTTGATAATAAGAACCGCTAAATGAAATTGAAAACAACTTTGTAGAAAGAGAAAGAGTTTATATTCACTAAATTACAAGAACTTATGCACTATATAAATAGAAAACCTAACATTACCTAATCACTCATAAGATTTAACCCACCATAGTGAGAGTAATTGTGATGAAGGGGGAAGAAGAAGGCATTATAAAACTAAGAAGAACAAAAGAAAGAAAAGAAAGAACACAAATTTTCTCCTCCAGAATTTTTCTACCACAACGATAGCATCGGTTATCCCACCATCTGGTCAAATAAGGCTGAGGTCCCTTCTTATAGTATATGAGAAATGGAGTTGGTCATCTACCCCTAATATTTCAGAGCATTTAGAGCCGTTTTGAATGATTTATGGCCTAATTAGTAGACCTAACTTTTCCTGGCTTCCAATCAATATTCCACCAACCCAACTTTGACCAGTTGAAGGGCGGCCTTAACCAAATAATTTCTCCATTAAATTTAATGTGAAGCTTCCTAGTAGATTTTTCTTTCTATACTATCAATAATCACCCCATTTGGTGGTAGTTAGCCTTGATATATTGATCATTGAATGAGATATGATCCATTCTTCTGGCCAAAATAAGTGTTCACATTGACCTTTTTTTTTTGCTTCTTGAACTTAGAATTGGATATGGGTCCAGAAGAATTATTTGTAGCCCAAAAATCATGTCATCCTAAAAAAAGAATTCGATTAATTGGATGGATATTTTATGAGTTATTCTCAAAATACAAAGGCAACATAAATCTGTTTAATGTTTAGAATTAACCACTTTTCACATTTAAGCTCAAAACTCACCAAAATAACATAAAATGATCAAAAGAAGCTCAAATTGGTTAATGATAAGGGATTAAACCATTTAAAAACATATGTAGAAATATGAAAATATAAGCTCTGTCAATTCCCTCACACTTATCACTTTGACTCCTAGACAAGTAAACATTGATATTAAATCAAAGAAAATTTTAAAACACTTATCCTTGAGATCCAACCATTTAATTACCAAGAAATAAAAGATATCATGACTCATCAACAAATATTTTTCCAAGTTATCAATTCAGTTCATTAAATATATTTTCTCCTAATTTCTTCTCCCATGCACACAAAACACTTACCTAACATGCATTTTCTCTCATCACACAAATATTAGTTTTCAACAATGTCTTTCTCATCCAATACACATGCAAGGGTTACCATAGGCTTGATAAATTTCTACATCTCCACTCAATGTGAGTCAAAGAAATATGATTATCATGAGAACTTTATAGGTTTGTTCTGTGTCTTTAGGATGGTAGGATTTAGATGTGAAAAATTCTGAGGTTGAATAAGGAGTGCTTGGCTCTTTTGAAAGAAAAATTGCATTATTCTAATTTTCACTTAAATATTGTATCATCATCACTCCCCTTAGTAGAAAATAAGCTCCACAAACATGAAAAATAAGTGAAATGTCACACCATTTTTCATTTCTGTAGCAATTGTTTCAATCATCTCAAACATGATTTTTTGTCAAAACTCTAGAAAAGGCACAAATTTTTTCATTAGAAGCTCCAGAAGGGCACAACTTCTCATATGAAAGCTCCATAAAAGGAACATATTTCAACAGAATGATTTTTTTCAGCAACAATCACATCTCTTAAATATTTTATTTTTTCACCCAAAGTATCACCAAATGAGGTAGCACAATACAAGACATCTTCCCCCCACACTTAAGTTCAACTAGATCATGCAATTTTACTTCAAGAGCAGGTTGGATAGGGAAAATTGGCTTGTAATGTGGATAACCTAATAGTTTGTTCATAGATTCTAAGGGCTAAAAGGATTAAATGTTCATGGTAGTCCATAATTAAGAGGATTAGTATGAAATAGGAGATTTAATACCAAACAAATGCCTTAATCATTTACAACATAAGTACCTCAAACCCTCAAGTTTTGAAAAAAATAAATCAAATTATGGTTAAAACAAGCATGGAATGGTTCTATCAAGAAGTGAGGTGAACAAAAAGAATATGAAAAAAATGGTTTAGAAGCCTCACATAAGAGTGATTTCAATGATAAAGACAGAGATATGTGGCATGGGATTCAAAAATCAGTGTACTTTTCATGAAATTCCTAAAGATTTAAACTTGAAACAAAGTCATTTTCGGTATTCATTTAAGCTTAATATCATGGGATAAATTGTTTCACTCATTAATATAGATTTTAAAAATGGAAATGATAATCATTTCAGCTCAAATGTTCCAAAAACACGCAAAACTTGAAAAACACACTTTTTTTGAAAAACAGAAAAAACTAGCAATTGAAAATATTAAACTATAAAGGTTTCATCCCCTACTCTTAAATGATACAGTGTTCACAGTGAATTAAAGTATATTTAACATTTAATAATATTTTTAATTAAATCACAATAATCAAGAAAGAGATAAGGAGAGGTAAAACCTGACTTATTGGTAGTGTATTATTGAGTTAAGCTCCTAGTGTTGCACATATGAAATCCTACAACCAAAGGTAGATAACAAAACATAATAAATTTATTTAAAGAAAATTAAAATATAAAAAGAGTGAGAAAATAAGTATATATCTTGGTTTAATCCTCCAAGTGGGCCCTGGGTTTTGACTACCTCCAGAAGGTTAGTTTCAGTTGGTTATCCCCAATCGGATGGTGGGTTGAGTTTCTTTGAGATAAACCACCAACACTTCTTCTTTCCATCTTGATATTCTTCTTTTTATGAGGAATACATTGATATAGTACACTAAATACATCTCCCTGAAAATTATATTAAACTTGAATGGTGGGGGTAGGATAAAGAATGAGTCCTCCTCTTTCTTGGTTTCCACTTTCACAAATTATTCTTTATTCTCTAGTTTTTCCTCAAGATAAGTTGTACCAAAAGAATAATCAATGGGAGAATCAGAAAGTAATTCAATTTGAATAAAATTAAAGCATGAAGAATCAATATCAAATTCTTACCTTTAAAAGGAAGCATCATGTGTCTCTATTTCTTTAATAAAGTCTACATGGGTCTCATCTTGAACTCCTTCCAATAAATGATCAACATTTTTAGGGAGCTCCATATGTACTTCTTTAGGTGCATCTTCTTTTTCTTCCTTATCCACCTAGGCAATAGATGTATTGACCGAATCTAAAAATTTCATGCAATGGGAGGTGATACTCAATTCATATTCTATATAATCAGAATGAAAAGAGTTAAGAAAAATATTATCTCACTTAAGTGGATTGACTTCAATTGATTCTTTAGTACTAGGTTCCTCTTTTAGTTGAATTTCAAAAGATAGAGGTAGGTAGTCAGGCTCCTCCATCTTTTCTTCAAATTCCACTTCTTTGGTGGTATCTTCCTTCAGTGGTCCTAGTTATTCTACTTTATAAGGAATATGTGGATCAAGTAGTTCTTCACACTCATTGTAGAATCCATATATATATTTTTTATCTCGCACGTGTAGCTTAGTAGGTAATTCTTCCTTCTTTTCCTCCACAGGTTTATTCATAGGGTTTGGTTTTTCCATCAATGTACGTACATATTCAAATGAAAGTTTTACTTTGTTCTCTAGTTTTTCTATATCATTTCTAAGTTCTTTCACCTGAACTATATTATAACCAAACTCGTCTTCTTGTTCCAATTTTAGGTAATTGTTCCATGAATTAAAGAGATGGTCATTTGAAAACATCATGGAAAAATATCTTTTAATTTTTTTTTGAAAAGTGTTAAATATTTATAATTAGATTATGGCACTGCCTCTCTGGAAACGGTTCCATGTTTTGAAATGTGCCTATAATGGGGTGTGTTAAAAACAATTATTTACTAAGTTAAAATATAGTATATTGGTAAAACTATGTTTTCTCTAGGGAGGAGCGCTCAACAGTCATTTATGTCACTTTAAATTTGATAATGAAATGGGGTTGTTTTTTATATGGTTTGGTTATGAAAACAAAGCAATGAAACTAAAGAAATCAATAAAGTAAAAGATTCAGAAAAATTAAAAAAATAATGAAATTAAAAAAAAAGTGATAGTAATTGGGTGATCAGGTTGGGGTTGGTTTTTCAATTGTAATGTTATCATAGTTTCAATTTTATTCAATCCTCTTCTACTAAGTCGTTTTAAGTGATATTTCAAGATCGCTTCCTATCACTACCTTAATAAATGGTAATGGTGATAGTAAACCTTAAAAATATCTCAGATCAGTATACTATCTTTCCTATGTGTTAAACAGATGTAGAGAATACCCTGAATTGAGTTAGTCAATTCCCGATGGGGTCTTATTTATCCCAAATAATTAAGAATATTCAATACCCATGCCACACATACTGATGATCGCTGAGTACATCCCCATGAAGCCCTGATCTATTCCATCATATATAGACCAGAACCTAGTGGAGGAATATTATGATCATTTACAAAAGCTAAAATCAATAACGGAATCAAAAACCAAATACAATCGCACTTGATAATAAGAACCACAAAATGAAATTGAAAACAACTTTGTAGAAATAGAAAAAGTTTATATTCACTAAATTACAAGAACTCATGAAATACATAAATAGAAAACCTAAAATTACCCAATCACTCAAAATATTTACCCCACCATGGTAAGATTAATTGAGAATAAGTGGGAATAAGAAGGTATTATTAAATTAAGAAGAACAAAAGAAAGAAAAAGAAAGAGCATAAATTTTCTCCTCTGGAATTTTTCCACCAGAATGATAGCATCGGTTCTCCCACCATCTGGTTGAATCAGGATGATGTCCCTTCTTATATGATGTAGGTAATAGAGTTTTCCATCTACCCCAAAAATTTCAAAGTATTTGGATCCGTTTTTAATGAGTTATGGACGAATTAGTAGACCTAACTTTTCCTGGCCGCCAGTCACTATTCCACCAACCCGATTTTGACCGATTGAAGGGCAGCCTTAATCAAATAATTTCTCTATAAATTTTAATTTTATTATTCCTTGTAGAGTTTTCTTTCTAACCCAACTATAATCACCTCATTTGGTGGTCGGTATCCCATGATATGGATCATTGAATGAGACATGATCCATTCTGTCGTCCAGAATAAGTGTTCACGTTGACCGATTTTGTTTGGCTTATTGGAGTTGGAATTGGATCTGGGTCCAGAGGACTTATTTGTATCCCACAATTAAAAATATTTATAATAATTGGGTGATTAGGTTGGTATTGTTTTTTCAATTGCAATGTTATTATAGTTCCAATTTTATTCAATCCTCTTCTACTAAGTCATTTTAAGTGATATTTCACGATTGCTTCTTATCACTCCCTTAGTAAATGGTGATGGTGAGAGTAAACCTTACAAATATATTAGCTAAGTCTACACTCTTTCCTAAGGGTTAAACAAATATAGTGAATACCCTTAATTGATTTAGGAAATTCCCGATCGGGTCTTGTTTATCCCAAACAATTAAGAATATTCAACACCCATGCCACATGTACTGACGATCACTGAGTACCTCACCACTAATCCCTAGTCTATTCTATCATATATAGACCAAAACCCATCGGAGGGTGATTATGATCATTTTTCAAAGCTAAAATCAATAATAGAATAAGAAATAAAATATAATCACACTTGATAATAAGAACCGCTAAATGAAATTGAAAACAACTTTGTAGAAAAAGAAAGAGTTTATATTCACTAAATTACAAGAACTCATTCATTAAATAAATAGAAAACATGACCTTCCCCAATCAAACAAAATATTTACCCCACCATGGTAAGGGTAATTGATAAGAACACGCAAGAATAAGGCATTACAATACTAAGAAGAACAAAAGAAAGAAAAGAAATAATAGAAATTTTCTCCTCCAGAATCTATCCTCCTAAATGATAGCTTCGGTTCTCCCACCATCACAAATTCATACTGACTTCAAGAAAAAAGGGGCTTTCCTTCGATACCATTTTGTCACGAACTAGCCCAGGTGCCCTGGTAACCCAATAACCAATCCGGCCCTTACATAACCTGAAGGACATTCCTGATCCCCATGGGTCGTTGACTAGCACCTGGAATCAGACAAAGTACTAAAACCCAAGTACAAAAATAGGGAAATACAACCCAGGTCCCTAAGGAAACAACTCACCAAGATCGAGGTTCAATAGTTGGATCCACCTCCAAGAGATCCTTTCCCCTTGCTCAGACTTGGAACGAGAATGTCTACAAACACATGAAGGCAAAAGTAGTTTGTGAGATAAAAATCCTAGTAGGGTCTCACCACAAATCCCATAACAGATTACAAAATTTTATTAATCAAAAGAATGATTTCAATTTTTAAAGATAAATAGGTTTGAAATTTTAATGCATAATTAAAAAAAATCAAGATATAGAGTTTGAATGACAAAAAAATACATTAAGCAATGAATTTACAAAATGATGGAATATTTCTAAAATAATGGACTAAATAAAATAGTTACATAAAATGGTTTAAGTAAAATCAGAAGGCATGTAAATCAGTTTAATACCATTGACATACATTTATATCTCAAATATAAATTAACAAGCGAGCAACATGGTCATATTCCAAAATCTACAGTAGTATTAACCATCTATAAGATTATGTACTCTCTATGTGAACTCAGTAAATTGTGTATACACATGTCTCTATGACACTGGAAAAATGAGACTCGTCACTAACCCATCGAGGACACGACCCACCGCAAGTATGTTTTAGAACATTGTCATAGCGTAGAGTGTATCCAAATAACTCACTAACTACCTAAGGCATCAATACACTCTTATAGGATGGGTAAACTATTTTAAGACTTCTTAAAAATATGATCAATCATATTCTACCATTTCAAAAGTTCTAATTTAATTTAATTTAAAACCAAAATAGATTTTATTAAAAAACATGCCTTTTCCCAAGATAAAACCCCTGGGTTTCTATCAAATCATTTAAATCCATTTTCACTGGTTTGAAATCCCTTCAAAACCAATTCCATCATTACACAATATAGTTACACAATTATATTCAATAATTTAATTAAAATCATTTTCATTAAATCCATAATTTAAATTGAACAATTTAAATCATCCAATTTCCATAAACACACCCAATTCAATGGAATTGGGGGTTTTCCCAAATTTACACACCAAAACCATTTCAAATATCTTGATTCAATAGAATCGGTTTTATCAAAATAATTGAAAGAAAATTTTAGTAATTAAATTTAAATCAATAATTGAAATAAATCAAGCAATACAAGGATAATCAATTTGGCTAATCGGAACGGAACCACCTACCTCAAGGTAGTTGATGTTAGAAGAAAGGATAAACCACCATGTGTGGTTCAATACACCCCCTCACAATCTTAATATCATAAGCGTTGACACACCAATGGTCAATGTTCTTCAAGGATTCCTAGAACCAAAACATCTATTTTATTTCATAAGGAAGAAAAATATAACATGTGGTAACATTTACTCTCTCCTGAATAATCTAATGATTATCATTTTATGTTAAAGCATGAAATCACAATAAATATCCATAAGAATAAATATAAACCTCATTCTATAATTATATCCCTATATTTTATTTCACAAGGAAATAAAATATTACATGTGATTACATTTTCTCTCTCCTAGATAATCTATGGATTATCATTTTTTGCATGTGTATGAAATTATCCTTCAATAGTTCTTGTAATTACATGTTGATAATTTTATTTTTAATAAAATTGTCCTTAACATCCCAAGTTTTTATCAAAAATATATATCTAACTTTATATATATATATATATATATCACTTGATAATCAAATTAAATAACACTAGATAATTTTAATAAATTATACCAAGTTGGTTTATCGATATATATGTAGATATATAATATATTTATAATTCATTATCTTTTGATAATGCAAATAATTATAGTTTGATAATTTTAAACAATTATCCATTCCATAATTTTTTTTAAGAATTATCCCTGATAATTTCATTAAAATTATTATCTAATAAGTTGTTGAAATTATCATTTGATAATTCTTAATAATTATCTTTCGATAAATTTGTTTAAAAATAACCATTCAAAAAGTGTAATGGATGATTGAATAACACATTTATGCCTTCAAATCAAAAAGATGATTTAGGTTCCCCTCATCGAGGTGACTCAAACAAAAAAAACAGTGTGTAATTCTGACCAATAACATAGAAGTTATTGAATTTAGAAGATTGGAAGAATAATAAAAATAATTAATTAATTAATTAATTAATTTTAAACAAACCTCATTTTGTGAGCACAGTGGACTCAAGGAAGGGTTGATGGACGAACCAAAGAGGAAATTAAAGATAGGTGGATGACCAAAAAAGATTTTCAGACCTTCATCAATCATGTTTAGAGGAGATTCAAGGTTATTCTGTCTCTACCAACGATCAAGAACTTGGGAAAAAATAAGAACCCTAAAAAATGCATCACACCAAAATCATTTTAAAACACCTGTTATGGTCAATATTTCAACTGAAAATTGATAAAGGAGTCATTAGTTTTTCTCATTAAAGCATTACAAACTGAAATGGATCAAAACAGTTGAAATATGAAGGTTTTGGATCAACTCAAGCATCAAAAATGGAGTTTGGCATTAAATGGGAGAAGATGAACAGTGAAGGTCATTTTTTAATAATTAATATTTCAATTAGTTAGCATAAAAATTAAATGACACCAAAAATCCATTTTGTATTAAATTTATACCCCTTCTAGGGTAAATACTTTGTTCTGAACCCAACGGTGGCCTTAGATTTCTCATAGGATGCACCGTTTGAGATATATTAAGGATTTATTATTTAAAAACGGAATAAATAAATAATTCAAATAAAAAAGTTTATTTTTATTTGTGAGGCATCCAAGCACCCGAAACATACTAATATTATACCCTGCCTAGGGTAAAGTATAACACCCTAAGCTTCCACGGTACATTTCCCTTTTAATAATAAAATAGCTTACATTGTACGCAACTCTGAGATTCTAACACACCACAACAAATCAATGTAGTCGTTATGAATAGTAATACCCACTTTTTGAAATTATATAAATTTTATCTATCAAAATGGACTTCATTTTTTGGATTCAGAATATCAAAATTAGCTTAGGGTGAATTTTTGGCACTTTTCTGATAACTTTAATATTTTTATGAATAGTGAATAATACTGAATTTTAATTAAAAACAACTTTTTTAATCAAAATAATTTATATTGTTAAATTATAAATTTGAGTGGTTTTAAAGTATAATTAGATTATATTTTTACCATTTAATCTAATTTTGGTCATTTTATGTAATTTCACATTTAAACTGTACGTAAACAAGTGTAAATCCTTTGATAGTTATTATTTCTTAAAAACACGCTTTTTATTTTGACAACGGGAATCAATTTTAATTAATTTTTGCCACTTATATTTTTTGAATTTAGAAAAATGAATTCCATATTTAGAATTAGGAGATACAAATTTTTTAAATAGGTAACTTTTATTTTTAGACATTTTGAATAATTACTTCGGTAAATATTTCATTTACCATGATTAAAGGGTAAATATAATAAATAAGGGTAAAATACAATATTATAATAATATTAAATTACCCTAACATGTGTCCTAATCTTATTGGCTGATACATAGCCGACCATGGGCATCCTTGGGTTGAATTTGAGACCCCATGGAGCCACATGGGAGTAATAATGACATTTTATATTAATTAATTTAAAGTAAAGACAAAAATGACATAAACAAATATCTTTCAGTAAATAATTTTTTACATGGGGTTATATAAATTATCCATTTGACTATAAATATTCTTTGGAAAGATAAAAGTATTTCCTACATCATGGTATTTTTTTATAATTTTGGACATCAAATAAATTAAATTATTTATGACGCAATAATGATGCAATATTTACCACATTTATAAATGATTTAAATAAATAATATTATAAATATTAAAACAATATCTAAAACCTATCCAAATATTATTGGATTATTTTATTTCGACCATGAGTCATCTTAGCTTTATTATTATCGAATATTTGACCTTTTTAAACTGAATATGAGGTTATAATAAAATAATTGTTTCAAACTTTCCTAAAGATCCCCTCTTCTCCCTTATAAAAATCCCTCACTTCCTACCCAGTTATCACACTTATCAAGCCTTTGGATCATAAAACCCCTGCCCAAATATCCTCCCAACATCCATCGCTTAATTCTAGAGTTCTTTCATTAGTCATAAAGCCAACCTAAGGAGCCCTTTTGATCAAATCAAAAGGAAGAACCTGAAGAAGAGGTAATAATTTCACCACCCTCTTTTAAGTTCTTTTCTTCTTCCACTTCTTCTTACTATGTTGTTTCCATTAAAAAATAATAACTCAAGTAACTTCTATATACTATGATGTTATTATAAATATGGTACAACCAAATTCACTATTTTATCCATCCTTTGAATGACATGTCACCATATGTGCGTACGTACAGCTTACCGTCTCCACGTCGTGGTGTACCTGTTATTCAATACATTATTATTTGGATGGGTATAATAATGTTGTGTAATTGATGTAAATAATAAATATAACATGATAATGATTCTGTATATATGATATACCATCCAATTATATATTATTTTAATATCAAAAGAATGATATTGTCGCTCGTGCATACGTACGGATTACCGTATCCACAAACGCGATGAGATTCATTCTCCATCGTATCCATTCAAGAATAATTTTAATTAGATGATTAAAAATAATGTTTAAAGAGTTAATATAATTCTTAATATTAATAAGATACATCCTATCCATAATAAACATTACTTACATAACAAATCATATAAAGGAAAACGAATCAGTTAACACCCAAAACGACGATAATACTAAAATATTATTAACAAAGCAATGTTAAAAGATCATATATGATATCGTATTAATGTATATTATTATTGTATTATTTAATAAAAATTATTTTACCATTATACAGGAGGTTAACCTACCCTCAACCAAGTAAAAGTACTAGGTAAGGGTTAATTTCACAATCTCTTTATTATCCGAGGTTGTTTTTACGTAAATATCTACTAGGACCTCTTTATCATCCACATCCATGTTTCTTAAAAATATAATTCAAAAAATTCTTATTATTTTATATACTATCATTTAAATTCATTTATACCCTTGTTTTACTCTTTATAATATGTTTATAAAGGAATCTTTCTATCGTTTTTCAAACAAGGTACTTTATAACCTTTTTGAAAAAATTAACGTAAGAATGTCTTTTTTTTAACTTATATGGCGGGTGTGGTTATTCTCCGCCATTGTAAAATCATGAAAGCTTCCCTTACATTCTTATAAGAATATTTCCAAAATAAATGTTTTCTTTTAAATGGTTTCAAATATAAAGAGGTATTTCTTTCAAATAGTTTCATTTCATCTATGTTGACATCCTTGGATAGATTTTCAACTTGTTTGAAGTCGATTCATTAAGAAACAAATCTTCCATATTGTATAGAAGTTTTTGTGATATTTTTGATGGTGGATGTGTTATTTTTATACCATTCTTGGTTTATGGATAAAATATTGACATTTCGTATGCTAGTTTGAATACGAGTGTTTATGTTGTGTTTAAACCTTTTCATATGAGGAATGCATTGGACTTAGTAAGTGATGGGTGGACCCCACTATAGCTCCTTGATGAATTGGTAGGTCTCATGAGACAAACTATTGTCTTGGAAAAAGGCCTTGACAAAATATTATTTGTAGTCTTGTCACAAGGCCTTGACTATTTGGTTATGAAAGTCTGGCATTATGCATTCCATCATTATGAAAGTGGCTATTAATATTGCATGTGATTATTAGACTAGTAGAATATCCCTGTGAGTAAGTAAATAGAATTATTTTGATTTTATATTTGCCATATTATGCTTAAGTTCAAGTTTAAAAGGATTTTGTTTTAGTCTTATACATTGCCTTAAATGTTTATGCTTATTTATGAAAGTTTCCGCTATATTGTTATCCTTATTGATAATATGAGCTCACCCCTTTCTATGTTTTATTTTTTCCCAGGATGCGAAGAAGTATATTATGATTGACCTGCATGGATAGTCTGTATGATCTCAGTGTTGTCTATGGAAACAATGTTGTCGTAGTTTTCCATTTTATGATATAATGTAAACCTTATGAATGTATCTAGTACTTCCAATTCTACTAAACTAATCAATTTTTCAAGACTTGATCTTTTGTGATCATTCAAATGACTGGGTAACTGGGGTCAGGGAGTTACATAAACCCCTCATTTTGAACCTATCAGCAGTCTCAGATTTCCCATACGACGTACAATTTCTGAGATATTTAACTATTTTTAATAAATATTATTTAATAATTTTATCTCATGAGAAAGGATTCCAAATGTCCAGCGCCTTTGATTGTTATACCCCTCTTAGGGTAAACTACATATTTGGGATATAATAGCGGTCTCAAACTTCCCATATGACACACCATTTTGGATTTATTCAAATATTTTGAATAAAAAGTGTGCGCTTAATATATTCTATTTAATAGTTTTATTATGACTTCATCGAGCCTTTGCGGGCCTCGGAATCATCCACTAAGTCAATGTCGAACTCCAAAAAATATTCAATTGAATATTCAAAGATGTTAGCTGGAAGTTAATTCCTTTAACACAATTTGCATAAATTCACTGATAAATCATTTTTCCCACTTAAGAAGTAAAAAATTTAACACAGGAGGATTTAGTTATACCCAAAAACAGTTACGGGATGTGACAATGTGTATTCATGCTTCTAATTATTTGGTTTTTAATCCTATTCCTTCCACAAAATGAATATGCTCAAAATATATTGATGTGTAGATATTTACACAACCATTAGCTTGGGTTACTAACCCAAATTAAATAGAAACTATATGTACACATATACAAATGTATTCTATGCATAATTTATATGAAACCCTTTCATGAAAAGGCTTAACATCATATAAAACCTAAAATCCCTACAAGGGTAAGCATGGAGAAATTTTTATACAACCACCAATTTTTGAAACATAGCCTAGGCTCCCATGCTAGTGAGCAGTCTACATCAAAGATCCTCTACTCAGGGTTTTTTACTCAAGATAGACCTTAATTGTTTCACAATTATAACACCTAATATGCATAAATTGTCTCATGCCTCAAAAATGAATTTCTTTCATGCTACCTTTTTTATTTCATCATTTTTTTATCAACTAATTTCAAACTCTCTCATAATCAATAAGTCAGTCATAACTGAAAAAAATATGTATAAACTATATTCGATTTCTTAATTCTATCTCATAACCTTGTACAGTCTAAATTTAAGGTATAAGAAAACTAAATCAATTATCTTACCTAGAATGTAACTCTGTAAATGCAAGTATGATAATTTATAGAATTATTTTGGCACTTTAAACTACAGAATACATCCATTCATAATATATATATATATATATATATATAATTGAGAAGTAAATAATAATAAATAAATGAAAATTTCTTAAATTTAGACCAGAGATACACATTTATGAAAAATTGAAAAATAAATAAATTATAAACACTTTATAATTTAGTCATTCATTATTGAAATTCCCCAATTAAATAAATATAAACACTATATTGATTTCTAATAATATATCCTTTATATTTTCCATTTATATGTCATTTTCTTCAATATATGATATTTAATATATAAACATTTTAGATTTCAAATCTATTTTGTAAACATTTACATAATCAAAATATCACCCATTTAAAATTATTTTAACCATGGTCATATAAATAATCAAAAATATTTTTTATATTTTTCAAATAATTTCTAAAATAATACCATTTGATTAGAACATTTCAAATTATCGTTAACAAACAATTTATAATTCAATATAAACCACTTAATATTATACTATATTTTTTTAATGTATAAGTACTTTTTAAATTACCTTTTAATTTTTATATAAACAATTTCAATCAAAATTATGATTCATTCCATATAAAATCCAAATGTATTTTCAAATTAATAATTTATAAAATAAATATTTATTTATTAAATGCTTCATAAACATTTAATAATTAATTATTAATATTTAATAATTAATTAATTTATAAACACCTTATAAATTAATTAAATATTACCAAATACATTTTCCATAATTTATAAACAATTTATAAATTATACAATTGAATTCATAATTGAAAAATAAGAAATAAAATAAATTTTCCTTCATGTCATATTTATCAATATACATTATATCGCAATCCAAGGTTTAGTTAATGACTGATATCATAGTTTATGATTGGAACCATGTGGCCTATGATAGATAATTTATACATTATAAATTGTATTTTAAAATATCTTATATGAAAATATGTTGTTCAATTTAAAACCAATACCACACTTTATGACAGGTAGTGGTGGCCTGTGATATCACTTTTAATGCCTTATTGTCGTATTTTATGACTAGAATCAGTATTTTTATTATTATATGATGATATTTTTTCACCACATCAATAGTCCATATCATCATTGTCTCTATAAGAAACACCCCATATAATATGTTACGATATATTGAAAACTGAAGGATTTATGTTGTGTCACCAGTTACGATATCTTATATCGTATGGAGTGATCATATCGCTACTTATGATATCCTATATTATAAGAAAATTCATGGTATAAAATCCAGATATGATATCTAAATTTATTTATTTCAAACATGATTTTTAGAATCATTTGAAGCATCAGAATTATTGATGGGGAGAATGTTGTGTGGATCCTTGTCATTCTATTTATTGTTTTTGGATAATTATATTAACTCTCTCATTTTGTTTGATAACTATTTTTACTTTTTACTTTTTATTCCCATGTTTCTTATTTGAGGAAATATTTGAATATATTTGAATATTATGCTAATTGTATAAGAAAATAATGTTGTTTAATTCATTTATTATTTATTTTAATTACTATTCTTATTCTTCTTCTTTAATATTCTGGTAATTCTATGTGAGTAATATTTTCGGAAGTTCTTTTTGAATGCCTTTCATTTGGTCTGAAGTGTAAAATTTTCCTAAGTCCATAATGTTTTGCATCATAGTGAGTTTTTTCAAATATATTACATACTATAATTTTTCTATTTTAAATAAATTACATATCAGTTGGGCTGATAAAAATATATTATGAATTGGTTATTTGAATAATTCAGCTAAGTATTAAAACAAATGCATGGATGAGTATCTTACACCTAGTTTTAAAAAAACTCTTATTTCATTTTTTAGAAAAGGAAATAATTCTATGTATTCCCCTTTGAGATGCGAAATATATTAAATATTAATATTTTCTCAAAGGAAAAAAACATACGCATCTCTACAGAGTTGAATTATATTATGTTTCCAAGAGAGTAATATAATTTCCATAAGTATAAAATTTTACGTAACACTATTGAGTCTAGAAATTAGATTATACATCAGTTATACTTTTTACATACTACTTTATGGCTAAGTCAAATGTGTTACATATAGAGAAAAGCTTTTGTATTAATTCGATGTTATGGGAATTATCTTACACATGATTTCAATTTTGGTTTTTGGTAAAGTGTGGATCAAAGATTACATTATAATATATATTCAACAGATATTAAAAAATATAAATTATGTATATATGGAGTTGGAGATTTTCCAAAGTTGTATTTTTTGAAATTATTAGGATATAGCTGGAGTATTTGTAATATATTTACATAGATATTATGGGATTTTAAATTAATCCTAATTCAATTATGGTTATATATTTTGATGATATCTTTATTCATGAATAAAGGATGGTTATTATAATATTAAAAGATGATTTATTTAGGGATTATTTACTTTTGATATTAAATTGTTTATATAAATTATTATAATTATTATGTTTAATGCTATTTATTTTTTCAGAGATTTGAGATAATTCAAGAATAAAACCATGTAAAGTGTATTGTTCATGTTTATTAAGGTATACTTATGGAGTTTTATGTGGATATTATATATATTGGAGATTGACTATATAAAGGAGATTGAGAAAAAATAGGAATAATATATGCATGAACCATACATCATTCGATTGTAAGTCCTGGGCTTCATAATTTACATTATTTTTCTTAGGAGTAGTTTCAAAACCTAATAAAAATCATTGAATAATTTTCAACTGGTTGATAATAACATTACTATACCAAAATTTGTATCTATAAATTCCATAAGGTTACATTGTTTTATTTCAATCTGGAGTTTTCTATACTACATTGTACACTTACACGGTAACTAAAACCCTTAAAATGTATTGATCAGTTCTACCCACCTAACCAAAAGGAAGTGACATTGGTTGGGCATAATCCTTTTAAAAAGAACTAGTTTAGGGATTCTCCTTAAAAAATCTTGTGTTATTTCTACTGTCAAGTAAAATTTTGTGTGAGGTTGGGGTTTTCTCCTAAGAAAGTCCTATATTTTATTTGATACAGCTAGATGATTAGGTTAGGTCTGATCCCATTTATAAAATTTTCAGTTTGACTGTATCCCATAAAAGTACATATCTTTATTAGATATCTATAATTATAGGTTGTATTTAAAGAGTGGATATAGGATCATTTGGATCTAAAATACTTTAAAAAACCTGTGTTCTATATTTACTATTTTTCTTATACTCTTCACAATTTCACTTCAACATTTGTTAAGGATGAATTGTTTGATATTATTTTCCCATAACATTTCTCATTATATATTAATTAACTATAATTATTCATGTTTTACATTTCACCCCCCCCCCCCAACTCCTCTAGTCTTCCCATTCAAAATTTTGGGACCTAATAATTTGTATCAGAGTTGGATCTTTGAGAATTTTTATGTTATTGGATATATTATTTATTCTTAAACAAACATGTATTTTATTCCTTAAATATTTTAAGGGAAAAATCTATTTTCATTTATAGAAATTCAAGATATTAAGAAAAATTCAAATCCTCTCAAACCACTTCATTTAAATGGTTTTAACAATGGTTATTGAAATGACATAATTGATGTATTTTTGAAGAATATAGGTATTTATTATTGGACCCTCATGGTTAGACCTTACAAATTTCCAAAAGTTTTTCTTGGTTCTTTGGTTTTTAATGATGCTACTAAATATTTTGTGAAATAAAAAGTTTTGAATTTTATTTATTGTTTACTTAACAGATGATTTTGTAGTCATTTTTTTTCTTTTAAGACTGATTTTGAAATTTTTAGGACATTAATATCCTAGAAAAACAAAAAATCATAGAGATTACTCTCATCTCGAAAGAACCATTATCACATGATCCTTAGATGCCTCTAAGAAGGAAATCAAAGAATCCGTTAAATCCCAAGATGTGGTGGACCACTCAACTGATGAGGATGATGATTTAGGAAAAAATAATCTTGTCTACAAAGATTCTTGTTATAATGAGGAGGAGGTGAGATAATAAGTCCAATAATGGATGAAGGATCAAGATGAGATCATATTCCTGAAATATAGGAATAACACTATTAATGGAGAGAAATATCTTGAAATCAGAAAATAAATGTTCATAAGGATGTTGGATGGGTATAAAAAGAACCATGATTTCAACTTCAATGATATTCCATGTGAATTAATTCTTCCATCACTCAAAAGTTCTTCATTCTCAAGCTTTTGGGACTGTTTCCTCTGCCTAGTGTTGTATGTGGCTTGCTTGCTTGGATTAGGCAGCACTTCAGTTATTTTTTTCTACTGAACTGTTCTTTTCTTAGTGTTGTCTGATTTGTATAATATTTTTTTAATTGATAAGGGTGATGTTTTTATCTCAATTATCTTAAGACACAATTATTTTTCAAGCTTCTTGGTTGTGAGTCACTGGATATGGGATGGCTTTGTACCCTGTTCAGTGATCTACTTATAAGTTTTATAGAAGTTCATGGATATCTACTTGATGTTGCTGATTTGAGGATTGGTAAGGCTTGGAATAGTCTAACAGCTCCTGTACAGGCTTCCTGTATTTCATTTTCCATTGTGCATGAACTCTGAGGCTGGGATGATCCTACAGTATCTCTTTTTTGTGTGTGTGTTGTATGAATAATGGAAGGTGATGTTGAAATGTCTTGAACTACATGACCTCCTTATGTTGAAATGCTGAAAGGTGATGTTGCAATTTAGGAATCTTTCATTGCATGACATCCTTATGGAAGGTGATGTTGCAATGCTAGTATCCTGCTGGTATGACCTCTATTTTTCTCCCCACAGGAACCTTGCACTGCATCATGTGCTTATTTTGGAAGGTGATTTTTCAATGTTGTTCGACACTCTAAATATATTTTTGCTCCTAATTTTTACTGGTTTTCATTTATAATTGGTGTTCTCAATGTTTTAAGGACTTTCTCAAGTTGCATTTTAGCTTTCATTTTACAATCACATTTTTATAACAGTATGAAGGACAGGGCTCAAATTGATAGAGAAGCAAGGTCATGCAGGCATTGGCTTCCCTTCATAAAATGTATTGATGGAAGAACCATGGATAGTAAATTCATTAGAGATCGTGGAATAGTTGATAGTAGGTTGTTTTAGTCTTTTTTTTCTTCTCAAGATTTTTCTAACTTTAACTCAGTGTTTTCTAGTTTATAATTATCTCAATCCCTACTGGTGTAAGTTCATCACACCTTGTGTTTTTACTCCCACTCTTTTTTTAATAAAGTCCTTTGGGGCATGAATTGGATAACCAATTCATGTCATTGCTTTTATTTAAAAAAATTAGGACACTAATAGTCCATAATAAATGAATTAAAAAATTGAAAAGAACTAAACATCGTATTCATAGGGAATAATTTCAATAATTTCAAATGTTTGGTTATGATAGTGTTAGTGAGATATACAATAGATTTACTAATATTGTTAACAACATGCCTAGGGTGTTTGTTCTCACCTATAATAGTCATATTCATGTTTTTTTGTTTATATTTTATGTTTCAATTATAGTATATAAAAATATATATAAACAACATATATAAACCCTCGTTTTCACACTTAACCCTACATGTTTTCTTCTTCCTAACTCTCCATCGACCTCTGCTCGATTCGATCTCTTTCTTGAAGTTGGGTAAGGGTTTTTTTGCTTCATTTTCATTATGAAAAAACCCTTATATACATTTTTTGTATATATGGTTATATATATATATATATATATATATATATATATTAATCCTAATCTGATTTAGGGTTTCACATGTTTGATATTAGTCATTAACTGATGTTTTTGAAGTATATAATGATTGTAAGGATTGATTAAACTTCATTTTAGTTATGAAAATCCCATATATACACTTTTTGTATATACAGTTTTATACAGCTTTCAATCCAAAACTATTATAGGTTTTCTAAATGTCGATTACCATTATTTAATTGATTTTTATTATGTGTATAACACTTGAAAAGGTTTTTTAATTGATGTTTTTGGAGTTTGCTAAAGTCATATATTTTTATTTGTATATACGGTTTTGTATAAATGGCATACTCAACCTATTTTAAGCTTCTTTTTAAAGGATGAACAATTATTTCAAAAATGGTGTCTCCCTACTAGCATATTTTACCTAAGGATTCTTTTGATTCTCTATTTATTTATAAAAAACCAATATATATATATATAAGTATGTACAATTTCATGAATATATGTCAATCTTGTTTTCGTTTAAAGAAGTTTTTAATGGTATTAGCTTTGCTATGATGTTATGTTTTGAAAGTAATATAATTGATTAGATCAAAAATAAAATTTATTTTTAGGCATAAATATATATGTATAAGAATATTTATACTCGCCTTTTTACATTTTTGACATTTTTAAGTCAATCCATGAATTTAATGTTTCCGATTACAAGTCCTGATTGTATGTGTGATCAGGAATACTAATTTATAATGGAAAACAATAACAAAACCTTATTATATTATTGTGTGCCCAAAATTTAAAAAGGATCATTGTCTTGTTGCCATTACATGCATACAACCCAATTTATAATATTAGGTTGAAAGGTTGGAATTATCTTTTGTTTAATACATATATATACATGCATAAACACATATAGTGAAATGTGTTTAATTATTTTCTTATGCATCAATATCTTACATGAAATGAATGTTTTACATTTATAAATAATATATTTTAATTCCTCATGAATATACTACAATGAATACTTATAATTATTAAAGTTTATGATTTAATTTTATTGAATCACTTGTTTATCAATGTATGTTTTAAACATTAATTATAAGTATCTTAAATTAAAAAACATGTATTTTTTGTACATAAAATTTTTACTTTCATGAAGAAAGGGTTTTGAATTTAATATTTATTATTATATGTGAGAAACCTAATAAATCTATTATTTTATGTGTAGTAGTTATCATCACATGTGAAAAAGTGTGTCTGCTCATCCATGAATGTCATTAATAAATTTGATATAGCCATAGTCTAAATTATAATTGATAAACCATGAAATCTTATATTAAGTGTGCATTTATTTCATGATCCACTTTATTTACCAAAGTACAAAGTTATTATAAGTTTGGGATATATCTTTTATGACATTATATGAATTAAGAACTAAACTTTCAAAGGTGTTATGGGACACTTTGGATCGTTTAATGAATTTATTTCATCTATAAATAAGATTTAAATGAATAAAAGTGGTATGGAACACTTTGGTTTGTTTAATGAATTTATTTCACCTATGATAAAGATTAAAATAAATCAAAGTGGTATGGGAAAATTTGATTAAAAGACATATTTTATTAGACATGTGAGGAATTCATAGGACTTATTATGTGACAGGTGAGGCCTTCTATAGCATCTTGAGTAATCGGTAGGTCTCATGAGACAAACTAGGTCTTGGCACGAGGCCTTAATAGAATGATTATGTATGGTCTTGGCATGAGGCCTTGACATGATATTTATGATTGTCTTACATTATTCATTCCCTCATTTTATGATTAGTATTTAACCAGCCATGTGATTATTCTACTAGTACAATATCCTTGGTTAAGATTTTTTTACTTATAATTATGGTAATAAATTCACATGGCATAATTATGTAAGTACATATAAAAACATTTATAAAGAAACTTTATCATCTATTTTCAGAACTTTAATAAAAAAGTTATAAATTCATATTACAATTCATGAATTGTATTTTATGTGATAAGTGATTTATGATATTTTTTCTTGTTCAATTACAATCAAGTATTATTTCATACACTAATTTATACCTTCACCCTTGCATGTCATGCTTAATTTTGTTCGATCAACTCCAGACTTATATGAAACATTCCATGCATTTTTGTACAAGTATGCATAATTGAAAGGTGTTTCATTTGTATTCTTTAAATAAATATATAAATTATTGTGTATGATATTTCCCTAAAAATGATTTCTAGTAACCTTTGAAAAATGATGATGAAATACTCCAAGAAATTTTGTTTTAAGAAAATGTTTTATGTATGTATAATTACTTTAAAGGGATGTTTTTAAAAAAGATTTTATATATTATTTTTAAAACCACATACTGAGTTATTTAAATTCTCACCATATGTTTTTTATTTATTTTTATAGGATTATTAGATTTTTCATCTTTGAGTTATTATAAGTGTTGGCAGCACTGTAGAGTTTTCTCATATTGTTTTGAAAAAAAAGTATCATTTGTATATAGTTTTCTGAAACCTAGACCAGGAAGGTCCTCTATGATGAGATGAGATGTGTAATTTTATCAACATCTTTTTATAAAAAATCAACACCATGTTTTAGACATCAGCTCTAAGACTCTAGGTTCGGGGCGTTATAATTAACCTTGAACACAATTGGAAATGATTTATATCTCATGGGATAATAATGGGGAAAAAGTAGCAATGCTTGATCCACTATAGGAAATGGGTAGTGATTTCGCATCCACTATGTGATGGGAAATAGGTAGTGATTATTTATCCATAATTATATGGTTGTCCTATTAGTCATATGTTATATATGTTATGAATTTTGTATTATTATACATGTTCTGAAATATTATTTTGTGAATTTATTCTTATGTTATGCTCAATGGATGATTTTTATTGTCCCATGTTTCTGCACTCTTATGTCATGGTATATGCTTGATCATTTGAGGTTACATTCCCTTTGTTCATGCCTTATGAAAAAATATTATTGTTCCATATTTCATCCATTTTTTCTCATATGCTTATAACTTAACCTCTTAATGACTCTTTGATATGGTTTTCCATTACTGTGCATTTGGGATCACCCCTTATTTTTGTTTCCCATTTCCCCAAGAAATTATATGTAGTGTATTGAATGATGTCTTATATAGAAAGTTTTTGGGAGATGTTGAAGTGGTTATGTGAAATAATATTCTTATGTAGCTAATATCTAAATATATTAAACCTTTATTTCTCAAGGTTGTGAGATTATTTGTGAGATTTAATGTTTAAATTACGAAAATGATGAGAAATCTATGAAATTTTATCTTGGACCATATCACTTGGTATCAAATCTGGTATGTAAAGTATGTGTTTTTACCACCCATCTTAGGAGTGCTGGTCTAGAGCATCTCAGTTAGTATTTCTGTGGGGTTTAGTTTTTTTAAGGATTAATACTATATAAAAGTAGTGAAATCACTAGGGAAAGGTTTAAATACAGGAAAATAACCTAAAACTTTTATAAAGTAAAGAGTGTGTAGTTTCCTATCAATGACATCCCTGTCTAGATACAAAAAAGTGGATACAGCCTCTGGCATAGGTTCACCTGGAGGTAATAACCCTGAAAACATTATTTGAGTATTAACTTGATCTTTACATGGTACATAATTAATGTTCCTAACTACACAACTAGTTTAATAATCTCAGGGGATATGTTATGATTGATTCACATGATCTTTAAAAACATTATGATGGATTTAAATGGAAGTTAATGATGTAATGTATAACTATTTATTTTAAGAAACCTTATAAGAATATAATCATGGATAACCTAGATAAACACCTAGAAATTCATAAGTTAGGGTATGAATATCATTTATGAGTTTCATTTTCTAAGTACATTGTTTACCTTTTAAACATTTTTTTATTTTCTCATAACTTAATTTTCCTTTTTCAAAAGTAATTGATGGAGCCCGGAGGAATCTAGTTAAACTTGGGTGTGATGTAAAATTCATATATTATTCCAATGATCAACCAAATTAGATAGAGGAAAGGTTTTAAAATCCCATGTTGATTCTCACTCAACATTCCCAAGATATAAACAATAACATTAACCATTTTGATCTTCTGAATGTACCAAGGAAAGATCAACTTGTTATCAAGTCCTTCATATGAAAACATCCACACATAATTAGTGGGTCTTCCAACCCACTAACTCCTTAAAATAGATTAATGTAATAGAAAATATATTTTCATCCTATAATTATTGAACCATAAGAACTATATTTTAGTTGTTTATAATTTAGAAGGTGAGTTTTTCAAATGGTGGACTCTCATTAATAATATGATGAAGAAGGAATAATTTGAATCAATGAAATATAAGGATTTCAAGAAAATATTATTCACTAAATATCTTCCTCGAACTCATTTCATGAAAATGGAGATATAAGTACAATATTTGAAACACAAGGATGATGAATTCACTTGTATATATAAAGTAAACTTCTTGAGACTCACAAGGTACGCATCAAATTTTATTGTTGTCCCTAAAAGTAAGATCACATGATTATTTAGGAGCCTAAAACCAAGTCTTCAAAATAAATTATCTATAGGAGATTTTCGTAGCAATGAATATATTTTTATATGTGAACTTAATGTGGAAATGGAAGTTTTTTGATCTATTTATTTAATATAAAAGAAAATTAGGATGGAGTTTCATGGAAATAAATATCAAATATCTCATGGATGAAAGAAAGTTTAACCCCCTACATGCTATAAACATGGAAGGAAACACCTACGAAATTTACTAGGAGGGTTAGGAAGACATTTTAAATTTTTTATTACATTCCATCAAGAATAAAATTATATAAAATACATGAAGAGTATAATTAAATCAACAATGGAAAAGAAGGTCTTGTTTAATGCTCTACATGCATGCTAATGCTTCAAATGAAAATAGTATGGGAATTATGAAAATCAATTCCCTAATAAAATGGATAATGAAAAAAATAACTCAACAGCCTCTAAAACAAATGTAATTAGGAAAATATTATGAAATATCTACCACTTAAGTGGATTATAATAATTAAGTAGTGAATGGTATACTTATTTTCCACTCTAGATCTAAAAATTCTTTATTTGATTCTAGTTCTTCACATTCCTTCATATCATGCATGTTTGATAAGAATTTTGATTCACCACGTCAAACCATAAAAATTAATTTATCAATGAAAATACCTAGTATAATAATGATTAAATCCAAGGTATATAAATCTTCTCTAATTAGGGTTTTTGGGAAGATAATTCATATTGTTCTAGTTATCCTTCCCTTGGTAGAATTTGATGTGATTCTATTCATGGACTGGATTTATCTACATGGATCTCATATCAATTTTTTGGGATAATTAAATATCATTTCAAATCCCTAATTATCATGATAAATATAAATTCATGGATGATTATACCATTAATTTGAAAGAAAACCCATTAATATGGGTCTTGATATTGAATAAAAATGATACTTGGCTCAAATAATTGGGGAAGAACTCAATACCGAACACATGCCAATTATATGAGAGTATACTAATATATTTTCAAATAAATTACCTATAATTCCTCTAAAATGTGAGGTTTAGTTTTCAATTGAACCCATACCTGGTTTTATGCCTGTATAAAATATTCCTTATAGAATGGCCCCTACTATATTATAAGAATTGAAGAAGAAAATTTTGAATAATATAAGCAAGGGATTAATATTCCCGAGTGATTCCCTATGGTGTTCAACAGTCCCCTTTTTCAAGAAGAAGTATCAATCAATTCATCTATGTATAGATTATTGTGAACTTAGCAAGATCACAATTAAGAACAAGTACCATCTACCTCATATTAATGATTTTTTCAATCAACTTAGAGGATCTCAAAATTTATTGAATTTCGATCTTCAACATAGATACTATCAATTAAGGATAAAATGAGAATATATACCAAAGATATCTTTCTATGGAAGGTATGGAAACTCTAAATTAATAGTGATTTCATTTGGACTTATAAATTCTCCTTCTATCTTTGTGGAATTGATTAATATAATTTTTAGATATTTCTATGAAATATTCATAGTAGTTTTCAATTATGATATTCTCATATATTCTAAAAGAAATGAAGATCATTATGATCATTTAACTATTGTGCTAAAACCCTATAAAAGGAAAAATTATTTATCAAATTCATAAAGTGTGAATTTTGGCTATAAAAAGTAACCTTATTTGGACATGTGATCGAAATAAAGGATATATATGTGGATTCATTGAAGAAAAAGATGATTGAAGAATAGTCAAAAACAACCACTATAATATAAATTTATTGGTTAATTGGGTTAGTTAGATACTATTGGTGATTTTTGAGAAATTTTTCATGATTATCCAATACTCAAAACAAGTTAACATAGAAGGTATTGAAGTTACTTTAGATATAATAATGCAAAGAAGGCTTCAATAAACATAATAATAGATTATTTGTTACACCTATAATTAAATTACCCTATAATATAGAAGGTTTGTTATATATAGTGATGCCTCATTAATGGGTTTAGGGCATTTCATTATGAAAAATGAAAAGGTTACAGCTTATGTTTCACATAGATTAAAAACTTGTGTTAAAAAATTACTTAATGCATGATCAAGATCTAGAGGTAGTAGTATTTACATTGAAAATTTAGTGACATCATCTCCATATGGAAAAGTGTAACATTTATACTGATCAAATGAGATTAACGTATATATCCAAACATGATGAAATAAAAAATTTAAAAGTAGATGGTTGGAATTGATTAAAGACTATGATTTCTGAATATATTTGCACCTTTGAAAGTTGAATAAGTTGGAATATTCTCTAATTATAAAAGATCATGCTAACATATCCATGATGAGAATTAAAAGGGACCCAATATTTATGGATATTCAAAGGATGAACATGAATATCATAAAGGGATGAATCCTACCTTTCGTAAATTATTTATAAACTATACATTGTTGAAAAGATCAAAGAGTCCAATAAATACAATATAGAGGTATAGAAGAAGATAATAAATATTAAAAATTCTAATATTAATGAAGATGGTGATATAATATTTAGAACTTAGATATATGTACTATCTATACCAAAACCGAAGAATAGATTTTTGGATGATGCTCATAACACATACTTTATTTATCTCAAAAGAAAAAAGGTGTATAGAGATCATAAGTAGCACTTATTGTTGTACAACATGATGAGGGAGATTGGGGAGTATGTATCTTGATTCTTGTTATGTCATCAAGTGAAGAGTGAGAATCAGAAATATAAATGGATAATGAAACCACCAACAATACTAGTATGGAAATGGGAGATAATAACCATGAATTTCATTATCAGTCTTCTTAATAAATCTAAAGGATGAAATTACTTCTAGGTAATGGTGGATAAATGGATAAACCAAAAAAATCTGCACACTTTATTTTTATTTTGTAAGAATAATCACTCAATAAAATTTATAAGTTATAAATAATGTAAATTTTAAGACTTCATGGAATACCACTTTCTATTATATTTGATCAAGATCCAAGGTTCACATCAAAATTTTGGATCAATATCCAACATGAATTGGATATAGAGGTTGTCTTCATTATATCTTGTCATCCTCAAACTAAATGGTTAATTTTAAAAGATTTTTCATACATTGGATGATATATTTAGATCTTTCTCGATGGATTTCAGATGAATTTTAGATTGATATATTATTTTTGCCGACTTTTCATATACTAATATTTTCAACTCTATCATCCCAATGGATCCATATGAGGATCATATGGGAGGAAATATAGGACTCCAATATGTTGGGATGGATTTGGAAAAAAGAAGTAGTTAGGACCTGATCTTATCCAAGAAATGATAGAAAAGGTTCAAATTGTTCAGAGATATATGAATGTGGTGCAAATTAAACATAAAAATATGTGTTAATAACCATAAATGATATATTTATTTTGAATTTGGTTATATGGTACTCTTTTGGATATCTCCTTAGAAGTGGGTTATGAGATTTGGGAAGAAAGGGAAGTTGATCCCTTGATACATCGGTCCCTTCAATATTATTACTCGTGTAAGGGATATAGCTTATTGATTTCCATTTCCTTTACACCTATCACAGATTCATGATGTGTTCCATGTATCTATTTTGAGGAAGTATATACCATATCCATCGCATGTGTTGAACTCAAAAGATGTGCAGCTGTAAAATGATCTATCATGTGAAGAACAACCTATGGAGATCTTGGATCGAAGAGATAAGGTTCTTCATAAAAAGACCACCCACCTGGTCAAAGTTCTATAGAGAACTCAAAATTTTGAGGAAGTTATGTGGGTACATAAAGATTTAACAAAATAAAAGTACCCACTTTTGTATTCATCTGAGTAATAAAATTTTGAGGGTGAAATTCCTTTAAGTGGGGTAGAATGTAACAACCCAGAAATTATAATGATTTAAATTTATGATAGCATGTTTTTCATGAAACACTATATGAAAATGAACTATATTATAATTAAAAATTATCATTTTAACATGGTATCTAAATTATTAGGTATAAATAAAATTAATTATATTATATAATAAATATAGAAAACAAAATAAATGGCATCAAGTAGTAGAATTATTCTATATGAGGCTCATTTTTTTAAGCTTGGAAGGGGGTATCTTCACAAGGGTTTGAACTATAAAAATCTCGATGAAAACTATTACCTATGTGAATTGAGTGGAATAAATTTTAGGAGAACTTAAATCATGTGGAAATCACTATGAGATCCATACTAGTTGAATCACCGTTCACGACTGCCACTATTGCCTAGCTTATCCTTAGGCCTTACACAAGGATTTTTATGGGTTATATAAGTATAATTTAGGATGATATAAACATGTATTTATAAATTTAATAAATTAAAAATATCATGTGTATTTTTATAAATTTCTTATTTTAACTTTTAAAGGTAGATAATGGTAATTAATGTAGCCAAATAACTGATAAACTCATTTTGTGATTAAAAATATATTATACAAAAAAAATACTAATATGAATTGTTCATTTTAATATTAAGAAACTAAATATATTATGGTTAAATGGTTATAAAATATATTTTTTATAATTATAATTTATTAACACTAATTTAGTTAGTATTTGATAAGAAATAAGAATAAGAACAGATAATATTTAAAAATTCATCTTTCTACAAAAATAATTCTTTCTAGATATCATTTGTTTTAATTAAAAAGATAATTTCCCCATATTGATAAAATTAATTAGATTAAATGGAATCCAAATTTATAATCATCACAACAAAAAATTTTAAGAATGATTATCTTATATTTTTTAGTGAAAAAATAATTACCATAGTAAATATTTAATCAAGGTTAAAGGTTAAAAAGGAAGTAATCTATAGTAGATTTAATTTCACTAAATAAACTTGGGAATTATACATTATAGAAGAAATTTTTAGGTATTAAATTCAATCCCATATGTCCCACAAAAATTTCCTTACCTAAATCTGATGTGATTCTGTGTTACCCATCACCTAACTTTAGTTTCCAGGGAAATGTTCCTATTTCACCTATAAAAGGAGCTCACTTGCACCCAATTAAATCTATAATTATACTTTGAAATTTCCTTGAAACTCTATCCATTTTACTTCCCCTGCATCACTATTCCACATTTTTTATTTTTTATTTACCATAAAGTGTCTCAAGTCTTTTATTTATTAGATGTATTTTATGTGAAGATTCAAGTCCACAATGTGAGTATTATCTAATAATAAACCATTTATTCTCTATATTTCTCATATTCCACCCATATAAACCTATTCTAACCCTACTAATATAATTATATAAGTATCATTATTATACTAAAACGTTATTATGTGTATGGAACAATAATTATATATATCCCTCTTATCCATTCTGAAATGAAAACAACACTCGCGTTAAGTGAAAACTAGTACCTCTATAAATGGCACATTTCATTTTTCATCACTACCTTACATGGATTATTCTAAGAATGTATTAAATGAATAAAAATTATATTTATAGAATCATTAAGATTCTATAAAGATAAATTATAAATTATATTAATATCAAACCCATAATTAATGTATCACCTTTTCTTCATTAGAAATGATGAAATAAGATCACCACTAATTTGAAGGTCATGAATGCAGGAAAAGAACCTTATAGTAGAATAACCATAAAGTATTTTGTTATATTTTATGGATCATTCAAAAATTGTGAAACACATAAATTTTATGACCAATAAAATTTTTCTATCGAGGATTTACATAGAAATCTTGAAACCTATAGAGAATCTTCATGTTTAATTTATAATTAATTTAAATTAAAAATAAATAAAGAATAACTCAACTTATGATCTTTATTTGATGATGTTTTTGATAATCCAAAGTCCTTTTTATATTACCATCATTTCATAGAGAGGACCCAAATATATCCCCTCTAGCGTTGATCCACATGTGGTCATTTGATCTTTGAACAACACCGATGAATTTTCGGGTGCTAGTGTGTAAAAATGATAAATTTATGTTATTTTTATTGATTGCTTCAATTTATTTTAGTATAGAAGTAATTTCTATCATTATACTCATTATTTAGAGTATGAGAGTAGGAGAAATCAATTTAGAAATTCTTTGTGCATAATGATTCTCTAATTCACGATTAACCCTACATAATAGATATAGCAGTCTATTTATAGAGTTAGGGTTTGTGTTAAAATATTTTTTAATTTCAAAATAGACCTTAAATAATATAACAAACCTTTATATAACCCCATTTTATATATTATTATTATTATTATTATCATTTTATGGTGTGTTATATCTAAATAAATGATAAATATTATTTTACCAGTTTGTAAATTAATATTTATCACCAGATGTGATCTTGGTTCGCTCATCCTCCTCGTCATTTATCAAATACCCAGATAAATATTTATTGTATATTTATTCATAAATAAATATTATATTCATATTCTTATGAATGAATATTTATTAAATTTTCAATAAATTAAATAAATAGTCTATTCACGGTCTAGTGAATAAATATTTATTAAATATTCTAATAATTAAATAAATTAGTCATTAATGAATAAAAAATTATTTATTACCTTGTGAATATTTGTGATGAATAAATCCTAAATAAAATTATTCCTTGCTAATTAGAATGATATTTATTCAAATAATTAAATTCAAATAGAATTTAATTGAGATCAATGGAAACATGTAGTGTGTGACCCACTTGGATTTTTTCTCATTGGCATTTGGTGGGCTTGCCTAAATTTCGATATTACTATCTAAAAACAGATCATGGAACCCAATAGAAAGAATTTAATGTCGCCACATTGATAACAACATATGAGTTCTCACTATGTAATATAATCAATTTGTCACAATATCTCATCAAGTGGTTTTCACACATTTTTCATCAACATATGCACTTGATACAACTTTCTTTGACTATCTAAAATAAACTCATTATTAAACCATGGACATGGAATTTAATGTGATGGTTCCATTTCAATAAAAAGGTTGGGATATTAACTTCGATAAATATGGAACTAACAAATCTTTCCTCAACTTATTATTAATGACATGTCATTCATGATTCACCTAACATTCTCTACTTCTTGTGAACATATGGAATCATAGTTTTGTTTAGTAAATCTAAGTGAATAGGTCATAACATGAATTAATAATAATATTAAAGTCTAAGGAATATTACACACACTCACAAAGAGGAATATTCAATTACACATAAACATGTGTAATTATTACTAGTAGGTATGTTATCATAATCTCCAACATTTGAGATTACTATCATGACCTGTCCTCAGGGCCCATTCTGTGACTACCCCAAGCCTGCCTTCCATAGGCCAGGGGTGGGCGACTAGCACCAAAGGCATAAATCCCAATAAAAGGGAAGGCATTACCTTATATAAGAAAACAAACACCATAGAGTACACAAGCTGAGGTAAAAAATAAGTAAACTGAGTACAAAAGAAAGTACTGGAAAGTAAATGGGCCAGTATACAAACCCAACTGAAAGTACATTACAACTGAGAAAAAGAAGTACAACAACTGAAAATTAAAGCAGCAACCACCAAGTCATCCTTTGGAAACACCACCTAAAGGGTGGGTATAGATGGTCTCCTCTACTTCTTGAATCTGTTCGTTCGTACTGTGTATTTATGCCTGATAGTCCACCTCCGGGTACCATCCCGCACCACAAGTCTCAACCACGATCAGCGTTGTCCGTCGTCTGCAACCAACACAACGTAGTGCGGGCATAGCTCGTGCAGGGGTGAGTATACGACACTCAGTAGGGACCTCGAGACCCCTGAAGGTCTCCTAGAATCCTAAAATGATAAACCAAAAAGGAAGGATTCAAACACGAAGTATCAACCAATTCTACTTAGGTATATGCACATACATATACTTAAGTCATCATTTCCAGTTCGGCTCCAACTCACGAACCAAAGTACAACCCAGTCCACACAGGAAAACACAACCCAATCCACACAGGAAAGTAATTCAATCACATCGATGATAATGATTGAAGTCAATAATCAGCTCACACAGGTATACTACTCACGAAAAGGGGTGAAGATGATTAGGTGTAGCCTCTGAATCATCTCCTCTGTCGAACCCACGTAGGATCCAAGTACAGAAATCGTCACTGCCGAACCCACGTAGGATCCAAGTACAGTAACCATCGCTACCTAACCCACGTAGGATCCAAGTACAGTTGTCATCACTGCCAAAACCACGGAGGATCAAAGTACAGTTGTCCTCATTGCCGAACCCACGTAGGATCCAAGCACAGTCTCTATCGTCGTCGTAGTCGCAGCTCGCTCTAGGGTTCCCGCACACAGCATGCTCGATTCTGGGAGGGTCCGCTCCATGATCCAAGGGGTTCGATACATCAACTGTCATGAAGTCCAAATTTTATGTATCACAAATTGTTGTCTCGTCAATAGGAACTCAACGCGACAGACGGTGCGTCAATCGGACGCCCGGTCTGAGAGTTATTGGTTTTTCCGTCCTAGGGGGCTGGTTGGTTTTTAAGCTAAAATAACCTGACCGTACTCCAGCTACGTCCAAACCTCGATTGGTGTAATCTAAAAGAACCATCTCACTAAGAGGAATTCAACGTTACTGACGGCATGTCATTCGAACGTACGGTCGTTAAGTTATAGGCGTTTCCGCTCCAAGGGCCCAGTTGGTTTCAGGTTCGAACCAACCCGGACATACCCAAACTTCACCAAAACCACGGTTGTAATATAACGAAACAATGTTCTTGATTCAAGAATCCCTACGCAACTGACGGTGCATCGATCGGAGGTCCTTAGCCCAAGATATGCGTGTTTGAACGAACCAGGTCCGAAAATAGGGGGTTTGGGCCCGGTCCGACCCGGCCCAATACCCCCTGGGTCGGCCCGAACTGGGTCGACCCGACCCGGGTCTGGGTCCAGCCCAAATGGGCGCGGTCTAGCCCGGCTGGCACGGCCCGGGCCAGCTTTGGCAGCCCGGCCCGGCGCTGGTGGCCTGGCCCGGCCCGTCGCGGCCTACAGCCTAGCTCGGAAGCTGGCCGCAGTTCGGCTGTCAGCCGAGCGGGGTGCGAAGGGGGTGCGGCCCCCTTTATTTCGGAAACATAGGCCCCACGGTGGGGTCCAACCTAAATGAGGGTCGGGGGGTTACGACCCCCTGGTTTTCTGAAAAAACGACAGGCCTTTATGGTCGGCCGGTTGAGCCACCGCGGGACCCGTGGGGGTCCCGCCTCCTGGAGCATCGGCGGCCGGCTTGGTCGGACGCCCCCTGCTAGACCACCGCAACCTATGGTCGCGGCTCTTCCTCGACCGGCGTAGCATGACGGCTCCACACCCCTCTGCCGCGGCCCGCTCCGGCCGCGGCCTCCCTTGGTTTCTCCGGCGCGGCGCGACGGCGCCGCGCACCACCACCACAGCCCGCTCCTGCCGCGGTCCCCTTTGTTCCCGCACGGTGCAATGGCACTGCGCCGCCTTCACCTCAATTTCAACGTTGATCAACAAGAAAGCAGGGAGGAGAATATAATGTGTTTTTGTGGTCCGATCTCCTCTCGTTATTTTGATAACAAGCGGCCAAAGTATACGAGATGCTCAATGATAAAACAAGCACAATTTTAATTCATTAAAATTGAACTTAACCCCTACCTCGAAGGAAGTTTGCGGTTGTCAAGCACCACGGATGATGGCGTCCATTCCGTCATCGTCGGTGTCTCCTCCCTTGTCAGAGAGGAAGGAAAAGATGGAGAAACTGAGCCGCCGAGTCGATGTCCTTCATCGAAGAGTTGGCGTTCTTCGTTGAAGACGAAGTTCTTCAACAAGAAGATGAACCGATCTTCCAAAACTCAAGAGCTCCCTTCCCTTTCTCTTAACACCATAATTTCCAACCAAAATAAAATAAGGCTCTCCCTTATTTTATTTACTCATGTCAAGCATTTCAAAAACTCAAAATTCAAACACTTAATTCAATTGATTGAAGAGATTCAATTAATTAAATTAATGTGTGTTGGCAATATTAAAGTGGGAGAGGAGAAGTCACCCAATTAATTACAAGGCGTTTAATGGGGGTTTTAGGGAATATGAAGGGTTGTGGCTTGTGCGGGCCCCACCTCACATTTATCCTCACATGGGTAGTTAGGATGTTAGTGGGTCATACCCCAACTCCTCCATGTAGGATAAAACCTACTTAGTTAGGAATAAAATTGTACCAAAAATTTTATTCACCTTTTTATTTAAACCACTTTTTTTAAACAACTCCTCCCAAGCAAACGCATCTTTGGTAAAGGTCCTCTTAAGAAATTACTGATGATGTGGTTCCATCATTGCCCTCATATTTTAATTCTGAGCACCGGTTCAAAAGATAGAAAAACCCGCTCGTTCGTTCACTGAACGTACCCGAGATAAACTCAGAAATTGATTTCGGGCACACCGAGCCTTGGAATCAAGTGTCGTCAGAAACTTCGTACTCGTAAAATCCTAAAGAGTTTTAAGAAAACATTTTCCTTGAAATTTACAGGTCTTTACATTACTCCCACCTCAGGGATTTACGTCCCCTTAAAGCTACATCATAAACTAGGGAAACAAATGAGGGTATTATGCACGCATCTGAGCCTCCTGCTCACATGTGCTCTCCTGGAGGTTCCCGCGCTGCCACCTGATGTGAACTAGAAGAATCGACCATCCACGTAGGACCCGCTCCTGTCGATCCTTGATCTCCACCGAAACCTCCGCAAATGTCACCTCGTCATCGATGTCCAGCTCCCCGTGATCAATGATATGCGCCGGGTCATGCACGTATCTCCTCAGCTGAGATACGTGGAAGACGTCATGCACCCGGTGCAACTGATGTGGAAGAGCCAGGCAATAAGCTACCTCGACTATCCTGCTGAGAACCTGGAATGGTCTGATGAAGAATAGGGATAACTTGTCACCCCGGCCAAATCTCCGTAATCCATGTCGAGGTGAGACCCGTAAGAAAACGTGGTCGCCATCCTTGAACTCTAGTGGTCTTCACCTCCTATCAACATAGGACTTTTGTCAGCCCTGAGCAGTCCTCATCTACTCCTGGATGATCTACACCTTCTCTGTCGTAGCCTGGACCATCTCTGGTTCTATGAGTGCTGACTCCCCAGGGTCTGTCCAGTATAGAGGTGATCATCAAGGTTGGTCATACAATGCCTCATATGGTGTCATCCTGATGGTGGAGTGGTAGCTATTGTTGTACGCAAACTCCACCAAGGTTAGGTGATCCTCCCAGCTGCGACCAAAGTCAAGGACACATGCACGGAGCATGTCCTTGAGTGTCTAAATGGTCCTCTCCATATGGCCATCTGTCTGAGGGTGGAAGGTGGTGCTCAGGTGTAACTGCATCCCAAATGCCTCCTGCAACCCCTTCTAAAACCGGGAAGTAAAGCGAGATTCTCAATCGGAGATGATAGACGATGGTACACTATGAAGCCATACAATCTCCTGAACTTAGAGGCGTCCCAAGCTGTCCACTGAGCCCTTCTTTCTGATAGGTAAGAAGTGGGTCAACTTGGTGAGTTGGTCCACGATCACCCAGATGGATTCGTGTCCTCTGGAACTACGAGAAAATCCCGTCACAAAATCTATAGATATCCCATCCCACATCCACTCTGGGACCTCTAAGGGTTGTACCAAGCCTGTTGGTACCTGGTGCTCCGCCTTCACCTGCTGGCAGGGGAGGCATCATGAAATGAACTCTGCCACAGCCTTCTTCATACCTAGCCACCAGTGCTGTCGTCTGAGATCCTGGTACATCTTCGCTACTCTTGGATGTACCGCCAAAGGGGAAGTGTAAAAATCCCTCAGCACCTCCTCCTGTAATGCAACTGGTACCATGGTACGTCCCCTAAAGAGGATGACGTGCTATCCTCCTACAGAAAATACATCAGGTGTCTTTCCTGTGGATATCTGTGCACGTCATGTCTCACAGTCAACATCCCCATGTTGTGCCTCTCTGACCCGCTGAAGTAGTGGAGGAGTGACTGTGAGTTAGAATTTCTTGAGGGTGATTGGGCTCGGCATGTCTGGAAGTTCTTTGGTGTCTGCTCAGGCTTCCTTGAGCAAGGAGGCAGTGTGGAGCTGTTTATGGAGCGCTGGTTCCAGGGGGCTAGTGTGTCAGTGGAGGAGTCTAAGGTGCGTGCGGCTATTTTCAACGCAGCCTGTTGGCACTTATGGAAAGCCAGGAACAGGGCAAGATATGAGGGGAGAAGCACCTCTGGTCGTTCTGTGGTGGCTAACATCCGATGCATGCTGATTGACCTGATTGGCGCAGCGGGAATTGGAGGGAGAAGGCTACCCTTGCGAGTGCAGCGGGAGCATTCAAGGAACACCACTGGGGAAGGTGGGGTGGTGCGGGGTAGATGGATTCATTGGATTCCCCCTAGAGAAGGGATCAAGCTTAATAGAGATGGTTCCTGTGTTTTGGGTGACATGAGGGGAGGAGGAGTTCTACGGGACTCCAAAGGGAGTCTAGTGTTGGATTTCTCAACTCACTTTGGCAGTGGTTCTTCTATTCGGGAAGAAGCATTGGCGGTTCTGACAGGCCTATCCCTCTGCAGACACAGGGGTATTTGCATAACCCATTTGGAAACGGACTCTATGATTACCCACGACGCCCTCCATGGCAGAGGCAGTACACCCTGGGCTATCACCTACACTATTAGAATGTGCAAGGCTCTCCTGAATGAAAGGGTTAGAATTTCTCACACGTGGCGAGAGGGGAAAAAAGTGGCGGATTATATGGCTTCTATTTCAGTTCCTGGTATGCGGGTGACGTGTCCTAACAATGTGTTCAGTATGAAACCGGAGGGGGTGAACCTTGTACGGGGCGATGCCCTTGGGCTACATTATTTCTGTCCACTATGATCCTGTATCTCTCCCTTCTCATGAATAAAAATTTTAATGTTGGATAGAGTGACTATAGAAAGGTTGCTCCATCTCTATCCATAAAGGATATCTACAAAGCGGCTAACTGCTTTGTCGCCTCTCCAAGTAGTTGTATGCCTGACCTCCTGCTGAGAGCATCAGCTACTACGTTTCCCTTCCCAGGAGTATAGACTATCTCCAAGTCATAGTCCTGGAGGAACTCAAGCCATCGTCGTTGTCTAAGGTTCATGTCTTTATGCGAGAAGATGTACCTGAGACTCTGGCGGTCAAAGTAAACTGTAAAGCGCTCTACCATCAGGTAGTGCCGCCACATCTTTAAGGAGAAGACCACTCCTGCTAACTCCAGGTCATTGGTAGCGTAGTTCTGCTCGTGCTACCTCAATTATCGTGAACCATAGGGGATCATTGAATGATCCTGCATCAAGACACACCCAAGTCTGGTCCCTAATGCATCATAGTAAACTACGTACCCTATGCCCTCCTCTGGTAGCCTCAAGATGGTTGCACTGGTCAATCTCTGTCTTAGCTCCTGGAAGCTCTGATGACATCTATCTGACCACACGAAGGGTTTCCCCTTCTTTGTTGAAGCTGAAAGTGGTGCTACAACTCTGGAGAAGTCTGACACAAATCTCGGATAGTACCCAGCCATACCTAGGAAACTCTGCACCTCAGTCACTCTCCTGGGTGGCTCCCAAGCGAGTATTGCCTCGATCTTCGTAAAATCCACCGCAACTCCCACCTCAAAGATGGTGTGCCCCAAGAAGTGGACCACTCGAATCTAGAACTGACACTTTGAGATCTTACCATAAATCTGGAGCTCTCGGAGTGTATCCAATACAACCTGCAAGTGGTAGGCGTGCTCCTCCTCAGTAGTCGAGTAAATCAGTATGTCGTCGATGAAGACTACGACAAATCGATCGAGGTAAGGCTGGAAGATCCTGTTCATGAGACTCATGAACACTTCTGGAGCATTGGTTACGCAGAAAGTCATAACCAAGAACTCATAGTGGCCATATCTACATCTGAGGGTCGTCTCCTGCACATCCTCGTCTCGAACTCTGATTTGATGATAGCCTGACCTGAAGTCTATCTTCGAGAACCATCGTGCTCCCTTGAGATGAACAAAGAGATCATCTATCCTTGGAAGTGGATAATTTTTCTTCACGGTCACCCATTTCAGGAAACGGTAGTTGAAACATAGTCGCAAGCTCCCGTCCGCCTTCTTGGCGAACAAAATCGGGGAAGCCCAGGGCGAAACACTGGGTCAGATGAATCCCTTGCCCTGCAAGTCCTCCAGTGGTACTCACAGCTCACGAAGCTCAGTGGCAGCCATCCAATATGTTGGTGTAGATATCGGGGCTGTCTCGGGGTATAGGTCAACATAGAAGTCTACCTCTCTGCGAGGAGGTAGTCCTAGAACATCGTCAGGAAAAACATCTGCATACTGATCCACCACAATAGGAAAACTCAGACTCCTCACATCCACTACTCCCAAGATGAGACTATCCAACTGATGGGTGATTGGCTATCCTCTCCTCTACGTGAGTCCATCCTGCACTGTAAAGGCTCCCTTCTCACCGGTGAAGGTGAACCTGCTCCCATCGGTGCAGACACACTGCACCTTGCGCCTAATACAATCGATCTGAGCATGGACAGTAGATAACCAATCCATGCCCAAGATGACGTCATAAGGCCTTGACGTCACTACCAGAATATCCCAGCCAAAGCTCTCTCCTCCTAGAGTAAGCTCACACTGCCGGCACCAGTGCGTAATCGTCGAGTCTACTCCCATAGGAGTCTCTAGCCGTAAGGATCGAGCCAATGGCTCCATCGGAATCTCCGAGCTTCGAACAAGGGTAACGGAAATGAAATAATGACTCGCTCCTGTGTCTATAAGAACTGCAGCAATGGTGGAGTAGAAACAGATAGTACCTCGAATCATCTCAGGTGCACCGTGGTCGTAAGCTTCCACTGTCTGAAGTTGATCCTGCCTCTATCCGCCAGCTCCCTGTGGTCGGGGTGGACCTCCTAGTGGTGGTGGCGGTAGAGCCCCGAAGCGTCGTCCACCACTTGCTGCTCGGCCAGCTCCTCTACCTTGTCTGCCTGCTCCCTATGGACAACCATGGTTGAACCTCTGCCTCTTCCTGGGTGGTCCCTCAACCGTCTGCTGCTCCTCTGCATGGCGGTTTGGGCAGTCACGAGCCATGTGGCCCTGCCCGCTGTATGCATAGCATTGTCTGCCTCTCGTATGACTAGCTCTGATGCGTGTGCCCCGCACCTCCGAACTAGTATCTTGAGGTCGTCCACCTGACGGTATGGTCTGCTTGGACTTCTGCGACATTTGTCTACTATCATCTGCAGAAGAATATGTCGCGTTTCGCCCTGCAGTAGGCCTCGGTGCTAGCGTAGGCTTGGCCAAAAAGCTCTCCACAAGTAGGGCTCCCTCTAGTACTTCTGCCTACGTCGGAATGCTGAGGGAGATCATCAAATCTCTGATCTCATGACACAATCCCTACTCGAAGGTCTGGACCTGGAATAATGGGTCTCATTCCATGTCCATGGAGTAGCGCGAGAGGTCGGTAAATCTTGCGGAATATTGGGCTACTTTCATGATGCTTTACCGCAGCTGTAGTAACTCCTGAATGTGCACCGCATGGAGGGTGGCTGGAACAAACTCCGAGCAGAAAAGGCTCTCGAAGTTCGTCCAAAGCAGTGATGCCTCGTCGTGCACCTAGAGCATAAGGCTCCACCATCTACCTACTTCCGTGTGCAGGAGACTCGCCGCAAGGATCACCATAAGATCTGCTGGTGTCCCTACCAATCTGAAGACTTGAACAACAGCCTCCAGCCAATCCTCGGCTTCCCGACGGTCCGTCTCTCCACGGAACATGGGCGGCCTCTGACGCTGAAACTCGTGCAGTACATTCAGGAGACGTGCACTCTCCGCTGCAGGGGATGGTGGTATCAGTGGCCTAGTGGGTAGAGATATCGTTGGTGCCTCCGCTGTAATGGGGCCTTGCACTGAGGCCTCGTTGCTCGGTGGGCTGCCATCTTGCACAAAGCTTGAAACCCTAGTTGGCTACCGTCGTGGGTCCATCCTGAAAAGAAACAGGTACGCCACAGTTAATATAGTATACCTGGTGAGCTGAGACAAGTAATCACAAAGAAAACTTCTGAAACACACATGAAATCAGTGTTTTCAAGAACTGAGTCAGAAATAAGAAGTCAGGGTCCTGGTGTATGGATACGTCGGCCGCTGGACCAACACAAGACTCCCGGGACTGATCACCACACTCAATACCCTAAACATTATTGCTTCACATAGAAGAAATTATCAGAGTCCTAAGTTCTGTGGTAGAACCGACTCCTCTGATACCAATTTGTCATGACCCGTCCTCGGGGCCCATGTCGTGACTACCCCAAGCCCGCCTTCCATAGGCCAGGGGCTGGCAACTATCACCAAAGGCATAAATCCCGATAAAAGGGAAGGCATTTCCTTATATAAGAAAAACAATCACCAAAGAGTATGCAAGCTGAAGTAAACACTAATTAAACTAAGTACAAAAGAAAGTGCCGGAAAGTAAATGGGCCAGTATACAAACCCAACTGAAAGTACAGTACAACTGAGAAAAGAAAGTACAACAGCTGAAAAGTAAAGTAGAAACCACCAAGTCGTCCTCCAGAAACCCCACCTAAAGGGTGGGTACAGATGGTCTCCTATGCTCCTCGAATCCGTCTGTCTGCACCGTGTATGTCTGCCTGATAGTCCACCTCCGTGTACCGTCCCGCTCCACAAGTCTCAACCATGATCAGCGATGTCCATTGTCTGCAACCAACACAACGTAGTGCGGGCATTGCTCGTGCAGGGGTGAGTATACGATACTCAGTAGGGACCTCGAGACCTCCGAAGGTCTCCCAGAATCCACAAAGGATAAACCACAAAGGAAGGATTCAAACATGAAGTATCAACCAACTCTACTTAGGTATATGCCCATACATATACCTAAGTCATCATTTCCAGTTCAGCTCCAACTCACGAGCCCAAGTACAACCCATTCCACACAGGAAAACACAACCCAATCCACACTGGAAAGCAAGCCAATCACATCAATGATAATGATTGAAGTCAAGACTCAGCTCACACAGATATACTACTCACGAAAAGGGCTAGAGATTATTAGGTGTAGCCTCTGAATCATCTCCTCTATCGAACCCACATAGGATCCAAGTACAGAAATTGTCGCTGCCGAACCCACGTAGGATCCAAGTACAGAAACCATCCCTGTCGAACCCACGTAGGATCCAAGTACAGTCGTCATCGCTTCCGAACCCACGAAGGATCCAAGTACAGTCGTCATCGCTGCTGAACCCACGTAGGATCCAAGTGCAGTCGTCATCATCATCGCAGTCGCAGCCAGCTCTAGGGTTCCCGCACACAGCATGCTCAATTCCGGGAGGGTCCACTCCATGAGCCAAGGGTGTTGATACATCAACTCTCACGAAGTCTAGATTTGATGTATCACAAAGTTCGGTCTCGTCAATAGGAACTCAACGCGACAGACGGTGTGTCAATCAGATGCCCAGTCTGAGAGTTATTGGTTTTTCCGTCCCAGGGGCCCAGTTGGTTTTTAAGCTAAAACAACCCGACCATACTCCAGCTGCATCCAAACCTCGATTGTATTAAGACAAAATAATTTTCTCACTAAGAGGAATTGAATTTAACTGACGGCACGTCATTCGGACGTCCAGTGGTTATGTTATAGGCGTTTCCGCTCCAAGGGCCCGGTTGGTTTCGGGTTCGAACCAACCTGGCCATACGCAAATTTCACCTAAACCACGGGTGTAATATACCAAAATGACCGTCTCGATTCAAGGATCCCTACGCAACTTACGGTGCGTTGATCGGAGTTTCGTAGCCTAAGATATGGGTGTTTGAACGAACCTGGTCCGAAAATAGGGGGTTTGGGCCCTGTCCGACCCGGCCCAATACCCCCTGGGTCAGCCCGAACCAGGTAGACCCAACCCAGGTCCAGGTTTGGCCCAAATGAGTGCAGCCCGGCCCGGCCCGGCCCGGCCCGGCGCTGGCGGCCCGGCCCGGCCCTGGTGGCCCGGCCCAGCGCGGCCTGCAGCCCGGCTCAAAAGTCGGCCATGGCTCGGCTGTCGGCAAAGCGGGGTGAGAAGGGGGCGCGACCCCCTTTGTTTCAGAAACGGTGGCCCCCCTGTAGGGTTCGCCCCAAATGAGGGTCGGGGGGTTACGTCCCCCCGGTTTTTTGGAAAAACGGTTGACCTTTATGGTCGGCCGGTTGAGCCGCTGCGAGACCTGCGGGGGTCCCGCCTCCTGGAGCACCGGCAGCCGGCTTGGCCGGCCGCCCCCTGCTGGACCGCCGCGGCCTAAGGTCGCGCCTCTTCCTCGACCGGAGCGACGTGACGGCGCCGCAGCCCGCTCCGGCCTCAGCCTCCCTTGGTTTCTCCGGCACGGCATGACGGTGCCGCGCACCACCGCCGCGGCCCGCTCCGGCCATAGTCCTCTTCGTTCCCGCGCGGTGCAACGACACCATGCCGCCTTTGCCTCAAACGTCAATGTTGATCAACAAGAAAGTGGGGAGGAGAATCAACCGTGTTTGTGCGGTCCGATCTCCACCAGTTATTTCGATAACAATTTTCCAAAGTATACGAGATGCTCAACGATAAAACAAGCACAATTTTATTTCATTAAAATTGATCTTAACCCCTACCTCAAAGGAAGTCTGTGGTTGTCAAGCGCTGCAGATTATGGTGTTGATTCTATCATCGTCGGTGTCTCCTCCCTTGTCACGAAGGAAAAGATGGAGAAACCGAGCCTCTGAGTTGACGTTCTTCGTCAGAGAGTTGGCGTTCTTCGTTGAATAATAAGTCCTTCAACAAGAAGATGAACCGATCTTCCAAAACTCAAGAGCTCCCTTCCCTTTCTCTTAACACCACAATTGCCAACCAAAAAAAATAAGGCTCTCCCTTATTTTATTTACTCATGCCAAGCATTTCAAAAACTCAAAATTCAAACACTTAATTCAATTAATTGAAGAGGATCAATTAATTAAATTAATGTGTGTTGGCATTATTAAAGTGGGAGAGGAGAAGTTACCCAATTAATTACAAGGGGTTTAATGGGGGTTTTAGGGAATGTGAAGGGTTGGGTCTCGTGCGGGCCCTACCTCACATTTATCCTCACATGGGTAGTTAGGATGTTAGTGGGTCCCACCCCAACTCCCCCATGTAGGATAAAACCTCCTTAGTTAGGAATAAAATTGTACCACAAATTTTATTCACCTTTTTATTTAAACCACTTTTTTTAAACAACTCCTCCCAAGAAAACGCATCTTCAGTAAAGGTCCTCTTATGCAATTACCGATTCTGCGGTTCCATTGGTGCCCTCGGATTTCAATTCTGAGCACCGGTTGAAAAGATAAAAAAAAACCCGCTTGTTCGTTCACTGAACGTACCTGAGCTAAACTTTGGAAATTGATTCTGGGCACACCGGGCCTCAGAATCTGGTGCCGTCAGAAATTGCGTACTCGTAAAATCCCAAAGAATTTTAAGAAAAAATTTCCCTTGAAATTTATGGGTCTTTACAATTACCAAGTGTGAACTTCAGGAGAAGAAATCACATCTTCGTATAAGTACTCACACTAGACATTGAATATACAATGTTCCATATCATTGAATGTTATTGAGATTTATAATTAATATAAGAATATCATCATCAAATTTGAAGGTTCTCATTATAATGGGGAACTGTTATACCCTTCTAAATGCGATGGATACTCTAGAAAATTATTGAAATAATGTTGTGTAGAAGAACGATCTATACGTGATAAGGAATTTAAATTAATATTAACTTCTTTGAATATACAAGTAATATAAAGTATATCATAGTTTGTTCAAGGGAACCAACTCCAATAGACTCCCACTTTCACTAGATCCAACAGCTAACAACTGGTTAGTTCTCACATGTTAAACATGCTTCTGCTGAGTATGGCTATAGGTTTGTATGTACCTATAATACTTAAAGCAGTTATATTGAAAATAAAAAAAATCAATTAGTATGTTTATAGTTTATAGGCCTATAATGTTTTCATGACTAGGGTTGGTAATTCCATATGTCTATGTGATGAATCTTCTTACTGAAACATTACTACCTTAAGAAAATACCTCAAGTAATGATCTAACCAAGTATTCACCTCTTATTCCCATGTCAGAGACTTGACATCCTACCTAAGTACACTAAAAAAATAGGGTTATTAGAATGGGTTATTTTTTCATTTCGAATGGGTTATAATCCCCTCTAAAGTCATTAGTGGTGGTTATGAAAAATTGCCGCTAATGTGGTCGCCCTATGTTAGTAGAGGTGGTTGTTAAAAAACATTGGTATAGTTAAGGGATAATTAGCAGTGGTTACATTAGAGGGGGTTTAAACCCCCCCTAATCAATATATTGATTTTAGGGTAGGGTTATAACAGCCCCTAATGTTTATCTAACACCCATAGTTTGGGGCGGTTTTGATAAAACTACCCCAAATCCATCCCACACTTAGGGATGGTTCAACCACCCCAAATGTGTATTTTTTTTTAAAAAATCCTATCTTGATTCCCCCCTCCAGTTCCAAGCATGTCCTCCCATTCTCACCACCCTTCCCTCCAGTTACTCGGGTCCCTCCCCCTCACTCCTATTCGATTCTATTGTGCCCCACTCTGTCCTATTCAATCCCACTCTCCTGTTCGATTCCATCACCACCATCCCTCCACTCCACACACGCAGTCCCCATGCTCCACCAACTCCCACATCAACCATGCACCGCATGACTCCACAATAATTAAAATATTAGATTCACCTGGGAATCAAACCATGAACCAAATGCAAGATGAACAACAAGTGTCTCCAGCTGCTAACCACTAGGCCTAATTCAGTTTCTTTATCAAGTTACACATGATTATATTTATATGTATTTGACTATTTAAATTGTTAAATATTAATTGCATAATATATTTAAATAAATTAAAATAATAATATATATATATTATTTACTATATTTTTATATATATACAATCATATTTAATATATTTAATATATTTATACATATATATAATAATAATAATATATAATGTATTTATATATATTATTTACTATATTTATATGTATATACAATTATATATATTCTATATGGTATATTTATATATTATACTTGTGTATATGTGTGTGTGTGAATGATAACAATAATATTATTAATTATAATTATTGTTATTATACCTGTTTTTTAAACTATAAAAATTATATGTTGATTTTATAAAATTTCTATACATTTATTTTATAATTTATATCATACATATATTATATCAAATATATTTCTATTATATATTTACATAAATTATTTTTATACTTAAATACATATTTATTTATTTTATACATATTTATATATTATATACATATTCACTTAAAGAATATATATATAAGTACTAAACTTCATATATTTATATAATGTACTTCAATACATATATTTATAATTATTTACATTAATATATATATTTATTTTTATAAATAGTATAATATTATATATTATTATTATATAATTACTATTATATAGAATACACTTTATACAAATATATATATATATATATAATTAATATTATATGAAATACGATTTATACATATATTTATATAATGTTATATTAAATACAATTATATATTATATATAATTAATATGTATATTATATATAATTAATATGTATATTATATATAATCAATATTATATGAAATTCAATTTATAAAAATATATACTTATTCTACGAAATGCAATTTTATATTATATATAATTAATATTATATGAAATAAAATTTATAAAAAAAATTATATAATGTATTTCGATACATATAATTATTATTATCAACATTAATATATATATATATATATCAATAAATATAAATGTATAATATTATGTACATTAATATATATATATATATATATATATATTATTTCATATAATATTAATTATATATAATATAAAGTCATAAACATATTATTTAAAATTATATTTTTTATTATTACAATATAAATTATAAAAACTACAAGCTTGAGTTTTTATATGATATTTTTTTAAATAAATTATATTTATGCATATATTTATATAATATGTTTATGCTTTTATATAATAAATAATTAATATTATATGATATACAGTTTATTCAAATAAATATATATTAATTTACATAATATTATACAATTATATTTATGTGTACATATAAATACAATTAAATACAATCATATACATATTTTATATAATATGTTCATAAAATGTATTTAAATACATGTATATATTTTGTTTTAACTATATATATATATATATATATATATTAAGAAAGTTGTTTTTTTTAACAGTGGGGGTTTACGATCCCCTTTAATCTCTTAAATTAGAGGGGGTTTTGAGCCCCCTCTAATTTAAGACATTACAGGGGGGTTTAACCCTCTCTAATTTGAATACATTAGAGGGGGTTTTGAACCCCCTATAATTTAAGACATTATAGGGTGTTTTGAGCCCTCTCTAATTTTTTAAATTAGAGGGGAGTTTTGAACCCCCTCTAATTTATGATATCAGAGGGGGTTTTGAACCCCCTCTAAAGTTCAACTGAATTTTAAAAAAATGCTAAAAAATTTAGATGGGGTTCAAAACCACCACTAATTTAAGAAATTAGTGGGGATCCATAACCCCCTATAAATTCAATGATTTGTGAGGGTTTTACATAACCAGCCTCTAATTTTTATATAAAATGAATTTAGAGGGGGTTGTGAAGAACCCCCTCTAATGTTGCAGAAAATGAATTTAGAGGGGGTTGTGCATAACCCCCCTAAAAATAACCCCTCTAATGTGTTGTTTTTTTGTAGTGGTATATAGTCAACTCTTATAATAATAATGATAAATATCTTTCTTTTGGTATAACCCAAAATCAGAATAACACGCTGTCAAACCGCTCCTTAAGCTGTATCAGAATCTTCAACATTCTTGAATATTATAGATATAGAAACCACCAGTTATAATATTTTTTTTTGAATATTACCTTATCCATTTATGTGATGCTATATAAAATTGAACTAGGTGAAGAAAAGTTTTCAATTCCCCTGATCACTAGAATTCCCACTTATCCAAACACTAGGAACTCATCCAATTCAACTTTTCCAAGTACTATTGGATATTTTTAATAAAAATTCTATGCAGTTATGTTTGATCTATTTGATATTCACCTACGAATAATTTTTTATCAATAATATCAACAATCATTATATATCGTGGTATATGAGATAAATTCCTAGCACTTAATCTTGTGAAATTATTTTAATCTCAATATTCAATTCCTATGCCCATGCATTTTCTACAGGGATTATTATATGCCCACAACCATTCATCCATGAATTGTTTCAAATTTTATTATTTGATACTTTTTTAATATGTACTATGAATATATTTAGAAAGCCCATGGATCTAGCCAGTAGATCTTTTCCCCTGGACGTACTTTTGACTTTAAGTCATACTCAGAGAAATTTCATTCCATATTCTTAATGAACTATCAAGACATGAAAATTATTTTCAATATATTATCAATATATCTATATTGAAAACTTATAGGACTCCCACTAACCAATTTGAGACACATGTCACTCATTCATTTCCAACTGAATATTCTATGATCACTATGCATGAATTATTTATAAATAAATTTATATAATTTGTATATCTCATTGAAATTTATTGATGTCATTGAACCTTTATTTTTATTCCTTATAGATAAATACTATGGGTATCCTTTTTGTCATATCATATAGATATCTTTTGTAAGGATTCCACCAAATGAGTTTGTCTTGACTATCAATATCCCAACATGATGATCATAGAAGTATGCTTTGAAAATTAGAATTCAAAAGGATTTTAGTAATGATGATTGGTGTGTGGGTCTTTTCATATACTAGACCTTTCAATAATCATTCACCCTTTATTGTTACCATCTTGTACCATCCATGTCTAGTTTCTCTTGAATACTCACCAATAGTATTAAATCTTATAAACATTCAAAATATGGAATCCGTGAATGTTGATACATGGAATCCATTACTTGAATTTATATATTCTTTTGAACCTTAATATATTATAATTTTCTTATTTTTTGTTGGAAAATATATTAAAAAATAATAATATATGTATCACCCACTACAGTGAACATAAACCACCTCTTTGGTTATAAATTCTAATAGAACATGTGTCTCTGGAACTACTCCTCCTACTAAGCTCAATGGATTATAGTATTCCTATTCCAAACCATGTTCATATAGATCCTTAACCCATAGAAGTTAGGTCCACTCCCAATATCCTTAAATGGATAGTTTTATTTTATATAAATATATAATTAGCCTTGACTAGACACGAATAACCTTAGTGGATATAGGATCATTAAATCAGATCCACTTTAGTGATTGACGTTTTTTAAGTGAATTCAGATTTTACCAAAAAATCAACAAGAACTTGTGGTAGTGTCATAATATATTCATATCATGTCAAAATTGATATTATATCTATTAGATAAAATAGTTGTAATATGGCTAGATATTACAATTATATTTTTAAAACATGTCTTGGAAAATACAATAGAAAATTTATAATATATATAAGACTCATCATTGATCTTCCTTTTACTACCATAATAAAATTTACTTATATAAGGAAATTTGATTTTGGTATTACCTTTACTTCACATTTATTATTAATTAATTCTTATATTATATATTCTACGATGATTCATATTATAGATTCCTCAATCTTTACCAAGTGTAATCATTTACTTCACTGAGCATTTCTAAAATTTATTAAAGGAATTTCATGAATTGTATGAAGTTACCTTCGTATTTAGAATAGTTCACATGGCCATGTTGAGATAAATCCAAAATGTTTTTTAATATAACTTTATTTATAAAGGTTTCTCTATCTAAAACATGATAATAGTTCTTTTTTATACCCAGTATCTTAGCGCAATTGAGAAAAAATACTTTTATGGATTTAAAAAAGCCAACTACTTTCAGTTTTATTAGAAAAATAATTATATTTCCACAATTGGGTAAGATTTATATATCTTATATTCATTATTAATTCCAATGGATATGTGTGATTCAAGAGTTACTAAACCATTATTTTAGTATTGAAGTACCATAAAAACATCTATTCCAAATGTGAAATAATGTCTCATTATGTATAGCTGGACACTAAGGTAAATATTTTGGTAACACTTATTGAAAAATTGAATTAATTCAATTTTTAAAATCGAAATTAATGTGCTCTCCTTGGTTAACATAGGAATCTCCCTTTCTCAGCTCCTTTTGAGTACACTTCATAATCTTTCTATTAATTCTCATTTCCTATATTTAAATACATGTACGTTGTAATCATATTGTATTTTAATACACAAGTTTTAATAGAAACCTGATGAATATACCTAAAGTGGGTGAAACTTCTTGCTTCTTTAATTCATTGTAATTTATTTTCCAATTTCCATTATTTCCACATAAAATGAAAATAGCCTCATGTAAATTCTTCTACCTTTGAATATTTTTTATCTTTGAAGGATGTTGTAACATATATTTTTTATTTATATTTTCTATATGATCTTTATCCTTTTATTTTAAACTTTTAACCATAATGGGTGGATAAAAAAGCTTCAACCAAACCTTATCTTCTTGATGAAGTACAAAAAAAAGTTTCATGAGTGACTTATCCATTTTGTTAATCAGGTCTTGGAAAAATAAGGATAACCTTGGTGGTAATCATAATAAAATAGGAATAATGGATAATTTATTATCCAAACAGAATCAAAATTTCACTAACTATCCAATATAACCTACCATTTTAAAAGAATGATCAGTATCTAGATTACCTTATTCCAGTTTACACTGATATAGTGCATTAACAATCTTATTTATTTTAAGCTTTTATTACTCTTTATCAAGAAAATCAAGATGGTATATTATGGTGTAAGAATTCATTTCTTTTTTAGTATCATAAAATCTCTAGAAAAAGTTGATAATATAATACAGCACACATAGGAAGCATCCTCTGTATATCTTTTATAGGCATCCTTTTCACTTTTCTCACTTATTGTAGAGGAAGAATAAGAATAGGGTATTCCGACACATAATAAAAAATTTTTGTTAATAATGTATTGCATTAATGATTATATTATATCTATAAATTTGTATTTCTAAGGTCATTCCCTAAGTTAAAAAATGATCATAGTGGTTTTTTGGTTCTTATTTCAATTTTTAAACAATAATTAAAAAAATTATTAATAGGTTACTTTATTAAAAATTTTATTAGACATAATAATTTGAATTTAATTAAGTCTATAACTATTTTTAAAGTCTCAAAAACCCTCACCATTGGAATAAAAATGTCTAGTTTTTTAATATTCTAGTGTCAAGGATCCATATACCTCTTCTCATAACCCAAGTGAGGGTTCAGTCAATTACTCAAAGGTATTTAGGTAGACAGTTCTCTGTCAACTACAGGCTTATAACTCCTTGATCTATTGAGTGGGATCCCCGATCCAGAAAACCTTATTCATATTTCCTCAACACTCACCTACAAGTTACATCAATTTTAGAGTGGCATACTTTTCTTTATGTAAATTGGTTAAGTCAACTCAACACTTTCATAATAACTTCATTATAAAAGTGTGTTTCCCAACAAGGGTTGGTGAAACACTTAATTATATGCTTTTCATTCCTAATCAAGTAATGGATGGATTTTTATATATTAATATTAAGTTTTGGGATTTTATTTACTATTGGTAAAGAATTATTATTTTATTCTTTACATGTTTTTTTAAATACTAAGTGGGTTCACTTAAGTGATTAACCATGTTTCGATAAAAAAATTATGCATAATCCATTTATTTAAATTACAACTCTTCATATTAGTCAATTTATTTTTCTGATCATGGTCCTGTATCTATAAAATAAATAATTCATAAGATATAAATAATTAAATAAATAAATGATACTATAATTAGATTATCAAATGATTGATTTATTGATTAGATAATAAATCAACCTTTTACACTAGGGGAAAACTAATTATGTTAGTCTTGGAACAATTTATAGTATTCCACCTCTCTACTTATGTTTCACCTAGATTGGTTTCATCTCACATCCTCCTTGAACCAACTCCACACACCTTGGGATACTTATTTTATTATATATGTTTATAACTCACAAACAGGTGATACGAACCAAAGTATTTATTAATAGGATTACATAAACAACATTGGACACATAGGTCCTATATAATAAAAGATAGAGGGATGAAACGTAGGCCATCAATTTTTAATTTAATAATATATAATTGTAAACCCATGGACTAAAATAAAATCAAATTAGATCAATTAATCCTCATGTATAGTTAAAGATCTGGATCGGTTATATATATGAAACGAATATGAAAAATTCCACTATCTAGAATTCATTTCAATTCATTATTTATTATTACTATAAATTCACTTTAATTAATTAATTAATTAATTAATTCCATTTATCATAATGACCACCTAAAGTCTCTTGGTGATACCCATAATTAAATTCATTTATGGAAAATAAACGGCTTGACCAATAATTATAGATAATTACATTAAATTAATTGAGTATTTATCAATTCTTAAAAGCCTTTATTTTATAGTCAAACACATATGGTTCTAATAGTTTAGTTAGGTTTCAATTATGAAATTAAATATCTTAATGAAATTTAATTCTTTATTTTATAGGGTGACTTAACATCATGTGCTTATGAGTTACATGTCTTGTTCCACGATTGTTGTGTGCCCAGGGCAAACACTCTATGCTTCGGTGTTTACCTTGGATAGACTACACGATGTGTACTAACCAGCTACACACCATGTGTTCTACTTTTCGTGTGTCCACATAACCCACAGATTGACTTAGCGCATTATTTGGATGGAATCACATGATGTATACTCTGTCTATATATTGTGTGTTCCTCTTCGTCACGTGTCTACATAACAAACTAATTAACTTAGAATGTACTTATTATGTGATAATTAATGTGATACACGATGTTTACATCGGCTATATTCCATGTGTCCCACTAATTATCTAGTTTTTCAGTCTCATGTGGTTAGAAACTGTGTATTTGACCACATAGTTAGGATGAATTTTTCTATTAAACTGTATAGACTACACGATGTGTATTCCAGCTACATGATATGTAATCTAACAAAACATGTTCCAGGATGTCCTGTTCTACAAACACTGATAAAAAATCATCATGTGCAATAGATGCTCAGTGTTTCTTTGTATCATGTGACACATCAGGGTGAAGTGAACTTGGGTACATAGAAGGTACTTCAACTACACATTTTGTAACCTAATAAACCAACTAAAAACTTTGGAACCTTCCAATGGAATATCTGACCATTCTTCATTTTTCATTGAGCCTTAGGAAAATATAAATCATGAATGATATATATTAAAGTATAAAAATCTTGTTAATTAAACTTCACATTAAATAATAAATAATATGGAAATGAAATATATAAAAAATACTACACATATGGATCAATAATCAAATAAATAATTATAAATTTAAAATTGGTCTGTTTGATACCACTTGAAGGTTTCGGACGTAGAGGAATCACCTTTTGGGTGAAAAACATAAAGTTTTTTTTCATATTCAATGGATAATTCTCCATGTTTTCGAGATGTAAACATCATGACCAATGAAATTTTTTCATCAAAAATTGATAGAGAAATCTTGGAATCTTGAGAGGATCTTTTACCTACTAAATTTATAATTCATTTAAATTATATCTCAAGAAATAATATTTCATCTTAGGATATTTCATTGATTATGTTGTTGACCATCTAAAACCCTTTCATATTTCCATAGTTGAGTAGGGAGTACCCAAAGTAGATCCCCTTTGGTGGTGAACCGCATTTGGTATTTTTATCTATAAATTGCATCAATAGATTTTCAAGTTCTAGTGTGGGAGATCGATGATTTTTTTCTTGATCACTTCAAGTTCCTTTAGGATGGAAGGAATATCTATTATTCTTCTCATTATTGGGAGAATGAGAGGAGGAGGAATCAAATGAGAAATTTTTGGCACACAATGATTCTCTCATTATTGATTAACCCTACAAAATAAACATAGTAGTATATTTATAGATTTAGGGTTTATGTTAGAATATTATTTAATTTCACAATGATACTTAAAAAATATAATAAAAATTTATATAACCACATCCCATATAATAATATTATTGTTAATATTTTATGGTGTGTGATATCTGGTATTATGATAAATATTATTTTACTGGCTTGAAAATAAACATTTATCCCTAAACATGATCTTGATCTACCAATCCTACTCAACATTTATCGAATACCTGAATAAATATTTATTATATATTTATTCATTAATTAATATTCTATTCATATACTAGTGAATAAATATTTATTAAACATTCAATAAATGAAATAAATATTCTATTCACATTGTGGTGAAAAACAATTATTATATATTCATGTAATTAAATAAATTATTTATTAATGAATAAATAATTATTTATTTCCTTATTAATATTTTTGATCAATAAATCCCAAATAAAACTATTCCTCAGTCTTGAAAAAATAATATTTATTCCAATAATTAAATTCAAATAGAATTTCATTAACATAAACTAAAACACATAGCGTGTTTCCCTTTAGGATTCTTTCTCATTATCCTTAAGAGGGTTTTCCTAATGTCTAAGATTGCTATCTATCAATGGGGAAAGTCACCCAAGCGAATGAAGTTAATTTCACAATGTCAAATATAACATAGGAGCTATCTCTGTGCAATATAATCCCCTTTTAACAACATCAATCAGGTCGCACACATATGTCATTAACCTATCTGGTTGATATGTTGTTCTTTTTCTATCTGAAATAAAATCATCGTTACACTATGTCTATAGAATTTAATATGATGGTTCTATTTAAATAAAAGTTATGAGATATCAACTTCCATAAAATATGGGAGGGACAAATCCTTCCTTGACTTATTATTAATAACATGTCATTTGTGACACTCCCAACATACCATACTTTTAGTAAAAATATAGAATCACAATTAAATATACATGCACAATTCAAGACATGTGTTAATAATAATCATAAATTCAATGTACCATTACACACACTCAAATATATTATTATCCAATGACACATAAATATGTAGAATTTCTACTAGTAAGTATGCTCACACAATCTCCCATCTTAGAGATTACCAAGTGCGAACTTCCTGAGAATAAGTATCATATGCTTATGAGGACTCATACCTAACATTCAACATACTATGTTCCCAATCATACAATGTTATCCTACCATATAACTAGTATTTAATAATTTCATCATGGAATTTCAAGGTTCTCATCAGAATGAGGAACCTCTATACCCTTTTCAATGTGATAGATAATCTAGGACATTGTCACATTAATTTTATGTATAATAACAATCAATATGTTCTAAGTTATTTGAATTAATATTCACTCCTTTTAATATACATGCAATATAAAGTACATAGTAGTTGGTTCTAGGGAACCAACTCCAACACGATTTTATCTTCACAGATCACAACTAAAACTCTCATGTAATGAAATTAGAAATTTATAAATCACTATGGAACATATATTATATTAACATAAATAATAAATGGTTGATAAACATGGTATCAATGTACGGTATCAACATTGACATTACAAAGTGTGTTTGAAACAATAAAAATCACTAATAGCCGATGATGAAAATAAAAAAAAATAACAAACTAATAAATGTATAATGAATGATTGTAATTAATGATTATAAAATATAAGATATTTTAAAAAGGTTCTAAAATAAGTAATTAATATGGTTATGTTTATTATACAAGAGTTTAAAGCCTCTCCAACCAAGTAGGAATCTAATATAAGGGTTTTCTTGAATCAACCTCCTTTTCATTGAGTCATAGTTTTTATCCCTTGAATATATTCTTAAAAGTTTATTATATTCTTTTTTTTATTTATGTAATATAGTTCTTTCTATTTCTATCTAAGTAATTTACATTTTCTTAACAAATTCTTCTTCCTTGATGTATTTATTTTTATAATAAAAAAATTTTGTTGTTGAGAATAATTCTTATCCTCAACAATAATCTTCTTCTCTTCCATGTCCATATATTTCCTTCCAAAAAAATTGATTTCTTATTTTGAAATCCCAATCTGTATTATCTTATGTGATATTTATTTTTCTGCCTTACACTTTTCAAAAGTATTTTTTATTACACATTTTATGGTGTGGGCTTCAATAAAGGTATTCTAAAATATTAAAAATGTTTTTCTTTTCGTAATAATATATTTCATATTTCAATCCACATGTACCCTAGATAAACTTTACATATTTTTCAGGCTCTGTTATTGGGATTTTTTCATAAATGATGTTTAAAAAATTCTTCATGTCAACTAATTATTTTTAAAGTGACTCGTAACTTCATCTCTTTACAACAATGTTGAGAGATATTTTATAAATACTCTTCTTATGATTTGCTTAAATTTTACTCTTTAAATAAAATATATTTATCTCTTATGGAGTTATGATTTTTTATTCTCCCTCAAAATTCCCTTATGATATTACTCCTTTTGTGTGATTTAGTTTTGGTATCTATTGATCTTACCCTTGTTATCATTTTATGTGATTCCATTTGAAAGGTGATATGAAACCCATATTATTTCCTTAGGTTTTTCATGATATGATGTATCAATGTCTCCATGTGAAACACATGTATATATATTATCATTATATGATGTGTGGAAACTACATAACCCTCCAATGCTTTGGGAAAAGATTTATATGTAATGTGATAATAGTGTGAAAGGCATAGTGATGCTCAATCCACTATGAGAAATAGGTAGTTATGCTTAATCCATTATGTGATAATAAACATATAGTGATACCTAATCCACTATGTTATGATTGTCATGATAGTCATACATGACATATGTTATGATTTTTTATTCTTATACATGTGTCACACTATTATTCCCTGAAATTATACTTATATTATGCTCTATGGATAATGTTTATTGTCTCGTGTTTCCTTAATATTATTCCATGGTATGTTATTGATCATTTGAGGTTACATATCTCTTTTTCATGCCTTATAGACAACTCTTGTTGTTCCCTATTTCTCCCCATGTTTTATCATATTCTTATGATCCAATATCTGAATGACTATTTGATAATATTTTCCATCACTAAGCATTAGATATCACCCCTTATTTTTATTTCACATTTCCTTAAATAATTAAATAAAAAATTAGTTAAAGAATGAATTATTAAATGTATATGTTGTGGTATATGTTGAAGAGATTATATGAAATAATATTTTTATGTAGATAATCTATAAATACACTAAACCTTTGGTTCTTACAGTTGTATGATTATTTTTGGGATGTAATGTTTAAATTATGAAAATGATGTGAAATATATGAAATTATATATATTAATTAATATCAAGGATAGTATGAAATTCATTTTTTTAGCACTGTACCTGAGAGTGTGGTTCTAGGGAGTCTCAGATAGAGTGTGAAGTGTATATATAGGATCATTTGTGTAACAAACCTGACCCTATTAGCCTAGAGCATGTCAGGACCCAACCAACATTAGACAATGAACCTAGTAAACTCACCCTATGGGTCTCCTATAATACCTTGGTTTCCTTCCTAGAACACCATAGGCTATAACCCTTTGATTTCACCTATCATACAGGGAAATACATGTTATTTTAGTGAGTTTCATCCTCACTCACACACACCCTAGGAATATAATTGATATAGGATCATTTTTGTAACAAACCTATCCCTATTATCTAAGAGTCTATCACAGATCAACCTACCTCAGGACATGAACCTTGTCAGATAACCCCATGGGTCTCCTGTAATACCTTGGTTTCCTTTCTAACACACCACAAGCTATTACCCACCAGGGTCACTTATAAAATAGGCCAACACATTTTATTTTAGTGTGATTTTTACACACTCACACACACCCTAGTAAACATACCAAGAGTTAACCTATCCTGATCACTACTCCAAGACAAGCATTCCTTACTATGGAGTTCTAATTAGGTAGGCTCCTGATATGAAAGGTGTGCCTTATTGACATGGGTAGTAACATTTAACCTTTTAATTATCACTTTTCTAGGGGTGTTATATTCTCCCCCATCCCCTTTAAATAACAACACCCTCATTGTGGACCCCAGCCTCAAACCCAGGAAGTTCCTCTATACTTTTATCTAGGTATTGGCTCTTGTACCATTTTTCATGACACAAATTACCTTGGGCCATGAACCTAGTCAACTGACCTCATGGGTCTCCTATAATACCTTGGTTTCCTTCCCTACACACCATAGTCTATTACCCACTGATTTCACTTATCAAACTAAAGAATTCCCCCAACATGATAACACATGTTATTTTAGTGTGCTTCATCCTCAATCACACACAATTTGTGAAACTTCTTAAGATCTCACCCATCCTAATCACTACTTCAGTCCAAGCACACTTAAATATTTATTTCTAATTAGGTGGGATCCCAAAAAGAAAGTTTCACATCGTTGACATGGAAAGTAACATTTATCCTTTTAAACATCACTTTTCCAAGGATGTTACACTCTTTGTAACGTCCCCAACCCGATGATCCCTCAAATGACCCAACCGAGTGGGTTACTAAACCTTATGAATGCCTCCCCGCATGCTAGAGGCTTATAACTAGAAATAATGGTGTAAGGAATATATTATGGAGACTATACCCTTGGGAACAAAGTTTCAATATCTGTAAAACTAACAATAACAGAGTAGCATAAATAGCGTAAAACATATAATCAACAAACATGCATCAACAGTAGAATAAAGAACAACTACAACAACTCAATAATAAAAGAATCATGTAATAAAAGACTAAAATGTAACTAAATTGCAATTATAAAGTCCATCCAATAAAAGAAAAAAATTGAAAAAAATAAAATAATCCAAATTACTCGCTCCCGAGACTCATGTTGGTCTTGTCTCCAAACTCCAACCCATCCAAGAAGTAACAATCAACAATAGGGTCCCTTCCCCTTGTCCAAACCTGCATCCATGAAATTTATTCGATTACCAAATGGTGGCCCATCTAGGGTGTGACTACAACTTAGTAGGTCGACACCACCATGTTTTAAAAAAATCATTTCTTATATATATAGTGAATGAAATAAATCAGTAAATAGGGTATATATTTAATTAATTAATACTTCTCATGAAATAAATCCACCGACACGTGACCTTTGGGTTAACACTTGGGGTCAACTCCAACCTACTTCAACACAATACCAGATATCTCTAAGCATGTATTGGAACCATTCCAACCATAGTTGAAACCCTCTCATGGTATAACTCATAAAATAAGGCATATTAGAACTGAGAAGATCCCTATAATCATTAAATCATAATAGGGTCAAGCCCTATAAGAATTATAAAATAACAAGACCAAGCCCTATAATAATTATATCATAACTTGGTCAATTATTATAAGAATTATAACATAACTAGTTCAAGATCTATAAGAATTAAATCATATTCAGGATAATACCTATATGAATTACAACATCACCACACATCAAGCACAACAAACAGGTCATCATAAGCTATAAAGGTCATTTTTTCTAAACTACCATTTATCAAGACCTTTACAATACACAAGTTCAGGATCTCAATTATCAAAATTATTATACTAAACCTTGTATCATTTAAGATTTCATTTCCAAGGTCATTAGTAGGACAAAATAGTCAAAACTCATCAAATAAACATGCGAAGTAGATTACACATAATTTAACCAATTTAGTATAGGTGATTTTATTTCAAGAAATCACTATAAATCTCATGTTATATAGATTCATATTTTTAATATAATAATTAATCAAGTAACTATAACATCCTAGGACTCTATGTTTAGTTTGACCAAGTCTCAACAAGGCCATTGGTGGAATATCTATCAGGTGGTCATAACTCTCAATCTCGACACCAATGGAACTGAGAGGGTCCAATAGAAGGTCGAAGCATAGATTTATCATCAAAAAGAGAATTATTAAATTATTTAGGTCACATGCATGGTTTTATGTTGTGATCACACATATTTGACATACTATTGGTATTTAAAATAGATAATAGGGATATGTTTTAGACCAATGTCCTTGAGACGGAGAAAATGAATACATAGTTCAACGTTTTTGGTAAATCCAAACTCCTTCCTTTTCTTTCTGAAAAACTGAGGATGTTTCCATTATAATAATAAACTAGTGTTTCCTACATGATTTAAAAAATATATGATATACAAAGTCAGAGAAATACTGAGGCTTACCTTCAACCTCACGGTCCCAAAAACAATGATCCAATGAGAATGAGATTCTGGATCAAAGAGGGTTCTCGTTCATCATTGATCGAAGGGACTGCAAATGAGGGAGAAGAAACACATTATAAAAATTCACTATATCCACTAGGTTTTAAAACTATATGGAGATTATTTAAGTTTTGAATATGGTATTTGCATCATAAATCCCATGATTTACAAATATATCAATAAATCCATTGTGTCGTGTTAAAAACTACATAAAACAGATATTAAATTGTAAAATTTCTTTCTATGGTGTAAATCCTTATTTTAAAACCTGCCCTTATAGGTTTACAGTGTGAATGGATTTTCATTGGTAGTCAGATTTCTCAATGAATTTACATCATAAATTTATTATTTACATTATAAATTCATTCTATAGCATGAAATTTCCAACACCTCTCCAACACTTCCCAAATCTCAACTCCTTTACAGAATCCTAACTAAATATTAAACCAAAAAGCAACCATACACCAAAAAGGTTTACCAAAACTTAAGGGTAAACATACCTAGAAAAATATGGTATCTTACAACCTTCCCACCATAGAACAGCTCAGCCCTGATTTTCACTCCATAGAATCATAGTGGGTATCGATGAACAATTTAGGCCACTATATTCATGTATAAAATTATCTCTCCTAGGTATACTCTTGCATGCACTTTTTTTTACACTATACTCACACTAAAATGGTTGGTCTTCCCTCTGATATTCTTATCAATCCTGTATACAATCTGAATCGAATACTCCTCAAAGGATGCCTCAATATCTAGATCGACGTCATCAACATCTATCATCTGAGAAGGGTCAAGATGATATCTCTAAAGCTACAACATGTAAAACACATCGTGTAAGTTATTGTATAATTGTGGAAGGTACAAAAGGTATTCCATAGGAATAATGGTTTCCACTGTCCCAAACGTCCTGAAAAACTTGGGCACTATATTCCCCTATTTCTTGATATGAAATTACCTTGGACTAAGAGATTCTTAAAATAAAACATGATGAACAACCTCAAACTATAGAGGTCATCTCTAATAGTCTTCATATGTTTTCTGACAGCTCTATGTGATCACCAAATTCTTTCTGATCAAATAAACATACTCATGCATCTCCTACATAAGATGAGATCCAACCAGTGCTGACTCACCTACCTCTAACCAACAAAGTGGTGAATGGCATAAAATTTTATACAAGGCACCAAAAGGTTCCATTTGGATCAATGAATGGAAAATATTATTATTGGAGAACTCCACGAGTACCAAATACTGATCCCAAGAACCATCAAAATCCTAAACATAGTCTCACAACATATCCTCCAAATTTGAATCGTCCACCCAGATGGTCCATTCTGAGGATGATAGGTTGTACTCAGAAGAACCTATGATCCAAAATTATTTTGAATACCCTTATAGAATCGATATGTGAAACAAGTATCTCAATCAAAAACGATGCTCCTTAGAGCACCATGTAGTTGAGATATATCTCACATGTAGGGACTACCCAAATGATCAACGGTGAAGGTCTCCCTGATAGGAAAGAAGTAGGATATCTTCATAAGTTAGTCCATAATTACCCATAATAAATCATTATTGTGAGGTGTCCTAGGTAATCCTATCAAGAAATCCAAAGTGACATCATCCCACTTTTATTTGGAATGGGAATAAACAGCAATTTTCTAATAGGCCTCTGATTCTCAGTCTTCACCAGCTAGTGGTTGAAACATCTCCTCACAAATCCTTTTATTTTCTTATTCATTAATGTTCACTAATAATATCTATGGAGATCATGATACATCAACAAGAGACCACAGGAAACCCATCATAAAACTCCCTCATCATCTCCTTGTGCAAACCCACAGGAAACTATACCCAGTCACGAAATAGAATAACATCACAACTACCAAGAGACCATGCCTATGGTGTCGCCCCACATTATAAACTATCCCTCAGAGCTAATACCTTCAGATCATATAACTGATTTATATTGAATTTCTCCAATAGCATGGGAATAATAGATGTCAAAGTCCAGGATGCTCATCACTAGAACTTCTAAACATCAAGATTCATATCCTCAAAGTGTTTCATCAGCTTTCACTCATCAAAAGACTCACATACATCTTTTTTATATGATTTCAAAATTAATTAATCGGTGAAAACATTTCCTTTTCCTAATCTGTAAGTTAGATCAAAGTTAAAAAATTGGATACTCAACCCACCTCCTCTATCAATGGTTCATGTCTCACTGAGAAAAGATATAATTACAGATCTTTGGGTTAGTGTAAACCACAAACTTCTCAATCAAAAGATATTTCTACTATCATATCCAGTCATTTACCACTACAGCTAAATCCATATCATGAGTAGGGTAATTCCTCTCATGCAGTCTCAACTATCTGGAGCCATAAGAAACAACCCAATCATCCTAAATCAGAAATAATCCAAGTCTGATTACAGATGTGTCATAATACACAGTATACTCTTTACTAGGGGTGGGTAAGGTGAGGATTTGTATTGAGGTTATCCTACACTTTAGCTCCTGAAAATCTCTCTCATAAACATATGATCAAACAAACTTCCCCACTTTCTTAATCAACCTAAAAATCGGTGCTTCCAAACGAGAGAAGTTATGGATAAAACTATGACAGTAACTAGTTAAACTCAGAAATTTCTTAATATTAAAGACATTATTGGTCCATTCCCATGATAACATCGATGCAATGTTCTCTAGTTCCACTAACACTCTAGCCTTTGAGAAAACATAACCAAGGGAGTACAGTCTATAAATCTAAAAATTATATTTTGATAACTCGGTGTAAAAATGATGCTCTCTCAATGTACTCAAGATTTTGTCAAGATTTTGGGTGTGATAATCTAAATAATAGGATTAAAAAAATATTTTATTGATGAAAACTTCCACAAACCAATCCATAAATGGATAGAGGATCTGATTTATCAAGGCTATGAATACCACAAGTGTCTTCCTCAGGCCAGACGGAATCACCAATGTAACATCTTGTTACCTTAGTCGGGTAAGTTTTTTTCTCTCTTTAAGTTCCCTTTTGGTTTAAAGTCTTTAGAGGTGCTTTTATGGACTTCTTGTAGGCTGTAGATTAGGTACACATTGTGTACCTGAGTTACATATCATGTACTGGTGGATGGATTCAAGTCGTGACTAGTGATATCACGATGTGAGTAGGTACATATCGTGTACCTTAGGTACACATTGTGTAGGGTTCAAATATTATATTTTTAACTCGAGGTTATGAGTTTTTTAGTGTAATTATCTGGTATGGCGTACATAATATTACTAAGGGGTACATGTCATGACCCAGCCCACATTTGGTAGTTTCTCTCATCCCTTTTTTCCCAGACATCTTTCTTATCAACTCTAGGATACTTCTAGGCAATTTACATAGGCTCCCCTACTTCCGAATCGATCTGATCGACTTCGGATCTTCGTTGAATATTCATTGTATCTCTCTAGGTAAGAATTATTTCCGGTTCTTCATTGTTGTCGATCATGATATCACCTTAGATTTGTAGTACCAGATCCGTTAACCTAAGTTGGAAGATTCTTGTTGTCTTCCTCTAGATTCGATGTGAGATCTTGTTTTGGAGGTTGTTCCTTGGCTAGTTATAGTGTTACAGACATCTGTTCTTGAGGTACATGGGTTCTCTTCTATCCATCAATCCCTTGTCTTCTCAATTGAATCAATCCATTGATGTGCGGGTTTTATTATATAGCCTTCATTGGAGTTGTTGTGTTTCATTGATCCTGGATTCTGTTGTGAGCATGTGCAACCCAAGTTTTGAGGTAGGTAGTTCTATCTCTAGCCTATGATAACAATCTGAATTTCCATTTCCTTATAAAATGATTTATTAAATCATTATGATTGTTTATTTGTGTGTTTTGAAAGAGGGTTTTGAAATAGAAATGGTTTTTCCTTAGTTTTTGATAAATGTATTGTTAAATGGTTATGAATGGTTTTCAAAACATTGAAATTGGTTTGTGAAAAATAGCCCTTGGGTTACCTTGGGTACTTAGGTAGAAGGTTTAGCTTGAGAAAATTGTCCATTATTTCATGATTATCAAGAATTTTTGTCTTGGGGATTTCCTATATTTCCTAGGACTATTGTTCTAGGGGACCGATATTAACATTTTCGGAGGTTTACACATGGGGTATTCCTCTACTTCATAGGCCTGTGTTCTAGGATCAGTTTTTGTGCACTCAATTATTGTGGTATGAGTAGTCTGCAGCCATGACCTATAGCATTCCTTGGTGTGTGATACATGTGCTTCTATTTTTTATTGCTTGACTTTCTAAGTTAGCCTTGATATTCATGTTTATTCTTGTGAAAAATAATATGGAAAATGTTCTTTGAAACTGTTATATCTAGTTTTGTTTAGAACTGTGAAATAGAGAAATGTTTACTATATTTTCTGTAAAACTTCTTTACTTCTTATCATACCATGTTTTATTTTAAAATATGACTATGGGATTGTTATAAAAAGAATTGTTGTGGAACACCTGGGTGTGATTCTATTGATCATGTTAGCTCATACCCTACCCACCTCTTCAATGGTGCATAGACCTTTGTGGGTCTTCTTGTGCATGGAAAGGTAAGGAATTGTAGTGAGGCAATGAGGTTCGTGTCAGCTAGGATGGTAGCTAGTGGTGATATTGTAGGAGTTCATCCCTACCACCATTTGGAGTAGTTGTTTGGTTGTAGTTCATTGCAGTTGGACTTGTCTTTTGAATTTCTAGATATTGTTATAGTTGTTCTATTTTTGTTATTTTTCTTAACGTTATAGAATATATATTTCTTAGTATTACACTATTTCTTTCTCTGTTTATATATGTATTCTATGTGGTTGTTAAATTTGGGAGAAATAAATTCCTCGATTTTGTCATTCGATGACTGGGTGCTTTTTTTCAGCCCATGGGGGTCAGGAACACCCTTCTAGTATGTGACAGATCGGGTCGAGTGTCAGGTTTCAAGGAAACTTGAGTTGGTTTCGTTACAGTTTGGTATCAAATGGAGTTTCTTACTCAAGAATATTTTCTTAGGACATATATTAGACTGGAGACGGGATTTTTAGAACTTGATAGGTATGTTGTGATGAGTTATTAGCTAGCTCTTATCGTAACGAGACTCAAGTTAGAATGGGATGTTGGATTATCTGTCTCCAGTGTTCGTTTTTTTATTTTAAAATATCTATTTTTTCTTGTTGTTTTTCTAGTTTCAATTGAGATTTATTATGTGTAGAAATGTTCTTATGTTTCGGTGTGTAGAAGTATGCCTCCAAGACATCTGCCAAAAGTTCCTCAGGAGGGTGCAACTAATGATCCTCAAGGAAATCCACCTATGGATCAGAATCTCATCGAGAATATATTATGGGTATATTTTGTTATTGATCAAGATATACCACAGTTTTAGGACACTTTTGTTAAGGTATAAATAGGATCTAGAGGATAGAGAGATCGATCACGAGAGTTCTTGCATGAGAATCCACTGTCCTTTAAAGGAACGACTAAACCACAAGAGGCATAGGATTGGCTGGATAGGATCGATCAAATCTATAACTTCCTAAAGTCACCGAATAACATCAGGGTAAAGTGTGAAGCATTCAGACTCGATGGTTCCGGCAAGCATTGGTGGGACTCTATGGTCCAGGTAGACAGACATGTGGGATTGGATTTAAATGGTTTCAAAACCATGTTCTTTCAACAATTTTTTCCAAAGTCTCTGATATTGGAAAATTATCTAGAGTTCTTGTCATTGTAGTAGGGAGAGATTTTGGTGTTAGAATACACCAATCATTTTTCTAATCTTGACTGTTTTTATTTGGATGTAGTTAAGAATGACTGTCTGAAGGTATACGATTACCTATAGGGTGTGTGACTGGATATCAGATCACAAGTGTTTATGATGGAGCTTTCTACCTATTCGGAGATTGTAGATAGAGATATGATGGAAGAGATTAATATGGCAGGAAAGGTCAGATTTTCAACCTCTTATCTTCCAACTGGTGACTGTTTTAGTGTCATTAATAGGAATAACAGGAAGTGGTAGGACCATCACAGAATTGGTGGAGGTGGGTCTTAGTAGCGAGCCTCCTCTACACCATCTTTTGTAGCTGGTAGTGTTCCTCTGACTTACTATCAGTGCGGTAAGGGATGGAACACTATAAATTCTTTCCATATTCCCAAAAAGTTGTGCAATAATTGTGGATGTGTTGGTCATCTACAACATTTCTTTCGGGCTATGAATATGCCTCATTATAGTCAGGGTTCGTTAGCTCCAAAGGCTACTACAGTGCAGTCAAAATCTTTAAAGCCTATAAGGCTCTAGCCACAAGCCTCAGTAGTGAAGCATTTACACATAGTATATGAGTGTCCAATGGAAGTTTATGAAGGTCTAGAAATAGTGATAGGTACAATCCTTATTTCATCTTCAGTATCAATTTATTTGATTGATACTAGTTCCAACAACTCATTTATATCTCCATGATTTGTTGATGCTCTAAAAATTCCAACAAAACTTATTCCCTTTACAATGGAGTTAGAAACACCTCTTGGAAAGAGGAAAGATCAAGGGTTTCAATGTCCTTATTGTTCGTTAATGACAGCTGATGTGGAGTTTATGTGAGATTTTCTCATTCTTGATCTGGATCTATTTGATGACATCATCAGTATGGATTGCCTTGTCTCCCATCAAGCTAAGGTTGATTGTTATCATCAGCGTGTTTCATTTCTTATTATTGATGGGAGATCTCATGTGTCTCAGGGAGAGTGGGACCCAAGTTTGGGTTGTGTAGGACCTTTTTTCCTAGAGCTCAATAGTTTTTTGGTTGCTATTGAATTTGATCTTGATGACAATTCTTCTATTGAGGATCTTCATGTTGTTGTTCAAGACTTTTCTGATGTTATCTTACATGATTTATCTGGTATTCCTCCAGAGAGAGAGGTAGATTTTACAATTAACATGGTGTTGGGTAGGCAGCCAATATTGATATATCCTTGTCTCATGGAACTAGTGGAGTTGAAAGAACTCCAGGTTTAGTTGGATGGTAAGTTAGAGAAAGGTTTCGTTCACCCTAGTGTTTTGCCTTGGGAATCCCCTATGATCTTTTCCAAGAAAGTGGATGGTTCACTTTAGTTACGTGTGGAATATTGGAAATTGAATTGGGTAATGGTTAAGAACAAATATCATTTACCTCATGTGGGTGATTTGTTTTATTAGTTGAAGGGGTAAAAGTGGTTCTTGAAGATTGATCTTCGGTCGGGTTATCATCAGCTTGGAGTTCAAGACTTTGATATGCAACATTTAGGAGAATATATGACCTTTATGCATATCTTGTGATACCTTTTGTTCTAACTAATGCTCCTGTAGTTTTTATGGCTTTGATGAATCAGATATTCCATTAATATCATGACACTTTTGTGGTAGTGTTTTTCGATGATATTCTGGTTTATTCAAAACATAAGCATGAGCATGAGCACCATAAGATTTTGGTTTTGTAAATTTTGAGAAGTCACCGTCTGTACGGAAAGCTTTCATAGTGTAGTTTTTGGCTTTGATAATTCAAGTTCTTGGGGCACAGAATTTATAAGCATGGATTATTAGTTGATCTAGAGAAGGTAAAAGATGTTATGTCTTAGAAGGAACTGCATAATGTCCTTGAAATTCAATGATTCCTTGGTCTTTCTGAATACTATCGACGGTTTTTCAAGGATTTCTCTAACCTGGAATCATCTTTGAATACTCCTACTAGGAAATCAGTAAAATTCACATGGAATGTGAAGTTTCAGTCTTCTTTTGAAGAATTAAATGAATTATGACATCAAATCATATTCTGATCATATATAATCATAGTAAGGGGTACATGGTGTTTTGTGATGCATCTGGTGCTGGTTTGGGATATGTGCTAATGCAGGATGACCATGTGGTAGCTTACAAATCTCATAAGCTCCGACCACATGATAAAAACTACCCTAATCATGATTTCGATCTTGCTGCGGTGATGCATGAACATAAATGTTGATGACACTATATATTTGGATAGAATTTCACAGTCTTCTGTGATCATAAGAGTCTAAGCTATATATTTTCTCAGAACTAATTGAATCGCATGAAGTGGTGATGGGTATAATACCTTCAAATGTTTTACTTTGGAATCTCCAACACTCCATGTAAATGGGATGTTGTTGTTGATGCTCTTATCAAGAAGGTTCCATCACCAGCTATTTTGAAATTGAAGGAGGAGTGGAATATTATGGGGATTTTAACTTAGTTGCACTTGGACGCTCAGGAGGATGTTTCTAGAATGAATTTGACCAGTGCTCAATTGTTATCATATCTCCTAGAGTCTATCTTTAAAATTTAGTAGCAGGATGGTGAGTTCTGGGAGGCTTGGGAAAGCCTTTATGGTGGAGATATCTTTTTTTGTTGGTCTCTTTCTTCAGATGGCATACTTTACTTTGGAAAACAAGTTGTCATACTAACACCTATTAGAAGTTCAGTCTTGTGTCATGGTCATAGATCTTAATGTTTCTTTCACCCAGGTGCTACGAAGATGTATCATGAAATGAAAAGAATATTTTTATGGCTGGGTATGAAGCATGACATTGCAAATTATGTGTCTCACTGTTACACATGTCAACAGATAAAGGCATAGAACTTCAAACCCTCTAGTTTGCTTTAGCCTATTCCAATGCCATTTTATAAATGGGACAAGGTGTCTATGTATTTTTTTTGGGTTTCCACAGTCACCCTAGGGAAAAAGTTTTATTTGGGTGGTTATTGACTGGTGTAAAAAGACTTCTCATTTCATTCTGATCAAAGACACCACTAAATTTGAAGATCTGGGTAAGTTATACATGTAGGATATTGTGTGGTTACATGGTAATCCTTATGCCATTATTTTGGAAAGGGATCCTTGGTTTACCTCAAGGTTCTAGAGAATTATTCCAGAGGAAATGGGAACTCAAATCAATTTGAGAACAGCCTACCATCCATAGACAGATGACCAAACAGAGCATGTAATTCAGATCCTGGAGGATATGCTTCATGACTATGTCTTGGATTTAGGAGGATCTTGGGATATTCATCTGGTACTGGTTTAGTTTTTTTATAAAAATTATTATCATTCGTCGATAAGAATAGCTCCTTTTGAGGTGTTGTGTAGCCGCCTGTGAAAATCACCTCTTTTTTGTGAAGAGGAGGGATAAGTAGCTTTGATTGGACCAAGTCTGGTTCAGGAGATGTTGATAAATATTTATGAGGTGAGATAATGTCTTATTACATCCCAAAGTTGATATAAATCATATATAGATCAACATAATCGTCCTTTATAGTTTTTCATTGGTGACTGGGTTTTCTTGAAAGTCTCTTCTCATTTGGGTCACCAATGGCTTGGAAAATAGGGAAAGTTGCCTCTAATATATGTTGGACCATTTGAGAACATTTAATGACTTTGTCAGGTTTCTTATTGCTTAGAATTGGCAGCTTGGTTGATGGGAATTCATGATGTTTTCCATATATCTCAGCTCAGAAAGTATCGCCCTAATCCCACTCACATTCTATGTTGACAAGAAGTTTATCTAGAGCTAGATTCTTTTTTTTGGACAAAATAGTTGATATCGTTGACTCTCAAATAAAATTATTCCATGGTTAGTCAATTCCCTTGGTTAGAGTTTTGTGGCAATAAGGATCGGATTCTCATGTGACATGGGAACACGATTCATTGATGAGGAAGCAGTGGCCTTAACTTTTTCAAGGAGTTACATCTTCCACGTGACTTCTTTAGGATGTAAAGTATTTATGGTGGGGAGTTTGTAACATCTTGTTACCTTTATTAGATAATTATCTCTATCTATCCAATTTCCCTTTTGGTTTAAAGTCCATAGAGGTGTTTTTTTGGACTTTCTAAAGGCTGTAGAGTAGGTACAGCCATGTACCTGAGGTACATGTCGTGTAATGCTGGTTGGATTCAAGTCGTGACTGGGGAGATCATGATGTGAGTAGTTATACATCATGTACAAAGGTACACATCATGTAGGTTTTAAATATCATATTTTTAGCCCGAGGTGATGGTTTTTTCAATGTACTTATCCAGCATGACCTATATGCCATGACCAAGGGGTACATGTCATGAATCGGCCCATGCCCAGGTTAATGTCATGTTTTTGGTAGTTTTACTTGGACCTTTATTCCCAAAATTCTTTTCTCTCAACCCTAGGTTTCTTTTAGGTGATTTCCAAAGGTTCCCCTCCTTTGAGATCATTCTGTTCAGCTTTAGATCTTCATTTTTTCTATGATGCATCTCTCTAGGTAAGTGTTCTTTCCAGTTCTTCATTTCAGTTGATTGTGATAGCACCCTAGATTCGTGGCACCAGATTCGTTAACCTAAGTTAGATGGTTATTGTTGTCTTCATCTAGATTCATTGTGAGGTCTTGTTCTAGAGGTCGTTCCTTGGCTAGTTGCGGTGTGGTGGATGTTCGTTCTTGAGTTATGTGGGTATTATTCTATTCTTTGACCCCTTTTCTTCTAAATTGAGTTAATCCTTTGATGTGAGGGTCTGATTCTAGGGACTTCATTAGTATTGATGGGTTTCATTGATCTTGGATTCCATTTCGGGTGTGTGCATCCCAAGCTTTGAGGTAGGTGGTTCCGTCTCTAGCCTATAATAATAGGAATAATTGCTATTGCTTTATAAATTGATTTATAAAATCATCATGATTGTTTGTTTGTGTGTGTTTAAAAAGTTTATTGAAAGAGAAATGGTTTTTTCCTATATTTTGATAAATGGATTTTGAAATGGTTTTGAATGGTTTTCAAAACATTGAAATTGGTTTGTGAAAAAGAGTTCATGGGTTACCTTGGGTACTTTGGTGGAAGGTTTAGCTTAAGGCCATCATCCATTGTTTTCTGATTATCAAGGAGTTTTATCATGGGTATTTCTTCTATTTCCTAGGGTGGTTGTTCTAGGGGACCAATATGGAAATCTTGGGAGGTTTACTCATGGGGTATTCTTCTGCTTTCTAGGCATGTGTTCTAGGATAATTTTTTTTTTTGCACTTGGTTATTTTGGTATGAGTAGTCTGCGACCAGGAACTGTAGTATTCCTTAGAGTGTGATACCTATGCTTCTATTTTTTATTGCTTTTGTTTCTTAGATATCCTTGACATGCATTTTTATTCTTGTGTAAAATAATATGTAAAATGTGCTTTGAAATTTTTATACCTGCTTTTGTTTAGAAATGTGAAAAAGGTAAATGTTTACCATATTTTTTATAAGACCGCTTTACTTCTTATCATGTCATGTTTTATTTTAAAATGAGAATACATGATTATTATATAGAGACTTATTTTAGAACACTTGGGTGGGATCCTACTGAGCCTTTTAGCTTACACCTTATGCACCACTTTCGTGGTGCATAGTCCTTTTTTTTCTTCCAATACAGGAAAAGGAAAGGCGTCATATTGAGTCGGTGAGGTTTGTGTCAGCTAGGATGGGTAGCTAGTGGTGAGATAGTGGGATTTCATCCCTACCGCTATTTGGAGTAGTTGTTTTCTTTTGGCCTTTGCAGTTGGACTTCCCTTTTGAAGCTTTAGATAATGTTACATTTGTTCTATTTCCATTGTTTTCCTTACAGTTGTGGAATTTATGTTTCTTATTCTTATATTGTTTCTTTCTTGATTTATATATGTATGTCATGTGGTCTGTTTAGTTTGGGTGAAATCGTTCCCTAATTTTTTTCATTTGATGATCGGGTTCTTGTCTCTAGCCTGTGGAGATCGGGAATTCCCTTCGGGTATGACGAATTGGGTTGAGTGTCGGGTTTTAGGGAAACCCGGATCGGTTCATTACAACCAAAAACCCATAAAAACTATACCTGATTCTGAAAATATTTTGGGGTATGACTATGGGTATCACCCTAAACTAATGGGACCTCAAATAGATCTTTGAGAAAATCCTAGAACCTCTCAACCGATCAAATAGATCATCGATGTGTTTGAGGTGATATTGATTCTTGACTTTCATCTGATTCAGTCTCTGATAATCCATACATAAGTGCAAAGAATTATCATCCTTCTTGGGAAAAATTATGGGAGAACACCATGGATATGTACTAGTCCATATGAGTCTCTTTTCTTCAATATCCTCTTACTAAACTTTCAAATCAAGAAGCTCTATTGGTTTCATTCTATAAGGTGGGATAGAAACTATATCATCTCCCAATACCAACTTAGTCATGAAATCAATCTACTTCTTGGGTGGTAATCCATAGAATACTTCAGGGAAGAAATATTGAAAATGGTCTACCATTGGAGGAAAAGTATCATTCTACATTCTATCATTATGAAGAGAAAGTCCTTCCACTTGATCCATTATACAATTCAATCTACATTGAATTTTTCCTGTATGACTAGCCTGAAAATCTCATTCACAATCATGAGAATAGTTTCCCCCTTCTTGAGATTCAAAGGTAAATATCCAATGATAATATTCTATATGATCCTGGTACTAAAATATCAATTACATATCATATTTAAATCCTATCATTTCCATCAAAAAAATTCCCAAAGGAAATGGTAGCCACCAATTTCAAGAGAACACTCCTTACAACGCTTGATATCTTCAGATAACACTTACAATAGTGTGTCAATGGTAATAACCCCATACAATCTCTCCACAACCAAGACCAAATCATTTTAAAAAATATTAGATAAAAAGGATTGTTTTGATCCTATATGAAAAAAAACATGATCAAGGGTAGATGATATAAGAATCATATCATAGATAGTAGAAGGTCCTGCATCCAAACTAGCCTAAAGTATACTGCATAGCATAAAGATGAATTGTTCCTATGAAATGGACTCCAGTATGACTCCCTTGTATTATTACCTATATATTATATTGTTATTTCTACACTAGGGTACCAAATCCTCTTCCTTGATCTAAACTCCCAGTATAACTTCAGCTACCTGTCTGCTGAGGGGTAGCAGAGTCCTTCTTAGACTTAGGTGTTCATTCTGATCCCCTACCACTATTATGCTACTGCAGGGTCTTGAAAAAACTTTGATGATAATCCAACCTTCTACAAGAATGAAACTCCACAGTGGGGTAAGGACACTAAGGGTTATTTTGGATTGCCTTTCCACACTAAAATCACTACAACATATCATAATTTTGAGATTACTACCCATTGCTCTGGATTCTCTACCCATTTCTTCCCTCACGGTAACTTTCATAGAAGATCTTCCTTTTTCCAAAAGAATATATCCCAAATTTCCGATTTAAACTACTTGGATGCTAATTAGGGCCTCCTTTAGGTTCCCTTACATAATGAGAGCCCGATTCATTATGTCTACAAAGTTTATCAAATGAAATATTTTCACCTTGGACTTGATCTCATAATGAATCCCATCCTAAAAACTTCTCACCCTAGTGACCTCATTAGCTATAGAGGATGGAGTGAAATGTTATAGTTAGGTGAAGCATCATTCATAGTCCATCACTGATAGGAACTCATTTGTTAGATGAATGAACTCATTAGCCTTCTCATCCCTCAATGTCTATGGATAGAAGTTTCTTAGTAACTTCGCTTCAAAATCCTTCAAGCATAACTCATTATACTGCCCAACTTGCTCCAAAATGTCTCACCAATGCTTGGTCAGTCCTCGAAACATATAATAGGAAAGATTAACCCTTCTATCCATAGGTGTCTCAAGGTTCTTAAATATCATCTAGACCGACTCAATACAGAACTCAGCTACTTGATGGCCTCCCTCCCCGATGATCTTGGAAAAATATTGAATATGGAACTCTCTTGTTAGATCAAACATCAATGGTATGATGGGAGTAGTATCTCTTTACATGGATCACATAACCCTTGGGAAGCTTTTGTGAATCTGATCATACATCAAATTTTCAAGATTTGTAGGGATTTATGACTTGACTATGTTAATATCAATCTCATTTCCACTTCCCTAATGCTTAATTCAAACATGATGAGCTGGAATTTTCTCTAAAAAAATTAACATGCGCCTTAGAACATATGTTACACAATAAGATTATCCTCAACAAGTGATAAAAAAAATAACTACTAGCTCAATATTCCTCTACATTGGGATTAACAAGTGAATTGGCATAACATAGTATTTTCTTTAATTTAATTTATTAGATATAACAAAGGATTTCATCGCATAGTTTATATAGGTAGATATGTCACATGGGATATATATGTACCTATCATGAGCAACACGTGTCAACATATATCCCTATATTCCTATCATGATTCATATATACTCATCTCATTCCATGACATCCCATGATTAAAATATCAATATACAATAACATCATAGAACATGTGAATCACCCAAGGTGAAATAACATTAAAATAGTAACAAGAAAACAACATGAAAAGAAATACCATCCCTAGGAACTCAGGTTTCCCCCACACAAGGGTTATCTAATCCCATTCATAATCTCATTACCAGGACATGACACATCTTAATCTCATTTTTACCTTTCCCAAATATTAAATCAACAAAAAAGAAACCTGACCACTAATAGAACCTTGTAACTTCCTTATAATAATTCTCTATCACATGATTGATCTGGGAGGGTTACTGGACCTTAGGCACATCTCCTTATATGCTAGAGTATGTTGACTATCAATGAGGGTGTAAATAATATAGTGTGGAGACTATACCCTCTCGAACATATTTTCAATATTAATGAAAATAAAAATAAAAGAGTATAGAAAATAGAAGAAACAATATAATCAACAAACATGAATCCATATAAGAATAAAGAACACCTCTAAAAACTCAATAATAATAGAATCATTTAATGACATACTGAAATCTAACTAAATGACATGATGAATTTCCTACCAATAAAATACAAAACTAAAAAAGATAAAAGACTCCAAATTCTCTAGTCTTGAGCCCCATTTTGGTCCCATTGAAAAACTCCAACTCATCCAGTATGAAACAATCAACAACAAGGTCTTTTTCCCTTGTCCAAACCTGTATCCATGAAATATTTTTGGTTACCAAATGGAGGCCCATATAGGGTGTGAGTACAATTACATAGGTCAAAAACACCATGTATAAAAAAATCATGTTTTAGATATATAGTGCATTAAATAAAGTGATGTACATGGTATTGATTTAATCAATTAATACTTCACATGAAATATATCCACTAACCCTTATGCTTTGTTCTAGCACCCAGGTTAGTTCCAACCATATTTAGCACCGTTTTAGATATCTCTAAGTATGTATTGGAACTATTCCAACCATATTCATAACCCTATTAGGGTATAACCCATAAAATAAAGCACTTGATAACCAAGAAGATCCCCATAAGCAATATAGTATAACTAGGACAATCCCTATAAGCATTATAGCATAATCATGCCAAGCCCTATAAGCATTACAACATAACTGGTTAAAGCCCTATAAGCATTACAGTATAACTGGTTCAATAAATATAATAATTAAATAATAACTCATTTAAACCCTATAAGAATTATATTATAACCAGTCCAAGCCCTATAATCATTACAACATCATCACTCATCAAGCACAACAAACAGGTCATCATAATCCATAAAGTTCATTTCCCCTTAACTTCCATTTATCTATCCATTTACGATATGTATGGTCATGATCTCAATTATAAAAGTCATTATACTAAATATTTTATAATTTATCATGCTAATTATAAGGTCATTATAATTCCATGATAGTCAAAACTCACCAAATAAACATTCCAAACTGATTAGACATCCTTTAACCAATTTAGTTCAGGTGATTGTATTTCAAAAAATCACTAAGAATCTCAGGTATGAAAATTAATATTCTCAAGACAATAATTAATCAAGTTCCCATAACATCTCATGGCTCTTAGTTCAGTATAACCAAGTCTTAAAAAGTTCATTGGTGGCACATTTATTGGGTGGTCATAAGTCTTGATCTCGATGTAAATGGACCTAATGGGACCCAATGTAAGGTAGAATCATAGTTTTATCATCAAAAAGTGAATTATTCAATTATTTAGGTTGTGCTAATGTCACTTTAGTGAAATCATACATATTGAACATACTATAGATATTTGAAACAGACAATAGGGATATGTTTTAGACCACCCACCTCAAAACAGTGAAAACACAGACACAACTCAACAACCACAATAAATTCAGACTCCTTCTTCCTTCCCTTCCTCAAAAACTGAGGATACTTCCATCACACACATCAATAAAAAAATTTCATTAAGTAAAAATATATGAGATGGAAATTAGGATAAATATAGAGTCGTATCTTTAAATTCATGATCTGAAACATAATTATCCAATTAGAACAAGCTTCAATATCAAATAGGTTTCTCATTCATCACCACTCAAAGGTTCTATAAATGGGGGATAAGAAACATGTTATCAAAATTTTCTATATTCACTAGTTTTTAAAATTGGGTGCGGCCTATTTATGGTGTAAAAGGGATTTACACTATGAATGCCATGATTTACATATACACTAATAAATCCATCTCCTCAACTTAAAAACTACACAAAACCAATATTATGATGTAAAACCCCTTTTTATGATGTAAATCCATGTTTAATGTCCTACCCTTGAAGGTTTGTAGTGAGAAAGGATTTTCATTGGGGTTCATCTTGACTAGTGAATTTATTCCATAAATTTACTATTTACTTCATAAATTCATTCTACAAAATTAAATTTATAGATCCTCTCCATCACTTCCTAGAACCCAACTTTTTTACAGAAACCCCACTAAATCTTAAACCCAAAAGAAACCAGACACCAAAAAGGTTTACCAAAACATAAAGAGATATGTTCTTTAAAAAATATGCGATCTTACAAAGACATTGATTACTTTATTACATTGGAACTAATTATAAGTAATCTCATCCTGAAGGATTGATTAGTTTAATAGTTTTAGAAAATGTCATACATGCTTGAAATCTCACATTACATTAGAAAACAAAAAATAAAACATAGTATTTACTTTGAGAACATTATTATTACCTATATAATATCCTTTAATATCAATCATAGTACACTTGATGGTATCCTAGAGAAAGAAAGCATAAGAAAGGGGTGAGCTCAAATGCTCGATAAGGGAATGCGTACACCGAAACCTATCATAAAATAAATAAGGTACAAATAACATGGAAAGAATAAATAATGACCAAATAATTCCATATAAATAATCACATTATCCTAAAACATATCCATAGATATTATAATTATTTAAATATCACATTGATATCAACAAATAATTTAATAATAATGTAATGCATAATTTCGTACATCTTAAACTTATCATTAAGGACTTATTCCAAGAAATCATACAAAAATGGGTAAGGAATATGCCAAATACCCAACCTGTTTTGTCTCATGAGACCTACCAATGCATCGACGGACTTTGTAACTATAGGACCCACCCATTACTTAATAATTTAACAGTATTCATCATACTAATAAACAATATAACTTAATCTATATTCCTTAATAATCAATAATTATATGTAATGGAAGAACTGGCATACGGAATACAATAATTTCCATAGTTAAAACGATTATAATTAATAAATAGATTTATAGTGTATGGTATCATTAGAGTTTATACTTATTAAATCATAATATTCATAAAATTATGTTTATATTGACAAAAAATACTTTTAAAATATCACTAGAAAATTTCTGGAAAAAAATACACTTTTCATTTTGAAACCACTTATTAATAATCTAAAAATTTTAAAACTAATATGGAAAAAATTTCTTTGGAAATAACCATGGAAACTTTTAAAGTAATATTTAATTTTTATATTAGTGATGATGGTGAGAAAATTCTTTCATGTTGTGTATGTGAAAACAAATATTCTATTCATACCTTCGGTAAAAAGTGACTTGGATGAAAAATGAAAAGAACATTCCTTTTAAATATTTTTATAGAAAGTAAAAAATAATTAGAAATGACTTAAATTTTTCATTATAAAATATCAAAAACATTATTGAGATCTTTTTAAAGAAATTATATATATTGAAGAAATATATTCCTGGTCAAATTGAAGAAAAAAAGTCGGTTTTCCTTAAAAATATACTTTCAGACCTTTGAGTACATAGAGAGAGGAAAATGAAAGAAAAATATGTAATTTATAGAAATAAACAGATTATAAAAAATATATAGTTTAATATAGAAGTATCATATAATTCTACCAATGGAAACGTATGCATAAACAATCTCGAATAAGGATAAGATAGTGAGATAAACCCTTACCTCAGGTCTAACTTCCTCTATTAATAATTTTAGCCACCTATAAAATAAATTTAAATTTATAATAATAATATAACAGAACCATATGAATAATTATAATATCATATATGATCCATTTATAATATTTCGACACCCATTTATTAAAAATACTTTATTAAAATCGTCATTTTGGAGTGTCAACTGTTTCATTTTTCATGTAAGTTTTGGATTAGTAGTTTTGGTCCTTGTATATTTATCATGGTTCCATAATATAAATAATGTTTATCATGATATAAATATAATATATATTTATTTTATACATATTTATAATCATTCTTTAAATGAATAAATGAAAATTAAATCACATCAATTCATGGAGGTTGTAGTCCACACATACACAAGAGCGACGCTATCATTTTTTAAAGGGTGGATGGGTAATAAGGTAACTGATATATCATATTTAAATAATCATAATTATTTAATAAATATAATATATATTCATTAGTTACATATTTATAACCATCCAAGTATATTGGTGATGGAAAATGAATTATACTATTATGTAGAAATGGTAGGTCATACGTATGCACGAGCAATGTTTTCATTTTCTAAAGGATGAAAAGGAGATGAATATTGGTTTTTACCGTATAATAATAAAATTTTAGTATATGTGAGATACTTATTTTATTATATGATATTGTTTATAGAATATTTTAAGGATATATAAAACGAAATAATGAAAACACACGGTTAAAAGTTATACCTCTTCTTTGGAAAACAACCTTTGGTTTACACCTTAAGCCTTCTAGATCGTCCTTTGATGATAAAAGAGATTTTAGGTCATGGTTAGTAAATTTGGGAAGGTATTTATGTATGTATTTTTTGATATAAGTGACTCAAGAGTTTTTAATAATAGAGGATAAGTGGTTCCTTTTTATAATTGAGGGAAAGGGAACACTTAGAATTACTTATAAATTTTAATAATATAAAGTATTTTTCGTGTGAAAGTGGATTAACATTGTTAAATATTAAAATTAGATAATTTTTAGGCATAAATAAAACCAAATAATTAGGTTTAATAAAAAAATAGTGTTATCTTAATGCTTTATCCCTTTATTTTTACCCAGTTTAACCCATTTTACCCTTAACCGTGGTGGTAAATACTGATCATTGTTACTATTAATTAAGAAAAAAAATTAAGTTAACCTCATTAAATAATATTAATTATTTTTATTCAAAATATTTAATCTATATAACATGATTCAACTCTTGTGAGTGGCATAAATTACTTTTAATATAAGTTCTCAAAATGCAACAAAAACTATTTTTTGAAAAAAAAATTGGTTTGAGCATTAAAATGATTTTAAAAAAATAAAGTATAATTTTAATACAAAATAATTAATTATATTATGTAAATTAAAAATAGAGTTATTTTACTTTAAAACCAAAACCTAATTGTATCTATTAAATACTTGATTAAAATAAAAATAACTGAAAGTAGTTTTTATTTGAACAATAGCATTATTTATATTTTCAAAATGTTAATAAAATATCTTTAAGTTCAACATTATATTTTTTATAAGTATTAAATTAATTATTTAATATATTTTTTTATTGAAATAAAGGTTTCATAAACTTTCAATTTATTCTTATATCATTATAATGTCATAAAAGTGACAGTTTTATAAAATCAGTTTTTTCACTATTTACCTAAAAATCGGCTATTTTTAAAAAAATATCAAAAATTCATAATTAGATAATTTTAAAATTATGAATTAAAAATTAAATTAATTTCATAAAATTAAATTTATAAAAAATTAGAATTAGGTTCCTGATCATATTCTTGAATAAAGCTATGTGCACTAGCAATTGTTTCTCTAGAAAGAAAAGCTTACTATAACTGAATATTAGGTGTTACATTCTTCCCTTATTCAAAGATTTCATCATTTAAATTTATAGAATGTTACATCATGAATATATGTGGCTAGTTATTTATTATAACATCTTTAAGTTCCCATGTCACCTCATCCATCTTATTATTTCTCCAAAGTACCTTTACTAGTCGAGTCATCTGATTCCTCAACACTTGTTCTCTATTGTCAAGAATCTAGATAGGATCTTTACAGTAAGATAAATCAATTTCAAATTATATTTCCCCAAATTTTATCACATTAATTTGATATAAAATGTATTTCCTCAATAAATATATATGTAACACATCATAAACATTAGAGAGGCTAGGTGGAATTTTTAAATGGTAATCCATAGATTCAATTCTTTCCATAATTTCAAAAGGCCCCATATACCTAGGACCTAGTTTCCATTTCTTTTAAAATATTATAATACCTTTCCATAAATCTGACTTCAATAAAACAAGATCACTGACATGAAATTCAAAATCCTTCCTTCAAATATCGACATAAACTTTTTGTCTTCTTTGAGCTGCCTTAATATATTTCTGAATAGTATTCACTCTCACTATTGTATCCTCAATAATATCTAGTCCTAAAATCTTCCTTTTAACAACTTCATCCGAAAAAGTTATATTATGACAAATATTTCCATAAAATACTTCACATTGTTCCATTTTTATTCTTTAATGGAATCTATTGTTATATGAAAATTCCACCAAAGGTAAATAATAATCCCACATACCTTGAAAGTCAATAAATAACAACCTCAATATATCTTATAATGTCTAAATAGTACTTTTAGACTCCCAATTATTTTGAGTATGATAGGTGGTTCTCAAACAAATATCTATGTCAAGATCCTTCTAAAGACTCTTCCAAAAATTTCAATGTAAACCGTAAAATCATGATCAGATGCAATTGAAAGAGGTATACCATAAAGTATCAAAACTTTATATATATAAAGTTTTATAGGGTGATAAAGAGGTAGTTCTTCCCTCATAGTGAGGAAATGTGAAGAATTAGTATGGTGATAAACAATAACCCATATGTCATCATTCTTTTTAGGAGTCTTTGGTAGTCTAGTGAAAAAATCTATAGTAATATCAACCGATTTCCACACAAGAATAGGTATTGGTTGCATGAATCCTTTGGGATGTTGTTTCTAAGTCATTGCCTATTTAAAAACCAAGTATATTAATACATATTCTTCCATTTATAATTTCCTATTATCCCACCAAAAATTTTCTCTTAAATCCCAATACATTTTTGTGTTTCCAGGGTGTATAGAGAAATTCAAGCTATGGGTATTATTTAATAATTCTCTCTTTGTCAGGGGTATGGATGGAACGCATGACCTATTTCCAAATTTCATCATACAATATTCATAAACAAAATCCTCCAATTTCACAACATTAAAATCTTTAATTTTATTTTTTAAACTTATATCATTGAGATGATAACATTTTATCTTTTTCAATAAGGATGGTTTATCAATCATTTATAAAAATAGTGATTTTTCCCCTTCCCTAATAATTATAATATCCAACTTTACTAGGTCCCTATATAAATAATACTTTTCAATACTCGTCATAGTTAGAACTCTATGAACATTCCTACTCAACACATCAACTACCTTATTATACTTTCGAGGGTTGTAGTGTATTAAGAAATCATAATACTTGAGTAGATAGATCCATATCTTTTTTCTCATATTGATATATTTCTATGAGAAGATTTTTTTCAAGATATTATGATCCATATATATCACACATTTTTCACCATAGATATAATTCCACCATATTTTCAAGGAAAAAATTATTTATTCCAACTCAAGATCATGGGTTGGATAGTTCTGTTCATGTGTTTTTAACTAAATTGATGCATAGGAAATAACTTTATCATTCTATATAAGGACACAGCAAATTCCTTTCTTTGATGCAACATTATATATCAAAAATAAAACCCCTCCAGATGGTAATTTCAGGATCATCATATTTATAAACCTCCACATTAATTATTTAAAACTTTCTTTACATTCCTATATCCATAATAATATAACCCCTTAGTGTGTAAACTTAGTTAATTGGTTTGCTAATCAAGAAATATTTTGAACAAATCATCGATAGTAACCTACTAATCTAGGGAAACTATATAACTCAGTTATATTTTATAGAATAGGCCATTATTTTACTACCTTTTCCTTTAAAGGACCAACCGATATTCCATTCTTTGAGATAATATGGCCAAGAGAAGGAACTTTATGAATCCATAATTCACACTTTCTAAATTTTCTATATAACTCCTTTTCTATAATATTATCAATAATGATTCCTAAATGACTCTTATGTTCTTCATAACTTTTAGATTATACCAATATATCATCAATAAATACCACAATAAAATTGTAAAGATATCACTTGGGCACTTTGTTCATCAAAACCATAAAAACATAGGGTGCATTATTCAACACAAAGGGCATTACAATAAACTCATAATTTCCATACCTCATACAAAATATTGTATTTTGAATATCGTCCTTCCTTAATCACAATTAATGATACCTGTAATAAATATAAATCTTTTAAGAATATTGAACTCTATAAATTTGATCCAACAATTCATCAATATGAGGAAAAGTATATCTGCTCATCAAGCATTGATTTCTCCACAATCACTGTACAGCATCAAAGTAATATCCATATTTTTCACATATAGAATAGAATCTCCCCAAGGAGAAACAGTTGGTTATATGAATACCTTATAAAACAACTCATACAATTATTTATTTAACCCCACTAGATCCATTATGGTTATTCTTTTGGGAGTCTTAGATATTGATTTTTCATTAAGGATAACTTCAATATAAAACTCAACTTCATGTTCATGTGGATTTTAGGGTAGTTATTTAGGAAAAACATTAATTTATTCTTATACAATAAAAAAATATACTATCCTAGGGTTATCTTTCAAAAACATAGGTTGTTTTTTCTCTTCTTCTCCCAAAATTTAATTAAGGAGAGCTACTTGGGGTGGATCCATGCATGATTCACATGATGAAGTCTTTATTCTAAATACATGTAATTCCAAATCTTCATCAAAAATTATGATCTCATTCACTTGGAAATAATTTTTTTCATTATAATTTGAAATCCAATCCAGAAAAGGGATTATATTAAAGAATACCATAGGTATAATAATAAAATTTTTGAATAGTGTATGTTCGTGAATCAATATAGTGATTAAATAACATATCATTGTTGCAATAATACTTCATATATGTGTCTTGACTTATAACTCTCTTATTATTATTATAAAAAAATATTTAATTTTCTTGGAAAACATGGAAGATATAAAATAGTTCATAGATCTAGAATTGAAGAAATCATTAGCTAACCTTGAAGTTATGATCAGATTACCTACCACCATATTTCTAGAAACATGAACTTTGGCTATAGTATTTTCATAATATTGGAATTTTCCCCTTGGTGTCTTTTGTGGTAAGTTCCCCTTATGTTTTGGGAATTAGTTGGAATAGTTATCCATCTTTTTATAGTTAAATTATTTTAATTTAATGGATTCTCCCTTACCCTTTCATTTGTGAAAATGACGATCATTCTCTTTACACTTGAATAAAACTGGTGTTCCCTTAAAGCATGTATGATGGGTGTTTCATTCCAAAAGTATCACATGTTGTAAAATCCCCCCTTCACTTCTTCCCCTTATCCATTTTTTGATTCTTGAGGTGCTTAGTCATCCAATTATTATCTTGATTTCCTTTAAAGTCATAAGACCTAGATAATTCTTTCTCAATCTTTATAGCACATGATATTATATCCTCATATGATGAGAAAGTTTGGGAGACTAGATCCCTTCAAAATATTGTCTTAATCCCATAAAATATATGGTTAATATTACTGTTTGGATTACATACACAGTCTGTATCATACCTTTCTAACCTTATAAAGTTAGATTCATTCTTAGAAACATTTTCCTCTTCCTTTTGTCTTAGATTCCATAATTTCTTCTCTATATCTACTCGTGGTTCATGAGAGAAATATTTTTTTAAAAAAGTACCTTAAAATCCTTCCAATACATACTCTTTATTTCTTCAACATTCTTAGTGTTTTGAATATATGACCATCATTGATCTTCATCCCCTATGAGATGATAAACTGTCATGAAAATCTTCTCCCTTTCATTACTTCCCAAATATAGAAATATATTTTATATAGAACTTATCCATTGCTTAGTTACTAATGTATTTTTGGTTCCATTAAATGATTGAGGATTTTATCACAAAAAATAGTATAACATTATTACATTGCATTCTGGATCAATATGATGCTCCATATGAGAAAGTTTATTGGTTATAACTTGTGTCAGCTTCCCAATATAGTTAAAATTTGGTTATCTCTAGCCTTGTTTTATTACCCTCGGAGAAACATACCTATATAGATTGTGTGCATTGATATGGTTTACATTACTTCATCTAGGTTCCATTCATAAAGAATATAATACACTATATTAGATCATAAAATTATGAATCATAATCTATAATTCTTAAACTACTAAAATTCTTAACATAAATAAAAAATTTATACATATCTAATCTCAGAATCACTAGCTTAGTATCATTGAGAACATCTTAAAATCATAAAAATATTTTCAAATATTTCATTATGGTTTATAAAGATCATGTGAATCAACTAAATCATATCCCTCAAGAGTTTCTAGTAATGTGTATATTCTAAGACCCACTCATCATGCATTAGTAATTATTGAGTAAATACCCAATCCTCCCTATTCAAAGTTATTACTTGTCAGTACATATGTCCCACAACTGCTTCCACTTTAAAGTATCAAAATAGGGATTTATTTTATAGGAAACCACACATTCTCAACCTTACCAAAACTTCATGATATTATCCTATATTAAACTTATCCTTAGAGTCTATCATAGGGTTTTGTTCTCTAATATATGTTTTTTTTAAATCTAGTTATCATGGTTTATACAAAACATTATATAATAAAAACATTGGCAATTTTTACCCTATTATCCTAGATTATGTGGTTTATTTCTTAAATTGTAACTATATATAAGTGATCACATTAGGATGGATCAATTTAGTAGACTTGGAAAACTAGATACATTTTTGAAATATGAATTTTCATTTAAAAACATAAAATAAAAAATAGTATTTTCTTTGAGAACATTATTATTACCTATATCATATCCTTAAATATCAGTAATAGTAAACTTCCTGGAATTCTAGAGAAAGGAAACATAAGAAATAGGTGATCTTAGATTCTCAGTAAGGGGATGTTTTTAGCAGAATCTATTATAGAATAAATATGTCAAGAATAATATCGTAGCAATAAATGATAATAAAATAATTCCATATAAATAATTTCATGAGATCCAAAAATATATGTGGATATCATAACTATTATAATAATTAAATAGACATAAATAACTTAATTAATAATTATTAAGTTCATAATGTCAGATATATTAAAATTATCGTTGAGGCCTCATACCAAGACGTCATACATAAATGGGTATGGAATGTTCCATATACCAAATATGTTTTGTCTCATAAGACCTACTGATGCATCTAGGGGATATATAATTTTGGGCCCCAATCATCATTTAATAATTCCAATGCATTCATCATATTAATAAACAATAAAATTTAATCAACATACCATAATAATCAATAATTATCTATATTAGAAAAAACTAACATACGGAATGTCAAAATTTTCTCTAATAAAAATGATCATAATATATCCAGAGAAATATGAAGTATTATATAGTTATAATATATCTTCATTAAATCATAATACTCATCAAAGTATTTTGAAATGGATGAAAATACTTTTAAAATATCACTAGAATTTTTTTTAAGGAAAATACCCTTTTAATTTTGAAATCACTTATTTAAAATATAAAAAATTAAAAAATTATTAGGAAAAAACTATTTGGAAAGAACCATGGAAACTTGTATAAAAATATTCAAAGTAAATTTCATTCAATATGGAGGGAAATTTCATTTATGTTTTGTATGTTAAAACAATGATTATGTTCACACCTTCAGTAAAAAGTACAACGTACAGAAAACCACAAGAATATTATTTTTAAAACTTTTTATATAAAGTGAAATATAGGTAAAAATTAATTTCATAAATAATTTTATAATATTAAAAACATTTTTGAAAACAATTTATAGAAAATATGGACATGGAAGAAAAATATTCCCAACCAAATAGAAAAGAAAAGTCAGTTTTCATTAAAAAACATACTTTCAAACTTTTGAGTACATAGAGAGAGGAAAATAAAAGGAAAACTTGAAATGTATATAAATAACCAAAGTTTATAAAGATATATGGGGTTTAAGATATAAATATCATATAATTACCCTAATTAAATCTTAATATTAAATAATCCTAAATAAGGATGAGATTGTGAAATAAACCCTTACCTTAGGTTCAACTTACTTTGTAAGTAATTTTAGCCATCTGTATAATAAAATTAAATTTATTATAATTCTATACCATAACAATATACATAATTATAATATCATATATTATATACATATAACATTTCAACACTCTTCTATTAATAATTATTTATTAAATTCATCATTTTTGGGTGTTAACTGTTTTATTTTTCATGTAAGTTTTGGTTCAGAGGTTTTGGTCCTGAATATTTCTCATGGTTACATAATATAAAAAATTGTAACCATGATATATATATTATATATATTCACTATACACATATTTATAATCATCCTTGAAATTTTTATATGAAAAATGAATCGCATCACTTTGTGGAGGTGGTAGTCCACACATACACACGAGTGATGTTATCATTTTTTAAATAATGGTAGGATAAGAAGGAAATTGATATATTATTTTTAAATGATAATAATTATTTCATAAATATAATATATATTCATTAGTTTTTTATTTATAACCATCCATTTAAATTAGTGATGAAAAGTTAATTACATCATTATGTGAAGATGGTAGGTCATATGTACACACTACCGATGTTTTCAATTTCCCTAGGATGGAAAGGAGATGAATATGGATTTTTACACCATCATAATAAAATTTTATTATATTTTATATACTTATTCTATAATATTATAATATTTAAATAATATTTTAAGGAGTTATAAGATGAAATAAAGTGAAAAAAAAAACTCTATTAAAAGCTATACCTCTTCTTTATAAAACCACCTTTATTTTATGCATTAATCATTTTAGGTATTTCATTTGATAAGAATAGATCATATAGATCATGGTTTGGAATTTTGGTGAGGAATTTAGATAGGTATTTTTTGAAATAATTTTCTCAATAGATGTGAATATGAGTGGAAAAGTGGTTCCTTTTTATAAGTGAGGGAAAGGATACACTTGGAATTACTTGAGTGATTGTAATAATATAAAGTCTTTTTCTTATGAAATTGGATCAAAAATGTCATTGATTTTAAATATTAAGTTTAACATAAAAACAAAACCAACCAATGAGGTTTAATAATTTTTTGTGTAATATTGAATCCTTATCCATTTATTTTTACCCTTGTTAACCAATTTTACCATTAACCGAGGTGATACATATTTTCAATGGATATTATTCATTATGAAAAAAATATAAGTGTGAATTATTACCTCATATTAATTATTTTTATTCCAAATATTTAATCTATTTCAAATTATTCAACTCTTATAAGTGGCATATATTAATTGTCACATAATTTTTCAAAACAGAATAAAAACCTTTTTTAGAAAAATGTTTGTTTTAAGCATTAAAATGAATTTACAGGAAAAAAAAATGTATAATTTTTATCCCAATGTGATTAATTGGAATATTTTAATTAAAATTAGACTTATTTTTCTTTAAAACCAAAATAAAACTGAATATTTTCTTATAAATACTTGATTAAAAGAAAGGAACTAAAAATAGATTGTATTTGAACAACAACATTATTTAGATTTTCAAAATATTAAGCATGTATCTCTAAGTTCAAAAATTATATTTTTATAATAATTAAATTTTATATTTAATATATATTTGGTATATAAAAAAGTTTTTATAATCTTTCAAGTTATTCTTATATCATTATAATGTCATAAAAGTGATAGTTTTATAAAATTGGTATTTTTCACTATTTACCTAAAAAACAATTATTTCTGAAAAACCTAAAAAATATATCCTAAGATATTTTTTAAATGATGAATAAAAAAATAAATTAATTTCATAAATTAAATTTATAAAAATTTAGTATTTAATTTTAATCTTATTTTTTGAATAAAGTTATATGCATTGTGCTATTGTTTCTCTAGAAAGAAAATTTTACTATAATTGAATCTTGGGTGTTATAATTTAGTTATGAAATACTATAAAATATTTTTATTCCATATTTATTATCCTTCATACACTCCTCACACTTTCACTTCATCGTTTTTTAAGTATTAATTGTTTTATCTAACTTAACTACCACATTCCACATTATATTTTAAGTTACATTCATTATTTATTTTTGAAAATTCACCCTGATATTTCCAATTACCATTTTGTTATCCAAAAATAATCTTTGATACCAATAATGGGTTTATAGCGATTTAATAACAAATATTCAAAAAACTTGATACATTAAATAAACCTAAAAACCCAATATAACCATGCAATAAAAATGAAACCATATGTAAAAAAAATAAAGAACATTTGAGTGTACCTTACATTGAATATGGTCACACCTCTTTGTTAGATCTGGTGCCCTATAACTAGCTGCATTGAATAATAGATTGACATAATATTGAAAGGTTTAAATATTAATCTATATCTTATCACATGATGATCATTCTTATTTGTGAAATCTATATAATAATGTATTAAAGGTAATTATCACACCAAAAGGTGTAGTGGTTCCCTGCTATGATGAGAACATTAAAGTGAAATTATAGTATTCTTAAATAAATGTTTTATAGCCATATGGATTCATTTTAATGGATATATGTGATAATTTATATCAGGTCGGCTCATAAGACATTGATAATTTTTCTCATGAAGTACATCCTTGGTAATCTCCAAGATAATGAGATTATAAGAACTTGTCTCACCAGTAGAAAATCCACATTTAAATATGTAATTGGATGTTATTATATAAAGACATTTGTAATGGCCCTTAAAATTTAATATTATTACTAATTCATATCATGAGTTGTGTTCTTTGATGTATTACCATAAACCAAGATGGAAAATGGTCAGGGTGAATGTGGGTGAATTGGGTATGTCATAGAGGATCTGGTATTAATGAACAATGAGAAAAAATATTTTTCCCTTCTATTATATAATTGAATTTGATATCTCAGGCCCTTTGATGGGAATAAAATTTACTTATTAATTTCATGTCCATGGAGTTATATCGGTAACTTAATTTTTTGAAAGTTAAAGAAATATACAATGAGCACATAGGTTTATAACACTAGTATGCAACCATCTTGATTAGTGATATCATGATAAAGGGATAATATTATATAGTGTATGTTTGTATGAGATTGTATGTTGTTGAAACACTAACTTTTTTCCCTATGGGGGACTTGGTATATTGCTAGATGTTGACCTTGGGCTTAAGGTAGTTCCACCTAATTCCAATGAGAAAGGGGGCTAGAGGGTCACACACTAAGTGTATCCAGATTCGACTAAATTCTATATGAATTTAACATATTGAATACATATTATTCTTACACATTTTTTAATAATTATTAATGTTTAGATTGATCGTAAATATTTAGTCACCAATTATTAGAGAGAATATATGTGAATTGAATATTTCAAAAATACTTATTCACTATTCTAGTTAATATAATATTTATTTATTTCTTAGTGAGTAATGTAATGACATTTATTTATTTAAATAAATAGTCATTATTCAAGTTTCAATAAATTCCAAGAAGTAATGACATACCAAATTAATAATTAAGTAAGAAATATTATATATTAAATGTAAAGTCTGGTCCTGGATTCTACTAAACTAGTGCCCCAATCCAGTTCACCACATGACCTCAGGTGATTCTCCTCATATGATAGAGTCTCGGGACTATCATTGGGGTTCCATGGTAATGTTTTTAGTAGATTATACCCCCATATCAGAGTGCACAACAACAATATAAATAATTGAGAATCAAATACATTAGAGTACACAGAAAGAACAAATCAACTGAATATGCTATAATATAAAATGAAATGTAGTAAGAACCGAACAGCCACATAATCCATACAATTAACCACCCACTCGACAGGTTACATAGACATATCAATAAAAAATAAAATCCACAAAAAGGGGCTCTACTAAATCTCTGATATAAAGCACATCCAATCACCTGATCCCATCTGATTTCTTCTTCCCAATCAGGAAAAACTCAACACAAGCCTCAGCCCAAAACTATTCCTATAATAAAAATGTGAGATCTTATTGGGTACCCATGTATAGTGGAAGCCCAAGAAGGGTGTGAGTAAAACTCAATAGACCACCACCAATAGTGTCCAAAGAAAATACCAGTTAAATAATCAGTTTATGTAGATAAAGAGTGGAATAATAAATAGTAAAGAAAGGAATACACATGATAAGGAAACAAAAACTAATTTATTACCTATTGGACCTCAGGTTCTAAGGTTATACTTGGGCCAACTAGACATATATCCACCTAAGTTGATTATATAAGACAAAAATCATAGGGTGATAAATACTTTGAAAAATAAAAATTTGGATTTTTCTTTACCATTTATCACTGGGAAGCATAAATTTCAATGTCAACTATGTCAGGAACCTCAGTCCCACAACCAACCCATATGTGAAACTATCGATACCAATACACAGAATCAAGTACATCATTCAAATCATACATTTTAACAATAGTGTATAGAGCCTCAATCCGGCACCTACTCATACATTCAATAATACTGCCTAGAGCATCAGTCCAAAAACTTCAAACCATGGATACAGTGCATCAATACACAATCCATTTCCATATGGTATACTAGTGTTCCTAGAGTCTCATTCTAGAACATAAAATTTATATTACACTACCTATTCCTAGAGCCTCAGTCCATCACCAAATCTATATAGTATAATTTATATTCCTAGAGCATCAGTTCGGTGCCCAAACCAATTTATCATTTCTCAAAACACTAAGGGTCAACATTGTGGCCCTCAAAACATTTGAAAATCCACAAAAAAACCCTTTTCAAACCATTATAATTTATTTTGGTCCCTCTATAAATTTAACACTAAAACAAGGTCAAATCCACTCTTTCCATCAAACATTTAAAAAGAGTCAGCAAGGCATCTCCCCAAAGGGGGAAACCACACACCCATTTCCAATCAACATTGAAATCTATTTATAAAACCCTTTTTAAAACCACATTGAGGTCAAAACCTCATTTAAAACAAGAACCATTTCAAAACATATATTTCCCCCTTTGAAACCACAAAAACTAGGTCAAAACCCAACACACATGGTTAAAAAATTTCAAAGGACTCATAGGCATTTCAGAAAATCTTAACACGTGAAAACAACACATATTATCCACTTACAAGGCATAATAATTTATTAAAAATTTCTCCCCATTATCTCTTTAACCATTTCATTAAGATAACCAATCAGATTAACTTGGTTAATATTGTAAACCAACTACTTTACCCCTTAAAAACACAACTTACCATTTTCAAGGAAGAGCACACCCCATGGGTGGTCATAGGTTTGGTCTTATAAACAGCAATGGATCTGATGGGATCTGTGGAAGGTTTAAAGTTCCAATTTAAATCCCAAATCCATTTACTTACACCAAGGAATAAAACACAACATGCAAGGTATTTAAGACACATACTACATATAAATGTGAGTAAATTAACAAGAATATAGGTAAATATATTAGACCACTTGCTCATCAATGAATATTTCCAAAACATTTCCAAAGCACAGCAGCCATGCCAAGGCCCATCGAAGTCCGTTACAAACTCCACGATATCCAACCAAGCTCGCCAAAACCACCCAATATCTAACCTCATTCCATGAAACAAAAATTAATTAATTATAACAATTATAATTAATTGATTCATTAAACCCTAACTTTGAGTATTTTTGGAAGACTCATTGGGTGCTCACCTCTTATAAAAACTCTAAGAAACAACCACGAAAGGTCCACAACAGACTCCTGACAACATTCTTGAGAAAAACTCTAAGAGTAAATACCATTAGAATAAATAATTAAGTTAATTAAACTAGGAAAACCTAATAAAATTCACCATAATCACATACCTTAATGAAACACCACACAAAAAATGTGAAAATAATCTCAAGATATCCTCTATGTAATCCAACCAAAATCCATTTGATAAATGGATTATTACACCAAGCTCTAGTGTAATTTTGAACAAAACATAAACCAAAGAACACCAAAATCAAAGAAGAGTAAGAAAAAGAGTAAAGGAATCCACCAAAGAAAGATAATTGACCTAAAACTCCAACAAATTTCCATAAACACACTCCAAATCAAGGTATTGGAGGAGGAGGAAGGGTTTAGGAACACCCTTGGTTCATGAGCATAAAAATGGGGGAGGAGGGTTGGGTGGCTCAAAAAATCAAGGGGGATTTTTGTAAAATCCCCCTTTAATGAAATTATGGGATTCCTCAAGGTTTGGTTGCATTATTTTCCAAACTGTACACTAACTGTGCACACCCTATTATCCAACACCCCATGACCTGCCTGGTTAAACAAATTGTGCACCAAACATGTTGTCCATACACCCCCCCCCCCCAACAACAAGGCGCACTATTTTTCTAAAACCATGTGCAACCCATGCTTCATGCCTCAAATCCTCCACTAGCTCACATGGTTTCCCCTTTGTATCACATGGTTTTTTCTAAGCCTTGCTAAAACCTTGAAAACCAACTTTGATCAATTCAAAATGAACTAAAAACCTCATAAGCATTAAGGTGTTTCATGGTTTATTTAAAACCATGCACACTAATCCATACACCTAACCCAAAAAAACTAAAAAAATCCAAAAAATTAACCTGAAGCCTCCAAAGATCATTTTAACACATGGGTCACTTACCAAGCATCATTCCTCATCTTAAAACATCACTTTAAATCATTCTAACTCTCTAAATACTGTTCTGAATCCAAATTCAAGAGTTGACCTACCCAGTAAATGAAATTTCAAATTCTTTATAAAAAAATTTACACTCCAAACATGGGATCTTATAACCTCCCCACCATAATAGTTCTTGTACCTAAGAATCCTTAGTGTTCATCCATCCTGACCAACTAACCTATATTAGTCACTAGTTATACCAATGACCTCATTCAACTTATGAATGCCTAAAACAAAACTAAAGTGAAACCTCAAACTCAAGGTAGTCAACTGATAAAAACCCAAACCAATGCATATTATCAAACCTGAAACACCAATATGGTGCTTACCTAAGCCCATCCAACCATAACACCAATAATTCCACCATCTAACCACTTATCAGAGCTACGGTTATCCCCACAATGAGATTCATCTTATAACCACCAACTTCTAATTCTTGAAACCTCCATCATTGAAAAAATAAAAGTACCTTGAACTCATGATCCCACAATTCCCCTGGTATGGTTCCCATCCAACCATGTCCAAACATCCACAAGAACACCAACTAACGTCAAAACTCATCCTCATCATTAGAGACCAACTGGAGTGGACTCATACCCATTGTCCACACGCGTACAAAGAACAATATGGATTTTCCTCAAAATCCTAATTAAACTAACAAAATACATATTCTATTTTCAAAACTACAAGCCGGATGTGATTTACAACTTTTTTCACCCACTTAATATGTTGACCCAAGTCGAACTACCCTTGGTCAACTCATTTCAAGAACCCCCAACTTTAACTATTGGCACATCGTCTCTCCACTCAACTACAGTTACTTAACTCTCAAAGGAACTCCAAAACCAACCGAACATTCCCATTGGAGTTTATAACCGACTCCTAGTGTGTTTCCACAGTCAGATCCTCCACTGACCCAAAACTGTTATCGTTCTCTACTGCACACATTGACGCACCTCCAACATAATCACCTTTGATTACTTTTTTAACCACCCTGATCCCAAGGACATGCTCAACTCAATCATCCACCATAACTAATTTCCTATTATAATTCCCTGTGTAATTTAAGTATGTACTTTATCATATCCTCAATGGAATCACAATGCCACTAGGACTGATCCACAATCAGTTCTGCACACATGTGACCCTTCCAGTAGGAAGGCCGCACCTCCACAGCTGACACATCACTCCTCACCATAGGAAATTTATTTTCACTACCTCACTCAAGAAACCTCAATATCCATGGGCCACACTCCAATTACTACTCCCAATAATTGTATGCATTTGTATTTCTCTCACCTAAGTGAAAAAATGAAACATTAACCATCACTCATTCCCATCATTCGAGAACAGAACCCATGGTATTCACCAACATTCAATCCATAATAAGAACCCACTCACAGAAATTCAATGGTACGCCTCCCACCATAGTAATCCACTTACAACACCCCATGAGTTCCACCTTTAAAGAGGCACTTAATCAACCCATAAACAAAATTAATTTAACTAGGTGTATATACATTTCCCTCTTAGTGTACCTAGGATGGTGTTAATAAATTAGTCATGATCATCTCTAAACTAAAAGTACACTAATATTTCATTGAATAATACCACCAAAACTCATCCATTTCTATTGTCACTTCTATCTACATGGATATTTAAAACTTATCTAAAGGCCCTGGGCCTCCCTGCCTGCAAGCGCCTCATCACACACTCATCATTTATAAACCTTGTCATGGATGCCTACTCAACTCAAGTGCCTCAGGAATATGCTCCCATAACATATGATTCACAACAAAAATACAGAGTGTGTCACCACATTCCCTTAACTCCAACATCCCATTAACACTTAATTGTTACATGCTCTCATATAACCGAACAAAAAACTAGTGTCTAACTATAAGGAGTTACATATCATGGAAACAAGGATCACAATACCAATACATTGTCCATGCATACCCCGCATTCCAATCTCACTAAACAAATAGCACCCTTGGTTCTATCTAAAACAAAAGGTGAATCATCAATCCTAAACCACTTGTACAACCACTCAAAGCCTGAATGTCAATAAAAATATACAATATGATCATTTTTTCTCTAACCATGTCCCTAAAGAAGTGTCCGTAGATAACCCATTCAGATACTTAATAGGTCATTCTCTCTATAAATTGCTTGTAGTACCAAAGCACCAACACTTCAAGTACTTTCCATTATAATAAAACCAAACATCATTATTTATACCACACCAAAAATATTCCTGGTCTATGCTTCCACCCAAATCAAATTCACATGTTGAAAACAAAATATCCTCAAGCACCTATTGTGTTCCCAATACATATCATAACCATTCGGCATAGCCCATCTGCACAACTATTACCTTGACAAGGCAACCAAATGAACATGCCCCCTAAAAACCAATAATAATTCCAAGGAACTAGCACACCAATGATCCCTTTCAAAAAAAGGAATACTACGTGACTAAACCATAAAATCATACATAACTCAGTTGACCCTTCTCAGGGGTCACCTTTGAAATCCACAAAACACAAACTCCCTAACTCTAGTCACATTAAAGAAGGTCACTAGGCTCTCCAACCTAGACTTACTGGTCGATTCCTACAAAATTCACTAGGTCCAACCACCTAGGTCTATTCCAAATCATAAAAGACCACTTCTCAAGGGTAGCCAATCACACTACCATATAATTGTCACAAGACATTGACATGTCAAAAAAACATCCATCAAATCTAAAAAATAGAATAAATCACATGCCAAACTAACCACCCACAACCAGGTCACCTATCCTCTCTAAGCATCTACACATCAGACTAATCTCTAGAGGACCAGGCTACACAAGAGTCATATACTTATGCCACATTGACCCACCAAGGTTAGAGAACCTTCTATTTACAAGGACCGCATCATTGTCCCCGTCATCAATAATATCACCATTGATCCATAGAACCTTCCATCCAAAGGAAATCCATAAAATCACACACTATCAAGCCTATGAGATTTGGATTCTACATGCCTAACATGATGCATGAGATTTATCCAGCCTCTATTGTCCATGATTCAAAACAAAATCGTAGGCCTCTTGCCAACAGTCCAAGATCTATAAATCCATCATAAATCAAAACATCGAAAAAACGTGTGTGTTGACCAATGAAAAAACCATATGTAATCATAACATTGAAACCTAAGAACATAAATACCAACCCTAGTAACCTTTACTTCCTACTAGAATATGTTTTTGTGATGAACCATAGATATCCATCACAGATTTCAAAACATTCCTATATCTTCAGTCTACCAAATCCTAAATAGTAAAGCAACGGAAAAGTAACTACTCTGATACCACTTTGTAGAATCCTAGCCCAGATTCCACTAAATGGGTGCCCTGATCTGGTTCACCACATGGCCTTAGGCACACCACCTTGTAATCCAAAGGCTTTCTACAAACAACGTGGGTCTATGGTGAAGTTGTGAGGAGACTATATGCCCATATTAGAGTTCACAACAATAATATTAATAATTTAGCAACAAATACATAATATTAAATAGAAAAGATGAATCAACTGAACATTTTGTAATATAAAATGAAATGTAGTAAGGATCAAACATCCACATAATCCACAAAATTGACTATCCACTAGACCGATTACACAAACACACAAAATAAAAAGAAAAGCCATAAAAAGTGGTTCCACCCCATCTTTGATCCAAACCTCATCCAATATTCTGATCACATCTAATCTTATTTCTCAATCATGAAAAACTCCACATGTGACTTAGCCCAAATATGCTCCTGTATTAAACAAGTGAGAGATTCTCAGTTACCCATGTGCAGTATCAACCCAAGAAGGGTATGAGTAAAACTCAGTAGGCCACCACCAACGGTGTCTAAAGGAAATATCAATCATAGTATTAGTATATATAGATAAATAGTGGAATGATAAACATTAAAGAAGTAATAAACATTCCAAGGAAAACAAAAACTCATCTAGTACCCACTAGACCTTGGGTATTAAGGTAACACCCAGGAAAACTAAACCTGCATCAACCTAAGCCGATCATCTAAGTAGAAAATCATAGGGTGATACATACTATGAACAATAAAAAGGGGGATTTTCATTTAACATTTATCAATAGGAAGCATAAACATCAATTTCAACCATTCCAAGAACCCCAATCCTATCCCCAATCCATATTCAAAACAATCAAAACCACTAAAGAGCATTAGATACACTATTTTAATTGTACATCATAACAATAGTGACTGAAACCTATTCATGTAGTATCTGTCTAGAACCTTCAAACCATGGATGCAAAGTGTTAGTCCACAATATATTTCCATTTGGTATAACAATGTTTCTAGAGCCTCAATATAGCACTTAAACAATATAGTATACTACCTGTTCATGGATCCTCAGTATAACACATGATCTATATAGTATACTACCTATGTCTGGAGAATCATTCTAGAACCCAACCATTTAAAATTTCTCTAAACACTAAGAGTCAACATCTTGACCCTAACAACATTAAAAATTTATAAAAAGGCACTTTTCAAACCATTATCATTTACCAAGGTCCTTTTGGTCCTTTAACACTAAAAAAAGGTCAAAACCTCTCTTTCCAAAAAACATTTCAAAAAATACTTCTAGGCATCTCCCCAAATGGGGAAACCACACACACATTTCCAATAAACATTAAAATTTCTTTATAAATCCCTTTTAAAATCACCTTGACATCCACACCTCATTTTAAAACAAAAAACATTCCAAAAAATAGTTTTCCCCCCTTAAACACTCTAAAATTGAGTCAAAAACCCTAGTACATGGTTAAAACCATTTCAAGGGACTCAGAGGCATTTCAAGAAAACTTAACACATGAAAACAACACATTTTATCCTCTTACAAGGCATATCTATTTATTACCAAGTTCTTCCCATCAGCTCTTTAACCATTTAATTAATCCAAACAGAGATATTAATTGGTTTACTCTCATAACCCACCTACGTTACCCCTTCAAAACCAAAATTACCATTTTCAAGGAATGGAATGTCCCATGGGTAGTCATAGGTTTGGTGTTATAAACACCAACAGATACGATGGGATCCATGGAAATTCTAAAGTACTAATTTAAATATCAAAACCAATTATTTTCCCAAATAAAAAAACAACACAAGGAATTTTAGGCACATACCACATACATATGTAATTAAATTAACAAGACTATTGGTAAATCTCTTAGACCACCCACCTCATCAAAAAATCTTTCCAAAACATTTCCAAAGCATGACGGCCTTTCCAAGGCCTGTCCAAGTCCCATCCAAACTCCTTGATATCCAACTAATCTCACCACAACCACCTAGGCTCTAACCTCACGCCAAGAAATAATTAATTAATTAATTATTATTATTATAATTAATAAATTCATTATACCCTAACTTTTCATATTTTTAGAAAACTCACTGAGGACTCACATTTTATTGAAACTCTAAGAAACCACCATAGAAGGACCAAAATGGACTTCGGGCACCATTCTTGAGAAAAAAAACTCTAATATGAAATACCATTAAAATAAATTAATTAATTAATTTAACTAAAATAACCTAATAAAATTCATTGTGGTCACATGTCTTAATGGAACACCACACAATGACAAGTGGAAATTGTCTCGAGATCTCCTCTATCTAAGCCAACCAAAATACCTTTTAGGAAAGGATGATTCTAGACTACTTTGGTGGAATCATCAATAAAATCTAAACTATAAAATAGGAGTGAGAATATGAGGAAAGGAATCCACAAAAGGAAGATAACTCTCCAAAAACACCAAGAAATCACCATGAACACACTCCAAATAAAGGGATTGTAGGTGGAGGAAGGGGTTGGGAACACCCCTAGTTTGTACACATAGAAATGGGGAGAATTAGGGTGGATTGGATAAAAATACCAAGGGGGGGGTTTTCTAAAATACCCCTTTTAATGAAATTCAATGCAGCAACACAGTTTTCCAAACCATGTGTCGGTCATGCTGTTTGCATTTCTTACCCTCTTCAACAAGGTACACAGCTTGACTAAAAACTTGCACAACCCATGCTTCATGCCTCAAATCTTCCACCACCTCACACAGTTCCCCTTTTTTCTTGAATAATTTTTCCCAAACTTTACTCAAACAGTCAAAATCAATCTTGATCAGTTCCAAATAAACTGAAAACCCCCTAAACATCAAGGGGTTGCATGGTTTCTTCTCAACCATTCATGCCAAACCATGCACACAAACAAGAAAAATCCAAAACTCTCAAAACTTTACCTGAAACCTTAAAAGATCATCTAAACACTGGAGAAACCTCCTAAGAATCATTCCTCATCACAAAAAAACTTTGAAGCATTACAACTATAGGAATGACATTATAAATATTTATTCAAAAGTTAACCCGTCTGGTAAATGAAATTTTAAATTATTTTTGAAATTTCTGACTCATGAAGATGTGGGATATTACATTAAATATTATTGGAATAAATATTAATTTATTTATTCAAGAAATATTATTTATTTAACCTTGAGTCTATTGTATTTCATGTAAATAACAATAAATTAATTATTACTTACACAAGGATTTTAATGAGGATTAATAGAATGATAAGGAGAAATGTGTAATTATTATTCTCTAACTCTCACTCTATTTAAACTCAATTATATTATTCTCAAACTTAATTGTATTTGTGAAAAAATAAATTCTAGATATTATTCTCCCAATTCCTAGAGATATCTTCTTATATAATTCAATTTATAACATAGATAAATTATCCTCCTCCAACCTCTTGACTTTTGAGAGAATAATAAGAATACTTTCAACCTTGAAGCAATTCTTGTGGCATCATCCACAAAAGATAAAAGAATCAAAATCTTATGTACTAGCACTCTAGTATTTCTAAGGTTAATTTTTAGAGGTTCTTGATTCATGTGAGGATCATCTTTATAGGGATTATTCTCTTGAATCCTCTCATTGCAACAACAGTATGCTGAGAAGTGGTCAAATAAATCTTCAATGAAGAATGAATTCCAACATGAAGTAATTAATTATTTATATAAAATAATTATAAATTATATTTGATGATCTTATCTCATGGATTTTTGGGTTTCTATTCATCTAGTTTTGATGATAAATCTAGAGAAGTAAATAAATTCCATTGTTGGGCATGAGCTCGACTATAAGATCTTGACCCAAACCAGTGGGTCTGAGCCAGGTGCTATGTGACCTCATGTGCACGTCCCCATATGCAAATGGCTACTGAATAGTAGCGATGGTCTAATTCCATAAATGGGGAGACTATAACCTTAGTATCACATCATAGGATCAATAATAAATAATTATAATATAATAAATAATTAGAGTAATCATGAAGAAAGGTAAATGGAATGAATTTCATGAAAATAAAAGCAACTCCCAATGTGTAAATCTTGTCCAAAATAAATAAAACTAACAAATAAATAGAAGAAAACTAAAGGCCCATTGGAAACTCATCCTCGTTAACCTCTATCCCCATGCGCCTCTTCTTATCCATCCACAATTTGTTCCTTTCTCTTTGTAGGGTATCTCATAAAATATACAAGCACACTGAAATACCTAAGTAGGGTGTGAGTAAAAGACTTAATAGGACACCACCAATGTGACCTTACTTGGTGTGATAAATCATAACAAGTGTACGCCAAAATGATAATTGTGTAATAGGTATAAACACACAATAAAAAACTGAGTGGTTTTGTGCTGACCAAGCTACCACAACCATCGATTGTACCTACTTCTGCTCCATTTTGAAAGTTAATTTAAGGATTTTGAAGAATAAATTCAACCATTTTACGGTGTACTCACGATGTTGTGGAGATGGTACATGGCATCATTTATCCCTATATTGGTCGAAGTAAGACACTAAAGAGGGGGGTGAATTGAGTACCTATAAAAATTTCTATCTAAAACACTTATTTAAAAGTTCCCCAATTTGAAATACAAAACACACCAGTTAATCAAAGTATTAGATTTATAAAAGTTGTTATTGTTTGAAATATTTCTCAAAGAGTGATTAGTTCCCAGTTAAAACAATATGATTTATTAATTTAGATTTTGAAATAAATCTAATAAACCAAATTATCATATAAACACTATCTAATATTAACTATCAAAGTCAAGTAGGGTTTTCTACAAGAATACAAATAGAGAAAACTAAACTTAAAATAACACAGTGGATTTTAAAACAGGAGGTTTAGTCTCAAGCTAAGACTTAGTCCTCTACACTAAGTGATCACCTTCCACTGAGAAATTTATATAAATAAACTTTATCCACACCCTATATTGGTGTACACAGTAGTATACACACTATCCTAGTCAATATACATTTTCCACATTTTTTATGGGAGTGCTAACAAAAAATAGTTGGGCCATGCAGGGACCTATTCCATTGTTATTTGTGGGAGTGTAAGGTGTAAAAAATAGGTTTGTGAATATATCAATATATCTTCTATTTTGGAATAAGAGTTAGTGTGTGTTTATTAGACATAGACACACACACTACTCAAAAGATAAAATAGTACACAAATAGAGAAAAATAATGATAAAATAGTTATAAGGCTCTATGTTTTTGTTTATATAGCTTGTGAGTCCTCAAAGTTGTGTTGAAATGCATCTTGAGTAGATTTATTGACACAACCTACAAAACAAAGTATCGTGTGAGATTTTGTCTTATCTATCCAGTGATGTAATGATGTGGAAGATGAGATCTTCTTCTTTCTTATTATATTGCTGTAATAATTTCTTTAGTTAGAGTTCTCAGCAATGTCTTCATGTTTCTTCAGTTTGAAGTTATTGAGTTTTTCTCAGACACATGAGTTGTACCTTTCTAACCTCATCACCTATTTTTTATCATATATTTCCTTTATACGTATTAGTCTATAATTAGAATGATCTCAGGTACCTCATGCCTCCTATTATCCTCTAAAATCCATTAAATTTTTTCTATAAAAGGCAGACAGGGTCATTAAAATAAATAATGGTACTAATTTTTATAAATATGATCGTTATAAATGAGTTTAAATTTAAATGAAAAAAGGAATGCAATATGGTTTCTCAAGATTGGTATATTAGGAATGATAATTCGGGATCGGTAGGTTGTTCTCTCTGTAGGTTGACTTGATGGTGACTTACCCATCAGTGGGTCTTTCTGACGGTAGGTCTGCTTGATGGTAAGTCAATTATTTGTATCTCAAACTTAGCAATATTATGAACATCAGTGATTCGTTTTGTCAGTAGCTCGATCTGACGGTGACTCATGACATCGGTAACTCAATTTGAATGGTGACTCATCTTTAGCAAAAATTCTGAGTTTTTGTTAGTAGGTTGAATAATGGTGACTCAGTGCATTGGTATCTTGATGCATTGGGGACTTGTCCTTTTCTAGATTTCAGTATTCGTGCTGACAGTGAGACATATCATTAGTAGTTCCAACAATGAGTCTACCATGTCGGTATCAGTAGTTCCAATAGTGATTCCACCCTGATGGTGACTCATCCTTAATAATGACTTATCCTCAATGGTGACTTATACTTATCCAAAAAAAATTAACCTTTCTTATGTAGTAAAACACTAACAAAAAATATTAAGATTATATATAAACATAATTAAATATAAATAAAAATAATTAAACTTTATGAAATATGATTAGTTGTGATTTTTTAGCATTAAAAATAGAGTATTCCAACAATCTCTCCCTTTTTTATGATCAAAAATCATGGAATTAACAAGCCATTCAAAATGATCAAAGGAACAATTCATCTTAACATAGCAAACAGATTATGTGGAATTAAATCATAAGAGAGACATACTCAAAGAAAAGAAAATTAAATCCAATTAAGGTAAATTCAATCTCATAGTCCTCTCCCCTTTGTTATTATCAAAAAGAAAACAAACAATAAGAGATAAGGAACAGAGAATAGAAAAAAAATAGATAATTCACTTCATGAGAAAAGGATAGTACATTAGATGTAAAAAATCAAAATTACATCCCTATGAAAGTTCAGTCCAATCACTTCTTCTCAAAATAAGGATCCATGGATACCTTTTAATTATCAAAAGAAGTAGGAGGAGGAATAGAAGGTGCAGAAGAAGCAAAAGTATAGAGCTGATGAAGTGTTACTCCCAAGGGTACGGTTGGTGTAAGACTCTGAGTAGAAGATGTTGGAGCAGTGAGTTACCTATAGATGAAAGGTATTAGGTGACTAAGATCTTGTGTTGTAGAAATATTAAATAGTTAAATGGTTTCAAGAAGAGTAGAAAATGGGTTTCTGGTCACAGCATCTCGGAATTGGGGATCAACTAACCGGTAGATTGAACCTGAAGGTAGGTTCTTAGTCACTGGTTGAATAGGAAAGGCCTCTGTTTATACAACTTCAGTACTCTGATGATGCAGGTAAGGCTTCAAAAAATTGAAAAAATCCATGATTATATAACCACCTTTCTCTATATCCTTTATAAAATAATCCTTATTCTTCAAAAACTTCTAAATGTAAGGAGTTAACTATTTAAGATATTTGACCTATTCCTTAAATGCTGGAGTAAGAGGAGGAATCCTCATATTCTCAACCAAATACTTAAAGTGACTATCCAGCTGGTGTTTGGTATATATTATTTTAAAACAAAAATATACTTTATCTGTAATTTTATTATGAGAAAAAGTATCTCCTTTCATAAAAAACCTCACCATATCATATATATGATCATTGTTCTGCTTAATTTTGCAGAGGATTTCCTTGTCTGTGCCACCCATCATGGTATAACGATCTTCTATAATCACATTTATGATCATTTTAACATCAGGAGACTGAATAGATAGAGAAGAAGAGGTTGAGGATTCACTAACTTTACCTTTTATTAAGGATTTTAAAATAGCCAAATCAAGAGATAGAGGAGTATAAGTATCTTATTCAGAAGATGCATCCTCAAGAGTATTTGCGACTTTGTCTAGGGATTTTGTATACTAAACTAACATACCTTTCACAATTGGAATGAGTGCATCCATCTCATCACTTGAACTTTTCTTCTCCAATTCACCTCTTGAAGTTCTAAAACCTACAGCGGTTGAATCTGTGAAATACTTATTTCTACAAGTATAGTAGAATCTGATTCAATAAGACTTGAAATAGTAGCTGGTGGAGTTTGGAAGATACTTTTTACCACTGAACACAAATACTCTTTGAATAATTTAAAATCTTGTTGGGTTACATAATTCTTATGTACAAATGCATCTAGAGTAGTAACAGAATCATGAGAAGAAGCTACTACTAGAATAGGTGTAGTTTCCAGATATGTTCCAATTAGAACATTTTGAGAATGATCCACTTCTTCAATTAATTATCCCTTGGGATCAGATGCCTCATCAATGGAATCAGGGTAATCTAAACCCAAATTAACATAGCCTAGATACTTTTCTCGTTCATTTTTTGTTACATAATAAGTAATGAAATTATCTACTCTTAACCTTTTTGACTGTTCCTACCCTCAATAGGATAAAAAATAAGAAGAAGATGAAGAAAATTGATGGGTGATCAACAGGATTGAATTCCTCATAATTCTTATTATTGTCTTCAACCCATCGTTTCTTATAGGGATTCAAATTGATCTTCATTCTCTTAAAAATGGTCTTTTTGATACAGAACCCATAACAATAAATTACCAATTCTTCATTCTTGTTCACCAGACCTTTGAATTTCAACATTGTAGAAATAAAATTTGCATAAAACAAGAAATTTTACTTGGATTATGGTTTCATCATTTAATTCATATGAACCATTAAATACTTTTACAAGTTAATCTTGTGTCCTATTTTCATTAGATACATCAAATAGACATCTTGGTATTTGAGAGAGGCAAAATACACTTTCCTTGGACATAACAGGTACTAGATAAACTTGAACAATATCCTACATTCACCATAAAGCTCTGTTTTTATTGGACTTCTAAGAGTTATATTTACAGTAAACACTTCCAATGATTCCTAAAAACTAAAAATATCACTGTTAAGAGGTGGGCTTCCTTTGAAATCACTAAAAATACATTTATGAGGTAATTTCAAGAATTCGGCCCACTAATTTGAATAAAAGGCAACTTTTTCAACATTTATCTAGGAAATAATCCAAAACTCTTTAGATCCCTCAAGAATAAATTCCACATTCAAATAAAACTCATGCACAAGATTAGGGTAAAATAATCTTGTGTTGTTGGAGAACCACTCCAAACACCTTTGATCTTGCAACACATTCAACAAGAGATACTTACTTGAAAGTAACCATTCGGAATGTACTTCCTTTTTGGGAGTGATAATTTGGCTCATGAGTTCGGTATAAATAGGTTTTGGTTTAGGTATACAGGATTTACCTTTCTACTTATTAGAAGGATGTGACTCATCTAGAGACTTCTCAGATACATGCTTGACTCGAGCCATTGGTGAGATTTGAAGGTTTCAATTCAAAGGAGAAGGTCGGTAGTTTGGCAGAGAAGAATGAGAGATCAGGAGTGTGAGAGTGATCAAGTGAGTTGGATCAATTTGAGTTTTATCATTTATGGATTTATAAATCATAAATTGAGAAATATAGATTAAAATAAAATGAAATAAATAAAAAAGTGATGTTTTAACTTCTATAAATAAAAATAATAAAGTACATAATGGTGTGACACAACAGTGAGGCATCAATGGTGAGGCATAAATTGTGAGACATCAATGGTGAGACATCAACAGTGAGACATCAATGGTGAGTCATCAATGGTGACACATCAATGTCAATCCATCAATGGTGAGTCATCAATGGTTTTTCACTCAATAGTTAGTCACTCCAAATTAATCACCCCTAACTCATGTCGAATGTAACTCATTCTCTCAGAATTTAAAGTCTTAGTAAAAATATCTACATTTTATGTTCAGTTCCAATGAATTCAAGAGTTATATAACCTTTTTTATAATGATCTCTCAAAAAGTGATGTCTTACAACAATATGTTTTGTTCTTGAATGATAAACTAGATTATTGGAGATATTAATATCACTTGTGTTATCATAGTTTATAGGGATATGTCTAAATTAATAACCATAGTCTAGTAATGTGTGTTTCATCCACAAAATTTGAGTACAATAACTAGCATCAGCTATATATTCATCTTTGGCAGTAGATAATGCAACATAATTTTTCTTTTTACTACACCATGAAACTAGATACTTTACCAAAAAGTTACATATTCCATAGGTTCTTTTTCTATCTTACTTGAAACAACCAAAGTCAGCATTAGAATAACTAACTAAGTCAACTGGTTGTCCTTTATGATAGAACATTTATAAGTTGGTAGTATATTTGAGGTATTTGAAAATTATTTTAATATAAAGTAGATGTGACTCTAGGATTTTCTTGAAAACAAGCACACATACACACACTAAACATAATATCAGGTCTTCTAGTAATTAAGTAGAGAAGACTTCCACTCATACCTCTGTAATTAGCTTGATCTTCTGATTTTCAATTTTCATCAAGATACAATTTACAGGTTGTACTCATTGAATTATCACTACTTTTAGTACTATAAAAGTTAAAATGTTTTAAAATATCTTTAGTATATTTAATTTGATTTATAATAATACCTTCCATATTTTGAAAGATTTGAAATATAAGAAATAATTTGAGTTTACCCATTAAACTCATTTCTAACTCATTTTGCATCATTTTTTAAAAATAAACACATAAATAATTTTTTGAAGATCCAAAAATAATATCATAAATATATATTTGAACAACTAAAACATCTTTATAAATTATTTTTATGAAAATAGTTGGGTCAGCAATACATTTTGTAAAACCTCTATAAATAAGAAAAGTATTGAGCCTATCATACCAAGCTCTTTGAGACTATTTTAAACCATATAAAGCTTTTTTTAATTTAAAAACATGATTTTGAAAATGATGATTTGTAAAATTAGGGGATTGTTCAAAAAAACATCCTCAACTATATAACCATTCAGGAATGCACTTTTGGAATCTATTTGCTAATGTTTGAAATTAAAATGTGCTGCATAAGCAAGCAGTATTCTTATGGCTTCAAGTTAGGATATAGTTGAAAAGGTTTCTTCATAGTCTATTCATTCCTCTTGATTACAACCATGTGTAACTAGTCTAGATTTATTTCTTACGATTATACCAGCTTCATCCACTTTGTTTCTAAACACCCACTTAGTGCCTATTGTCAAGGTTTATTTGGTTATATCAACTAGTTTCCACACTTTGTTTCTTTCAAACTAGTTTAATTTTTCTTGCATAGTCATCATCTATAATTAATCATTGATTACATCATTGATTTTTTTAGGTTCAAGTTATGACAAAAAGACTTGATGTTCAACCTGGTTTCTTAGAGAAGCTCTAGTTTGTGTTCCTTTGTCTAAGTCTCTAACTATATCATCTAAAAGATGGTTTTTGATGGTTCTAATAGATCTAGAAAAAGAAGGGCTGGCTACTTCAGGTTAATCTATAGATTTGGGTTCCCATTGGTTACAATCTGGTGATTTTCCAGAATTGGATTTTTCTACTTATTTAACAGTAGAATCAGAGGCTTTAGGATTTAATTATAGATTGTACAGATTGTCCTTAAGATTTTATAGGGATGTTTTGGAATCATGTGGATCTATTTAATCAAAATTTACATGCACAAATTCTTCCACACACTTTATTCTCTTATTAAAGACTTTATATGCTTTACTAGAGATTGAATAACCTAGTAAAATTCCTTCATCACTCTTAGAGGAAAATTTTTATAGATTGTCTTTTGTATTGAGAATAAAAACTTTGAAACCAAAAACTTTGAAGTAATTAACAATGGGTTTCCTATTATTCCACAGCACATAGGGGGTTTTCTTTAGGATAGGTCTAATTAAAAAATTGTTGATTATGTAACAAGTTTTATTCACACCTTCTACCCAAAAATAAATAGGTAGATAATATTCATTAAGAATAGTTTGGGTTATTTCTTATAAGGTTCTATTTCTCCTTTCTATAAATCCTTTCTTCTAGGGTGTCTTAGGAGCAGAGAAGTTATAACTATGTCTATTTTCTGAACAAAAATATTAACAATATTGATTTTCAAACTCAAATCTAGGATCACTTCTTAAGTTTTTGGTCCTAAGTTGACTTAAGTTTTCAACTAACCTAACATACTTGGTGAAATGGGAACAAGCTTCACTTTTGTGAGCTAAAAATAAGGTCCAAGTATACCTAGAAAAGTAACATACTAGAACATAGACATAGTGCTTCCCATTTGAACTTGAAACTCTAGAAGGTCCAAACAAATCCATGTGAACCAACTCAAGAGGTTGAGAAGTTGAAAATTCTTTCTTTGGTTTGAAAGATATTTTATGTTGTTTTCCTTTTTGATAATAATTACATACTTTATCATTTGGAAATTATAGTTTAGGTAGATCCTTGACTAATTCTTTTCTAGTAAAATTTATAAGTGAGTGAAGGTTATAGTGGAATAGTCTCCTATACCAGAGCCAAGACTCTTTATGAAAGGCATTCAAGCAAGAAACATTTTGAGAAACTAAATAATCTAGATTTAAAGCTTATCCATTTACATTTCTTAAGGCAGTAAACACTAAATCATTCTTATAATTGAAAACATTAAAAGCGTAATTTTAAAATTTAACATGAAATCCATCATCACACAATTGTGAAATGATAAGTAGATTTTACTTGAGACAATAAAAATAAAGAACATTATAAATTAAAATTGAATTATTGTTACCGATTTGGACAAGTCCAATGATTTTCCCTATTTCATTGTCACTGAAGGTGACATGTCCACCATAAATCTTTATATGGTTCTTCAAGATAGAGTAGTACTCTATCATGTGTCTTGAATACCCACTGTCCAACTACTATAAGCTCATACAGGAACTCTTCAAACAACTTTCTTATAACTAGTTTAAATAGGAAAGGACTTTGTTACCCATATTTTCTTGGGTCCAGTAATATTAATGATTCATACTTTAGAAACCCACATTTTCTTTATGGGTTTCATGTAGAAATTTTGTAAAGTATTAAAAAAATAGAATCTATTAGGTCCAGAAAAACTAGTAGTAGTAAAATATGTTCCAGTGCTGTAACTTGAAGAAGATTTTTCAATTCTGGGCACAAAACCAAATTTTATAGAATTTGATACAAAGTTTGTTTTACCAAAATTTCTTTTCCCAAGTTGATAACCAATACCGAAAGAATATTTAGAAGCAATATTTTTTCCAAGAATTTTAACTAAGGTATCTTTACCATTTGTAAACTTCTATAAGTCCTTCTTTAATTAATCATTTGAAAGTTTAAGCTCTATATTTTCCTTGAGCAAATAATAATTCTTTCCCTTTTCTATAGTTAGTTCAGATTTCACAATAGCATAAATAGAATGTTTTTTCTTGAGAGTTTTATATCAATATTTTAGCTCATTGCAAGTATCCCCAATCATTTTATAGTATTCAAACATTTATTCATTAGTTATATTTTCATATTCAGATTCTGATTCATCTCTAGAATATTAAAAATTATGTAAGTTAGATTCTAGGGTTACCTCAGATGTTTTTTTCATAAAACACATGTTGGATTTGTCATCCTTTTCATCATGAGATGATTCTGGTTCAATGGATCTATCCTCAAAAGCACTCCAGGTATCCTTCATTACCTTTTTGTACTTTATATCCTTGTACTCATACTTCTTCTTGTGATTTAATTTGGGACAGTCATCTTTCACATGTTCTATTATTTTTCACTCACAACAGACTATTTCATTAGTTTTATCACCTGTTTTCTAATCCTTTTTCTAGTTACCTTTGTTTTCATACTTCCCTCTATATCTAGGATTTCTAAACAATTTATTATTTCTATAAAACTTTTTAGATCTCTTGGATAGTTGAGCCATCTCCTTATCACTGTCACTTGATGTATCTTCATTTTTGGGACTTTCAGCATGAACTTGAACTTTCTCCTTTTGTTTGGATATAGTGGTTTTGAAAGCCACTAACTTTATTTTGGGTTCATCATCTTCCTCTATGTTGACCTTAAATTCTTCCTCATACATCATTATATTACCTATCATCTCATTTATATGTAGTGAATCTATGTCACAAGATTCTCTAATTGATATTGAGGTCCCTCTCCACCTTTTTGGAAGACATCTCAAGATCCTCTTGATTTTTTCTTTTGTAGTGACTATATTTCCCAATGAGATCATTGTATTAACAATCTCATTGAACCTGAGATACATGTTAGAAATAGGTTCATCATGCTTCATTTTAAAGTTATCATATTTAATATTATATGTGTTAAGCCTCATTTATTTAGCATTAGTGGTTCCTTCATGTGAAATAGCAATAGTATCCAAAATTTAAAATGATATTTCACATGCATAAATACTATTGAATTCATCATCACCTAGACCACAATATAAGGCATTCATAGATTTTCAATTATTATTATAGACTGCCTTAGTTGAGTCATCCCAAGTGTTTCTAGTATTAGCAAGAATCTTATATTCATCTATAGTAGACCAGATTTCAAAACCCAAGCTTTCTAAATGAATTTTCATTTTGAGTTTCTACTGAGCATAGTTTTTTCCATTAAAATAGGGAGGTATGTTGGTAGCAGCACCTTCTTTTCTATTGTACATTTAAAAATAAATTTTAAAAAACTAAAAATTTTGAACTAATAGAAATTTTTAGGTCTTTAAAACACAACTAAAATCATAGTTAAAATTATTTAAAAACATTGAAAACTTTGAAATTAAGAAATCCTCTGATACCAAATGTTGGTCAGAGTTAGACACTCAAGAGGGGGTAAATTGAGTACCAATAAAAAAAATTGTCTAAAAAATTATTTAAAAGTTCCCCAATTTGAAATACAAAATATCCCAGTTAATCAAAATAGCAAATTTATAAAAGTTTTGATTGTTTTAAGGATTTATAAAATATTGATTAGTTCTCAGTTAAAATAATATGAATTATTATTTTAGATTTTAAAATCAATATACTAGAAAAATTCTAATATAAACACTATCTAATATTAACTATCAAATTGAAGTAGATTTTTTTAAAATAATATAAATAGAGAAAACTAAAATTTAAAGAACATAGTGGATTTTAAAACAAGAGGTTTTTTATTAAGCTAAGACTTAGTCATATCTACTTGGTGATAACCTTCCACCAAAAAAATTATATGAATAAACTTGATCCACTCCCTAGATCATGGTAAAAAATAGTATACACACTTTCCAGGTCAACAGACCTCTTCCATAGTTGTCATGGGAGTGATAATAACAAACAACCAGGCCATGCAGGTACATATTCCAGTGTTATCTATGGGAGTGTAAGGTGTAAAAATATAGGTTTCTGAAGATATAAATTTATCTTCCAGTTTGGCATAAAATTTAGTGTTTGATTATTAGACAAAGATGCACACATTGCTTGAAAGATAAAACAGTACACAAATAGAGAAAAATAATGAGAAAATATTTATAAGTATTTTTGTGTTTGTTTATGCAGCTTCTAACTCCTCAAAATTTGTGTTGAAATGTAGCTTGAGTCTATTTCTTGATACATCTAGAAAAATAGAGTATCGTGTGAGATTATTTCTTGTGCTTCTAGTGAGGTAATATTGTGGAAGATGATCTTTTCTTATTTCTTAGTATGTTGCTACAAGAATATCTTTAGTTATAGTTATTAGCAATGTCTTAGTGTTTCTTAAGTTTTAAATTTTTCAGTTTTTCTTAGATGCCCGAGTGATAGATTTCTAACTGCATCACATAATTCTTTTTGATAAAATATTTCCTCTATACATAGTAGCCGACAATGAGCATAATCTATGGTACCTCATACCTTTTTATATCCTCTAACATCCATTAAATGTTGTCTACAAAAGGTAGTCATATTAATTAAAATAAATAATGGTACTAAGTTTCATAAATATGACTATTAGATAGGAATTAAAATTTAAATGAAAAAGGAAGGAATGATGGTGTCTCAGGATCAGTGGCTCAGGAACAATAAGTCAGGATCAGTAGGTTGGTCTGTCAGTAGGTTTTCTTAATGGTGATTTGGACATCTATAGGTCATTCTTATGGTAGGTCTACTTGATGGTAGGTCAACTATTGTTATCTCAGACTTAGAAATATTACGAACATCAGTGATTCATTCTGTCAATAGCTCGATCTGATGGTGACTCATGCCATCGGTAACTCAGTTTGAATGGTGACTCATCCTTAGCAAAAATTTTGAGTTGTTGTTGGTAGGTTAAACAATGGTGACTCAGTGCATCAGTATCTTGATGTATCTGTGACTTTTCCTTTTCTAGATTTTAGTATATGTGTTGACGGTGAGACATATCATCGATAGGTCCAACAGTGAGTCCACCCGGGCAGTATTGATAGGTCCAACAATGAGTCCACCCTGATGGTGACTCAACCTTAATGGTGACTTATCCTCAATGGTGACTTATACTTATCCAAAAAAAATTAACCTTTCTTATGTATTAAAACACTAACATAATAGATTAATCTTATATGTAAACATAATTAAACATAAATAAACATAATTAAACTTGATGAAATATTATTAGGCATGATTTGTGAGCATTAAAACTAGAGGAGTCCAACACCCTCAATAGGAAAATGTATCTCGGATCCTCTGGATGAGAATATCTAGTACTCGAATCAACTAGGCTATCTCATGATGAATGGAACTTGGAAAATAAATTTAAATTGAGAAAACCCTTGACACAACACCATGGTTACCTCATACCTCCACCCTATTCTCAATTCCCTCATTTCTATCATCTCAATTAAGCACACTCCCCCACTAAGGGATAAATATTTCACAATGATCCGCCTGTATTAAATACCACTAACAACCACCAAGTCAAAGTAACATACATATAGGGAGAGCACATGAGCATGCATAACATAATATATAATCATGAGTATCTAGAATCAAACATAACATCATGGGATAATAATAAAACATGTAAAATGATACATTGATATCACTCATGGAATCACAATGGGTCTCATGGAATACACACACACATGTGATAACAATCAAGCAGAGTATCAAATAAACCAACATATAAATCAAATATGGAAACATGTGTAAACAAGAGCCCAAGAGGTAAGAAATTTTCTACCTCAAAATTCCTCAATGTCAAAGGCAAGGATAAACCACCCTATTTGGTTCAATAGCTGGAGTGGAAACTGCAACGGTCAATAACACCTCTTCATGTCCTTATTATCGTAAATGTCAACTTATCAAAGCTCGAGGTTTGTCAAGGGTTTGTAGAAACAAAATTAGTTATTTTATTTCAAAAATAAATAAAATATTACATGTAATTATACTTTATCTCTCCTAGATAATGTTGAAATTTTCATTTAAAATATCACATGCAATGATATTTTATCTCTCCTGGACAATTTTCAAATTATCATTTTAGGTCAATGCATGCATTCATAATTAACCTTTTATAATTATCTTTTGATAATTCTTGATCATTTTCTTTAATAAAACTCACTATAATTATACATTGATAACTTTATAAATTATTCCATGATAATTTTGTTTAATTATCCTCTTTTTATAATCAACTTTGGATAATCCAGCGAAATTATAATTTTATAACTCGAATAATTATTTTGGATAATTCATGCAATTATCTTTGGATAATTCATGCAATTGTATTTTATAATAAATTATCCTTTGATTGTTTCTATAAATTAACCATTGATAATTATCTTATAATAATTTCTTATAAATTATCATTTGATAATTCTATATTATTTTCTTTTGATTTTCTCACTTAATATTTATCTTTTGATAATTCTTTATAATTATCAATTGATAATTTCTAATAAATTATCCATAACAATTTTTGGAATTATCCCTTGATAATTTTTGGCCTTATCATTTGATTATTATTATTATTTATTGATAATACTTTGATAATTGAGAGAATTGTCTTTTGATAACTTTTTTTCTGTAAGTTATCCTTTGATATTCTTGTGCAATTATCATTTTTTAATTATTTTATAATTATCTTAGATAATTGTTAATAGAATTTATTTTGATAAATTTTGTTTTATAATCATTTTTTTATTTAAAATTTATCATCATTTTTTCGTAATTTTAAAATAATGGGAAAAATAAATAAAATAAATAAATAATAATAAATATAAAACAAACTTGGTAGACATCCTCAACCACATCACCTATTGGAAAGAGTAAGATGACCACTGTCATGCCTGGAACCTCAAGAGGGGACTATCATATACTTAATCGATCACACCCAAAGAGGTTTCTGAGTTGCTTGGACACAACGGGATTGACCAAGAACCAAGCCAAAAAGTTTTGGCTATAATTACACCCCAAATTGTGTACCATTCATTGTTCTAAATTTGAACAAATCAATACCCCAATTTAACCCTTGATTCAACTTAAAATTTTTAAAGGAGTGTTTAAATTCACCATATTAATTCTTTTCCAAAGTAATCAAGTCAAAACCATGTTCAAAACCAAGTTTTTTTATTACCCCAAAGTAATAATAGAGGTGGAATGGGTTTTGTAGAGGATATGAATAGTATAAAACATTTTTTAATAATTAAATTAATAATAAAAATATTAAATGAATTAATCTAATAATTGATGTGACCAAACACCTGACTTTCATAAAATTCATATCATGTCTAGGGTAAATCTCACATCCCAAACCAAATGGTGGTCATATATTTCTCATACGATGCACTATTTGGGAGATATTAATTTTTTAAAAAAATAATATAATAAAAATATTAAACAAGTTATCCTTTCATGTGATCTTACCAAATTCCTAACACAAATAAATTTTATGTTGTGCTTAGGGTAAACCCATTATCCTTAACCTAATAGTGGTCTTATATTTCTCATACTGTACACCGTTTGGGAGATATTCAATTATTTTTGGGGAAAATGTGTTCATAATATCACATATTTAATATTTTTATTCTATCTAAAATGAGGCTCTATGAGGTTTAGAATATCGTGTTATCTCAATGAATAACTCCAAAAATATTCAATAGAATATTCAAACATATTAACTGGGATTTTAACCCTATGAAAATCCCTTTAAATTGTATATTAAATGATTTTTATTGAAATATTATATATCACATAAAATTAATCATAAATTGTTATCAATAAGGGTTTTTATTATCTTTAAAAATTTTAAATATTATAATTCTCCCCCTCTGCAGACTTCTCATACCCAAGAAGTATTTCAGGAAGTCTTTCTCAAACAACTCAGACCACTAAAATCAAACATTATAGTCATGATCTCACATCTCCTCCTAGATCTGTCCATACTACCATTGAATTGAAACTTGTGTTACCTTCTTTCCTTTCAACACATTCTTGCTTCATTTTATGATTGAAACCAAATTTTCCTCATATTATGCATAATTCTCCAGATCAATATCCTTGAAATCAATAACATGAACAGGTTGGGGTATATACCTCCAAATATGTGACACATGGAACACATCAAGCATACCTAGATAATGAGAAGGGAGGTCTAGATGACACTATCCCTATCCACTCAATGATCTCAAAGGGTCCAACAAAACAAGGTTATATCTTTCCCTTCTTCCCCATACATATATTCCTTAACCGAAGAGTCTCTCTCAAGAAAACCCAATATCCCATAGAAAAATTCAAGGATCTACTCATATGGTCATCATAATATATTTATCTAATATGATTGGTGATCAAACTCTTCCGTATCAGATTCACCCTCTCATGTCTCTCCTGAACCATGATAGGTCGAACAACCACTGCCTCACCCCCCTCATTCTAATAGATCAGTGCATGACACTGCCTCCCAAAAAGATCCTCATAAGGTGACATTTGAATCAATGTCTATAATTATTATTTTATGAAAAATAAATCAATTATAGGTGATCATCACATGCTCCACCAAAGTCAAGAATGAAAGCTAAAATCATATCCTCTAATATGCATATAGTCCACTCGGACTGTCTGTCAGTCTAAGTATGGTACGTCATGCTCAATCTCAACTGAGTCCCTAGATATTTCTACAAGCCTTTCTAAAAGCATGATGTAAACATATGTCTCTATCTAAAAAAATCTCAAGGGAACTCCATGTAGGTGTATGATCTATTATACATAGATCTTTCACATCTCCTCCTCTAAGTGATTCTCTCGAATCGATAAGAAGTGAGAAGACTTCGTTATCCAATCGAAAATCACCAAGATTGTCTCAAAAATCCTTGGGGTCCTAGGTAACCCCCTAAAAAAGGTCATCATGATTACATCTCACTTCCACATTGGTATCTGGAGTGGATATAACAACCCGCCAAAACATTGGTGCTCAGCCTTTACCCTCTAATGGGTAAGGCATCGGGAGAAAAACCAAAAATGTATCTCTTTATCCTTAGACACCAGAACTACCTCCTAAATTCATGATACATGTTGTTCACACTAGGATGTACTACCCATTTATAGGTATGGTGATCTCTTGTCATATCATCTTTGATGGAATTAGGGACTACTATTCTTTTGTATACTAAGATCACATCATCATGATTCATCAACCATCTGGGCATTGAGTTTCAACCAACTAGTTTTTCCCTCTTTACAACACACTCTGAGTCCAAATTTTATTCATCCTTTACCTAGTCCACAAGTTAATATATGAATAAAAAGGGATCACAAGTCATATAACACTGGTCCTATAAGGCATCTATCCTCCAATCATCCAATAAACTCATCAATTTCCACTACTCCTATGAGGGCCACTAGCCAAACTCTTGCTCATCATGTGTCTTACAGTTAAGAGAATCCTCAATTACATTACCTTTCCTAGGTGAATACACCATATCAAAGTAAAATTTCTATATATACTCAACATAGTGCCTCTTTCTCTAGTTTATGTCCCTCTATGTTAAGATATAGCGAAGGCTCTTGTGCTCCATGTAAATAATAAATATCTCACAAAAGAGATAGTGTCTCAATAATTTCAGATCATAGACCAAATATGCAATATCTAAGTCATGTGTAGGGTAGTTCCTTTCATAAGGTCATAGCTGATAAGACCCATAGGCTATTACCTTCTCTTTGTTCTTTAGTACCACTCCTAAACCAATGCCCGGTGCATCACAGTACATCAAATAACCAATCTTGGGATTATGGAGTGTCACTACTAGAGTTATCTTCAACATTATCTTTAACTTAGGGAACACCTCTTCACATTTATATTACCACTAGAACTTCACTCCCTTCTTTTTTAGCACTGTCATAGGTGATAATAGTTAGGAGAATTCAGGGATAAACCATCGATAATATACTTCCAAACTCAGAAATCTTCTAATCTCAATCACATTTTAGGAAATTTTCCAAGACATGATTGCCTTAACTTTATATTTTTCTATATATATACTGGTATTAGACACCACAATCCATAGGAACATCACCTATCAAATACATAAGTCACATTTTGACAGCGTGGCATAAATCCGATGCACTTGAAGTGTACTTAGGACAATCTCAAGGCCCCCAGCATGTTGCTATGATATCGACAAGTAGATGAGGATATCGTCAATGAACACAATTATGAATGAGTCCAAGTATTGGTTGCGCCCAAATTTACCCTACTGGTAAAAGCGGTCGATGTAGTACATGTAGGGGTTGAATCTACAGGGACCGAAGAAGTAACCTTGAGACGCTATGATTTGGTGAAGGATGGGCTTTGAAGTATCCAACTTTGGGTTTGATTTTGGATGGTTTAAAGAAAACTAAGAAACCTAAGTGAATTAAATTCAATGAAAATGGGTTGATCTTAAGATTATGATCGGGGTGGATTGAATGAATTTTACTTCTTTAGACAATTTTGGTTTTATTAATTCTTGATGAATCTATTCTTCAAAAATAACACTACCTTCATCATTTTCTAGTTTGGTTCTTACTAAACACAATTACTAATCCCCTATACACTTAGAGAACCAAATTCCTGATCTCTCTGAGGTATATGGTCATTTAGTAATTGAATTTAGTTTTTTCAAACACAGTAAAGATGAAGAGTAGAAATTACTGAAGAATGGATTTCTTAAATTAATTATCCAATTAACAACAATTCGTTCATAAAATAACATTCAATCCAGCCTTTTCATCCTCCTAAGATCAACCCATTAAAGGGTTATCCCTCCATTGATGGTATACTCTCAATGGTGGGTATAATATGACTAACAAGAATTGGATTGAAGAATTTAAAACCGTGGAAATAACGAGCACTCCGTGTGTGTGAATGAAATTCACACCTATGTGTGAACTAATTCACAACAACCCAGAGATATCACTGTGCTTTGTGATAAAAAAGTTTTAATAAATGAAATGGAAAATATATAAGATAAAGAAGTTGATTAAGAACTTAAAGATACAAAAAAACTTACATGGAAATGGAAAACATTACAAAGGAAATTTTGAAGCATAACCTTACAATGAAACAAGCGACAAAAGATGATAATAAAAATATCCACCCCATATTCCCTTCACCACTAGCTCCTTATATAGGCATATTATGAGCCTTAGGTCCATCCCCCAACAATTAATTCACCCCCCCCCAACAATTAATAGAGTCAAATGGAGGGTGAATAATCAAAAGGAAATTGATGTTTCGAATTTGACCCGGAAAACTATCCAGATTCGTCCACCATATTGATGTGTAAATTCTCAATTTAAGAAGGCCGAATCCGGAGGGGTTGTAGAAGAGAAATATCTTCTTCCATCTGTCCTCTATGAGCTGTAAAACTTTCATAAAATTTGGCTCAGCCGTTTGGAAGTTATGGTCTAAATGGTGGGATGGATTTCTGTTTATTAATGTCGGGTCCACCATTTAAATCTCAACTTCAGATCCCTTTATCATCATGAAAACTTCAGAATTAGCTCCGGACACCATTGAATAAAATAATCCTCATATTTTTATCTTTCTACTGTATAAATTTGAGCTTCATTTGGTTTTTTTTTTCTAGGCCCTGCATTTGTTTGATGGGCCTTAGGCCCATTATGCTTTTTCCAGCAAGTTTCTGCCTTCATGCGCAAACTTCTCCATCTTACTTTGGGATTCATCCATTGGACCTAAAAGATAAAATGTTCCAAACAAATTGATCAATAATATCCCAAAATTTAAAATTCATAAAATGAATATAATGTTGTCTAAAAACAAATGAATGATTGGGACCAAATTTGCATTTTAAACATGAATTGCATTTTTGATGAGAAATGAAGTTCTATTTATGTAATGCACTAAAAACAATGTTTATGGACTTTGGAACAATTAATATAAAGATATTAACAATTAATATTAGCCACTTTTAGTGACTAATCAATTATATATGGAAGATATTATTCATGAGGACCATAAACACTATAGGTTCATTCTTCAGCCTGAATAGAATTACCTAGTTCTCATACAGTTCATACCTACTCTAAAATTCTATCTTCGGAATGTCCTCCTCTATAACTCACAACTGGTGATATACTTATTGAAGATCAATCTTGGAGAACCATCAAGATCCCAATAACTAGTAGAAAATATTATCTATACTTGGAAAAGGATGTCAGATCTTTACTATCACCTTTTTCAACTCCCAATAATCAATGCATAGATGAATACTATTGTCTACTTTCTTGGATAATTAAATAGGTTTACACCATGCTTAATTACTAGATATGATAAATACCTTCCTCTCTAATTCATCTATTTATACCTTGAGATCCTTTATCTCATTTCGATCCATATGATACAAGGGTATCAAAATAGGTTGTGCACCTAGTAAGAGCTCCAACTCAAAGTAAACTCCTCTATCAGGAGGGATTCTAGTAAAGTCATCTATAAATACATCCTAATAGATATCCACAATTCATAGAAAAGATAAGGCAGATACTAATAATCCTATTTAAAGAGATAATCCCACCATCTATGTTGTGATCATACTAAGTTGACTCAAGTCTAGACCCACTCTGCCTTCTCCTAGTTCCCACTCTCTAGTCATCAGGAATTTCTCTCCCTTCGGTGAGATAAAAGACAGACATCTACAATAGCAATCAACATGTGCTCGAAATATGGTCATCCATTACATGTCGAGAATCACATCAAAAAAATTTATCTCTAGAATAATGAATTCCCACATATGTTAATAGCTAGAAACAACTAATGGACATGTTGGGAATCATTGAAGATGGTCCACTCTCATTCCCAAGGGTGTATCAAGGGAGACTAAATCTGTAAAGACCCGTAAAAATTCAAAGGAAATTTTTTCTTAATTTTCTTTAGAATTTTACAAGAGCGCGGTTTCAGACGGCACCTGATTCCGAGGCCCGGAGTGCCCGGAATTAATTTCCGAAGTTTGGCTCGGGTACGTTCAGTGAACGAATGAGCGGGAATTCCTAACTTTTGATCCGGTGCTCGGAATTGAAATCTGAGGGCACCGATGAACTCGCAGCGCCAAAATTCGCTTAAAGAGACCTTTTCGGGAGTTGCGTTTGTTGCGGGTTGAAAGTTAGTTTTGGGGATTAAAAGATAAGTAAAATAAAATTATGTTTGAATTTTATTTTATTCGTGGTGGTTAGACTCTCTCATGGGAAGTTGTTGGTGGGGCCCACAACCACCCAACTTCCCATGTGTGGTTATGAGGGAGGTGGGGCCCACATGAGCCCCCATCTTTTCAAATTCCCTAACCCCTCTAAACCCCCTCTTATTTATGTGACTCTCCCCTACATTAATTATTGCCAACTTATCTCTCATTTAATTTTTGTCAACTCTAGATTTAATTAATGTAATGAATTCAACTTTTGAATTTTGAAAGGTTGGCAAAGTTAAAATAAAATAAGGTGTAGCTTATTTTATTTTGGGGAGTTGCTGTGTTGTGTGGAGATTTGAGAGAGGAAGAGTTCTACACTTTGAAGAACTTCATCTTCCTCCTTGAAGAACGCGAAGAACACCGACACGCCGTTCTATCTTCTCTCCACGTCAAATAAAGGGAGACACCGCTTCTTCCTCGGACAACCTTCGTCGGCGTACAAGTTTCGCCAACGACGTGTCTCTTCGAACGCATCCCTTCGTCATCGGATTTGACGAACGGCTACCGCGACGCCCGACCTCCGCGACGTCGTCTTCCGCGGAACGTTCACAATCTTCGAACCTTATACCCGAGGTAGGGGTTGTTGATTTCTTTTTGGTTTCCTTATTTTATTCTTGATCGTGAATAGCAAGTCTAACGTGTGGCTTGAATTATTTAAAGTTGCGTTATTATTTTAACGTGAGGGGGCCGGACCGCACGAACACGGCCGAACCCCCTCCATCGTTCTTGTTTATTCTTGCGGGTGTAAGCAAGTGGCGTGGTGCCGTCGCACCACGCGGATGATCGTGCAAATGTTTTACGCGGCGCCGTCACGCTACGCCGAGGAAGAATCTTCAAGAACGCGACGCCGTCGCGCCGCGTTGAATGGAATCAAGGCACGGCGAAAGGGGCGCGGTGCCGTCGCACCACGCTGGACGATGAACACCGCGGCCGGTTCTGGGCCGCGGCGGAAAGAGGAGACCGCGGCCGGTTCCGGTCCGCGGCGGAAGAGAAGACCGGCGGCCGGGCCGCCGGCGTCGGAAGCCGAAGGAGGGGACCGGAAATTCCGGTCCCGTTTGAGAAAAACCGGCCGGCCAGCTGGCCGGCCGGATGTCTTTAAAACCGGGGGAATTAATCCCCCGGCCTTCACTTAAAACCCCCCTCTTTATGAGGGGGGAGCGGTTCCTTGAGGGGGGGGCAGAAGGCCCCCCCGGTTTTCCATGAAGCGGGCCCCCTGGAAGGGGGGCCGTTGTTTGTCAAAACGGCGCGGCATAGCCGCGCCACCAAGTGAAGAAGCGGGGGCTTAGCCCCCCGCGTGCCACCCTCGTGCGGCGCCAGGCGCCAGCCACCGCGGCCCGCCGCCGCGCCGCCGCCGCCGCCCCAGGGGGGGGTCGGGCCGGGTCGGCCCGGACCCGGACCCCCCCGTTTCGAACCAGAATCGGTTTTTGGGCCATATCTTGAGCCTCGGACCTCCGAATGACGAACCGTCTGCGGCAACGCGATCCTTGGATCGAGACGGTCGTTTCGGTATATTGCACTCAAGGTTTCGGTTTACTTTGAGTTCGGCCGGGTTGGTTCGTTCACGAAACCAATCGGGCTTTCGGAGCGGAAACGCTCATATCTTGAGCTACGAACGTCCGATCGACGCGCCGTCAGTCGCGTTGTGTTCCTCTTAGTGAGACGGATCTTTTGGCATACTCTGCCCGAGGTTTGGACGCAGGTGGAGTACGGTCGGGTTGGTTTTGCCTTAAAAACCAACCGGGCCCCGGAAACGAAAATGCCAATAACTCTCAGACCGGGCGTCCGATCGACGCGCCGTCTGTTGCGTTGAGTTCCTGTTGACGATACGGAACTTTTGGATACATCAACTCTGGTCTTCGTGACAGTTGATGTATCAGCCTCTCGGCTCGTGGAGCGGACCCTCCGAACGAGCTTGCTATGTGCGGGAACCCTAGTGCTGGCTGCGACTGTTACTGTGACTACTACTGCTACGACTGCTACTGTGACTGCGACGACGACAGTACAGAGATCCTGTGTGGATTCGACGACGACAACTTCAGCACTCAGCGATCCTACGTGGATCAGTGCTACAGGTCCTGTGTGGGCCCGATCCTGTGTGGGTCCTTGCGCTCAGCGGTTCTGTGTGAGCCAGCGCCTACAGGTTCTGTGTGAGCCCGATCCTATGTGGGTCTTCTGCGGGGGTTAGTTACCTATCGATCCTTCGTGGGTCCGACGACTTAGATGGATCAGTGATCATCTTTATCGTCCTCTGAAGAAGTATACCTGTGTGAGCTGAATCCTATTGCTTTCCTGTGTGGATTGTGTTGAGCAATCCTGTGTGGATTACGTTTTGCTTTCCTGTGTGGAATACGTTTACTATCCTGTGTGGACTGAGTTGTACTTGGCTCGGAGGTTGGAGCGTATTTGAATTGATGACTTAGGTATATGTATGGGCATATACCTAAGCAGTGTCGGTTGTTACTTCGTGATTGTACTTTTCTTCGTGGTTTATCCTTTATGGATTTGAGAGACCTTCAGGGGTCTCGGGGTCCCTACTGAGTAGCTTATACTCACCCCTGCACGGGCTTTGCCCGCACTACGTTGTGTTGGTTGCAGACGACGGACAGCGTTGACCTTAGCTGAGGCTTGCAGAACGGGACGGTACCCGGAGGTGGACCACTGGGCGGGACGTGCACGGAGCGGACGGCGGGACCCATGGAGCAGAGGAGCTATCTGTACCCACCCTTTAGGTGGGATTTCCAGTGGACAACTCGGTGTAGCGGCTTTTACTTTTCAGTTGCTGTTTTCCCTTTCGAGTTGTACTTTACTTTCAGTTTGGGTTTGTATTCTGGCCCATTTACTTTTCCGCACTTTCAGTTGTACTCTGCTTTTGTTTAGTGTTTTCTTTCCTCTTGCTTACTCTGTGGTGTTTGTTTACTTTACAAAGGCAATGCCTTCCCTTTTTACCGGGAATTACGCCTTGGTGCTAGTCGCCAGCCCCTGGCCTATGGAAGGCGGGCTTGGGGTAGTCACGGCACGGACCCCGAGGGCGGGTCGTGACAAATTGGTATCAGAGGGAGATCAGTTCTACCGTGAACTCTGATCTTTTCTATGTGAAGCAATAATGTTTAGCGTATTGAGTGTGGTTATCAGTCCAGGGAGTCCAGTGTTGGTGCGGCGGCCGACGTATCCGTACACCAGGACCCTGACTTCTGATTTCCGACTTAATGCACGAAAATATTGATTGCGTGTGTGTTTCAAAGTTTTCTTTGTGATTACTTATATCAGCTCACCAGGTATACTGTTCTGACCGTGGCGCACCTGTTTCCTTTTCAGGATGGCCCCACGACGGCAGCCAGCTAGGGTTCCGAGAGTCGAGCGTGACGACAGCCCACCGAGCGACAAGGCCTCGGTACAGGGCCCTTTGCCAGTAGTGGCACCGGCGGTAGCTCTACCCGCCGATCCCCCGATGCTTCCAGCAGCAGCCGCTGACGATGCACGTCGCCTCAGCGCACTGCATGAGTTTCAGCGCCAGCGACCGCCCAGGTTTCGCGGGGAGACGGATCCCCAGGCAGCAGAGGACTGGCTGGAGGCAGTAGTTCGAGTGTTTAGGCTAGTGAGGACACCAGCAGACCTCATGGTGATCCTCGCTGCGAGCCTACTACACGCAGCAGCAGGACGATGGTGGAGCTTGATGATCCAGGTGCACGATGAGGCATCTCTACTTTGGACGGACTTTGAGAGCCTCTTCCGCTCGGAGTTCGTCCCAGCCACCCTTCGTGCGGTGCGTATCCAGGAGCTTCTACAGCTGCGGCAGGGCAGCATGACGGTCGCTCAGTACTCGGCGAGATTTACCGATCTCTCGCGCTACTCGACCGACATGGTACGGGACCCATTCTTCCGGGCCCGGACCTTCGAACAGGGTTTGAGACACGAGATCAGGGCATCGCTAATCTCCCTCAGCATACCGACTCAGACAGGAGTACTGGAGCGGGCCCTTCTGATCGAGAGCTTCCTTGCTGAGTCTACACCAGCACAGCGACCCACCGCAGGGCGGCACGTGGCAGAGTCATCTGCAGCAGGCAGTCGACGGATGACTCAGGGGTCCAGACAGACCAGACCTTCGGGCAGACGATCTCAGGGCACTGGCTCAGCAATGCGGGGCACACAGCATGGAGCCAGTCTTACGAGAGGCAGACAGTGCTACTCGTGCGGCGGGCAGGGCCACATGGCTCGTGACTGCCCGACCCGTCGTGCCGAGGAGCAGCAGACAGTTGAGGGATCACCGAGGCAGAGGCAGAGGGTCGACCGTGGCGGTCCGCAGGGAGGAGGCGGACGAGGCAGAGGAGCTGGACGAGCAGCCGGTGGTGGCCGACGCTTTGAGGCTCTACCACCACCACCACCAGGAGGTCCACCCCGACCACAGGGAGCTGGCGGGCAGCGACAGGCACAGCTCCAGGCAGCAGAGGCCTACGACCACGGCGCACCCGAGATGATTCGAGGTACTATCTGTGTCTATTCCACCCTTGCTGCAGTTCTTATAGACACAGGAGCGAGTCATTCTTTCATAGCCGCTGCCCTTGTTCGGAGCTCGGAGATTCCGACAGAGCCGTTGGTTCGATCCTTACGACTAGAGACTCCTACGGGAGCAGACTCGACGATTACGCACTGGTACCGGCAGTGTGAGCTTACTCTAGGAGGCGAGAGCTTCGGCTGGGATCTTCTTGTAGCAGCGTCGAGGCCTTACGACGTCATCTTGGGCATGAATTGGCTATCTACGGTCCATGCACAGATTGACTGTTTTAGGCGCAAGGTGCGATGTGTACGCACCGACGGGAGCAGGTTCACCTTCACCGGCGAGAAGGGAGCCTTAACAGCACAGGATGGACTTCCGCGGAGGAGAGGACAGCCCATCACTCATCAGTTGGCTAGCCTTATCCTTGGAGCAGTTGACGTGCGGAGTCCTGGTTTTTCCTGCAGTGGTGGATCAGTTTGCGGACGTTTTTCCCGACGACGTTCCAGGGCTACCTCCTCGCAGAGAGGTAGACTTTTATATTGACTTGTACCCCGGGACAGCCCCGATATCCACTCCAGCATATCGGATGGCCCCCGCCGAGCTTCGAGAGCTACGGGTACAGTTGGAGGACTTGCAGGGCAAGGGATTCATCTGACCCAGTGTTTCACCCTGGGCTTCCCCGATATTGTTCGCCAAGAAGGCGGACGGGAGCTTGCGACTTTGTGTTGACTATCGTCGCCTGAACCAGGTGACAGTGAGGAACAAGTATCCGCTACCGAGGATTGATGACCTCTTTGATCAGCTCAAGGGAGCACGGTGGTTCTCGAAGATAGACCTCAGGTCAGGCTATCATCAGCTCAGAGTCAGAGACGAGGATGTGCAGAAGACAGCCTTCAGATGTCGGTATGGCCACTATGAGTTCTTGGTTATGCCTTTCAGTGTAACCAATGCTCCAGCAGTATTCATGGCTCTCATGAACAGGATCTTTCAGCCATACCTCGATCGGTTTGTCGTGGTCTTCATCGACGACATTCTGATTTACTCTACGACAGAGGAGGAGCATGCCTATTACTTGCGAGTTGTTCTTGACACACTCCGAGAGCACCAGCTTTATGGTAAGCTCTCGAAGTGCCAGTTCTGGATACGTGAGGTCCACTTTTTGGGACACGTTATCTCTGAGGCGGGAGTTGCAGTGGATCCCGCGAAGATTGAGGCTGTGTTAGCATGGGAGCCACCCAGGAGCATGACTGAGGTTCGGAGTTTCTTGGGACTAGCTGTATACTATCGGAGATTCGTTCCAGACTTCTCTAGAGTTGCAGCATCACTCACAGCTTTGACGAAGAAGGGGAAACCCTTCGTGTGGTCAGACAGATGTCAGCAGAGCTTCCAGGAGCTGAGACAGAGATTGACTAGCGCACCTATCTTGAGGTTGCCTGAGGAGGTAGTAGGGTACGTAGTCTACTGCGATGCATCAGGGACCGGACTCGGATGTGTTCTGATGCAGGAGCGGGCAGTGATCGCCTATGGATCACGACAGTTGAGGCCGCATGAGCAAAACTACGCTACCCATGACCTGGAGTTAGCAGCAGTGGTCTTCGCTCTGAAGACATAGCGACACTATCTGATGGGCGAGCGCTTTACAGTCTTTTCCGATCATCAGAGTCTCAGGTATATCTTCTCGCAGAAGGACCTGAACCTGAGACAGCGACGATGGCTCGAGTTCCTCCAGGACTATGACTTTGAGATAGTCTATACTCCTGGGAAGGGGAACGTAGTAGCTGATGCCCTCAGCAGGAGGACGGGCATTCAGCTACTTGAGGAGGCGACGGAGCAGCTAGCCTCTTTGCAGATATCCTTCGTGGATAGAGATGGAGCAGCCTTTCTTCAGTCTCTCACAGTCACTCCTCCACTACTGCGGCGAGTCAGGGAGGCACAGCGCGGGGACTTTGACTGTGAGAAGCGGCGTGCACAGATATCCTCGGGACAGGCACCTGATGGTTTCTCCCTTGGACCAGAGCACGGCATCCTTTTCAGAGGACGTACCATGGTACCAGTCGCATTGCGAGAGGAAGTGCTGAGGGAGTTTCAAACTTCTCCTTTAGCGGTACATCCTGGAGTGGCGAAGATGTACCAGGACCTCAGACGACAGCATTGGTGGCCGGGTATGAAGAAGGCTGTAGCAGAGTTCGTTTCTCGATGCCTCACCTGTCAGCAGGTGAAGGCAGAGCATCAGGTACCAGCAGGCTTGGTACAGCCCTTGGAGGTTCCGGAGTGGAAGTGGGACGGCATATCTATGGACTTCGTGACTGGACTTCCACGCACTTCCAGAGGTCACGACTCCATCTGGGTGATTGTTGACCGACTCACCAAGTCGGCACACTTCTTACCCATCAGAGAGCAGGGCTCAGTGGAGAGCTTGGGACGTCTCTACGTTCAGGAGATTGTGCGGCTCCACGGCGTGCCATCATCTATCGTTTCCGATCGAGATGCCCGCTTTACTTCCCGGCTTTGGAAGGGGTTACAGGAGGCGTTCGGGACGCAGCTACGTCTGAGCACAGCCTTTCACCCTCAGACGGATGGTCAGACGGAGAGGACCATTCAGACTCTCGAGGACATGCTCCGCGCATGTGTCCTCGACTTTGGTCGTAGCTGGGAGGACCACCTACCCTTGGTGGAGTTCGCATACAACAACAGCTACCACTCCACCATCGGGATGGCACCGTACGAGGCGTTGTATGGCCGACCATGTAGATCTCCTTTGTGCTGGACAGACCCTGGGGAGTCAGCACTGGTGGGACCGGAGATGGTCCAGGCCACGACAGAGAAGGTCCAGGTCATCCAGGAGCGGATGAGGACAGCTCAGAGCCGGCAGAAGTCATACACTGACAGGAGGCGGAGGCCACTGGAGTTCGAGGATGGCGACCACGTCTTCTTTCGGGTCTCACCTCGACGTGGTATTCGGAGATTTGGCTGAGGCGGCAAGTTATCTCCGCGCTTCATCGGACCTTTCCAGATTCTCAGCAGGATTGGCGAGGTGGCTTATCGCCTGGCTCTACCACCTCAGTTGCACCGGGTGCACGACGTCTTCCACGTATCCCAGCTGAGGAGATACGTGCATGACCCGACGCACATCATTGACCATGGGGAGCTTGACGTTGACGATGGGGCGACTTTTACGGAGGTCCCGGTGGAGATAGAGGATCGACAGGAGCGGGTCCTGCGTGGGCGATCGATTCCTCTTGTGCGCATCAGATGGCAGCACGGGAATCTCCAGGAGAGCACATGGGAGTGGGAGGCTCAGATGCGTGCTCAGTACCCTCATTTGTTTCCCTAGTTTTTGATGTATCTTTACGGGGACGTAAAGCCCTGAGGTGGGAGTAATGTAAAGACCCGTAAAAATTCAAAGGAAATTTTTTCTTAATTTTCTTTAGAATTTTACAAGAGCGCGGTTTCAGACGGCACCTGATTCCGAGGCCCGGAGTGCCCGGAATTAATTTCCGAAGTTTGGCTCGGGTACGTTCAGTGAACGAACGAGCGGGAATTCCTAACTTTTGATCTGGTGCTCGGAATTGAAATCCGAGGGCACCGATGAACTCGCAGCGCCGAAATTCGCTTAAAGAGACCTTTTTGGGAGTTGCGTTTGTTGCGGGTTGAAAGTTAGTTTTGGGGATTAAAAGATAAGTAAAATAAAATTATGTTTGAATTTTATTTTATTCGTGGTGGTTATACTCTCTCATGGGAAGTTGTTGGTGGGGCCCACAACCACCCAACTTCCCATGTGTGGTTATGAGGGAGGTGGGGCCCACACGAGCCCCCATCTTTTCAAATTCCCTAACCCCTCTAAACCCCCTCTTATTTATGTGACTCTCCCCTACATTAATTATTGCCAACTTATCTCTCATTTAATTTTTTTCAACTCTAGATTTAATTAATGTAATGAATTCAACTTTTGAATTTTGAAAGGTTGGCAAAGTTAAAATAAAATAAGGTGTAGCTTATTTTATTTTGGGGAGTTGCTGTGTTGTGTGGAGATTTGAGAGAGGAAGAGTTCTACACTTTGAAGAACTTCATCTTCCTCCTTGAAGAACGCGAAGAACACCGACACGCCGTTCTATCTTCTCTCCACGTCAAAGAAAGGGAGACACCGCTTCTTCCTCGGACAACCTTCGTCGGCGTACAAGTTTCGCCAACGACGTGTCTCTTCGAACGCATCCCTTCGTCATCGGATTTGACGAACGGCTACCGCGACGCCCGACCTCCGCGACGTCATCTTCCGCGGAACGTTCACAATCTTCGAACCTTATACCCGAGGTAGGGGTTGTTGATTTCTTTTTGGTTTCCTTATTTTATTCTTGATCGTGAATAGCAAGTCTAACGTGTGGCTTGAATTATTTAAAGTTGCGTTATTATTTTAACGTGAGGGGGCCGGACCGCACGAACACGGCCGAACCCCCTCCATCGTTCTTGTTTATTCTTGCGGGTGGAAGCAAGTGGCGTGGTGCCGTCGCACCACGCGGATGATCGTGCAAATGTTTTACGCGGCGCCGTCACGCTACGCCGAGGAAGAATCTTCAAGAACGCGACGCCGTCGCGCCGCGTTGAATGGAATCAAGGCACGGCGAAAGGGGCACGGTGCCGTCGCACCGTGCTGGACGATGAACACCGCGGCCGGTTCCGGGCCGCGGCGGAAGAGAAGACCGGCGGCCGGGACGCCGGCGTCGGAAGCCGAAGGAGGGGACCGGAAATTCCGGTCCCGTTTGAGAAAAACCGGCCGGCCAGCTGGCCGGCCGGATGTCTTTAAAACTGGGGGAATTAATCCCCCGGCCTTCACTTAAAACCCCCCTCTTTATGAGGGGGGAGCGGTTCCTTGAGGGGGGGGGGGGGCAGAAGGCCCCCCCGGTTTTCCATGAAGCGGGCCCCCTGGAGGGGGGGCCGTTGTTTGTCAAAACGGCGCGGCATAGCCGCGCCGCCAAGTGAAGAAGCGGGGGCTTAGCCCCCCGCGTGCCACCCTCGTGCGGCGCCAGGCGCCAGCCGCCGCGGCCCGCCGCCGCGCCGCCGCCGGCCACCGCCGCCGCCCCAGGGGGGGTCGGGCCGGGTCGGCCCAGACCCGGACCCCCCCGTTTCGAACCAGAATCGGTTTTTGGGCCATATATTGAGCCTCGGACCTCCGAATGACGAACCGTCTGCAGCAACGCGATCCTTGGATCGAGACGGTCGTTTCAGTATATCGCACTCAAGGTTTCGGTTTACTTTTAGTTCGGCCGGGTTGGTTCGTTCACGAAACCAACCGGGCTTTCGGAGCGGAAACGCTCATATCTTGAGCTACGAACATCCGATCGACGCGCCGTCAGTCGCGTTGTGTTCCTCTTAGTGAGACGGATCTTTTGGCATACTCCGCCCGAGGTTTGGATGCAGGTGGAGTACGGTCGGGTTGGTTTTTCCTTAAAAACCAACCGGGCCCCGGAAACGAAAATGCCAATAACTCTCAGACCGGGCGTCCGATCGACGCGCCGTCTGTTGCGTTGAGTTCCTGTTGACGATACGGAACTTTTGGATACATCAACTCTGGTCTTCGTGATAGTTGATGTATCAGCCTCTCGGCTCGTGGAGCGGACCCTCCGAACGAGCTTGCTATGTGCGGGAACCCTAGTGCTGGCTGCGACTGTTACTGTGACTACTACTGCTACGACTGCTACTGTGACTGCGACGACGACAGTACAGAGATCCTGTGTGGATTCGACGACGACGACTTCAGCACTCAGCGATCCTACGTGGATCAGTGCTACAGGTCCTGTGTGGGCCCGATCCTGTGTGGGTCCTTGCGCTCAGCGGTTCTGTGTGAGCCAGCGCCTACAGGTTCTGTGTGAGCCCGATCCTGTGTGGGTCTTCTGCGGGGGTTAGTTACCTATCGATCCTTCGTGGGTCCGACGACTTAGATGGATCAGTGATCATCTTTATCGTCCTCTGAAGAAGTATACCTGTGTGAGCTGAATCCTATTGCTTTCCTGTGTGGATTGTGTTGAGCAATCCTGTGTGGATTACGTTTTGCTTTCCTGTGTGGAATACGTTTACTATCCTGTGTGGACTGAGTTGTACTTGGCTCGGAGGTTGGAGCGTATTTGAATTGATGACTTAGGTATATGTATGGGCATATACCTAAGCAGTGTCGGTTGTTACTTCGTGATTGTACTTTTCTTCGTGGTTTATCCTTTGTGGATTTGAGAGACCTTCAGGGGTCTCGGGGTCCCTACTGAGTAGCTTATACTCACCCCTGCACGGGCTTTGCCCGCACTACGTTGTGTTGGTTGCAGACGACGGACAGCGTTGACCTTAGCTGAGGCTTGCAGAACGGGACGGTACCCGGAGGTGGAACACTGGGCGGGACGTGCACGGAGCGGACGGCGGGACCCGTGGAGCATAGGAGCTATCTGTACCCACCCTTCAGGTGGGATTTCCAGTGGACAACTCGGTGTAGCGGCTTTTACTTTTCAGTTGCTATTTTCCCTTTCGAGTTGTACTTTACTTTCAGTTTGGGTTTGTATTCTGGCCCATTTACTTTTCCGCACTTTCAGTTGTACTCTGCTTTTGATTAGTGTTTTCTTTCCGCTTGCTTACTCTGTGGTGTTTGTTTACTTTACAAAGGCAATGCCTTCCCTTTTTACCGGGAATTACGCCTTGGTGCTAGTCGCCAGCCCCTGGCCTATGGAAGGCGCGCTTGGGGTAGTCACGGCACGGACCCTGAGGGCGGGTCGTGACAAAATCAAGGGATAACTTGATTGGAATGTCAAGTATAGAAACAAATTGTGTAGATATGAAATAATGGGATGCAAAAATATCAAAAAAGATAGTAGATAGAGTGGAAGGTATCAAAGTTGTACCTAGAATATTGGATGGTCCCTCTACCCCATCTATCAAAATCTGATCCACTATATAAAGCCATCATGTGCCATCTCTACAGCCCTATCCCAATTCCTATATCAACAAAGAAATTTGCATCCTCTGATGAGGTCCCTTACCATACCTCAATCTCCTTGTCCATTTATGTCTCCCTCTGCTAGATAAAACTCTAGAACAAAACTATTGGAGGTGTCCTATCCTACCGTATTTTCGGCACTAGCTTTAGGGCATTATGAACACTCAACTCTAGTGTTTGAACGTTCTATAGTAAAATCACTATGGGTCACCTCTAAAAGGAACCGAAGATACTGAAATCTATTGAACTTATATGCCACTTCTCTACTACATGTTCTTGTACTTCCTCTTCCTTCCATTAGGAGAGGTACTCGCAATAGCATCGGGATTTCCACCTATCTTAGTAGTGAAAGGAAGAAAAATACCAATTTCTTGTCCATCCTCTAGAATCCACTTGGTGGTCAGGGAATTCCTCAAAACCTCCAAGTATTAATCTACCTTAAAGATATGGACCTACTATCTAAGGTTGGTTAGATTTTTGATTTCGAACTTCAGGGACTTCTATGCCTCATTAGTATACATAAGTGGTGTGAAATATAGGAGCTCAGTAAATCATGTAGAGTACGCTGATAATATCATGGAGCCCTAATGAAGCTCCATGAACTCCTATGCTCAATCTATCTTTAGTTTGTTTGGGAAAAATTATCTAAATTATATGTACTTTAAGGTCTCCCATGTGAGACCCTCATGTCGTTCAGCCAGTCACATAACTCCCCACCAACACCTAGTGGGTCCCTATAGCATAAAGGCTATCAACTTCACCTTCTTGTCTGATGGTGTTTCTATGAGGTTGAAGATACCCTCTATGATATCCACCCAATCCTCAGAATCCTATGGTCCACCGGTTCCCTTGAAGGATATCGGATGTGGGAGATGGAAATTCTTGGCATATTCAACCATAAATATCAATGGCGGATGTTAAGGAACCACTTCCTGCACCACTAGATCTGGTGCGAGGACATGGTCGGGAGCATCCGATTCAGCTAGCGGTCCCACCAAATGTCTTCATGGTTGCATATTCTATAATAGAATAAATACTAGGAACATGTCAAGTCTTAAATAGTCTATGGGATCACACAAAATTTTCCAAGGATTCTTCCCATAACCCATGGTATACTCCTCCTAACATTAACCCCAGTCTTTGTCCCTGAACGTTAGTCATGGTAGTCATATATATACTAACACAACATCATTATCGGTTCAACTAATAAATTCTAGTAAATATATATCATAATAGTAGGGAAATACAAATATATCACACAATTAAATAAACTATCCCAAATAGATAGCAAAAATCAAGGAATTTAATAAAGAACTACTATGCATAAAAATAACAAATATATACATGGAATGTGAACCTAAATGCCTAGTCATGATGCATGAATGCACCTAAAATCCCATAATTCACATATCAACATCATGTGCATCACCCAAGGGGATTTTAAACAATAGTAACACAAAAGCATAATTTCTCATTTATGGAAACTAGGAATTCTATTATACAGTGTTGGTCAGACACTGCCATATTTCCCCTACCCGAGTCCCAACTATCCTAAATATTATCTACCCTATCCCAAACAAAGATAAGATAATAAAAAAGTTAGTGAATCATAAACCTCTAATACTATTTTGTAACATCCCGACTCAAACCACTCGGTCTGAGTAGGGTGTTACGTGACCTCATGCATGCCTCCCCATATGGAAGTGACTTTCGACTAATAGTGAGGTTATAAGTACATCAATGGGGAGAATATACCCTCATTATCATGTTATAGGATCAATAATAAATAATGAAAATATAATAAATAATCAGATTAATCATATGGAAAAGTAAATGGCATACATGTCATGAAAATAAAAGTGGATCCCAATGTGGAAATCCTATCCAGAATAACTAGAATAGATGAATAAATAAAAAAAACTATAGGTCCATTAGAAAATAATCCTCATCCACCACCAGCCTCGTGCTCTACTGTTATTCTATCCACCACTAGACCCTTTCCCCTCCCAGGGTCTCTCATAAAATCTACAAGTGCACAGAAATTCCTGGGTAGGGTTTGAGTACAAGACTCAGTAGGACACCGCCAATGCAACCTTACCTAGTGTTCTCATGTATAACAAGTGTATACCAATAATTATAAATATGTAATAGGCATAAACACACAATACATAACTGAGTGGTCGTGCGCTGATCAAGATGCCACAACCCCCGACTGCACCTACTTTAGATCTATATCGAAAGATGATGGAAGGAGTTGGATGAATCAAACTAGTATCGATATAGTGTCCTCATGATGTCATGAAAATGATACCAAAAAACATCTATCCCTCAAGAGTACCATGTTTCCCAGATCCTTTGGATGACAATATATAGTACTCACATCAACCATGATCTCACATGGTGAATGGAACTTGGAAAATTAAGGCTACCTCAAGCACACCCTCAACATGACACCATGGATACCTCGTACATCTTCCATATACCCAAGTCCTTCATCGTTATCATAATAATTAATTGTACACCCTCAGTAAGGGATAAATATGTCATGATATTCCACCTCTCTTAAATACCATTAACAACCACTAAGGTATGGTAACATACATACAGGACGAGCACAAAAGTAGGTATAACATAATATATCATCATAGGTATATAGCAGCAAATATAACATCATGAAATAACAATCAAACTTGGTAAAGGCTACACTGATATCACTCATGGAATCACAATGGGTCTCATGGAATACATACACACTCATGTGATAAAAATCAAGCGTGGTATCAAATAATCCAACACATAAATCAAATATGGAAACATATGTGAATGAGTGACCAAGTGGTATGAAACTTACTACATCAAAATTCATCAATGTCAAAGGTAAGTATAAAACACTCTATGTGGTTTGATAGTTGGAGTGGAAAACTCAATAGTTAATAACACCTCTTCATGGCCTTGTTATCGTAAACTTCGACAAGTTAAAGCTCAAGGTATGTCAAGGGTTCCTAGAACCAAAAATAGTTATTTTATTTCAAAAAGAAATAAAATATTTCATGTGATGATGCTTTATCTCTCCTCAAAAAAATTCAAATTATCATTTAAAATATCACACACGATGATATTTTATCTCTCCTGGATAATTTTCAAATTATCATTTTATTTCAACACATGTGTTCACAATTAACCTTTTATAATTATCTTTTAATAATTCCAGATAATTATATTTGATAAAACTCACAATTACTACCTCCTAAAAATTGTATAAATTATCCCATGCTAATTTGGTGTAATTATCCTGTTTATATAATCGTATTTGGATAATCCAATAAAATTATCATTTTATTATTATTATAATTATTTTTGATAATTTTTTCAATTAACTTTGGATAATTTACACAATTATATTTTTGTAATAAATTATCCTTTGGTAAATTCTATAAATTACCCATTGATAATTATCTTATAATAATTTATTATAAATTATCATTTGATAGTTTTATATTATTATGTTTCGATAATCTCAATAAATATTTATATTTTGATATTTATTTATAATTATCATCTAATAATTTATAATAAATTATCTATGACAATTTGGGGAATTATGCCCTGATAATTTTTGGTCTTGTCATTTGATTATTATTATTTTTATAGATAATCATTTGATAATTTATAGAATTATCTTTTGATAAATTTTTTATTCCAAAAATTATCCTTTGATAATATTGTGAAATTATCATTTTTTAATTCTTTTATAATTATCTTAGATAATTGTTAATATAATTTCCTTTGATAAATTTGGTTTTATCATCATTTTTTATTTAAAATTGATCATTATTTTTTCAGCATTATAAAATAACAGGAAAAAGGAATAAAATAAATAAATAATAATAAATCGAAAACAAACTCTGTAAACATCCTCACCCACAGTTCCTACATGGAAGAGGATGAAGATCACCTAGAACCACAAGAGGGGACTATCCTATACTTAATCAATCATAGCCAAAGAGGTTTTTGGGTTTCTTGGTCACAACGGGATCAACCAAAAACCAAGACAAAAGGGTTCAATTATAATAAGTCCCCAAACCTTGTACTTGTCACCATTACAAGAATGAAGAAATCAATAGCTCAATTTAACCCTCTATTGAACTTAAAATTTAGGATTGACTGTTTAAATTCACCTCATTAATGTTTTTCCAAATTAATCGGGTCAAAATCTTGTTCAAAACTAAGTTTTTGGATTAACCAGAGATAACAATGGAGGTGGTGTGGTTTTTGTGGAGGATATGAACAATGAAAATAATATTTTAAAAATTAAATTAATAATAAAAATATTAAACAACTTAATCTAACAAGTGATTTGACCAAACTTCTGACACGTATAAAATTTATGTCGCGTCTAGGGAAAACCTTACATCCTAGACCTAACAGTGGTCTTATATTTCTCATATGATGTATCATTTGGGAGATATTCAATTATTTTTATAAAATAATATAGTAAAAATATTAAATAAGTTATCCTCGCATGTGATCTTACCAAACGTCTAATGCGCACAAATGTAATGTTGCGCTTAGGGTAAACCCCTCATCCCGAACCTAATAGTGTTCTAGTATCTATAATGTGATTCATAATTTGGGAGATATTCAATTATTTTAATAAAAATGGCACACATGTAATATAATATGTTTAATATTTATATTTCATCTGCACCAAAGATTTATGGGTCTCAAAATCTTGTGTTATATTAGTGCATGACTTTGAAAATATTCCACAGAATATTCCAAGGTGTTAACTTGGATTTTACCCTTACACAAAGCCATTTAAATCATCTATTAAATGATTTTTATTGAAAATTTATATTTTCACACAAAAATAATCATAAATTATTATCAATAAGGGTTTTTATTGTCTTTAAAAATTCAGGATATTACACCGACCACTTCTATTTCTCCTCTGAACCTTTAAGTTATATCAAAGTAGCCACGTAATAATTTAAAATTATTTTTTTCATTTATAGATATGCATGTTTATTATTTTTATATCATTTATCTTGATTCATTATTTTAATCCAAAAGATGATATTATGAATTCATTTACCTTTATATGGCCTAAAATAGATAAAGAATGATTTTAGGTTCTATTAGAAGGTGTTAAGGGTTCTGCTCAGATGAAATAGTTATATAGAATGTAGCTAAAATGTATATGTCATGTAATGAGGTTCGCTAAATCTAGATGAGGTGTGGGATGCATGGATTTCAAAACAGGAATTAGAACACTTTTTAATTAATAAACCACATGTTGATCAGATGAACTAGCACATGGATTTAGGTACTCTACACCATTTAACCCTCTTACATGTCATTTAGTCCTATATATTCACCCAAATGATTTTCATGAAAACTATGTGGTCAATATACGCATCACATGATGCATAAAGACATAGAGTTATTCAACCCAAAGTTAATGCATCCACACATCGTGTACCTCATATACATGTTGTGTAACTAATTATAATATGAAATGTGTACACACCAATCCCCCAAAGTATGTATCATTGAGACACAGAATGAAATATAAATAGTGTGTAGCTTGTTAGTACATGTTTTATAGTCACTGAGTAACCAAAAAAATTAATTAATTATAGAATTAAAACCAAATTTCAAAATTTGAAGTTAGTGTGATACTATGTAACATGTTTTTATGAGTGTATAAATTTTCAATTAACTTTTCATATTTATTTCATTATAATGGTCGATGTATTTACTACTGGAATTTAAATTTGTACATGATGTGTGGGTTAACACATGTACAAATGTCATAAATTCCACATTTATTACATGGTATTTTGATATATGGGATACCACATTGCTTAAACACATAAATTTATATGTATTCCAACAAGCCATGTGGGTATTTAATACATAACTAAAGAATATGAAGTTGGTTACATGATGTGTTGACTCCTAGTACACCATGTGTACTTATATAATTTTAAAATATATATATTTAACTTGTTAGATGATAGTATTTTTATGACTCTTTAAAAATAAATTAAGATAAAATGAATTAATTAATTGATGGAATAATTAATTGGATTAATTCAAGGATATTTTTTCTTAATAAAAGAACGAATTGAAGTGATTGCTAGCTAGTGTGAAAATATGCATTTGTTGCATGCATGGATGATCATGATATTAAACCTACCAATTTATGTTCTTGGTTTATTTTAAATTAATTATTATTGTGTGGGATTTATTATAATTGTTTTATTAAATTGAAATGGTGGTTTATGAGTCATCCCCTTCTTCATTATGTAAGGGCCTATTTGTCTGTGATTTATTTTATGTAAATCCCTATAACCAATCCTTTGGTTCCTCTCACATGTGTGTGAGTAAAATATTATGTAATGGATAGAGATCTCAAGTGAGTGGAGGTGGTTTGAGTTCAGAGCCTAGGTGAAACCAACCCAGAAGTTACATTGGAGTATAGTTGGAATACTATAACTTAAACCATGTTACAGTTTAATGAGTTATTTCCCTATGTCAAGGGGTTAGTTTTTCATCTACTGGATAAACTAACCATTACATAAGCTCATGATCATACCACTTTATTATTTTATTTATGTAAGTTTCATGGTTAATTATTAATTGATGTTTTAACATTTTCAATTAATAAATGAATTAAACAAGCACGAAAGATGTAATTAAAAATAAATTTGATTGTGAAAAAAAATTATCTAAGGATTGGTTAATCATTTAAGTAAAATCCAATTAATATTAAAAATCGTGTAATATGATAAAATGGATCATTTATGAATATAAAATTAAAATTAAAATCCCTCAAATAAAAATATTAAGTCATTAAATCCTTCCATTACTTGATTCGGAATGGAACCACTAGATTGGATTGTTTACTTGTTCCTCATCAGAACACTTCCATATAATAGGGAGTTATAATGAAACATTTGGGTTGACTTAAATGAATTTGTATTAGGTTTAATGGAATTCATCTATCCAATAAAAAACCGGATGCAAGTATTGGGGAATACAAGTCTAGGATTTCAAGACTGGGGGATCCACTCAATGGATTAAGGGTCTACGTGTTATTGTAGTTAACAAAACTTGACTATGTAAATACCTTTAAATAGCTTGATAGGCCTTAATTTGGGTTATGATAAGGGGTATATGGATCTTTTCCACTAGAATATTGAAGTGATATTATATTCCAAAACCAATGGTGATGGCTATTGGGTTTCAATAAAATAGTGGGGGCTAATAAATATCTCAAATATTTGGGTGATAAAGATAAAAAATAAAATTTTATTTTAATTAATATAGAGTATAGAAATAAAAAACATCATAAAACTGTGATATTTTAGGACATGTACTATGTCCTTACTAGACCATAATTAAAAGGGTAGTATACTTGTGTTGTAAATTGAACAACTACCTAAAATTTTTTACTATTTTCTAGAATTCCATATACCTATTCTTCCACCTCACAGAGCATGAAAAAGTGAGAAGGATTCCTATAGAAGATGCATTGGGATGTTCCAACTGTCTATTGCATTGGGATATTAGTTATTGTTTTAGAACTGATAATGAAACATAAGGACATGGATGCCTATACAATAACATTTTGTCTCATATCTCTTGAAAGGATAAATATATGTTTTAGATAAATGATATTTTCACTAAATTATGCTAGTGTAAGCTAGAATAGGGAACTTGATTATTGATATTGTTTTCAATATACTAAAATTCATTGATTAGTTAGAAAATTTTGGGATTCCATGTAGATAAGAAATAATCCATTAATCTCATATTATCATCCTTACCTTCTAGGTTTTTATTATTCATCTATGTTATAAGATGAACAGTATGGATAAATAGCTCATGAATCTTTTTACTAAACTTCATCAGGTAAATAAGAGTTGTGGGGAACTTTTTTCCACAATGATTATACTGAACGAGATGAAAAGGGAAATGTTGAAAAGTCTATTATCAACTCTAGTTCAATATTTTTTTTACCATGTCTTTAAAAAAGGTAAAAGATTCATAGGTAGTGTGGTGAATAGAATAATATTTTCTTCCCTAATGGATAGAAAGGTCATTTGAAAAGAAAATAAAATGAATTAAAGAAGAATTACTTAGTTATGACTACTTTAGGAATATATTCATAATGGTACATAATGTTTCTATTTAATTTCTTGGGTATTTAGTAAATTTTTATTTTAATACAATAACCAAAGAATTAAGGTATATTCTCTCAGTCGCTGACAAAGGGTGATTTCTATATTGGTAGTTACAAGCATAAGAAACATTACAAGAAGTAAGGTATGTTCTCTTGGTGTATAAGAAAGGTTAATTCCTATGTCTACAATGAGAAAAAAAATGAATTTAAAAGTATGTTATCTTATTCTAGTGATTGAGAAAGGTTAATTCCTATTTCAACAATGAGAAACACACAACTTCTAATTTCCTAGTGGATTAATTCTAGTCAAACTATCATTTGTGTTATGTTTTACCAAACATTTATCTCAGTGTTCTTTTGGACACAATGAGACATTATTTATTTTGAAATGAATATTTTTATGGTACACTAGGCTTTATAGTTCAATAAAACTTAAATTATCATTACCAATAAATGATAAATATAATTATAATACTCATACCCAGTTGTGGTAAGATAATTCTTAGTCAACTAAAACTATAAGTTGTGATGTATATACCCTGTATGGTGTTTAGAATATTTGGATATAAAACTCTTAAGTATATGAAATACTTATTTTTTAGAGCAAGAAACCTTTATATATAAAGGTAATATACAATTATTCTGGAGTTAGTACAATCTTGGTAGCATTAACTATTCCAAGTTTAAGTTAGAAATAAATTCAGGTACTTTTTAAGATTCCATTTAGAGATTTTAGGAATGATTGGTAAAGAAATGAATGCACTTAGTAAAGTATAAAGAATCCTCTATGATGGTATTTTAAAGTATATATTAACCATGTATTCATAGATAATTTAATATAAAGTGAGGGTTTTTTTAAACTCAAATAGCCTTATTAAAATTTTAGAGATAAGGTAAATTGATGAGGAGTCTTATATACATGTTATAGTATTTCATGAATCCTTTAAAGGTATGTTTTACAAATATCATCATAAAAACTAACCATATGCCAACTATATTGACTAATGGATATTATATCAGTTATGATGTGAATAAATTCCTTTATTTCATAATTTCAGGTGTTTTGATGTGATATATTTGCAAATATGGTGAAATATTTAAATTTACCTCATGAAAAACACAAGTTTCATCATAGTTAATGATCCTATTGATACATAGAATATTGAAATCCCCTAGATAAAAAATTTATTGATCATAAAAAATTTATTTCTATAATTGAAGTACAAATCTTATGAGAAAGTGGGAGAAAGCATGACCTTAATTGAATCTTGGATCCATATAGAAAATATGGCAAAAGAACATTAAACTTCACAAATGTTAGTGGGATGAATTTTTCTAGAGACACATATTGTGTAGGATGGTTAAAACTGTAGTGGTAGTTTTATATTCACTGTGGTGGGATAAGTATTATTCAATAAGAATAATAAATCCTATAGACAGTAATAATTTTCAGCTATCTATGGTTGAAAAGTTCGTATGAATTAAAAGATGGATTCTATGTACCAAAATTCATTCTATATTTTAGTGGTTTATGTAAATTTTTTGGTGAGTATTTAATAGAAACTATACATGTATAGTACATAAAATATACCAATAAGGATCGACTATTTATAGCAAACCATCATGCATAATTCCATTTGAATTCCACTTAACATAGATACTATGATAAATGTATTAAGGAATCAAATGTAAAGGTTGCATCCCATGGAGGTAACTTTATGGAACATGTGTATATGACATGACCATAAAGTTTGGTGACATCCCAAAAATTCAATATGGATTTCAAGTTTCAAGAAACCATTTATGGATCAAAACAAGTATATTGATTATAGTATATTCATTTGAAATAAAATTATTTCAGGTGTTTACAAGAGGTTAGTGGTAATGCTGTATTTTTCTAAGAAATGTGTGTTTGAAAACATATATAAAACAAGATCTAAGTATTTTTTTAAGACTATAGTTAATTTATTTAAAATTAAATAAATAGAAACCCAAGTTCTAGGTAATATGATTTACTAGTTTAGATTGAGGGTTTTCTTAATCTAAGTCATAGAACATTGTGACATGGTATTGAAAAATCCAATATAGAATAATTTACTTGAATTGTTTTTAGTGTCACATGGTATTCTTGTGATGAATAGACTATATATTCCTAATATTACTTTGGAAATATATTTATCATTGCATGATATACACTGAGGTTTGATTTGGTTTATGAATAAGTAATAAAATGAAAATATCAAACAATACCAGGAGAACTATAATGGTTGACATTCAAAACTATTTAACAGTTCTTAAGAAAGAAAAAATCGATGAATTCCTAGTAATTAGTGAAATTGGTATGCTATTTTTAAGGGATATAAAACTAATTTTCTTTAGATCAGTCTGATCTAGTATCATAATAAGGATAAGATAATATGCAAGGGTAAATATTATTATAGATAGTAGTGGTCATATTTAGATTTGAATGTGTATGTTATAGCTTCTGATGTATATTAAGAATTAAGGTTAGAAACAATTTGTTTTATATTTTTAGATTTTCACCGATATAGTAAAATTTATTTATATAAAGATGATTTTTAATAATGGTGTTATCTAAGATATCAAGGATGATGGAGGAAATATACTTGATGATATCATATCTTAAGGGATTTCTTCATAGTAATGAAGTCACACTAAGAAAAAAACCATGAGTATCATGGTAGGATCAATAGGTATAGATATATCTTAATAGAATCATGTTTATCTAGTGAGTCTAACCAGTTTCATAGTTAGTAGTTGAATCTGGTTAAACTGGGAATCTATTAGAGTTGGTGACCTAGAACCAACTACTTTGAATAATATATTATTATAATATTCATATATTTTAATATTATTTCATATCTTATCACATGATGATCTTTATTTTGTGTGAGATCTATGTGATAATGTTCTAAAGGTTCTTTTCTCACCAAAAGATCATAGCAGTTCTCTGTTATGATGAGAAACTTTAAGTTCTATGATATTATTCTTAAATAAATGCTTTATGGTTGGGTGAAATAGTCTAAGGGTACATGAATAATATAGGATATCAGGGTTAGGAGTCTCATAAGGCATTGATACTTCTTCTCATGAATTTTTTCCTTAATAATCTCTAAGAGGAGGTGGTTAGGAGAACATGACCTCCCGGTAGGAAATCCACATTTATATGTGTCATTGGATGTTACTATCTGTAGAAATGTGTAATGTTACTTAGAATTTAAATTTTTTATTAATTCATATCATGATTTTTGTTCTTTTATGTATTGTCATAAACCATGATGACATATGTTTTTAGTGAATTTGTGTGCGTTGTGTATTTCATGACTGATATGGAATTAATGAATAATATGAGAAATGATTTTCCCTTCTATTTTTAATAGAATTATATATCTTAGGCCCTTTTATGAGAATGAAACGGCCTTATTAAGTGCATTCTCATGGTGTTCTATTAGAAAATTTATTTCCAAAAATTTAAAGAAATACATATCAAGCACATTGGTTGATGACACCAATATGAAACCTAAAGGATTAGAGATATCATGTTAAATGGATTATATTACACAATATTAATTTTTATGATGTTATTATTCATAGTACAATTAACTTCTTTATCTAGGGGTGAATTGGCATGTTCCTAGATGCTAACCTTAGACTTTAGGTGGTTCCACCTAATTCCAATAAGAATGGGGACCAAAGGTTCACTCACTCAGTGTATTTAGAGCCTCAATTAAATTCTATAAGAAATTAACATGTTGAGCGAATATTATTCATGTATGTTGTTTAATAATTATTCATTTTATATTGATCGTAAATATTCATTCACCATTTATTTAAGATGATATATGTGAGTTGAATATTTAATAAATATGGATTCATTAATCTAGTAAATATAAAATTTATTTATTAGTCAGTGAGTAATGCAGTGATATTTATTAATTTAATTAAAGATCATTATTAGAGATTTGATAAATACCAAAGAAGAATGAAAATTAAATTTAATGGTCCAAGGAGAAATGATATATAATAAATATTACTTGAATAAATATTTATTTATCTGTGATTTTGGTTAATGACAAGTAATTAATAATAAATTTATTATTATATATATATGGGGAATGTTGGAGATTAATAGAATTGTAAGGGTCTATATATAATTATTATTCTCTGACCCTATCTCTATTTAAACCTACTTATTCCATTCTAAACCATAATCTTATTGTGTACAATGAAAGTATAGAGAGAATTATCCTAATCCATAGAGAGATCTTACTCTAGAATTCTATCAATAATGAAGAGAAATTAACCTCCTCCGCTCTCTTAGATATAGAGAGAATAGGAAGAATCATTCTGACCTTAAAGTGGTTCTTATAGTGGTCATAAATGAACTACACAAGAATCATAATATTCTATGCTAGCACACGAGGGTTTCTATGGTGATGTTCGGAGGTTCATGGTGTACGTATGGATTATCTCTAGAGAGATTCTACCCTTGAATCCTATAATTTCATCAATGGTATGCCAAAAAAGTGGTTAATTGAATCTTTAATAAATAATGAATTACAATGCCACGTAATTATTTATTTATATATACTAATTACAAATTATATGTGATTATCATATCGCATGGATTTTTGGGTTTATAGTCATCTAATTCAAAGTATAAATTTTAAGAAGTTGTTGAAATTTCATTGTTGGTCACTGAAGTACCCTTGGATATTAGTTTTTAATGGTTTGAATTTTTTTTCAACCTTGGTTAAGAATCAGTGAAGGTTTCGAAGATGTGTTGAAATTGTTTTGTAATATTTTTGAGCTAATTTGAATGTCTTTGAGATGACTAGGGGCAGTTTTGGTATGTTTTGAAGAAATTATTGAATTCTTCTTAAGGATATAAAATTTAGATAAGGACCAGCATTGCAAGTGTCTTTTGAAGTTTCATAAGAGTGTTTTATGGCTAAATTTATGTGTTCTTTGAACCATTTTAGGTTTAATTGACATTCTTCACTAGTGTCATATGGAAAAGAGTGAGTGTAAACCCATAGTTTATCTGCATGGTTAGTTGGTTGTATATACATTCAGCATTCACAGTAAGTGAGTTATCCATGTGGTCGATCCACTAACTTATGTTCAATCCATATGTTCGGTTATTTTTTCATGTGTTCAATATTCATAGTCACTTGAAATACATGATCAATTCATAAAGTCATTGGTTCTTCATATAGTTGATCTCAAGGTTGTTCATGCAGTCAATCCAAATGGTATGGTCTATCAACATGGTATATAGATTGTACATGTGGTCATATCATATGGTCAATCCAGATAGTGTGGTCTCCTCATATATTTGATCCTCATGGTCAATCCTCAGGTCCAATTCTATACTTGGATATTTCTTGAAGTTTTGTGGGTGAAATTATGATTTTCCAAAATTTACATATTTTGATGAAAATAATTTTAGTGATTCTTTTTTGATTTATTATATCTTAAATATCATGGTCTGAGTCAAATACATGATTCAAGACAAGTTTTTTGGGAGTTTTAATGAGATTAAATGGAAAGTTCCATGGCTTATTTTGATGGGATTTTGTATTTGATATTTGATATCATCTTTTTCAGTTAATTCTATGATTATTCAGGGAATATTGATGCAGTCAAGATTCATGGGGCTTCCATAATTCATTATATAAATATCTTTTTAATATTAATGAGAAAATGAAAAATAGAAAAAATAAATAAGGAAACTTAGTTCATGAATTTAGATATACAAAAAACTCTAATATAATTTAAAATTTTCCTTGTATTGAAGAAAAATGATATTAAGAAGAAAGAGAAGGAAAATTGAATCTTGTATTGATCATTTGGGTTCTTGCTACTAAAGAGGAATGGGTTGATTTATGCTTGTATGCTCTCACGCATGAATATATCATCTTGAATAATGTGAGAGGGAGATCATTCCACTAATATTTCACTCAAACACATCTTACATTAGAAGTATCTCATGGATAATATATAATCCTTGATGCGAAGGCATCCAGAAGAAATCAGAATATCTAATTTGTTAAACAGTGAGGAGGAAATTTTCAAGGCTAGTGGTTCTAGGGTAAACAACACCATTCATTTTTTGTTGTTGTGAAAGTTCAAGGATGTCACATTCCCTTAATTTATATAAGTAATTAGAAAACTCATAAATATTCAAGGATGAACATTTCCCTTCTCTTGTAATCACTATTTTATTAGTGATTATCAATTCCTTAAAACCCAACCAAACTTGGAATGGACTAGCCTCTCTCATTGAGGTTGAACCTTCTAAAATTAAAAGGTGTTTCTTTATATTTATTATTATTTCATATGGGTGAGGAAGATTTTTTAAGAGTAGATCATGACTCTAACAAGTCATATGATTTTAATTCCCAAAATATTATAATTTTTAAAAATCACCACCGATTCACCTCCTCCCTCGTGGTGTACTAACTAATCTGAGCACTTTAAGAATAGACCCAACTACTTTCAATGCACCCCAGAACCTTTACTCTTATCATCAAGAACACTATTTAATGAAGATATTTAAGATTCAACCAATGGATTCCTTCCTCCATGTTATATTCATAGGATAATTTGAATTGTCCAACACTTGGTTGGGATCCTCCTTTCTTACATGATATAAAAAGTACCTCTCAAAACATAGGAAAAAATAGAATAAATCTTTTATCTAGGAGAATTTTTTAAGGAAGAATGAAAGCTAATATAGATCCATTTATATACCTTTTTCCCTCTTTACATATTCCTCAAGGATTCTCTCTGGTTCTCCATGAATTTACTCGAATGTAATGAAATGTTTGAGTAATGTTATGGTTAAAAAAACTAGTAACCCATAGACCAAACATGTTTAACATTTAAACACTTATTTAATTCTCTCAAACATTTCACTATATGAAACATCAAAAATCAATGATGGTTGTATGTTAAAGATTCATGAATGTTAAAAATTAATGTTCTAATTCCATAATAAATCATAGAATTCAATATGAATCATATAGTATAATTTAATATACAACATTGCGTTGTGAAAGGTCATAAAAGGTTGGTAATCTAAAAGGTTCCTTTAATCAACTTCAGGACCTTTTGTACAAAGTGGAAGTAGTGAAAGCACCTATTGGGTAGTAGCCAACTAAAAAAATTCATAGTCGATGGATAATATAAGTTATATATAACAATGGTAATTCTTGGACAATAGATTAATTCAAATATTAATATATATATATATATAAATGATATAACCAAGAAGATAGGATCATCACATATAATTTATGATTAATTTATAAAAATAAAGAATTAAATTCCATTTAAATTATTTCATTATTAATGTATCAAATGATAGGTTCATGTCATACCATCATTGTGTTAGGGTATTAATGGGAAAAATATTTCTAGCGAAGATCCACATGTCCACTATAAACCTTTGAACATCACTGTAGAAATCATTGGGTGTAGCATGGATGATTCTAACGATTGCATCATTCATTTATGATCTCTAAAAGAAATGCTTCAATTTTGGAATCATTATTATTATTCTCCCTATACTTGAGAGGGTGGTGGAGGAGGTTCACTATCCATTCTTGAGAGTATTCTAGAAGAATATCTCTCAATGTCTTGAGAGGATTATCTCTATAATTAATTGTGCACAACCACCATAAGGGGTGAGAATGACATAATCAGGTTTATATAGAGAAAGGGTAAGAGAATAATAATTTCACAAAGGCCCTTATAATTCTCTTCATCCTTGTATAACCCCATGTCTAAATAATATTATCATTGTTATTATTTAGTTGAAATGTGTTAATCTCATAGATAAATAAATATAATTTCTTGAATAAATAAATTAATATTTATTCAAATGATATTTAATATATCATTTTCATCATATCATTAACTTGGTTCCTCATTCCTCCTAATTATTTACCAAACCATGAATAATTAATATTTAAATCAATAAATATCATTGCATTATTCTCTAATAAACAAATATATATTATATTCGCTAAAATAGTGAATAAATATTTATTAAATAGTCCAATCATATATATTCTCTCAAATAATAGGTGACTAGATATTTGTGATCAATCCAAACATTAATAATTATTAAACCAAGTATAGAAATAATATTACTCAACATGATAAAATTCAGATAGAATTTAACTGAGGTTTTGGATACACATAGTGTGTGACACTTTGGTTCCCTTTCTCAGTAGAATTATGCAAAACTTCCTAAAGTCCAAGGTTGGAATCTAGCAACATTTCAAGGTACCCATAGAGAAATAAGTTAATGTAACAACAAAATACAACCTCATATGAATATACACCATGTTATATAATCCATTTATCTAGATTTCTATAATCTAGAATATTTCATACTAGTGTCATTAACCTATAAGCTTGATTTCTCTTTCTTTGACTTTCTGGAAATAAACATGTTGATAGAACACCATGAACATGGATTTTTCAAAGAAATTCCATTCCCATAAAATGTTATGACATATCAACTTCTATTAAAGAATATAAGGGAAAAATCTTTTATTATTCATTAATGGAATATCAGTCGTGATAAACCCAACACACCCAACTTCACCATGGTCTTATGTCATTACAGTTTATGTCAATACATCAAAGCACATGAATCATGATATGCATTAATAATAATATTAAAGTATAAGTACTATTAAACACGTCCACATATAGAAATATCCAAATATTCATATAAATGTAGATTTTATACTAGTGAGTAATGTTCTCATACCCTATTATTCTTAGAGATTACCAAGGATGAACTTCATGAGAAAAAGTATCAGTGACTTATGATCCCCTTACCCCTAATAGTATGTATCATATGTGTCTTTTTAGATGATATCATTCGAACATAAAACATTTATTTAAGAATTTCATTATTACATTTTTAGGTTCTATTCATAGAGGGGAACTTCCATGGCCTTTTTGTGCGATAAGTACATTTAATACATTATTACATAGATTTCACACATAATAATGATCATCATGTGACAAAATATTAATTGATATTCAATACTATAAATAATTTGATAATTGAATGTACATAGTAGTTGGTACTAGGGAATCAACTCCAACAAATTATCACTTTAACTAGATCCAATGATTAACAATTCAACTAGTTGTCCTCATATGATAAACATGCTTCTACTAAGCTATGGTTATACTTGATAAACCCACCATGCTACCTATGGTTGTTCTACTTATTATGGTGTCATCTCTCTAAGAAAATCCATCATGAGATGATATCATCGAATATATACCTTTCCATATTCTACCATATTGAGATATTAGATAATATTGTAGTTAACATTAATCATAATATGAATGAATTTTACTATCTATATACAAATCCAAAATCTAGAACAAATCATTTCAAAACTTTCTTCCTAAGTTGTATCGTAAACTGCATCACACTCCATCAAATGAATACATGAAAACTTCTTTATATAATAGTCATAACCCTTTCATATTACCATATCCTTAAAGTGATTACACATAAAAGGGATCTAAATAAGGATAGTTTTATATCCCTTAAAAACCATTATTCCCATTTCAGTAATTACCAGGAACTCATCCAGTTTTTCTTCCTCAGGTTTTGTCGAATAGTGAAAATTTCTATCTTACGTGGTTCTCCTAGTCTTGTTTGATTTTTTCATTTTTTTTATTTATGTATATGAAATATTAAACCTAAGTGCATATTAGTGAATTTAAGATATATTTCCAAAGTAATCTTAGTAATATGTATTCTATTAGTCAAAAGAATACCATGTGACACTATAATCAATTTAGGTGTATTGTTTCATATTATATTTTTCAATATTAGGTCATCTATGTATAATAAATTATATTAAATAAACCCTTGATCTATACTAGTATATCATATTCCTAAAAACTTGTGTTACTACTTAATTCATATTTGTAGAAGTTATTTAATATTATATAACAATAAGACTAATCACCTATTTTCCATATGTTTTCAATCATACCTATCATGGAAAACTATATAACTCCCACTAATCACTTATAAACACCTAGAAAAAATTGGTTTCAAATGAATATACTATACTCATACCTGTTTCGATCTATAAATGGATCCTTGAAACATTAATTCCATTTTGGATTTCTTTGATGTCACCAACCTTTCCTGTCATATCATATAAACATGTTCCAAAAATTTACCTCCAAGGTATGTGGTATTAAAATCTAATACCTAATACAATGATCATAGTAGCTTCAACTAGTATAATTCAAATGGATTTAGGCATTATAACATGGTTTGACTAGCTAAACCTTATTAGTACCTTTCTTATACCATCTATGTATAACTTATGTTGAATACCCACCAACAACATTACATCAACCACTAAAATAAATAATGTATTTTTTCGTACTTGTAATCCATTTTGAATTTATATAAACTTTTCAATCATTTATATTTGTAATTTACTACTCCTTGTACGATTTATTATTCTTATCAAATAGTATATCACCCACCATAGTGAATATAAAACCACCACTATTGTTTTAACTTTATTAAATGGTATATATCTCTAGAATAATTCCCCCCACTAACACTTGAAGAGTTTATTATTATTATGTCATAATATGCATCTAGAGCTAATATTAAACTAAATTCTTCTTTTCTATAGGTTCCAGCAATAGAGGAAGTGTGTGATGGGTCATGCCCAACTTTTCTTTTTGTCAAGATTGATAATTAATCCAAGATTTTACACAATTTTGAATGTCATGATCAATAGAATTAAATAAAATAATATACATAAGGGATAAAATTATGGAACCATAAAGAGGATCGTCACATATTATTTATAATCAATTTAATTAATTAAATAATTATCTTTTTGGAATTCTTTCTTCATTGATGGATCTGACAACAGATATACGTTGTATTGTCGTTATGTTATAGAAATCAAGAGAAGATTCCCTCAAGAGGTGATCCACATGTGTTCCACAAATCTTCAAACGTCGTTGTAGGAATCTTCAGGTGCTATCATGGAAGATCCTATCACTTGTGTCGTCCGCCTTTGATTGCCATGAGAACCACTTCTAAAGTGTTCTCCTTGATCTCTCTATACTTTAGAGTGGGAAGTGGAGGAAGATCACTCTCTATTCTTAGGAGCATTCTTGTAGAAGGGAGCTCTCTAAGTCTTGAGAGGATTGTCCAAATCTATTGTGCACAACCAAACAAATTAATTAGATCTCAAATAAAATAATATAATTGGGTTTATATACTTCTAGGGTTAAAATAAAATAATTTCACATGTTCCATTTATTATTTATTTAGTCCATATAAAACCTCATGTCAAATTATATTATTATCATTATTATTTATCAACATTCGCTTAACTTTTGAATTAAATTAAATATTATTTAATCAAATAATATTCAATATTTATTATTTCTCACTGGACATTAAACTTGATCCTCCATTCCTCCACCATATTTATCAGGTCTTGAATAATGAATATTTATTTATTAATTAAATATCACTACATTATTCACCAATAAATAAATAAATATTATATTCACTAAATAGAAAATAAATATTTATTAAATATTTTGATCACATTATATTCTCTCAAATAACTGGTGACAGAATACATGTGATCAAGAAAACATGAATAATTATTAAACCACATACAAGAATAATATTTATTCAAATTTTTAAATAATAAATAATATTTCATTATTTAACTGAGATTCTGCATACACTTAGTGTGTAACCTTCTCAGACTCTTTCTCGATGGCATTAAGAAAATCATCCTAAATTCCAAGATTAGCATCTAGAAATATGATAAGGAACCAATAGAGAAAAAAATTTAATGCCTCGACAACATAATACCTCATACAGATGCTTACTTTGTAATATAATTCCTTTATAAAGATATCTAAAATCAAGAAGGTTGAATGCCGGTTTCATCAACCTATGTGCTTGATGACCCTTTCTTTGACTTCCCAAAAATTGAACTTTCCTATATAACACCATTTCCATGGATTTATTTAAGATATATCATTTTCATCAAAGGGCTTGAGATATCAACTTTCATTAAAGAACAGAGAGGAAAAATCCTTTCTCGCATTATTCATTAATGCAATATTATTCGTGAAACACCCAATGTATCCTACCTCACTACGAACATATGTCTTCGTGTTTTTTTTTCAACACATAAAAGTACATGAATCATAATACTCGTTAAGAATAATCTTAAAGTATAAGGATCAATGCACGCGTCTACTAATAGGAACATCTGATGACACATATAAATATATATTTCCAACCAGTGGGTCTCATTCTCATAATATCCTACACTGGATGTAACACCCAAAGATTTTATTGTAAGTATATTTTAAAATTTAATGTCTTAAATAGTTTATGATTCATGCAACACCAAGTTTAAAACTGTAATATACTATTAAATATGACCGTTGGAATTGTAATGTGACCCTTAGGAATAGTGATATGACCAATAAAATAGTAACTTCACCTATTAAAGTATTAATAAAATTTGGGTATCTTATAAATACAAATATGGTATATTTACATCATGTAATAAGTAAATAAATGTTTTAAAAATGATAAATTAAGTGTTGGTATTTTTGTGAAACATAAATTTTTATTTATAGTTTTATAATTAATATGATGATTAAAAGAAAAATTATTTTTATAAAATATATTAATGAATTAATAATTCATTTTCTTATGATTATAAGATAATTTTATGAGACCTTAATTAATATTTCAAAGTTTCATAAAATTAGTTGTAATTTTAAAATTAGTATTTTTCAAATAAATTATGATTTTATTTAAAAATTTAATTTATCATATATTTCCCTAAAATGGATTCCATTTTTTAATTCTACATGTTTAAAAATGGTTAATTTTAATTTTTAGGATTTTTCTAAAATAGTTAAAAAAAATGAATAGTGAAATATGACAATTTACGGTATTTAACAAATACATGAATTATTGAGTCATGGATGATGTATGGGAGATTTAATCCTGTAATATATAAATATACATCTATATTTACTGTATTTAGTCATTTGAATAAAAACTATTCATATTCTTGAGCTAAAATAGTAAACTAATGAATAAAATAATAAAAAAACACCCCTCTCCTCCACTATAAATATCACCCCTCACCACCTCTTGTCCTCACACATACAAAGCCTTTAATATTATAAAATTTATACTCAATACCTCTCCCAAACATCTCCCCCATGTTTTTGTCTTTCTAGTCTCACAAAAAGACCATTTCAAAGTTTCTTGAGGAGGTTCTCAAGGAGAGGAATTTAAGAGGTAAAATTTCCTTTCGTTCTTTTAATTTTATTTCAATTTCTTTTCTTTTCTTATCCTTTCCTTACCTCATATATCCAAACATGCATGATAAATCTATTATCTTATATATAATTTAATTTTATTATGTTAATGGTATATTCATCATCAATTCTTTTCTCTTCCCCTCTTTTTATTCTAAAAATGAAAACATCGTCTGTGAGGTGCTGATTTACTACCTTCGTGGATGATGAGTTTTAGTTTTCCAATTACTCCTTCAAGTTGGGTCATAAAACCATTTTTATGGTTAAAAAATACTATAATATATTTATTACAACTTATTTAATGTTATATAACCATTATATATACATAATATTAATTTATAAGACAAAACTAGTTCTTGATGATCGGAAAAAACACCAAAATAATCTAAAAGGTTTTTATTAACTCTATATCTAATGAATCATTATAATATCTAGAAAAATGGTATATAAGACCATTTTATATAATTTATGTGAATTAATAATATATAATTTCAATTTTTTATAACTATTCCCATTTCACATGATCTTTCATACATGTATACAAGTGAATCAATCAGGAAAACCAAGAAAACGAACACTCTCGGACGACAAAATTGAATATCATAACTCATAAAAAAGGCCATAAATGAACTTCATAAAATTATAATAAATAAAATACATGTATAATAGGTTCTAAATTAAATTATTAATGAATCTAATTTCATTATCTAGAAAATTAAGTGCAAGTGTGTAACACTTTCAGACATAAGGTAAGGGCTTCTTCCCGAACCTCCATTTTTCATTCAGGTTGCATTTTCTATCTCTTTACCCCAATATAATTATTAATTATTTTTATATAAATATTATAAATTATTTTTATATGTTCCAAACTCAAGTATTCAGATCATTTTATCTTTATTTTATGGTATAATTCATGTTTTATAAGGTTCCCTTTCCAAAATCTCGGTTAAATGGTACTTCAAAATTTATTACCCATTTTCAAGTACACTCTATAATATCTTTTAAGACAGAAATATTTTACTAAAATATCCTTTTTTACCTTGAAAAACCATCTTATCTATATTTTGGTTTTATGTAAACAATTAAACCTTTTCCTCTTTAAAGACACTATTATATTTTCTCTTAAACCGCACTAAAGTGGACCATTTATAAAGTTTATTAAAAACTATTTTTACAAGTTTTCACTTTATTTAGATATATTTTATTCCTAAAACACAATTTCATTGTCCTTACCTTTTATTTTCTAGGATATAAATGTTTATAATCTTATTTTATAAAAAATACAAATGATTTTATAAAATAAATCTTCTTTGAAAAATAAAAAAGGGTATTTCTCTCAAGAATTCTTTGATGATTTTATTAGAGTATTTTTCATCTATTTTAAACCCCTCTATGGATTCTTATGCTTAATTGGGATTTATATTTTATGATATCATATACCATATTTTATTAGATTGTTTTTTATTAGTTTAAGATTGGATGTTCTATCTTGATACCATTCACCATATTACTCAGAATGGTTAGTGATTATATTTACTTATAAAGGAAATATTTTTACATTTCATATGTATATGTTGTTTATGTTTAACCCCATTCATTTGAGGGATTCATTGGACTTATTAAGTGATGTTTGGGGCCCACTATAGCCCCTCTATGCATCAGTAGGTCTCATGAGAGAAACTATATATGGACTTGGTCAAGGCCTTGCCCATTTATTTTTAGATATGGATTTGGTTGGGGACTTAACCATTCATTTTCATATTTCTTGTTTCAGGCCTTGGTGGTATATTTCAGATGTCCAACATTGTTCATTACATCATTATGATATTAGTAATTGATAATACATGTAATTATTTAACTAGTATAATATCCATGGTTTAGTTTCATTATCATATGATTATTTATATGGAATTATTCAATTAGTATTTATTACTTCCATATTATGCTCAAGAGTATGTTTTAATGGCATGTGTTTTTAGTTAATCACCTAGCCTTATTTTTTTATATTTATGATAAATTTCATTGTATTTCTTACCCTTACTGAGCATCTGATCCCATCCCTTTATTATGCTTTATTGTTCCTCAAGATGTGAATATGTATATTATGAATGACTTATAGGGATAATCAAGAATTTTATGGATGTTTCTAATGGAGTTGCTATTTTTTCCTTTCAAGTTGTAATGTAAATATTATGTTTGTATCTAGTTTTTCAAATCTACTAAACTATTCAGTCCTCTAGGATGTGATTTCCTTGTTTATTATACCCATGTAATAAATTAAGGAATCAACTCCTATATACTAGGGTCGGGGTCTTTACACTAGATATTACCAAGGGCGTACACCATGAGAAGGTGTATCAAAGTCCTATGAGTCTCCACCCCTCATAACCTATAACATTTTTTTCCATAAAATGACATCATCTAGATATAGAACATATATTTAATAATATTATTGTACCACTTCTAGGTTCTCATTATAGTGGGGAACAGATATGACCTTTTATTGTGGTAGCTACTCTTAAGAAATTATCACATACTATGTTATGTAGAAGAAAAATCATGATGTGATAAGTAGTTTATTAATATTCAAAATCTATGAATACAGGTTATCATAAAGTACAAATAATTTGGTTCAAGGGAATGAACTCCAACATACTCCCATTTTCACTAGAGTTAACTATTAACAACATTCAGTCTTCTATCTCTCACATGATACTCATGCTTCTGGTCAGATAGGCCTTTAGTCATTTGTTCTTCCACGTTCACTTCCATAGGTACTCTTCTTTCTAAAACTTTTTGCCTCTGATTAAAATACCTCAAGAGGTGATACTTTTGGATTATATTCTTTGTACATTGGTGTGACCATGGATCTTTTTTAAGATCCACCATTGCAATATTATCACAATACAATGTGATAGGGTCTTTACTACTAGGTACCAAATCAAGATGTTGGACAAATTTTTGTATCCCAATGGATTCCTTGGATGCATCATAAGCTAATATATACTCAGAATACACTATAGAATTAGTGATAAATGGATGCTTTGAACTCTTTCAACTCGCATCTCCTCCATTGAGACAGAAAAAATATCCTGACTTTGACTTTAGATCATTCTGATCAGTTTGAAAACTTTAATCAGTATAACCTATGATGACCAGCTCCTAGTCTCCTCCATACACCAAGAACATATCCTTATTTCTTCTCAAATACTTAAGGATATCCTTAAAAACAGACCAATTATATTCTCCTGGGTCATCTTGATATCTGCCTACCATGATCAATGCATAGGCAACATCAAGTCTAATACATAACATGGCAAACATGATTGATCCTATCACTGAATCATATGGGATCTTACTCATTATCTCTTTATCATGTTGTGTCTGAGGACACATTTTATTAGAAATATATAAACCATGTGACACTGGAACCAATACCCTCTTGAATTGTTCCGTAATAAATATATTTAGTATATATTCAATATATGTTCTTACACTTAGTCCAAGAAGCCTCTTGGATCTATCATGAATGATCTTGTTCCCAAGAATATAGGCTACTTCACCTAAGTCCTTCATGGAGAAACATTTTTTTAACCAGTCATTAATAGAATCTAAGACTAGTATATCATTTCTAATACATAAAATGTCATCAACGTATACTAATAGGATAATGACTACAATTCTACTAAACCTCTGGTAAACACATGGCCCATAATCATTCTTAATGAAACCAAATTCTTTTATGGCTTCATCGAATCGAATCTTCCATAAACTAGATGATTTATTCAATCCATAAATGGATCTATAAAGCTTGAAAATCCTTTTGGAATCACCTGGAGTCACAAAACCTTCTGGTTTTGTCATATATACATCTTCATGAAGGTTACCATTAAATAATGTAGTTTTTACATCCATCTATAAAATCTCATAGTCATGGTAAGCTGCTATATCAAGTATAATTCTAATGGATTTAAACATGGAAACTAGTGAAAAGGTTTCATCATAATCAATTCATTGACATTGTTTAAACTCTTTATCCACTATCATTTCTTTATAGGTATTTAATTTACCTTCCATGTCTAGTTTCCTCTTTAATACCCATTTACACCCAATGAGATTTACATCAATTGGAACATTGACCAGAACCCAAACTTGGTTTTGATACATGGAATCTATTTTAGAATTCATGGATTCTTTAAATTTTTTATCTTTTTATCTCTCTACTTCCTCTTTTTAGGAGATAGATTCATCATTATCAATCAATAATGAGTCACCATCTTCGGTGACTAGAAAACCTTATCTCTCTGGGTCCCTTACCTCTCTTGTGATCCTATGTAGCACTTGTGTTTTAGGAACTACTTCTTCTATGGGGATTTATGTAACCTATTCCTATACCAAATCTTGTGTATCTTGAGCATAAAATTCATTGAATTCAATCTTTATCCCATTATCCTTTTTTGAGAATGTTCTCCCCCACAAGAAAGATGGTTTGTCTAGAGACATTCACTTTCATGTTTGAGGGGTTGTATAGGTAGTATCCCTTTGTTTCCTTAGGATACCCTATAAAGATACTATAGAGACTCGGTTATTTCTTCTAATACTTTGAAATATTTCTAAATATATTTCTATAACTAGGTGTTAAGATGACGTGTGATTCTAAGGTCCAGTGTACCCAAAAATTATTTTATAAAAATATTAAATATATTTTTATTTCTTGTGCATGCAGTTAATAAAAGAAAATGGGATAAATCTCAAATGGTTGATCATATTGTAAATCTGAGACCACATCCAGGACTATAATGCAGTGTTTTCCCTAGGCACAACATAAAATGAGTCAGCGCAGAACGTTCGTACCCCTTGATCATTGGCGGTGCATTTAAGTGAGTTAATTAATTTATTTATTTATTTAATTTAAATCATTTAACCTAAGTCAGATATCAATAATTTCCTTTTTATGACATCTTGTCTAGGTTTAGCCTCATTATTTTCTAAATTTTACAGCGATAGTACCTCCTTCCTCTAGATAATTCCCAAGATGAATGACGAATGAAATTAATAGAGGTGAATCGAAGCACGATTAATGAATTGGATCTTAGTGAGTGTGTTATTCTTCAAAAAAGATCAATCCAATCATGGTAGGACTCATATTTGGTGATTTTTACACCATAGATTAAAGTTTTGAGTATATTGATAATTATTTCTTCAATTTGTTCCCCCATTGCATGTGCCAAAGGATTAAAACTCGATTATTTCTATTTTTTATTAATTATTTTTAATCTAAATTGCACAATCTTGATACTTGGATAAGAATGCTTTGACAATTATCATAAAACTTTATTCTTGTTCATTTCATCTCTCTATTCTTCAGGTTCCTCACCAATGGAACCTTTTGGTTCCCAGTTCGACAGTTTCCAGATAACCTGAGCCTGATCAAGTCACCGTATTTGCGGCAGATTTACAAAACAGTGATAAAATCATGAGTGAATAATGGATCTGGTATCTCTGTGATGAATGTATAGTAGATCCAAATATTTTATGTTGGATCATCAATGAATAGATGCTTATCAGTGAGTGGTATGAAGAATGTAACTTGTTCATTCTAGTGGCCAATTTTTGACAAATGATGGTCATTGAGCACAATGTGCGACTATATTCAAAGATTTCAAAAGGAAATGATCTAGTATCTAAGGAATTTTAAACAAATTCAGATCATATATGAAGATCCATGAAAAATTGAACTTTCTATCAAAATCACGACTACACGCCATGTAGTATGAAGAACACAAGGAGTGAAGCCCTTTCCAATGATGGTGATAGGGTTTTGGAAACCCATAGGGATGGAACGGCATGTAATTTACTTGACAAGATGTGTACCACCTTTTTATGTGAATTGATCCATCTGAAGGATCACACGACGAGACCCATGCTATGTTCTGAGTAAACGAACATGGGTTGACCAAACGAGCAGCATCTTATGTGGACCAACACGTCATGTACCAAAGTACACGGACATAGGGTCCAAGTACTTAGACACAGCTCAGTCCCTAGATAGGTGGGACATTCCATGTAGTCCACCTATATGGCATATACCCCTACATGGATGGGACCCGTGTATCGACTAGAGACATGGCCAAGAAGTGAAGAGGGACCACACTCTGTGTGGGTCCCCTAACACGTCGTGTACTACTTTAGCTCTTCTGAGCGATCTTTGAACCTTTGTATCTCCTTCGTTTGGACTAGAATTTTGGCTCATGAGATGCCTATCCTGAGTGTTTTTATACATAGAACGTGATGGTTCCCACTGAAGCATCTTTCGAGATAAGATCTGAATGTTCTGAGTTTGGCACATAGAGAGGCAACATCGAATGACGGTAGTGAACATACACAATCACTAAAGCAGTACTAGGCCTACCCTCCAGTTGGGATGGGTATTGGCATTCCCCGATGGCATTTCCGGGATTACTCTCTAGTAGGGTTGGGTAGTGGTGTTCTCCTATGGTCTTTTAGAGTTACCCTCCATTAGGATTGGGTAATGGACTTCCTCGAAGTTCCGAGATTACCCACCAGTGGGGCTGGGTAGTGGTATTCCCCAATGACATCTTCTAGGTGTAACCCTCCAACTGGGCTAGGAAGTGACATTTTCTTGATGACTCATTGGGCTTACCCTCTATTAGGACTAGGTAGTGGTGTTTCCCAATGACCTTCCCCAGTGGTACCCTTCAGCTAGGCTTAGAAGTGGCATTCCTCAGTGATTACCATAGTAAGACCTTCCTATCGTACCAGGACATGGGATCCTTTTCTAAAACTAGTAACCCCTCGAATGTGTGTCATAGTGATGAGGCATGGTTTGACAAACCATTGGAGTCAAGAGAAATAGGGATTCTTTCCCAACTGAGATGTGTTCTTATAATCCAGCCTAAAATTGTGTGGGTGATTTAGTTCCAACCAAAGTGGATAGTATCAAGGTGTGGTGGTTAAGTCACTTTGACTTTTATGTCCTAAGTAGATGCATGAGGTGTTGGGTATCATACATGGAATTAATTTGGAACTGTTGGATACTCATCTTCTTGGTCTGAGCTGTGAGATGGAGATCCCCTTACTCTTTCATTTGGTTTTCTTTAACCGAGCATATATATATCCTACTTCAGTAACCACTACTTGGGTATAGTTACTCTCCTTCAAGGGGAGGCGAAGACACTCGGGGTATGCCGCATTCTTTCTGTATTTATCTTATTGTGGTTGGATGATTCCACTCTCCTCCTATAGATAGAAAAGACACTATAAGAAGTTCATATTCTCACCGTTTCAAGCTCCTTGTGTTTGGATGAGTTCACTTTCACTCTCTTGTTGGGTTGAGTTGTACTCAATTTTACCATACCTTATTATATCTACTAATTTTTTCTTTAGTTATATCTCTTACTGATCCCCCTTCTCATTTTCATGGCATTCTACTAGATATGTATATAATCACCCTTGTATGGGATTTTCCCTACACTTTTCATGTCTTTTTTATACGATGGGCAGGTCGATTGTTACTTCAAATGGGCTTAGGGATACAAATTTCTTGGACCACGTACAGTGGTCATAGCATGGTACATAGGAGTTGGGATCTCAGTTACTTTATTGTTTTCTAATTTTTCATTTTGGGACATATTTATGGTTGGGCATTTCTTTTTTCCCTTTTCCTTTCATCTTTCACTACAGTACTTTGTTCTGTTTAGTGGTACATGCATCTTTCAGTTTATTTATAGGAGTATTGCATCTTTTATTTATTTCCCTCTTTACTTTTTCATTGAGTTGGTTGTGTGAATGTGTACATGTACTTAGAAAAATGCCTCCCTAAGTTATTTATTCCTTTAGCGTTGGGCATCACCCCCTAGCCTATGGAGGCGAGCTTGGGGTAGTTGTGGCTTGAGCCCTAGTATGGGTCGGTTCATGACAGATTGGTATCAGAGGTGGTTTGTTCCTTGGTACATTGTTCAGATGTTCCCTAAAAATGATTGGTTGGGTTTAAGGAAATAGTGTAGAAGTGTCTCGAGTGCGGATCTCATTCCAAGGATTCTAGTGATGGTACGGGCATTCGATGTATCCATTCACAAGGACCCTAATTACTCGCTTTTTGACTTGGAACCCTGAGACATTTTGTTGCAAGGAACAATGGTACATGCATCATATAGGATTTATACTTGACTATCCTTCTTGATTTAGCTCCCCATTATTGTTATCAATATGTATATATATATATATATATATATATATATATATATATATATGTTCATCTGACCACAGTACTCCTTGATAATTTTCAGGATTCCTCCATGATGACAGCCAGTCAGGATACGAGCTACGGTTCATGACAATGACCCTATGAGTAATGAGGCCTCAGTCTAGAGTCCATCATGGGATCCCATTCCTCCAGGTGGGTAGGTAGTAGAACCTCTACATATTGAGTATCAGATAGTCTCAATAGAGTATATTGAGGATGTGTGCAGGTTGAGCGCACTTTGTGAGTTCCAGCGTCAGTGAACGTTGAGGTTCCACGGTGAGCCAGATCCCCAGGCAGAAGAGGATTGGATAGAGTCGGTGGTCTGCATATTCAGGATTGTTAGGACCCTAACAGATCAGATAGTGGCTTTGTAAGATAGTCTTTTCCACATAGTAGTTGGGAATTACTGGATCATGTTTACCCAGATGCATGATGAGTCAGCAATCTCATGGGATGACTTCCAGCAGTCGTTTCGTGAAGAGTAATACCCCACTTTCCTACACTCCATTCGGATTCAAGAGATCTTGGAGCTTTAGTAGGGAGGAATGTTAGTCATAGAGTACTTGGATAGGTTCACAAATCTTACACGCTACTCTCTAAACATAATCATAGGTGGATACTTCTGAGAATGAAAGTTTGAGTAAGGACTCTGTAGAGTAATTTGAGCTAGCATAGTGCCCTTGTGCATCCCCACCAATGTCGGGTACTAGAGTGGGCACTTGTGACAGAGATATTTCTTAAGTAGAGATTCCATATAGTTGGAGTTGGTAGTGGATGCGATAGGGTTGAGTAATCTACAACAGTAGGTAGGCTTCAACTATCTTAGAACAGGAGACCCTTCTGTAAGCAGGCTTGGGGATGTGGTTGTTTAGGGTAGGGGAAGCATAGAGCACTAGGGTAGCCTGAGGAGGGACTGTGTTATTCTTGTGATGTGTGAGGTCACATGGCATGGGACTACCCAACCAAACGTGTTGAGCATCCTAGGTAGATAGTTTATGGACTGTTGCGGTAGAGGCAGCACCATGATCAAGGACCTCCTAGGTGGGGGTAGGGTGGTCCCCAGGGAGGCAGAGCTGGCATAGAAGTAGGAGGAGATGTAGGTGGGGTAAGAAGCTATTATATCCTCCCACCACCACCACCAAGTGGCCCACATCAGGCTCAGTGAGCTATCATTCAGGGTCGTGGATAGCTGCAATCTTGGGATATTTATGATCTTGTGATGTACGAGATGATTCGAGGTATAATCTATATTTATTCTAATATTTCCTCAGTATTATTAAACACAGGTTCCAACCATTCTTATATCTCTAAACTCTTGGCATGGGAGTTGGAACTCCCAGTAGAGACACTATCATAGTAGCTTTATCTTTATGTTCCTACAAGGAATTCTTCTTCCTTGTCTTTCATATTCCAATAGTTTGAGCTATCTCTTGGAGGAGAGAGGTTCATGTGGGATTTTTTGGTAGTCATAATGGAACTTTATGATGTCATCTTGGACATGGATTGGATTCCCATGGTTTAAGCCCAGATCAAATGTCACCACATACTAGTCAGATACCTACGCAGTGATGGGACGAGGTTCTCCTTTTTCATTGAGAGAGACCCCATAGTAGGATAATCTAGTGTTGTGATCAAGAGGTTACAACCTATTACCCATCAACTAGAGAGTGTGACCCTTGGTGTATCAGAAACTATAGGCATCTATATTCCTTCAGTTTTAGAGGATTATATGGGCCTCTTGCCCAAAGACATTCTAGGACTACCTCAAAGTGGTAGTTTTAGTTTTTCATTGATTTGAAACCTGGTACTTCCTTGATATCTTCTACGACGTGTCGGATGGCACCAACTAAGATCTAGGAGCTACGGTTACAATTGGAGGACCTTCATGAGAAAGCTTTCATTAGACCCAGTGTGTCCCCCTAGGTAGCTCCAGTTTTGTTTGTAAAAAAGGAAGATGGGATTTTATGCCTTTTCATAGATTATCATCATCTAAACTAGGCCATGATAAATAAAAGCTACCCTTATCGAGGATTTATGCCCTCTTTGATCAGTTGTGAGATAGTTCTCCAAGATCGATCTCAAGTACGGCTGCAACCACTTTTGGGTTCGCAAGACCAATATTTGAAAGTTGGATTTCTAATGTCACTATGAACACTACGAGTTCCTAGTGATTCCCTTTGGTGTGACAAATTCCCCTGTCATTTTTATGGATTTGATAAACTAGATCTTTCGGTCTTACCTAGACCAGTTTTTTATTATCTTCATCGATGAAAGACTCATTTACTCTATAATAGAGGAGGAGTATATAGAGTACTTGATATTGGTTCTTTATTTAATACGAGAGCACCATATTTACAGAAATATCTCAAAGTTCTAGTTTTGGATACATGAGGTTCACTTTCTAGGGAATGTCATTTCTAAAAAAGGATTAGTCATGGATCCAGTAAAGATCAAAGTATTTCTTTCTTGGGATCCACCCAATAATGTGTAATAGGTGTGAAGATTTCTTGGTTTATCAGGGTACTACCAAAGATTTGTGGCATACTTATCCCAGATCGCAGCCCCTTTGACTACACTGATAGAGAAGGGATAGTCATTTACCTAGTTAGATCAGTGCTAGAGTGCCTTTGAGGAGTTGAGGAAGAGGCTGAAAAGTGTTCCAATTTTGAGACTAACAGAGGAAGGTGTTGGGTACATATTGTATTGCAATTCCTCTGAAGATGGACTCAGTTGTGTGTTAATGAAACGATAGGCAGTCATCGCATATGGGTTGAGGTAGTTGAGACATCATGAGTAGAACTATGTGACTCATGAACTAGAGCTATCAGCGGTGTTCTTCACCTTAAGGATGTGGAGGCACTAACTTTTGGGATAGCTCTTTGTGGTTTACTCAGACCACCAGAGTCTCAAGTACATATTCACTAAAAGATACCTAAACCTAAGGAAACAACGATTTTTTGAGTTACTACAGGACTATGAATTTGATATATTTTATACTCTAATAAAGGGAAACATTGTAGAAAATTCCATTAGCAGTAAGTCTCAAGCACACCTAGTGTGGGAAGATTCTAAGCAGGTAGATTCCCTACAATTGACCCTGGTGGAGTAAGAGGGTACAGTTTTTCTATATTCAATGGTGTTGGATCCTTAGCTCCTTGATCATGTGAAAGAGTCCTAGATGGGAGACATTGACTATAAATTTCTACGTGATTATATATCCATAGGTGATGCACAAGATAGTGAGATCTTATTCTAGGGAAAAATAGTGGTTCCAGTCTCTATGTGGGAGGAGGTGATGAGGGAGTTCCACACTTCCCCCTTAGTTGTACATCCTGGTGTGGGGAAGATGTATAGAGATCTTTAGTATAAGTTTTAGTGGTCTGGAATGAGATAAAGTGTTTTTGATTTCATCTCACAATGCCTCACCTATTAACAGATGAAGGTTGAGCACCAGGTTCTGGTGGGTTTGTTTCAACCTCTTGAGATTCCAAAGTGGAAATGGAATGGCATATCCATGGACTTCATCACAGGGCTTCCACACATAGCGAAGGGACATGATGCCATCTGGGTGATAGTAGACTAACTCAAGAAGTCAGCGCACTTCCTCTTTATCAGGAAGCATATTTCGGTGGAGAGTTTAGGATAGTTGTACATACGAGAGATCATACACCTTCACAGGGTACTCTCGATGATTTTATTCGATCATGATGTGTGGTTTAGTTTATGATTATTGATAGGACTATAGGAGTAAATCATAACCCATTTTCAAATGAGTATAACCTTTCACCCCCAGACTAATGGAAAAATTGATCGCATTATCTATGTGTTGGAGGATATGTTGAGGGATTGCGTGTTGGATTTTGGATAGATCTAGGAGGATCACCTGCCTTTGGTAGAGTTTGCGTACAAAAATAGTCACCACTCTACCATCGACATGGAACCTTTTGAGGCTCTATATGGGAGACCTTTCTGGTCACCCTTATACTGGATGGAGATTATAGAGTCATCTCTTATGAGCCTAGAGTTGGTGCAGGTGACAATAGAGAAAGTTAAATTCATCTATGAATGGATGAAGATGGCATGAAGAAAACATAAATCTTATGCAGATCATCATCATAAGACCTTTTAGTTTGGGTAGGGAGACCACATCTTCTTGAGAGTATCCCCATGAGTAGGAATATAGAGGTTTTTTTGAGGAAGTAAGCTATCCTTGAGGTTCATCGGGCTGTTCAAGATCATGCGAAGGGTTGGTGAGGTTTCCTATCACCTTACCTTACCCCCACAGCTAGAGTGGGTGCACAAATTCTTCCACATGTTGCATTTGAGGAGATTCATGCGTGATCCTATGCACATCATCGACTGGGGTGAGATGGACATTGAGGATGGATCCACCTTTATAGAGAATGATGTGGTGATCAAGGATTAACAAGATATGACCTTATGTTGATAGACCATCCCTTTGATTCATGTTCTATGGAAGTACGGAAACATGCAGGAGAGTTACTAGGAGCGGGAGAGCCAGATGTGGTCTCAGTACCCTGAGTTGTTTTCTTATTTTTTCTTTTCAGGGATGAAAATATTAAAGGAGGTAATGATATAGAGACCTAGTTTTTTCCTTGTAATACTTTAAAATATTTCTAAATATATTTCCATATCTAGGCAATGAGATAGTGTGCGATTCTAAGGCCCAGCGTAACTGGAATTTATTTTATAAAAATATTGAATATTTTTTTATTTTGTACACACTGTTGATAAAATAAAATAGGATGACTCCCAAACATTTTATCAGATTGGAAATATGAGACCATGGTTGAGTCCAAAACATGGTTTTTACCCTGGGCATGATATAAAATGAGTCAACACAGGACGTTAGGACCCCTTACTCATTGGTGGTGTGTTTAAGTGGTTTAATTTATTTATTTATTTAATTAATTTAATCATTTCACCTAGGACAGATGTCTATAAATTCCTTGTTATGGAATTTTGGCTAGTTTTAGCCATATTATTTTCTAAATTCGCTGACGAGAGCACCTCCTTCCTTGGGAGAATTCCATTAATGAATGACGGACACAACGAATCTTGGAGAGCGCATTCCTCATCAACAATAATTGATCCAATCTAAATAGGACACATCTTTGGTGATTTTTATGCCTTATATTAAACTTTTGAGTAGATTAATAATTATTTCTTCGATCTGCACCCCTTCACATGTGCCAAAGGATTGAAACTAGATTATTTCCCTTTTTTATTAGTTATTTATAACCTAAATTTCATGTTCCTAATCATTGGACAAGAACGCTTGTACAACATTTGTAAAACTTTTTTCTTTTGCATTTCCTCTCTCCATTATTCACGTTCCTTGCTAATAGAGCCCCGCATTTCCCAGTTTGACAGTTGTCGGGAAACCCGAGCGCAATCGGGTGCCTGGATTTATAGCAGATTGAAAAAACAGCGAAGAAATCATGAGAGAAGTGAGAATTTTGAATCGTTATGAAAAATGGATGGTAGATACGAATGTTTTACACTAGATCATCAATGAACATGGGTGAGGAAGCGAGCAGTATGAAGAACATAACCCTTGTTCATTATGGTGGTTGATTTATAACGAACGATGTCCAGCGAGTGCAATTCTTGGCTATATCCAAAGATTTTAGGAGGAAATGAGCTGGGATCTAAGGAATATTGACTATATTTGGAGCACAGATGAAGCTCCAAAAAAACGTGAACTTTCTATCAAAATTGTGACTACACACTATGTACTATGAAGAAAACATAGTGTGTGGACCTTTACAGCAGCGATGCTAGGGTTTTAGAAACCCATAAGGATGGCACGACATGTACTTATCTTTACAGGTTGTGTAAAACCTTTCTGTGTGAAGTGAGCCATGTAAAGGTTCACATGGCCAAACACGTTCCATGTGTCAAGTACACAGACATGGGTTGACCACACAGGCAGCATCCCATGTGAACCAACATGCATCATACCAAAGTACACAGACACAGGGTCTGAGTACATGGACATAGCTAGTAGACACGGCCTGGTCCTTGGATATGTGGAACACATTGTGTAGTCCACCTACATGATGTGTACCCCTACATGGACGAGGCCATTGTATCGACCAGAGACACGACCATGAAGTGAAGAGGGACCACATGACATGTGGGTACCCTAAAACACTATGTACTACTTGATATCTTCTGAGCAATCTTTTAACCTCTGTCTCTCCTTCATTTGGACTGATATTTTGGCCTGCAAGATGCCTATCATTGGTGTCTTTTCACATAGAACACAATTGTTCCCTCCAAAGTGTATTTCAAGATATGATGTGAATGTTTCGGGTTTTTCATATGTAAAGGAGACACCTGATGATGACACGGAACATAAATAATCACCAAAGTAGTATCAGGATAACCCTTCATTTGGGATGGGTAGTGGTGTTCCCAGAGGGCAGTTCTGGGCTTACCCTCCAGTATTACTAGGCAGTGGCGTTCCCTGATGGTCTTTCTGAGTTACCCTCTAGTGGGACTAGGCATTGGAGTTCCTCAACATTATGGGATTACCCTCTAGCGAGTACGGGCACTAGTGTTCCCCGATGACATCTTACAGGCATAACCCTCTTGCTAGGATGGGAAGTGTCATTTCCTTAATGACTCATCAGGATTACCCTCTATTAGGACTATATAGTTGTGTTCCCCAATAACCATCCCAAGTGGTACCCTCCAGCTGGGCTGGACAGTGGTGTTCCTTGGTGAATACCATAGTAGGAACCTCCTGTCGTACCAGGACACAACATCCTTTCCTAAAAATGGTAACCCCTCAACTGTGTGTCATAGTGAGGATGCATGGTTTTATGAACCTTTATACTCATGATAAAGAGGGACATTTTCCCCACTAAGATGTGTTGTTGTGACACGACCTAAAACTGTGTGGGTGAGTCAGTTCCGCCCAAATAGAATAGTATAAAGGTGTGGTGATTGAGTCACTTTGACTTGTATGTCCTAGGCAAATGCATGAGATGATGGGTATCATAGATGGACTTACTTTATAACTATTGGCTAATCATATTCTTGGGTTGAGTTGTGATATGTAGATCCCCTTACTCTCTCATTTGAGTTTTTTAACAGAGCATATATATATATCCTACTTAAGTACTCACTCCTTAGGTATAGTTACTCTCCTTCTAAGGGAGGTTAAGATGCATGGGGTATGACACTTTTTACATGCTTAGATTCTCACGGTTTGATGAATCCACTCTCCTGTTATAGGTAGTGAAGATTCAATGAAAAGTTTATCTTCTCACCGTGTCAAGATCCTTGTGTTTGAATGAGTTCACTTTCACTCTCTTTTTGGGTTTATTTGTACTCTATTTTAGTATACCTTGTTCTATATACTCCTTTCCTCTTTGGTTGTATCTCTTACTACTCCCCCTTCACATTTTTGAGGTGTTCTACTGGGTATGTATATACTCACCCCTATATGGGTTTTAACCAACACATTTCGTGTATTTTTCATATGGTGGACAGTTAAATCGTGACTTCATAGGGGATTAGGGATACATATTTCTTAGATGAAGTACGGTGATCGTAGTTTTGGAAATAAGAGTAGGATTCTTAGTTTCTTTACTATTTTCTAGTTTTTTGGGTTGGGACATATTTCTGGTTGGGTGTGTATTTTTTCCATTTTCCTTTCAACTTGTACTACCATACTTTATTCTTTTTAGGGGTCCATACATATTTTGGTTTATTTATACCAGTGCTGCATATTTTATTTATTTCCATCTTCACTTTTTCATTGAGTTGGATGCATGCATGTGTATAGGTACTTAACAATGTCCACTAAATGGTTGTTTGGTCATTTTTCTTTGCAAACAGGCATGAAATATTTAAAGTAGTTTTAGCTCAGACAAGTATAAATAACCATCTTGATAGATCTTTGTCAAATGATTCTCATTTTCATAAACAAGATAGTGATGTCATAGTTGGGAATTATATGATTCCTGGGAAAATGATTCATTATCAATTTCCAATACTTGGTTTTCAAAATTTAATACATAAATACCATTATTTGAATATTCCATACCATAAAATATGTTGTAATTATAAAATAAACAACTTTTATTTAAAAAATTGAAAATAAAATCATCTACATCTAGGCATGATACAGAAATTATGTTCTTGGTAACCATTGGTACATAATAACAATATTTTAAAACTAAAATTATTCATGTTGGAAATGAAAGATGGTATTCACCAATGGTTAGAGTAGTTATCATTGCACCATTGGCATCTCGTAGATCCACTTGTCCTCTAGAAATATTTCACAATCTACTTGGTTCCTGTATTTGGATACATATGTGAGCACCACAAGATGTATCTAATACCCAATGTGTAGATATTGAAAGATTTCACTCAATAATGAACACACCTTTATCTTCTCCTTGCTTCTGGGTGCATTTCCTATTCTATTAGCCTAGATTTTGATATGAAAAGCATATTTCCTTCTTTTCCTTACCTTGCCTCTAGATCTTATTCTTCTTGGAAGGGTGGTGCTCAGGATCTTTAGACTTTTTGTGAGTCTTGGGTCCCTTTTCCTTGTTCTTACTTTTCTTATTCAATATAAGGACTACAGATTTATCATTCCTCATGTCCTTATCCACTTGAAAAATCAAAGTAAGAAGTTCTAAAAGACTCTTCTCATTATTTCTCATATTTAAATTAACAATCAAACTGGATAAGGTCTTGGGAAGTGATTAAAGTATGAGATCTATATGCAACTCATTTGGTAATTTAATCCCTATGATGTCTAAGCATTCAATGTTGAAAATAAACTTGACTATATGAGGCCCAGCTAGCACAGACTCTCCAAGATTAGTTTTAAACAAATCATTTGAGATCTCATACCTCTCTTATCTTGCATTCACTTGATAGAGATCCCAAAGTTGAGACATCATGTTATACGCATACATGTCCTCATGTTTCTTCAAAATATCATTGTACATGGATGATAGCATGAAACATTGAAAATATATGGAATCATTCAAATATTTCTCAAAGAGTGATAAATCTTCATCACTTTCCTCATTACTAGGTGCATAATGAATAGTTTCTTTTGGCACATAAAATTTCCTTTTATGGCATAGGATAATGCATAATTACCTTTTCCACTCTTGAAAATGTGTGCTAGTGAGAAGGTTACCCTTGTCAGGTCTGGATTGTAGTGATATGTTTGAATTCATTTTAATGTTGTTTCTTAAAAATAATATGATAATAATTTTATTACTTTATTTGATTAAATTTAGACAAATAAATAAATATTATATTTATTAATCTCCCACTATTTTATCAAAACCCAATAGCCCTCACCATTGGCTTCGGAATATCCTTTTTTCTTGGAAATTCTAGTGGAAAGGTTCCATATTCCCCTTCTCATTACCCCAACTTTGGTTGGTTAAGAAACTTAAATGGTTTTATGTAGGAATTCAAAATACCAAATGCATTAACTCACAATTCCTTGATCTACTGAGTTGACTCCCCAATCCTAAAATCCTTAAATTGGATTTACTCAACCTTTTCCTCTTAGTTTCTCTAAGTCCTTATTTGGTAGTCAACCCTTGATGTGAAATAAGTTAATTTAATCCAAAACTTCAAGTTATAATTCCCTGAAAATTTAAAGCACCCCAACTTTGGTTGGTCAATCACTTTGAACTATGGTTTTATTTGAACTGAATTAATGGAAGGATGTACCGACTTAATATATATAATTGAGGTATTTTATCCTTTTATGCATAAATTTACAATTATTATCTTCATTACATGATTGTTAATATTAAGTGGATTTACTTAAGTGATTAACCATGTATTAGATAAGATTTATGCATAATCCAATTTATTTTAGTTCTATCTTTCAGGTTTGTTAATTTCATTAATTCATGTGATTCCAACAAAACATACATAATTAAATAACCATGAAACTTGAAAGAAATAAAATAATAAAGTGGTATGATCATGTTCTTTTACTAATGGTTATTTTATCTAGTGGTCAATAAACTAATTGTTGGCCTAGGGGAAAACACCTTGAACCAAATAAGGTTTGTGTTATAGCTATCCACTTGTCCACTATTTCGTAGTTCCTTGAAACATGTGTTCTAGTTTTAAGAATCATTATTTCCAAGCGGTTTTCATTGGATTTATTTATGGAACCGAAGACTTCTGACAGTTCTTTATCCAAAGGGGGTCTGCTTTCCAAAGGTAGGTGTTCGTTAAGTTTGAACTTTACGATACTTAAGAACATGCATTGGTTGAGAGGATGGGAGGTCGGACTCATCACACCCTTTTGAGGGGATTTATTGTCTACTCTGGGACTCTATTTGTAAATTTAAGATATTTTCATGAATCCTTATTAATTTACCAAGTATATCATAAGTATCCCTTGGGATTTACAATCACTTATTAACATTTTTAAAATTCATAATCATCACTATGCATTCAAGGTTCTTCATTAATGGAAATATCTGTATGTATGTGAGGTTTTCCATCAATGGTATCCTTTAATATAATACTCAGAGATTCTTTAAATCATTTTTGTGATAATACTGGTTTTCAATCCACTCAGTGGGGCACTCTGGAAATTATTTTCATCCAGGGAGACAAAGGATTGATTTTATTTTAGGATCATGCCCATAAAATGGGCTACCTACGTATTCTTGTTAAATGAATCAGAACCATCATAGTTCGGTGTCACTTAATAGGACACATCATACCTTTTAAGGTCATGTGATAAGGACCTCTAAGCGAACATTTCTTGGTCAAAACTTAGTGGGGGACTTATGCTGAAGTAGCCCAATGAACTTTGGAAAGAATATGGGCTTCCAAGTAGGATTATACCCTCTTGGGAATATGGTCCAAGGAGAACAGGGTTGATTTGAAGTGTTGGGTTTGAACCTCAATGAGACTTCCTATGTATCTCATATGGATGGTAATCAAAGCCCACGTAGTTCGATAAGTCTCATAGGAGAGTATGGTCTTTTAAGAGAGATGAGTTTGGGCTTACTTCCTAAAAAGGATGGCTTGATGATTTGGGGTTTAATTTAGGGCTTATTCCTAATAAGGATGCCCAGATTAAAGGAATTATGATTGGGTTTTTGAAGAGGATGTTCAATGAGATAGAGCCCTAAAAAAGGCTTCCTACGTATCCTGGTTTGAATAGGAATCAGAATTCTCGTAGTTCATTCGATTGTGAAAATCTTGTGACCATGAAAAATATATAAGACCATGTGAGTCATGATCAGTGTGAGAAACAAGAGGATATCAAAGATTCAACAGTCATTCACACTTTAAAATTTTTCCTCCTCTACTAGTGGAAGACGGCACACCTATGGTGTCTAAGGTGAATGAGGTTGAGGCGACCGTGGAAGAGGGTGAGGCGATGAGCCTTCCCTCTATTCTATTTACATTGGACAAGGGTTAAATGTAAAGATGAAGGGATAAAAGTTAGGGGCTTACACCAAGATGGTTTTCCTTGGTAACAAAGCGCAGCAGGAGAGGGAAAGAGATCACAAGAGTCCCTGTGCCTATCTCCACTTTGGTCTTTGGCACCGAAGAAGAGAGGAGGAGCAATGATGCCACCTCCTGCAAGAAAATCTAGGGGCTTATGCCAAACTGGTTGCACTAAAATTTATCCAGGTAGGGGAGGTATACTTCTCCTTTTCTTACATGGAAAAGCAAGTGTGAATTGTACCTTCCCTACCAGTGACTTTAGGTTCTAGGTCATCTCTTCAAGAAGGGAGACGCCAGGATCCAACCATCCTCTGAACCGGAAACTTCCCAACACTATTTATGTGAGAAAGGTCAATGTAACTGTAGATATAAAAACCCACAGACACTCCATGAATCCTAACCCCATTGTGAAACAAATGTGGGAAACCTCTGACTGTGGAAATACAAAACCAAATAGGATACACACTGATGTGCCTTTCCCAAAGGTTTGATAAGTTGGGAGGTTTTGGTGAAGGTCTCAATAGAATCCCTTTCAGATAAGGGAGCCAGTGAAGAAGAATATTTGCCATGAATGGCTTTAAGGAAGGCTTGATGGTTTGTAAACTAAATAGAGTGAAGAGAAGTAAGTGAACCAAGGAGGGGCACCCAAGTATAGAAGGGCACGCAAGTAAGGGTGCGCAAGTAAGATTGGGTGACCAGATGTTCACTTAGTCAACAAACAACCTGTATGGTAATACTTGGGTGAGACCTTTCTCGAGCCTTCAAGAGTATTCATAGGTGATCCAAGAAGTGGGGCGCTCAAGTTCCTATGAGAGGAATGGGTGGCGCGCAAGTATTTCTGACTTGGGGAGGTTGGGAGCTTTAGGGGTGCAAGTGTTATGGTTTTCAAACACTAAAAGGAATTAAGTCCAATGATCCTCCCTTAAATCCTCTACTCAAGGTGTTGAACAATTGCCTTGAAAGTTTCGGAAGACTAGGGAGAAGTACTAGGGTGACCAGAGTAGTAATCAGGCTTTAAGGAAATTCATCTCTACAAATGGAAGCCCAAAAGGTCTATTTATAGGAAAATAAATGACCTTGGGCGAAATAAGTTGGGCACGCAAGTGACTTGTGTTCCAAATTGGGACAAGCAAGTACTTTGCACGCCGCCAGTGTTTTGACTAGACTAGGGCGACACCTTTAGGACTTAGCAAAAATTACACTTTCATTTTTCTCCAGCATAGTGGTGCATAAGTGGGCTACGTGACATATGGGGGCACGAAAGTAGGTTATGCTCCAAATGAGTTTTGACTAACCTAAGGAGGCCAAAAAAACTTATTCCTTTGAAATAAATTTACTTTTCTTTATGCATTCCCTCTTTTCTTTCTAATGGATTCCCTTCATCATGATTTTTAGACTCTTTGACGGAATGGAGTGTCAACAAAATCCCCCCCTCAGAATTGGATCTGAAAATGAAAATAGGATCCAATAATAAGGTAAATAAATGAAGGAGAGGTAGAGTGGAGGAAGAAAAGAGCACTGGGGCGCATAAGTATTGGTGTTTAAGTGGACTTGGGTGTGCAGGTTTTCAATGCGTAAGATTTCTGGAATGCAGGGGGACATGTGTCGCTTATATATACCAGCTTCACTTTCGTGAAAATTCTCACAACTTCTGAATTTTCCGCTCTCGGCACACAAGTCTTATTCTATTTAGAAGCTTATGTTTTTTTGTGCTTGTTCTGTAGGTTTTGAGCTACGCACTATAAGTGGGGTTCCATACTTGCGTGCCAATTTATACTTGCGCGCCTTAATTCCTTTGTCATTTTTTTTGTAAAACACCAAAAATGAACTTACTTTTAAAATATGATCTCTATCTTTTTTGCAGGTTCAATGGCTCCTAAGAGAATTGGAACTACTGATGAGCTCGCTAGTAAGAGGATTGATGACATGATGAGTGTCTTTGGTCATGATTACTTTGATGTTTGTGAAACCACCCTTCCATACTTACCAAAATATTTGAAGAAGTATCATTTCAACTTTCCTCAAAGCATCTATCTGCCTTTGTATAGCTATGGCCATCTATAGGATGCTAAAATTCCATATCTAAAGAACTATGTCCCACATTCTTGGTTTCAAGATTATACCAACTTCTCTTCGGCCAATGTTTCTATTGGGGGCTCATTTTCTAATGCTGGGACAGTAAAGAAAGCCCATATTATGCATCATAGCCCATGTGCTCCATATTTGAAGGCACACAAACCAGAGCTACAGCCACACTATTATTCATCCATCTTTCAAGATTCTCAGACAGATCATTCCAAGGGTTGTAAGAAAAGTTGGTATTTCTTCCCAAGAGGATGTATAAAACCTGCATAGATGTGGGTATACTGGGTGTGAAAGACATGTGCAGAATTTGAAGATGATTTGAGAATCATTAGGATTTATGAAGCTATCTGGGTTGGGCAGACCTATGTGAATAGGAATGATGATTTCGTGCCAGAGTTATTAAGTTGGTGGAGTCCAGAAACCAATTCCTTCTATTTAACACATGGAGAGGTAGGTATCATCTTGTGGGAAGTTTACAAGATTTCTGGAGCTCTAATACTTGAAGACATGTATGATGAGTTTATTCCTCCCAAGGTAACATGGAATGATCCGGATAAGACACCATAATTGGTTCGTGAGTTGATGAAAATATTTTCCAAAATCAAGAATTCAATCACCGCAAAAACTCGCACCAGGAGGGATATTCATCCAGCTGAATGGATGGAAGTATTTTTGATAAAGAATAAGGAAAAGGGGGCCACTTACACCCAGCCAACTAGCTATCCAAGGGAAGAGAAGAGAGTCACTCCTGACACCTTTTGGCCAACATTGGAGAAGGGAGAATTTAAAAATTGAGGATATGAAATCAACACAAAAATTCCTACAAATACATGTCTGGCGGGTTTCTTAGCCATGTGGATCAACGTGTATTTATTACCAGTCTGAGACTCCAAAAGAGGCATGAGGTCGGGCACCTTTTTTACTGCAGCTAAGCTAGCGGTGAAAAGGATGGTAGGGTTGGATACTCCTATTTTAACCAAGATTCATAGGATTTTTATTCATATTTAAAAACGGAAATATCCTTTTAGAATATCAGGACCATTCCAAGTGTTTTGGGGATGGATTGCTACTTATTTTAGAACTTATGTCATACAAAGTGGAGTATAGGTTTTTGGAAGTTCTTTCTGACCATTTGTTCAATCCTTTTCTGGTATTTCACCCTTGTATTTGAATGCTTATGACAACAAGGCTAGATTGAGCATGAAAAAGGAATTCCATTTCTTTCCTTATGGGAATCTTCCTACAGGGTGATTTTTTTTTATGGCACTGCCAATTTGGAACTGAGGGAATATATGCTATCTTGCAGAGATGGCATGTTGGCCACTAGAATCAATGGAGAAATCATATGTGAGGCCTATTCTCCTAATATATTTTTGTGTCAATTCAGATGTCTACAATAGAATACTGCATCCCCTCTCGTACATGTCAGATTAGAGACCCACCCAATGGTTTCCTAACAACTATGGTTGTTGACATCTGTAGAGAAGACTGGGGAAATATTTAATTTACCCGCTGCTAATGTAGGAAGCAAATTGACCATCTGGTATGCTGAAAATAGGGTTTCATCTTACCCTGAAGGGGTATTAAATCATGTTGTCCCTTGAGTGGGAATAAATAGAAGTAGTAGGAAGGAACCTCGTCTCTTGGAAAATAATTCTTCATCATCAGGGTCCGATTTGAAAGAATCAGAGAGTGGAGGTGATGATGATCTAAATTCACCAAAGAGACCTTACGCTAGATATAACCCACCTGTCAGAATTAAGAGCACCACTCCATCAATCTCTACTGAAGTCATATCAAGGCAATATAGTCACCATCATTCTGAAGAGCAATAATTTCCATTTTCTAATCCTTCATCTGTGACTGTAGGTGCTAGGAAGAAAATCAAGTCCAAGGATGTAGGATCCTCCTCACAACCCTCAGACATACATTCTGAATATATATGACTAGAGACTATTTGAACATGGTAGAGCCTATACTATGATGATAAGACCTTGTGGATGGATCTATGCGAAGGACTGCATATTCCAGGATTAGGGGATTTGCAAGCATATTCTAACATTCTTTTTAAAGATAATCCAAATGAGGTAAGGACCTACATTCGAGAGCTAGAAATGCTCATATATTCCACTGATGACTCTGTTCCTACCACAAAGTAGGTGAAGGAAATGATAGATCGTGGTACCACCAAATGGATTAATCCTTAATTAGATGAAGAGTGGCATGACTTTGTAGATCCTGAGGATGTAAGTTCCATTTCTTTTGCATCTTCTTCCATTTTGAAACTTGAATTCTAATCCAAACATTGTTACATAGGAGAAACATTGTCTTAACTTACAGTTGGGTAAAGGAAAGATAACTGAAGTACCTTCACTAAAATATATCCCTAGAGGCACTACTCTTGGAGCTACCGGATCACCCTGTGAATCAGGAGAAATATCTTCGGGCCAACAGACCATGGAGGAGGAAATAGAGTGGGTACTAGGATCTCTGATACCTATCTTTATAGATGACGATGCAAGCCCTCCTAAAAAGATGAAGAAGCAAAATAACTGAAGAAATAAGACCATGGTTAAGCACTTTCTTAGTAGTGGTAAGTCTCCCTGATAATCATGAATTTTAGTCTTCATTCATGAAAAAGTGTTTAAACTTTTTAAGATTATAGGGGATTCTTCCTTTTCTTATTTGAAAGAAACTACTGATATGATTCAAGGAGCCGTAGAAGGTGCTTCTGAGCAAACCCAAATTCCAAATCTAGTGGTTTTTTAAGAGGCATTGAAGCCAAAGGAACCAACATATGTTCCCATCACTACTGTGATTCTAGCTATCAGAGGAGAGGAAGCTTCTGGTAAATCAATAATACTTCATAAAGCATCAAATTCTACAATGGATAACTTCTATTTTGTGATACTTTTAGGTTCATCACATGAACCAGAACATCTGGCAGCAACTGACATTGACCCCATAATTTTTACTGAAGAAGCTATTCGGGGTCAAAGGTTGTCAGAGGAAGGTTGTGAATAAAACACGCCAAGTACTCCCATGGGTGAGACTAACCTGGGATCTGAGATATCATTGGATGAAATGATGAACCTTGGAATGTCTTTTTAAGAACTATTAGAACATGTTAAAATATAAAATGCTTTAGAAGATTTTGGAGTTCCTTGTATATAATCAATAGGACATGAGTTCTCATTATTCTTCCTGTTAATCTTGTTATGATTAACCTACTAACCATGGCTGATTGAAATATGCAGTTCCATCTAAAGAAATTTCTGGCACAATGGTACTTAAAGGAAGTGTTGATATTAACATCAACCCTACCATTATGGAGACATTGGCTCAAGTGGATCTTGAGATAGTGGGTTTTCCTGAGATTCATTTTTAAAATCCTGAGCATAGTAAATATAGCACTCCAAATCCAGAGACATCAAACAAAATTGCTGAAATTGAGAACACTGGGGAGGATTCTTCTCAAGATTTTGACCTAATACTAGGTAAGAGATACTAATATTGTGATTACATTCACTTTTTTATCTCCTAAATATAACCATAATTATTGATTTACCATATAGGGATATCAACTTCAATGTCTAAGTCTAAAGATGAAGCCTCTGCATCATCCCAAACAACATTGGAAGGTGGAGCAACCATTGTCCAAGAAGAAATAGAGCATGGCACTTATTTAAGTGTATTAGTCCAAGAATATATCCCTCCTTATGACAATGATTCTGAATCGGACCCAGAACTGCAGAAGGCTCTTCGTCTTTCTCATCACAAAGCATGGAAAAACATCTAGAAGATAATATCTAAGATTAACCTGGAGGAACTACCTTCAATAATTCCATGAATTTCATCTCTATTTATCACGCTAGGATTTGGTGGTTTTGAATACTGTGAAATTCATACTGCAGGGAAAGAGATTATACAGAGGAGGAAGCAAGAGAAAAAACTTCAACAAGACTTGATAAAATCCAACTGTCAATCAATATTGACGAGTTCCAAGCAGCATTATCCTAAGCTGAGGTTAATCATAATGAAAAGTTGAAGGGACCGAAGTAGAAAAATAAAGAAAAGACTGTTCAGAAACTACACCTTAAATAGAAGTTAGATATCATTACAGGGGAGCTTGACCAGCTTCATAGCTCGTTAAGAGAAGTTTAGAAGGATGGTACAAAAGTCATCGCAGATGCTAGAGAAGAACTTCATCATACTGAAGAGAGTGAGGTTGGTCAAATAGACAAACTCTAACAAGCAATTGATGGGGCTCAAGAAGCTGTCAAACAAATGAGGAATTACATAAAAATCCTTTTGTAACTTCTGAGAGAGAGACTCCAATTTGTGGATGCTCCTCTGTGAAAATTTTCATAAATGAAAAGTATTTTGTCTTTAAATATTTATGTTTTCACTTTCATTAATTGATTTTGTTTTACCTAGGCCATTGGTCCCATTAAGCATAGTATGATTTTCTTCCTTAAGGTTATATAGAAAACCCTAAAAACTTTATATCTCTTGACTTTTTATACTCAATATTACCTAAACCATACAAAATGCATGTTTAGTGAGCTGGGACTTGACTTTTGTTCAGAGTGCCCTTTTTGGGTTCTCAATCTAATAAGTACCAAGTCTTTTGTTGTTTGGCAGTTTAGAGTCATGCATGTTGGGCTATAATGGGCTAATATTTAAGGTCGAATAGCTTTGACCATAAATTTTAAAATTATATTCCAAAAAATACTTTGTGGAAAAGAATTTATTTAATATTCTTTAAATATTTCCAAGGGGAATCTTGAGCCATGATTTTTTTATGGTCACCAAATTTAAAACTCGTGTCAACATAGAGGGTGTCTTTTCCAAGAATGAAATTACCATTATTTGACAAACCAATTATGGGGGTTGTGTTATGCAGGGCCAACTGGGACATATGCTGCATAGCCAAATAGTGGCATCTTTTGACTAACAGGCATATTATGTAGGCAACTTATGCAAGGCCACCTAAGGGCATGGGCTGCACAGTCAGGTAAAAGAGCTCTTTGAAGTTTAACATTTTACTGTTGATAGATAGGGAAAAATAAGATTTGGGTGACTCAAGACCACAGTGGGTGGCTTTTCCAAGGAAAGGAATTTTAAGAACAAAAAAAGGCTATTTTAGACCGACATAAGTCATGAATAGGAAAACCATTTCTATACAAATTTGGTGTATGAGTAATGGTTAAAATTTATCAGAAAGGGGAATTTCTGATATCATACTGTGCAGTTTTAAGTCATGTAGTGAGGACATTGGTATTGTGCAGTTTTAAGTCATGCAGTGAGGACATTTGATACTATGCAGTTTTAAGTCATGTAGTGAGGACATTGGGTATTGTGCAGTTTTAAGTCATGTAGTGAGGACATTTGGTACTATGCAGTTTTAAGTCATGTAGTGAGGATATTTGGTGGCTTTAGTTTAAGGTATTTAGCTCTGAACAAAGGTATGAGAAAACTCTCCCAATTTCTTGATCATTTGTTTGGAAACATACTATCATATTCAGGTATGGAAAGGAAAATTGTAAACTGTGATTTGGGAATATCTGGAACCAAGGAATGATATGGGAAAAGGGATAAAATCATTAAAGGAAGTCTTTTCCAAGAACAAAATTACCATTACTTGAAAAACCCATTATGGGGGTTGTGTTATGCAGGGCCAACTAGGGCATATGCTGTATATCCAAATAGTGCCATCTTTTGACTGATAGGCATGTTATGTAGGCAACTTATGCAAGGCTATCTAAGGGAACGTGCTGCACAGTCAGGCAAAATATCTCTCAGAAGTTTTGACGTTCTATTGCTAAAAGTCGAAGAAATTTTATGGAGATTCATATTTTCCGAAGCATAGAGTTTGGTTTATGGAGAAAGGTACCTAAATATGGAAAGGGTATTCCAACTAAGTTTTCCAAAGAATCAGAGGAATAGGACTTTTATGAAGGTCTAACCAAAATGTAAGAGATATGGTGTCTGTAGTTTTAGGTCATACAACTAGGACCATAAATAGAAACAATATATAACATGTAGCCATGTGATTTCAAAGTTATTTTATAATGCATTGAACACATGGTGAGGGAAATGTGTAAACCATGGTCTTGAAGACTTTCATATTGTGAGAAAGATAATGGGGCAAGTATACTTGAATGACTATTTTAAAATACATATTCTTGTATATTTTCATCAAATTTTAAAGTGGACAAAGATACTATAACCAAGAATAAAGTTACCATTATTTGACAAACCTGTTATGGGGGGTGTATTATGCAAGGCCTACTGGGGCATATGTTTCATATCCAAATAGTGGCATCTTTTGACTGATAGGCCTGTTATGTAGGAAACTTAGGAAAGGACACCTAAGGGCATGTGCTTCATAGTCAAACAAAAGAGCTCTCAGATATTAGAAACCATGTTACCAGAAACTGTAAGAAATATTATGAATATATAAAAAATATTCAAGATTGAGAGTATGAAATATGGAAAGGGTTTATGTTAAATGTATATAAAAAATATTTGAACCAGTATTGGCCATGAGTTTGACATCCTTTACATAGATCTGACTCATATGTAAAATGGAGTCTTTCTTTGTTTCATCTGAATTAATATTATGATGTGCAGTTTAAAGTCATTAAATGAGGATATTTTCACCCTCATAAGGAATTGAAACACCTTAATTATATAAAGAAGCACCTTATCCAATTCCTAAGCTCACTTGAGCTATGATCTATGTGAGAAACAAGGAGTAGTAAGGGTCTCTTTTATAATACAAAGGTAACATAGATGAAGAATGGGAGTGTCATATTTTCATACAGTTTAACGTCATGCGGTAAGGATGAAAATGAATCAATGTGAAAGGAAAGACATATTGTCACTAAATGACTTACTGGGGAAAGAATCAAGTCATACATAGTTCTTAAAACATTCTTTATGCAGATTTGATTCTTATACAAGAAATAAAGGTTTTTTTTATCGCAGCTGGGCCCAATATTGGAAATCTAGGCATCTCTATTTATCTCAAAATAGATGAGAATCAAGACGTATGTAGTTCTTCAAACAATCATTCCTCATTCTAATGGAGTTTGACATGAAGAATGGGGACTTTTGACACATTCTAAGAGAATGGTAAATCTTAAGACATAAAATTTTGTAAGGATCAAATCATATATCTTTAAGGAAAAACTCTGTATAAATCTAATTAATATAAAGGAGGAGAAAAGAAAATAAGAATATTTTGTGATTGTAGCTGGGCCCAAAATTGGAGATTTAGGCGTCTCTACATATCTCATTAAAAATGAGAATCAAGCCATACGTAGTTCTTGAAATTAGGTCTCTATGCAGATCTGAATCAGACATAGGAAAGAAAGGGACACATGTATTAATAAGGAGTATTGATGATGTAAATGATGTTTTCTTATGGAATCTCTTAACATCAAATAGAGATAACGTTAGTTGTATAAATGATTTCATGTAGTTTAATGTCATGAGACAAGGATGAAGACGCTATGCATTTTTCCGTCATGTGGCATGGACACTTATGGTTGTTATGTAGTTTAATGTCTTGAAACTACAACATGGGGGGTGTGTATTTTTAAGTCTTGTAGCAAGGACATGGTACAGTGTAGTTTAAAGTCTTGCAGTGAGGTCTAATGTGAACAACTACACAAAGTATTTCTTCAAGAATCTTGCATTGTTTGGAGTTGTAATAAGCTCCCCATCCATTGATATTAAGGCATAAGCTCTATTTGAATATACCTTATGTGTAGAATAAGGTCCTTCCCACTTTGGATCAAGTTTCGGGGGTTTCTTACCTGGTATCATTGGAGTCTTAAGAACTAATACCAATTCTCCTTAAAGAAATGAATAGAGGTGAACTTTCTTGTTAAAAGCTCACGTTATTCTGTTCTAATAGACTTCTAAATGATGCAAAGTATAAAATCTTTTCTCATCTAATCATTCCAACTCATTGAACCATTTCTAAGACCTCTCATCTTTAGAAAACTGATCACAGATTGCAACTCTAAGTGAAGGAAATTTCATTTCAATTGGAAAAATTGATTTAGTTCTATATACCAATGAATAAGGAGTTGTTTGGGTATCAGTACAAGTAGTTGTCTGATAAGCCCATAAAGCATTCAAAGGTTTATCAGGCCATGATTTATTATCTTTATCCACCATTTTCCAGAGTATATTTGATAGGGTCTTGTTGAAGGCCTCTATCTTTCCATTGGCCACCGCATGATAGCAAGATGAATGGTTGGATTTGATATTATGTTCCTGATATAACTTTTTTACCTCAGCAGAACAAAAAATGGTGCCATTGTCCATTGAAATAGTATGAGGGACACCAAATCTAGTGATGATATTAGTTTTGATAAAACTAACAATGCTTTTGGCTCCGAATTCCTTGAGAGGTATTTCCTCAACCCATTTAGAGAATAAGTCAGTAGTAGTGAGAATATACTTGAACTGCTTAGCAGTGGCTGGAGGATAAGGTCCTACTACATCCATTCCCCATGTGGAAAATGTCCAGGAGTATTTAGTTGTATGTATCAACTCTAGGTGTTGATGAATGAAGTTGGCGTGCACTTGGCAGGGATGACATTTTTTAGTGAAATATGTACAATCCTGCGTTATTGAAGGGAAAAAGTATCCAAGCCTTCGGATCTGATCAGAGAGTCTATACCCAGACCGGTGGGCACCACAAACTCTTGAATGTACTTATTTCATGATAGCTGCAGTCTCTTCTCCATCAATACATATGAAGATAATTACATCAAATCCTTATTTGTAGAGGATCTTTTGGTGATATGGACTATCATAAAGAGTAAAATTAGCTTCTCATCGTTGGATATGTTCTTTCTCAACTTTATCTGGTGGAATTACCCCCATTTTAAAGATATTCTATGATGGATGATATCTATCCCCTGGTATGACCATATGGTTCAGAAATATGGAAAATTTCATTAATTTCCTCCATTATAGTTTGAACAAAAGGTGAGACCACATGATGATGAGCTATGCTAATGAATGTCTCATCCTGATTTGGATTTTCCAAGGTTGTAGCTGCATTTACCAGTGCATCTTCTTGGGTATTTTTTGATCACGGGACATAAGACAATGTCGGCTCTGAGGTAAATTCAGCCATTAACCCTATGACATAATCACACAAAGGAATTAACTCTTATTTTATGATAGAATATTCCCCATTGATTTGTTTGATTACCAATTCTAAATCACCTTTTACCTTTAAATGATTCATTCGCACCTGAAGGGCCAATTCTAAACCTGTGATGGGAGCTTGATATTATGCCTCATTGTTGGTACCACCTTCTGATAACAAGAAGGAATAAGGCAATACTACCTTTTCTGGGGAAATAAGGACAATTCCTAACCCAACTTTGTTGAGTTTAGGGTTTTCCATTCTTTTCCTTGTTGGGCTTCTAAAAGCAGCATCAAAATACATTTCCCATGTTTGGGAATTATCTTGGATAGAGAAGACCTCTTCATAAATAAGTTCAGTATTAAACGATGTATCTTCCGCAAATCGATGCTCAGCAAGGAAGTTAGCTAGATCTTGGCCTTTTATTGCCTTTTGAGGCACAAACTGGATATAAAATTGTTGCAAAATAACTTCCCATCATGCTAGATGCCCTGTAAGCATAGGACAGCTAATAATAAATTTGAGTGGGTTATTGCGAGATACCAATTGGACCTTATGATGTTGTAGGTAGTGCCTCAATTTCTAAACTGCAAATATTAATGTCAGGAAGCACTTTTCAATACTTTAATATTGAGTTTCCACTTCAATCATAGTTCGACTAAGATATTAAAGGTTGTTTTCATTCCCAACATCATTCTTTTGGGTGGGGAAGGCACCTAGTGATCACTCTGTCACATAGAGAATAAGTGGTCTTCCTTCAACAGGTGGCATTAATACTGGTGGACTCAAGAGATATTTCTTGAGGGTATCAAATGCTTCTTGACATTATTTGGTCCATTGGTAGGTGACTCCCTTTTTCATTAATCTGGTGAAGGGAAAACACTTGCCTGCCAAATTGGTGATAAAGAACCAAATATAGGCCAAGTTTCCTTAGAGTCCTCTTAATTCTTTCATATTTCGAGGAGGTTACATACCAAGGATTGATTTTATTTTCTCAGGATCACATTTGATGCCACGATGGCATACAAAAAAACCAAGAAACTTTCCTGAGGTTACCCCGAAATCACATTTCAAGGGGTTTATCTTCAAACTGTGTTGCTGAAGTTTATTGAATATGGTTTCTAAATCAGCCAAGTGATTGGAACGTTTTCTGGATTTGACCACCAAATCATCCACATAACATTAAACAAATTTCCCTAAGAAGGATTTGAAGATATAGTGCATGGCACGTTGGTATGTTTCGCCTGCATTCTTTAAGCCAAAGGGCATTACCCGATAGAAAAACACACCTTGAGGATCTCTAAAGGATGTATATTCTTCATCCTCTAGGTCCATAGAGATTTTATTATACCTAGATTATCCATCCATGAAGGAAATAGCTTCATATCCAGTCGTTGCATCAATTAGAAGCACTGTAATCGGAACTGGAAAATCATCTTTAGGAAAATGCGGGTTAAGATCTCTGAAATCAATGCAGACTCTAATTTTCCCATTATTCTTTTTCACTGGGACAATATTGGCCATCCATTTGGGATACTGAACTTCCCTAAAAAAATTATCCTTTATAATCTTATCAACTTCAGCTTCAATTTTAGAGGCATGAGTTGGGTGTGTTCTTCTTGCTGCTTGCTTGAATCCACGATGTTCTTCTGGAAATACCAAATGATGGGTGGCTAAATCATGATTAAGACATGGAATTTTTGTATAATTCCAAGAAAATATATCTCGATGTTTCTTTAGAAAGGAATTATACACCTCTTTATCTTTATATGTCATGGTCGCACTAATTAGAGTTGGGCGTGGATCTTCTTCTATACCCAGATTTATTTCTCCGAGATCATCCATGGTGGTAGAGACACCTTCTTCAAATACTGGAGGAGATACCCAAGATCTTCCTCTTCTTTTTCATTATGTGTTATTTCTTCTGTTTCCATTTGCATAGTAGATGACGAGGAAAAATTCCCAGAGTTAGAGGGAAAATCAGTATTTGAACATCCCAAATAAGAGGCCACCATATCTGACCCTACTGATGATGAAGGGTCTTCCTGTGGTAATAAAGAGGGATTAACAGGTTGAGAATCAACATCTTTTTCTTCCTCTAGAATTACCACATCTCTTCTACTCTGGTTGACTAAGTAGAGGCTTGTTGTAGTTCAATGGATGAAATTAAAACATCTCCATTTAGGCTTTCATCATTGCATGATGGATCAACAGTTTCTTCTATGTTGTTAGGCTCAATTGTCGTAATTGACATTATGGAAGTTACTGGATGAGTTCCCAGATTTGGGTTTACCTTTTCAATTTTATTAATGGGTAACACATAATATGTAATAAAATGCATAAATGGGTTTGTTGGGATCTTTTATATTTCATTTGGAGCATTAAGTCTGGTTATTTCCTTTTTTATGGGCTTCTTTTCTTTTGTGTGATAAAACTATGCCTCAATGTATCGAGATTCACATACTTTGAATGGAGTCTTGTCACCATAGAATGTCTCGATTTGACCATTGAAACAGTACTTAAGACATTGGTGGTATGATGAATGTATGGTTGCATGTTGATGTAGCCAAGGCCTTCCAAGCAGAATATTAAAGGTTGTGTCCTGACGAACAGCCATGAAATCTGAATTAGACACAATATCTCTAAATTGAGTTCTGAGTGTAATATCACCCCAGAGGTTCTTGTTCATTCTTATCATAAGCTTGCAACATTAAAGTTGAAGGAAATAATTCAGATTCAATCAGGACCAATCGATGAAGTGTACGAATAGAAATGAGGTTGACTCTAGAGCCATTATCAATGAAGACTCATCGGATGTCTACATCATTGACCTTTCCAGACAAATACAAAGTTCTGATATGTCCATGTACAACATCATGTTCATCTTCATCTATAAAAGATATGACTACATGACATTTTTTAAGATCATTCTCTATAAGATAAACCTCAGCAGCAGCAACTTTGGTTTCAAACTCTAGAGGACTTGACAAAGCCTCAATGAGTGCTTCTTAAAGATCTTTTGACAGATTCAAAGAATCCAAAATTGATAATTTGGCTAGTACTTGGGCCAATTGTTTCAAGACATCATAATTTTGATCTAAAGGTCTGTGTTTTCCAGCATGGAGATTTGTTTTTTCAATTTCTTTGGAAGTTGATGCTTTTGATGTAGACATACTCTGTGTTGGAGCAGAATCTAGAAATACTCCTAGCTTTGGTAAATTAAACTGACTAGGTCTATTAATTTTTTGAGAAGAAGACAGTGTAACTTCTAATTGGTCTTCCAAAATAATTGTGTCAGAACTAAACCTATCTTTCATATAAGAAACTCCTTGTTCTTGTTGAGCCCACTGAAGGGCTCTTCCACAAGTTTCTGTTGCATATATGGTTCGAGTAGGGGTAGAGTAAAAATGGTGGTTTCTAGAATTATCATGTCTTCCCTTATATACTCGACCTTCGCCTCTTACTCTAGTTCCCCAATTGAATACAAATAATTCTGGATCATTATAATCAAAATCACCATTGGCACAAGGATCCGTTAAATTGATAACATTAACAGAACCAGAGATCAATTCTTCATCTGACGAAGATTCTTGTTGAAAGATTAATTTTGGTTGTGCCGTTTGGTAGGGAAGTGCCCATGTTTTTGAAACAGATGGCATAAAATCTGCCAGGGTCAAGGAAAACTTTGTCTTTAACATGATCTCATTTTCTTCTGACTTATCTTTGTCCTTATAATCACTTCACTTTATTAAGGAATGACCTTTTGATAAAGGTGATTTTGCTGTGGCAGGAGTGGCAGAAGACACAATTGGTTGTTTTAACTATGTTTTTAAAATGGAATGAGTCCAATTGATCATTTTTCTGATCATCCAATCATAATATTTCTACACATTTTTACTTTTGACCTCTTTCCATTCGCATTCTTCTTCTGGATCAGTAGCAGTAACACATGCTACTTGAGCTGATAAACTTTTCAATTTCACTTGTCCAGAGTCTACCATCTTTTATATAAGGTCTTTGAAAACAAAACACTCCTGAATGGGGTGTCCCAACATATGGTAAAAGGTACAATAATTCAGAATATCTTCATATCCATCTTTATTTGTCTTCTTTGGCCTTGGTAACTAAACCAGATTGTTTTCTAAGGCTGAGATGAAGTAACCAGGAACTTGTTCATTCCTGAAAGAATAAACTTTATTCTTTAATTCCTCAAACTGTTTCTACCTTTGATCTCTTTGATCATCTTGATGAGGTGGTCATTGTTGTTGATGCTCAGGAGGTGGAACCCTTTGGTATGATGAGGGTTTTAAAGTAGAAGCAGTTACAGTTGCCTATTTGAGTGTGACTATAGTAGCTTATGCTTTTCCTATCCTCCTCCCCAGAGCTGATGGAATTATATGAGTTTTATCCTTAATTTCTATAATATAGTCTTCTATCTTTTGAGCGATTGAAGTAAGGTCTTGAAACCCTCCTATGTATTTTACAGGGATCAATGGTGTGTGTAATTCATCATGTAGATTTTCCACACAAATTGGCAGTAACTCTTCTTGAGGGAGTGCTAGACTTAAAGAATATGTTAATCCTTTACATTGGGAAATAAAATTTGAAACTCTTTCATTCTCCCTTTTTTTATAATTGGTAAGATCAAAAACTATCATCTTTGGTAACGTTGAGATAAATTGAAGAAGGAATTTCTCACGAAGATCTTCCCATCCAGTAATTGACCAAGATTGTAAACTTGTATACCAGACAAAAATTGGTCCTTGTAATGACTGTACAAAACACCTAAGCTTAACTACTTCTTTTTGTTGAGAAGTTCCCATCATGGGATCATAATGAGAAATAAAATGTGTTAAGTGTTGTTCTAGATCTTCTGAACCATTAAATGTTGGGAAGTTGGTATTCACAAAATTTGGTGGGGGAGGAATTACATCCACCCATTTAGGGTAAGCTCTCTTTTCCGGCTGAACTGGTGCATGTCGTTCTTCCATAGCTTCCAATAGAGTCTTTAATGCCTCAATTATGTTGATAAGCATTTGGGGAACATCCAGATGAACTATAACTTGTGCAGGTATAGCAACTGGAGCATGAGCTGGTGAAATGACCCGCAAAACCACTGATGGTGGTGCTGATATCTGCCTTGGATAACCCATGGAAACAGGCCTAATAGGATGCATATTGTCTTGACTTGATTATGTATCCATTAGAGGGAATTCATTATCCACATCTTTAGTTATTACAAATCCTCTTTGCTGAAGAGATCCTACAGGATTTTCAAGTTGAGGACCTATCTAGGGAGTACATCTAGCAGAAATTCTATTTTTAAGTAACTCTGTATTGAGTCTTTTCAACTCCTTCATTTCCTCTTCTTGCTGTGAAAATATTTCTTCAAGTGAAAGAGATTTACCTTCTCTAGTGGAAAAGTGAGATGCAATTTGACTTTTGCCTTTCCCCTTGTTAGATTCCTTTCTAAGAGGGGGAAGTTGGTTATTTGAAGGTATACCTAGACTCTGGGTAAGCCTCTAATTTCGAGGGTGCACACCTTCTTCATTTGTCTCGGTTATACCGTATTATGGACAAGAACTTTATCTTCTAATTCCCCTGAAATGGAATTATTTTCTTGTCTTCCTTTGTGTCTTTCATGAGACTTTGTTCTCCTATATGATGAATTCCCTGGAACTGTTTGGCGAACAATAACCCGAAGGGAATCCTCAGATAGTTTAGTTGTACACTTTCCTTGTGTCTTCTTCCCTAATCAGGAGAAAACTGAATTCCATTGAGGAGGGGATTGAAAATGTGAAAAATCCCCCAGCCCTGCAGGCTGGGGCTATTCCTGTTCTTCTTCTTCAAGCCTTTGAACTTTGTTGAATGAACTTGAAGGTTGAATTAAATGAGCCCCTATCCTATCAAGTTGGGGTGATTCTTAAACTACTATGGCTGAAATTTGTGAAACTGCTCTTCTAAATTTGTGGATTTTGGTTCGAACATTAGCTTAGTACATCATCTGGAAACCATTTAAATCACCTGTTTTGGAAGATCACTATATTATTTCAGACATTTGAATTCTCTAATGCCTAATATCCTCTAAGCAGGATGTCTGCTCAAGATTCTCAGATGCTTGATGTAAAATCAACTCAACAACTTCTTTTCTTTGGGCCTGATTCTGATGAGAACTGGTTGAGGCCTGTTCTTGAGCATACATCTGATTACATGCACAATCTATTGATTTTGGCCGACCGTGGGCAATAACTTTGCATGATACCACTTTTGGAGTACTTTTCTGATTTTGGAGTGCAGTGAAATGCAATGCTCCATGTGCACCCCATCCTCTGATATGAACAATAGATGGGGAATCAGAAATTAACTGGTGTAGTCTCTTTAGAGTAATGATACATGCATGCTTAAGGGTTATTTGTTGTTTTTCAACCTTCGGATGTTGGGAAACTGAGATAGATGCCAAGTCAATTTGGTGGTGCAACCCTTATATTACCTTTACATGATTTTGATATTCATCATATGGTAATACTTTGGTTTTCAAATGATGAAGAGTTTTCTATAAGTTAAGTTGGATTTCATGAATGCGATCTTCTGTCATCAATTAAGGAATGTTATATTGAGAATTTTCCAAAGGCCAAAACATGACTGGTATTTCTCCTTTAGCTAATTGTTTCCTCATGTTTAACACATCTTCATCATCTTTCACTAGAGGTTTCTCCACTTGGTCTGACCAAAGTGGATGCTCTGTATTAAAAGACAAATGATCCAAGGGAGGTTCATAGAATGATCATTCCCTTAAGATGTATTCTGGTTGATAAATTCTTTCATCTGTAAATGATAAGGCATCAGACATGACTGGCCATGTGTTTTCAAGTGCCTCGAGATAGGAGGGTTTTCTCATCGCTACATTGTTAGTTATGGAATTGTCTTGACAATGTGAAATACTACTATGGAGAGGACTTTCACAGTGAATGCCATCATGGGGAGGATCACCATGATGGATTATAGCAAGGGATAAATCTTATTGCTCCTTGGTCTTCTGGCCACATGGAGGGTTGTCGTGGCTCTCATCCAGAGATAGGAACTGTGGATTGACTGAATTTTCATGAAGAAAGCCTTCATGATGAAGTTTCCAATGAGGAACTTCATAATTACAACTACCAATCCCATAATTTGTTAATGAGAGGGTAGGATATTGAGCTGCAAAAGATAAATGTCTGAGGGCTTCAAGAACTCCAGCATTAAGAGGAGCCAAATCGCATCTTGACTCTTGATTTTCCAATAGTGCTTGGCGAGAATTATTTTTGGATGTTCTCTTATACTTAGTTGGGGCCACATACTGGGAAAAGTGGTTATCATGGGCAAGTGTATGTGCCTACCTTGGAGTGGTTACTGAAATGAACCGATTACCTCTAATTCGAAAGGGTGTATGTTCTAGATCTTGTCGTCTGTATGATATGGGGAAATATGCTCCATAACCCTCCTGGACTAGAATAGAGGTATGTATCTGCTCCATGATGGAATGTCGATGTGTCATCCCATGTGTGGGGATAGATTTATGTGTTTATTCCCCTGATACTGTTGAAGTAGTTGTTAAAATATCCTGACATGCTTCTAGAATATGGGCAGGGATATGCATCTGCCCTTTCACCATTGATAAGATGTGTTTGGTGACTTCAGTGGATGGAATGGGAATATACGTCCATTCCATATCTGAAGTAGTTGTATGTGCCTGCTCCTGTACTCCTTTTCCTATCAATGGATATTGACAGTACTCATGTATGGGGGTAGAGAGTTGGGTCTGGCCTAAATTTGTCATCGGAGCTTTCCGACTGATTTCTCTGGGTTATACCAAACAAGAATATTGGCAGACTTGATAAACATTGGTAGGTGTATGTGCCTACTAGCTATTTTTCGTCAAGTATGGTTGACATACTTCCTTCAATACTGGCAGACGAGACTGCTGACAGAATTGGTGATTGTAAACAGGTTTATGTTTCTATTTACCAGTTGCCACCACATTAGATTGGTGGGATTCTGTAAATGCAGTCAGACAAGCCTGCTGACTGGATGATGACTTTTAAGAAGGTGTATGTTCTGGTTCATGGTACTCCACTGGGTTTATATGGTGGTATTGGTAGGTTGTTATCAGATTATTCTACTGAGCAGCAAAATTAGGACGGACAGGTGTATATGCCCGCTCATTGTTTGCCATCAAGTTAAATTGATGGACTTCTTTGGAGGAGGAAAAGGTGAGAACCTACTCCCTATTGACTGGAAGTTGTCCCTAGTGTTTCATCTTGCATTCAAGGTTTGAGAGATCTAGGCCAAACTTCCAGAGACAACACCCCCATCATGTTGTGGGTATACTACCGCACGATTCTAGCGGCGACTGCTGGTGAGAGTCCTCAAAAAGGACTCTTTCATTCTTGAATTGAGGAATTGAGTAACCTCTTGATCCACCTCCCTATAGTACAGGAGGGATTTATTATTGTATTCTAGGGAAAAGAACCTGAAACTGTTGGAAACGTTGGTTGGCACCATTTTCTTCTAGATCATCGATCGTCGTTGGCCAGATGATTGAGTATTTTTATTGATCTGGAAAGCCTATCAAGCAACCTCCAAAGTCGGGATTATACCATGCTAGTGATATTCCTTTACCAGCACATTAGATACCCAACATTGAAGATGTTGGGTTGGTGATGATTTACTTCCCATGGATGGAGATCCAGCTTGAGCAGCGGTCAGGAAGTTCACAGATGTTGTCTTGGAGAAAGACATTTTTGGAATGAAGGGAATTCTGAGAAGAAAAAAACTTGAACAACAAACTCCATTAAAGAAACATCTTTTATGTGGATACATGTGTGATTGATTCCTTTTTATGGACTTCCATTATCAATTTATAGGGGCCTAACAGGTGGGTAACATTATCAACTTGGTTAAGGATTCATGTCGGGTTCACCATTTTTGTTTTGAAGTTCCTTGAAATGTGTGTTCTAGTTTTAAGAATCACTATTTCCAAGAGGTTTCCATTGGATTTCTTTATGGAACCGAAATCTTCCAATAGTTCTTCATCTAAAGGGTACTTTCTTTCCAAAGGCGGGTGTTCGTTAAGTTTGAACTTTACGATACTTAAGAACGTGCATTGATCGAGAGGATGGAAGGTCAGACTCGTCACACCCTTTTGAGGGTAATTATTGTCTACTCCGGGACTCTCTTTGTAAATTTAAGATATTTTCATGAATCCTTATTAATTCACCAAGTATATCATAAGTATCACTTGGAATTTAAAATCACTTATTAACCTATTTAAAATTTAGAATCGTCGGTATGCATTCAAGGTTCTTCATTAATGGAAATATCCATATGTAAGTGATGTTTTCCATCAATGGTATCCTCTAATATGCTACTAAGAGATTCTTTTAATCATCGTTCTGAGGATACTGGTTTTCAAGCCACTCAGTGGGGCACTCTGGAATTTATTTTCATCCAAAGAGACAAAGGTTTGATTTGATTTTGGGATCGGGCCCATAAAACGGGCTACCTACGTATCCTTGTGAAAGGAATCAGAACCCTTGTAGTTCGGTGTCGCTTAATAGGACACATCATACCTTTTAAGTTCAAGTGATAAGGACCTCTATGTGAAAGGTGCTTGGTCAAAACTTTGTGTGGGACTTATGTTGAAGCAACCCAATGAACTTTGGAAAGAATATGGGTTTCCAAGTAGGATTAGACCCTATTGCGAATATGGAACATGGAGAACAGGGTTGATTTGAAGTTTTGGGTTTGAACCTCAAGGAGGCTTCCTACGTATCTCATATGGATGGTAATCAAAGCCCGCGTATTTCGATAAGTCTCATAGGAGAGTATGGTCCTTTTAGAGAGATGATTTTGGGCTTACTTCCTGAAAGGGATTCCTTGATGATTTGGGGTTTAATTTGGGGCTTATTCCTAAAGAGGATGCCCAGATTAAAGGAATTAGGATTGGGTTTATGAAGAGGATGTCCAGTCATCTCGAGACCTGAAAAAGGATTCCTACTTATCCTGGTTTGAATAGGAATTAGAATTCTCGTAGTTCATTCAATTGTGCAAATGTTGTGACCATGAAAAATCTCTAAGCCCACATGAGTCATGCTCGTTGTGAGAAACAAGAGGATGTCAAAGATTCAACAAAGGCATTCACACTTTAAAAATTTTCCTCCTCCGCTGGTGGAAGACGACGCACCTATGGTTTCCAAGGTGAATGAGGTTGAGGCGACCGTGGAAGAGGGCGAGGTGACAAGCCTTCCCTCTGTTCTATTTACATTGGACAAGGGTACAATGTAAGAAGGAAGGGATAAAGTTTAAGGTCTTACACCAATATGTCTTCCCATGGTAATAAAGCACAGTGGTATAGAGAAAGGGATAACAAGAGTCCATGTGCCTATCTCCCCTCTGGTATTTGGTACCGAAGAAGGGAGGAGGAGCAATGATTCCACCTTCTACAAGAAAAGATAGGGGCTTACACCAAGCTGGTTGCCCTAAAATTGATTCCGGTAGGGGAGGGAGACTTCTTCTTTGCTTACATGGAAAATCAAGTGTGAATTGTACCTTCCCTACCAGTGACCTAAGGTTTCGGGTCATCTCTTTGAGAAGGGAGAGGCCAGGACCCAACCCTCCTCCGAACTAGGAACTTCCCAACACTATTTCTAGGATAAAGGTCAATGTGAATGTGGATATAAAAACCCACAGACACTCCATGAATCTTAACCCCATTGTGAAATAAATGTGGGAAACCTCTGACTGTGGAAATACAAACACAAATAGGAGACATGTTGATGTGCCTTTCCCAAAGGTTTTATAAGTCATGAGGTTTTGGTGAAGGTATCAATAGAATCCCTTTCAGACAAGGGAGCCAATGAAGAAGAAGCCTTTCCATGAATGGCTTTGAGGAAGGCTTGATGGTTTGTAAACTGAAGAGAGTGAAGAGAAGTAAGTGAACCAAGGAGGGGTTCCCAAGTAGAGAAGGGCGTGCAAGTAAGGGTGCGCAAGTAGGCTTGGGCGACCTGATGTGCTCTTAGGCGATGAACAACTTGTATGGTAATACTTGGTCGAGACCTTCCTCGAGCCTTCAAGAGTATTCACTGGCGATCCAAGAAGTGAGGCGCTCAAGTTCTTGTGAGAGGAATGGGCGGCGCGCAAGTATTTCTAACTTGGAGAGGTTGGGTTCTTTAGGCACACAAGTTTTATGGTTTTCAAACACTAAAAGGACTTAAGTCCAATGATCCTCCCTTAAATCCTCCTCCGCTCAAGGTGTTGAAGAATTACCTTGAAAGTTTCAGAAGACTAGGGCGAAGTACTAGGGCGACCAGAGCAGCAATCAGGCTTCAAGGAAATTTTTCTCTACAAATTGGGGCCCCATGGGTCTATTTATAGGAAAATAAATGACCTTGGGAGAAATAATTTTGGCGCGCAAGTAACCAGTGTGCCAAATTGGGGCGCACAAGTACCTTACGTGCCGCTGGTGTTTTAAATAGACTAGTGTGACACCTTTAGGACTTAGCCAAAATTACACTTTCATTTGTCTCCAGCATAGTGGTGAATAAGTGGGTTGTGTGACATATATGGGTGCAAAAGTAGGTTGTGCACCAAATGAGTTTTGGCTAACCAAAGGCGGCCAAAAAAACTTATTACTTTGAAAATTATTTACTTTTCCTTATGCATTCCCTCTTTTCTTTCTAATGGATTCCCTTTGTCATGATTTTTAGACTCTTTGACGAAATGGAGTGTCAACATCCACCTATGTATCTCTCTTGGATTGGTTTCACCATGGATCCAAACTTGAACTGCCTCCACTAGATTGGGAGCTCCATCAATTACATATAATTTTAATCACACGTAGGTGATGAAAACAAGTGGTTTATATAAAAGAAACTATGGGCACGTAGGCCCTTACATAAAAAGAGGATATAAGGCATACAAGCCAATAATTTAATTTAATAATAAATTAAATGAAACTAATCACATACAAATATCTAATATATTCTCATGATCATCCATATGCATGAAAAAAATTACAAATTTAATAAAACTAGCATTTAATTCTTAATCATTCTTATTTAAGATAAATCATGATTGAATTAATTAATTATATTCTTTAATTAATCAATTATTTTATCTTAATTATTATATGAATTTCCTTGAGATTATCATCCATCAAAATTTTAAACAAATTAAATAAATTCATTTAAAATTAACTATGTACATAAATGTACCTTGGAGGAAACACGATGAATACCCATCCAATTCTACCCAACATATATTATACTCATATATTGTTTACTCTTGTGACATATGGCATACATGACTTATCATTTACTTTGATGAGGTGTACTATCAACTTAATGATTACATGAATTTCAAGATTTTTTGGTCACGTGTTATTCTTCAATACACATAGAGTGACAACTGTAATATGACTCATACATGATATGCAGATTTTAACATTGCATATATATTAATTAAACATTTATATATATATATATATTAAAAAACCATCACATGGCATGTACTATCAGCTTAATTACCACACGCAAGCACATGTCGATAAGGTTTAAAAAGTATAATAAATCAATTTTAAATCTAAGTAATTTGGTATAAGTACACAACATGTATAGGCAAGCTACACGGTGTGTAAATATCTCACCGTCTATTCGAGGCACGTGCCTAGGGAATCGAAATGTAAATTTTTCCTTAGAAAATTGGAGTACATGGCATGTATTAGTGACTACATGACGTGTGGTCTCTGAGTTACATGGTCACCAGTTAGGTAGACCGTATATGGAAATACATGGCTCGTCTGTGACTCAAAGGGACTACACACTGTGTACGTGGGTGTTTCCCTCAGAATGTGTGACTCTGTTTAGTAATAAGTATCACTAAATGGTTTCCATCCAATTTATTTATGGAACTGGAAACACCGAACAGTTTTGTATCCATAGGGACCTTCTTTTCAAAGGCAAGAATTCATTGAGAAGTTTGGCCAATGATTCTTGAGAACACGCGTTAGTTGAGAGGATGGGATGTCGGGCTCATCACACCCTTTTGAGGAGAATTATTTCCTACTCTGAGACTCTCCTATAATTTTAATATATGTTCATGAGTCCTTTATTAATTCACCAAGTATGACATGAGTTTACCTTGAAATTTAGTAATCAATGATTAACATGTGTGGAATTCAGAATCATCCGTATGTATTTGAGGTTCTTCATCAATGGATATGTTTATGTGTACCCAAGGTTATCCATTGATGGTATAATATTATATACTACTTAGAGATTATTTTGTCCTTATCACGAAGATGTTGGTTTTTAATCCACTCAGTGGGGAACTCTGGAGTTAATGTTCATCTAGGTAGACGAATGTCACTCTAGAATTTATCATCATCCAGGGAGACAGAAGTTTACTCTAGAGTTTATGGTCATCCAAGTAGACAAATATCACCCTATATTTTATCATCATCCAAGGAGATGAAATTTGTTTTGATGTTTTTATTGAACCCATATATGGGCTACCTATGTATCCTCATGAAAGGAATCATAACCCACATAGTTTAGTGCTGCTTAATGGGACACATCATACCTTTTATGTTTATGTGATAAGGAACCAATCGTATAGTTTAAAGTCATGTGGAAAGGACATCTAAGTGAAATGTGCCTAGTCAAATCTTGGTGTGAGACTTATGTAGAAACAGCCCAAGGAACTTGGAATGGATATGAAATTCCAAGTTTAATTAGAACCTACTGGGAATTTGGCCCTAAGAGGACAAGGTTGATTTGGATTGTTGGGTTGAACCTCAGGGAGGCTTCCTACGTATCCTGTTTGGATGGGAATCAAACCCCATGTATTTTGGTAAGTCTCACAGGGGAGTATGGCCCTTTGAGATATATGGGTTGAAGTTTACTCCTAAAGAGGATGCCCTTTTAATAGGGTCTATGAGATATGTCTTGACTCATGGGGATTTAGGGGGTCTTAATTTGGGGCTTACTCCTAAGGAGGATGCCTATATTAAGGGAATTGGGATTGGACTCCTAAGGAGGATGTCCAGTGAGCTTGGGCCCTTAGGTAAAGGTTTCTTATGTATCCCAATTATGGTGGGAATCATATTTATCATAGTTCATTCAATTTGGGGCTTACACCTAGGAGGAGTGTAACACCCGAGACTTTTATGTTATATAAACCATCAAAGGAATCTTTTTCTACACAACACTTGCTTGGCTTGCTTTGCACGCAATCGCGACCTTCCTCGATAGCTTGCGACGTACGCAATACTGAGTTTCACTAAACGACAATATGCTATTAAAACTAGCCGTTATGAATAGTAATAACCACTTTTTGAAATTTTATAAATTTTATTTTTTAAAATGGACTTCATTTTTGGACTCAGAATATCGAAATTAGCCTAGGGTGAAATTTTGGTATTTTTCTGAAAACTTTCAATTTTTGATGAATAGTGAAACCACTAAGTGGTAGGTTAAAAACCGAATTTTGCATAAAACATAATTTTACCGCTTCTGTGAATGGAATTTCGAAAATCCGAGAGACACGGTTAATATCAAGGACTAAAATGTGGTTCAATGAGATGAAAATAATTTTTGGTGAATAGTAACTTTTTACTTTTTTTTACCGCGGTTAATAGTAAATAGGGTAACTAAGGGTAAATATGATATTAATATTACCCTAACACATGTCCTAATTCTATTGGACAAGTGTAATTCGACCAAAAACAAACTTAGGAATAAAATATGACCATTTAGGCCCACTTGGATTAGATTAGGACATTTATTATTAATTTATTTAAAGAAGGGTTAAAATAGTTAAAATCAAAGTTTAATAAGTAAATCATTTTAATATGGGGTTATACATAAGATAAATTCGATTGTAAATATTCATTAGAAAGATAAAAAGATTTCCTACATGATGGTATTTTATTTGTAATTTTTAGACATCAAATAATTTAATTTATATATGACACAACGATGATGCAGTAATTATCTTATTAATGAAATATTGACATAATTGATGTTATAAACACCAAAATAAATGTAATTTGAAACTTTTTATGAATTCCACTAATTTTCTAGGTTACTATGATATATTAGTATTGATTTAATCAACTTGGTTCGAACATATAATTCTGTTATGACTTTCACAAAAATCATATATCAAATAGTGTCAAAATTGACACAAAATAGTTTTTAAATCAAATATTATATTATTAATTGTTATTTTATTCCTAAAAATCTAAGGTTCGGCCAAATGACTTAGATAAGGATATATATATTAATAATAAACAATTTGGGGTTCGTTTGGCATGTTATAGTAAGTGTATTAACCATATAGTGAAAGAAAACAAAAAGACACGGTAAAAGTTAAATTATTTAACTTAGAGTTAAATCTAATTGATAAGGTTAAAATAATACCCTAAACTTGTCTAAATCCTATTGGTTGATGGGATTTCGACCCTTCCCCACTTTAGCTTCGAAATAAGACCCTTTGGAACCATTATAAACCGATTTTGACTTTAATATAAAATAATATTTTGAGAAATTCCTAAGGTGCCCCTCTCCTCCCTTATAAAAGGGCACCTCCTCCCCCTCCTCCTCACACCAATTTGAGCACTCAAGCTCGGCCAACCCCTGCCATTTTCTCCTCTCCACTTCCCTAGAATAATCCTAGAGGTCCTGGTCTTCTCCAAAGACCAATCTTAGTTCCTTAAGTGGGGGATTCAAAGAGGCGTTCCAAAGAAGAGGTAATATCCATTACCGATCTTTTCAATTTCTTTCTTCTTCAACTTCTTCTTCTTTAGTTGTTTCATGATAAAGTAATAACATCAGTATTACTTACATACTGATATGTTATTATAAATATGAAACAACCCTAATTCACCTTCTATCCATCCTACGGAAAAATGAAATCACCGCGCGTGCGTACGTACGGAATACCGTCTCCACGCCGTGGTGTAATCTATTTTCCACCATCACCTTACAAGGATGGGTATAATGGTGTAATGAGTAACTATTTATGATTATTATAAAGTAATATTGATACTGAAATAATATACATATACTTCAATACAATTCCATGATCATAGGAACGATATCATCACTCGTGCGTACGTACGGAATACCGTCTCCACGATGTGATGCGACTCGTTCTACATGATCATCATTACATAGTAATTATATAAATGAATTGAATGAATAAATATGATATATGTTACACTAATACCATTCTGGAAATGAATTATCTATAACCTAAAGATAAGAATAAGAATTTATTCGACAAAACACGCATAAGAACAAAAAGTTATAAAGACCCGAGTAACAAGTAACAATGAAATATTACTAACAAGAAGCTAATAATATGACCATATATGATATCATATCAATATGTATGATTCTGGAATAAGTCAATAACATTATTTAAACCATTATACAGGAGCTTCGGACACGAACAAAGCAAATCGGACCTAAGGTAAGGGAAATATGACAATCTCATTTTTATCCGAGATTGTTTATTCGTAAGTATTTACTGGGGTGTATTTTATCATCCACATCCATGTTCCCTCAATATGTAATATTGTTTCCATCAACTTACAATTGTTTAGATCCATTTTTACCCTTCGGTGAGTTTTTAGTAATGTGTATGAAAGGAATCTTTTGTCGTTTTTCGTACGAGGTACTTTTTGACTTTTCCGACAAAAGTACGAAGAATGTTTTTTTTTAACTTATACGGCATGAATGGATTTTTAAAACATTATTCCCAAGAAGCTTCCTTTACAAGTTTTTCAAGTTTATTTTTAATCAACTTCTTTTAGTTTATAATTGTATGACATGTTAAGAAAAGAAAAGTGTTTTTGAAGAAGAAAGGATATTTTCCTCAAGAATGAAGTTCAAGTATTTTATCAAAATTATTTTCCATCTAAGATAATAAAAGGGTTCTGTTTTTATCCCTATTATTACATGGATTTGATTATGTTTTGATGGAAACATTTTTATGAATTCCTTTATCTTATATGAATTGTTTTATGTTGTCATGTTGTTTAAGAATCCCATTTTTATTACATGGGTTATGCGATGATGTATGATTTATGATTATGTGGCACACATAAGAAAGGATTCATTATAAGATGGGTGGGACCTATATCTCCCTCCAATGCATTGGGTAAAGATTTTATATCTCATGAGATAGACATGGCTGGAACGGAAGGTTATTTCGGTTCAGTGATACAGGACTGAAACGAGGAGTGAACTCGGTTCAGAAAGGGACTTTGTCCACTAAGATAGTCTTGGCAATAAGTCATGACTAACAAGAAATGATTTTCCATGATTATGTGTGCTTGCCACAAAGTTTCAAGTTTCATGTTATGATTATGGGGATCTCATTTTCACTTCTATGGTTTATTAAGATTTTATGATCTCTTTTGCAGGTTATGATTTTCAAAAAGATATGATATGATTTTTATTTCCTTTATTGCCCTTGCTGAGCATTTGAGCTCACCCTTTTATGTTTTCTTTTCCCCAGGTCAGGAAGATGGATATTAAGTAGAATATGCTAAAAGGGACCCTAGATATGATGAAATAAATGGGAGACACTGTAGAAGATTTATGAACCAGTTGTTTATGTTTCCCAGTTTCTAAAGACACTATACCTATACGGTCCTTTGTGGTTTTATCATATGTTGTAATAAGTGTGCTTCAATTTTGAAGTATTAACAATGTATGTAAAGTATGGGTCGTTATAGTTGGTATCAGAGGAAAGGTATAGTCAACCTTTGGAAACTAGGATGTGAAAGCCTTAGTAAGAACCCTAAGGGTAAGTCTAAGCATAGAACACCATCTTAGTGTTTTAGAAATGGCCATGAATAACCTAGGATAAGACCTTAAGCATGAAAATTTTATTCTTGAATTATGTGGTTTCCTATTATAATTAGTGTTGCTCACACTATTCTTCTTGGTTTTAGTCAATGGCTGGAACCCGAAGGAACCGTGTTAATGCGGAATGCGATGGGCAATGCAATGATTGTCCCCCTGAGCAACCAAACGATATGGGAGCTGGAATGCAAAATCTTGTAGCCATGCTCACACAACTTTCTCAAGCTATGAATCATGCAGGATTTCCAAACGAGCAAAGGAGGGAGCAACATTCTGTTGAATCCTTCATGAGGCAGCGTCCACCTTCTTTCAGCGGGTCTACTGATCCATTAGTTGCTGAACAATGGATTAGTACTACTGAAAAGATATTTTCAGTTCTTCAATGTTCTGAACATGATAAAGTCATCCTAGCAGTGTATCGTTTGGAAGGAGATGCTGATCAATGGTGGAATCTTGTTAAGAATACGAGGCAAAGGGATGAAATTGAGTCTATGGAATGGGACGAGTTCAAGAACTTATTTTTCAATAAGTACTTCCCTCGTATTCTCCGAACAAAGATGGAGAAAGAGTTCCTTGAACTGAAGCAAAGGGATGATGAATCTGTTAGTACCTATGAAGCAAATTTTACAAGACTTGCAAGGTACGCTTCTGGTATTATTATCCAACCTGAGAGTAAGATCGATCGATTCTTTAGTGGCTTAAAACCAAGTCTTCGAAGGGCGTTAGCCATAAGGGACTTCAATAGCTACGAGGAAATCGTTCGATGTGCTCTCAAAGTCGAGATGGAGATTGGAGTAACCCATCAGTCACATGGGTTTGATAAGAAGAGGAAGATGGAATTCAATGAAAAATCTAAAGAGCACACGGAAAAGAAGATGAGCTTTTCCTTATGCTCAAAGTGTGGAAAGAAACATGGAGGGAGTTGTCTTAAAGGGACAAGTAAATGTTTTAAATGTGGAAAAGAAGGTCATCGGGCATTTGAATGCCGTGATAATGGGAAGAAGATGTCTAATGATGCAAACAAAGGAAGGGATACACAGAATGATCCTACTACACTTCAATGTTTCAAGTGCAAGGAGATGGGGCATTATGCCAATCAATGCCCAAATCCAAGGGTTGATGATGATGGTCGACGTCAACAAACTCTTAAGGCTAAAGACAAAGGAAAGTCACATGCAATTTCTATCAGCGATATGGAGTACGATAACGATGTGGTGAAAGGTACACTTACCATCCACTCTAAAGTAGCAAATGTTTTATTTGATTCTGGATCCACCCACTCTTTTATTTCTGAAGACTTTTCTAAGGGTATCACCGTATTACCTCAACAATTAGATGTTGAGTTAGCTGTGACAACACCTAATGGCACATCAATCGCATCAAAAGTTTATAATTCTTCTCCGATCGATGTTTGTGGGAAAGTGCTTCCTGCAAATCTTGTGATCCTTCCTTTAGTGGAATTTGATGTGATTCTTGGTATGGATTGGCTTTCTCTACATGGAGCTCATATCGATTGCCAAAGAAGGGAAGTCACATTTCATATTCCAGATCAATCTACGATCGTCTATCAATGCAAGGATGAACATAACCTTCCAGTGGAAATTTCTTCCATCTTATGGGTATTGATTCCACTAAATGAAGGTTATTTATGTCAAATGGTTGGTGAGAAACTCACGATTAAGAATATGCCCATTGTACGGGAGTTTGATGATGTCTTTCCGGAGGAATTACCGGGTCTTCCACCAAATCGTGAAGTTGAGTTTTCAATAGAACTCGTACCGGGTGCTTTGCCTATTTCAAAGACACCTTATAGAATGGCCCCAATTGAGTTGCAGGAATTGAAGAAGCAACTCCAAGAGAATCTTGATAAGGGATTCATACGCCCTAGTGCGTCACCTTGGGGAGCACCTGTTCTATTTGTTAAGAAGAAAGATGGATCAATGAGACTCTGCATTGATTATCGAGAACTTAACAAGATCACTATCAAGAACAAATATCCTCTCCCACGCATTGATGACTTATTTGACCAACTACGCGGAGCTCAATACTTTTCCAAGATTGATCTTCGTTCAGGGTATCATCAATTAAGGGTCAAAAGGGAGGATATACCAAAGACGGCTTTCCGTACAAGGTATGGACACTATGAATTTATAGTGATGCCATTTGGTCTTACTAATGCCCCTGCTATCTTCATGGATCTAATGAATAGAGTCTTTAGAGACTATCTTGATCAATTTGTGGTAGTCTTTATAGACAATATTCTTGTCTATTCAAAGAGCAAGGAAGAGCATGAAGATCACTTGAGAATTATATTGAAGACCCTGAGAAAGGAGAAGCTTTATGCCAAATTTACCAAGTGTGAATTTTGGCTTCAAAAAGTTGCATTTTTGGGTCACATAATCTCAAAAGAGGGGATATCTGTGGATCCAGCAAAAACAGAGGTTATCGAAAGATGGTCGAGACCAACAACAGTAACTGAGATCCGAAATTTTCTTGGTTTGGCTGGATATTATCGACGTTTTGTAAAAGATTTTTCACGATTATCTAATCCAATCACCAAGTTGACTCGGAAGGGAGTTAAGTTTGTCTGGACAGAGGAATGTGAAGAGAATTTCAAGGAGTTGAAAAGAAGATTATCCAGTGCACCTGTGCTCACACTGCCTTGTAGTGGAGAAAGGTTTGTGATCTACAGTGATGCATCCAAGAAAGGATTGGGGTGTGTTCTTATGCAAAATGATATGGTGATAGCTTATGCCTCACGACAGTTGAAAATCCATGAGCAAAATTACCCAACACATGATTTGGAGTTGGCTGCGGTAATCTTTGCATTAAAGATTTGGAGGCATTACCTTTATGGTGAAAGGTGTGATATTTATACTGATCATAAAAGTTTAAAGTATATTTTCACACAAAAGGAGCTGAATATGCGTCAAAGAAGATGGTTGGAGCTGATTAAGGATTACGACTGCTCAATCCATTACCACCCTGGGAAAGCAAACAAGGTGGCAGATGCATTAAGTCGACAAGACCATGCTAGTTTATCCATGATGAGGATCACAAAAGATCCAATATTTATGGATTTACAAAGGATGGATCTTGGAATTATAATGGAAGGGGAAAAATCTTATCTTTCTCAAATGAATGTTCAACCATCTATACATGTGAAGATTAAAGAGGCACAGAAAGAAGATGTCGAGTTACAAAAGAAGGTGAGAAATGTTCCTGAATTCAACCTTGATTGTGATGGGATAATAAAGTTCAGGAATCGGGTTTGCGTTCCTCCCATCCCCGAATTAAAGAATGAGCTGCTGGATGAGGCTCATAGTTCATCATTCTCTATTCATCCTGGAAGCACGAAGATGTATAGGGACCTGAAAGAGTACTTCTGGTGGGATGGCATGAAAAGAGATGTTGCTGAATATGTATCTCGATGCTTGGTTTGTCAACAAGTTAAAGCTGAGAGACAGAAGTCTAAGGGGATGTTACAACCATTACCCATACCCGAATGGAAATGGGAAAACATCACTATGGACTTTGTCACAGGACTTCCTAAAATGTCCAAAGGCAATAATGCTATCTGGGTCATAGTTGATCGTCTTACAAAGTCTGCACACTTCATTGCTATTAGAGAGGATTTCTCTCTAGATCAGCTTGCCAGGATATATGTAAAGGAAGTGGTAAGATTGCATGGAGTACCACTTTCTATTATATCTGATCGGGATCCGAGATTTACCTCGAAGTTCTGGCGAAGTCTTCAGCATACTCTGGATACAGAGTTGAGTTTCAGCACTGCTTATCATCCCCAGACAGACGGTCAGTCTGAGAGAACAATTCAAACCCTAGAAGATATGTTGAGAGCTTGCTCTATGGATTTCAAAGGAGGTTGGGATCAACACCTACCTTTGGTGGAATTTTCTTATAATAATAGCTTTCACTCCAGTATTCAGATGGCTCCTTATGAAGCTCTTTATGGAAAGAAATGCAGGACTCCAACTTGCTGGGATGAAGTTGGGGAAAGAAAGCTGTTAGGACCTGATCTCGTTGATGAAATGGCAGAAAAGGTCAGATCTATTCAACAACACATAAGAGCAGCTCAGAGTCGACAGAAAAGTTATGCCGACAACCGAAGAAAAGACCTAGAGTTTGAAGTGGGCGATAAAGTGTTCTTACGAATATCTCCCTGGAAGAGGGTTATGAGATTTGGAAAGAAGGGGAAGTTGAGCCCTAGATATATCGGTCCTTTTGAAATACTGGATCGTGTTGGGAAGGTAGCTTACCGATTGGCGCTTCCACCGAATCTCTCTCAAGTTCACGATGTGTTCCATGTATCTCTCCTGAGAAAGTACATACCAGATCCTTCACATGTACTCAGCTCAGAAGTTGTACCGCTGGAGCAAGATCTTTCTTATGAAGAACAGCCGATAGAGATTCTGGATCGTAGCGAAAAAGTCCTACGAAACAAGACCACTCGCTTGGTGAAAGTTTTATGGAGAAACCACCAACTTGAAGAAGCTACATGGGAGCTTGAGGATATGATGAGGGAGAAGTATCCTTATTTGTTTGTTACAAAGTGACGAATTTCGAGGGCGAAATTCTTTTTAAGGGGGGTAGAATGTAACACCCGAGACTTTTATGTTATATAAACCATCAAAGGAATCTTTTTCTACACAACACTTGCTTGGCTTGCTTTGCACGCAATCGCGACCTTCCTCGATAGCTTGCGACGTACGCAATACTGAGTTTCACTAAACGACAATATGCTATTAAAACTAGCCGTTATGAATAGTAATAACCACTTTTTGAAATTTTATAAATTTTATTTTTTAAAATGGACTTCATTTTTGGACTCAGAATATCGAAATTAGCCTAGGGTGAAATTTTGGTATTTTTCTGAAAACTTTCAATTTTTGATGAATAGTGAAACCACTAAGTGGTAGGTTAAAAACCGAATTTTGCATAAAACATAATTTTACCCCTTCTGTGAATGGAATTTCGAAAATCCGAGAGACACGGTTAATATCAAGGACTAAAATGTGGTTCAATGAGATGAAAATAATTTTTGGTGAATAGTAACTTTTTACTTTTTTTTACCGCGGTTAATAGTAAATAGGGTAACTAAGGGTAAATATGATATTAATATTACCCTAACACATGTCCTAATTCTATTGGACAAGTGTAATTCGACCAAAAACAAACTTAGGAATAAAATATGACCATTTAGGCCCACTTGGATTAGATTAGGACATTTATTATTAATTTATTTAAAGAAGGGTTAAAATAGTTAAAATCAAAGTTTAATAAGTAAATCATTTTAATATGGGGTTATACATAAGATAAATTCGATTGTAAATATTCATTAGAAAGATAAAAAGATTTCCTACATGATGGTATTTTATTTGTAATTTTTAGACATCAAATAATTTAATTTATATATGACACAACGATGATGCAGTAATTATCTTATTAATGAAATATTGACATAATTGATGTTATAAACACCAAAATAAATGTAATTTGAAACTTTTTATGAATTCCACTAATTTTCTAGGTTACTATGATATATTAGTATTGATTTAATCAACTTGGTTCGAACATATAATTCTGTTATGACTTTCACAAAAATCATATATCAAATAGTGTCAAAATTGACACAAAATAGTTTTTAAATCAAATATTATATTATTAATTGTTATTTTATTCCTAAAAATCTAAGGTTCGGCCAAATGACTTAGATAAGGATATATATATTAATAATAAACAATTTGGGGTTCGTTTGGCATGTTATAGTAAGTGTATTAACCATATAGTGAAAGAAAACAAAAAGACACGGTAAAAGTTAAATTATTTAACTTAGAGTTAAATCTAATTGATAAGGTTAAAATAATACCCTAAACTTGTCTAAATCCTATTGGTTGATGGTATTTCGACCCTTCCCCACTTTAGCTTCTAAATAAGACCCTTTGGAACCATTATAAACCGATTTTGACTTTAATATAAAATAATATTTTGAGAAATTCCTAAGGTGCCCCTCTCCTCCCTTATAAAAGGGCACCTCCTCCCCCTCCTCCTCACACCAATTTGAGCACTCAAGCTCGGCCAACCCCTGCCATTTTCTCCTCTCCACTTCCCTAGAATAATCCTAGAGGTCCTGGTCTTCTCCAAAGACCAATCTTAGTTCCTTAAGTGGGGGATTCAAAGAGGCGTTCCAAAGAAGAGGTAATATCCATTACCGATCTTTTCAATTTCTTTCTTCTTCAACTTCTTCTTCTTTAGTTGTTTCATGATAAAGTAATAACATCAGTATTACTTACATACTGATATGTTATTATAAATATGAAACAACCCTAATTCACCTTCTATCCATCCTACGGAAAAATGAAATCACCGCGCGTGCGTACGTACGGAATACCGTCTCCACGCCGTGGTGTAATCTATTTTCCACCATCACCTTACAAGGATGGGTATAATGGTGTAATGAGTAACTATTTATGATTATTATAAAGTAATATTGATACTGAAATAATATACATATACTTCAATACAATTCCATGATCATAGGAACGATATCATCACTCGTGCGTACGTACGGAATACCGTCTCCACGATGTGATGCGACTCGTTCTACATGATCATCATTACATAGTAATTATATAAATGAATTGAATGAATAAATATGATATATGTTACACTAATACCATTCTGGAAATGAATTATCTATAACCTAAAGATAAGAATAAGAATTTATTCGACAAAACACGCATAAGAACAAAAAGTTATAAAGACCCGAGTAACAAGTAACAATGAAATATTACTAACAAGAAGCTAATAATATGACCATATATGATATCATATCAATATGTATGATTCTGGAATAAGTCAATAACATTATTTAAACCATTATACAGGAGCTTCGGACACGAACAAAGCAAATCGGACCTAAGGTAAGGGAAATATGACAATCTCATTTTTATCCGAGATTGTTTATTCGTAAGTATTTACTGGGGTGTATTTTATCATCCACATCCATGTTCCCTCAATATGTAATATTGTTTCCATCAACTTACAATTGTTTAGATCCATTTTTACCCTTCGGTGAGTTTTTAGTAATGTGTATGAAAGGAATCTTTTGTCGTTTTTCGTACGAGGTACTTTTTGACTTTTCCGACAAAAGTACGAAGAATGTTTTTTTTTAACTTATACGGCATGAATGGATTTTTAAAACATTATTCCCAAGAAGCTTCCTTTACAAGTTTTTCAAGTTTATTTTTAATCAACTTCTTTTAGTTTATAATTGTATGACATGTTAAGAAAAGAAAAGTGTTTTTGAAGAAGAAAGGATATTTTCCTCAAGAATGAAGTTCAAGTATTTTATCAAAATTATTTTCCATCTAAGATAATAAAAGGGTTCTGTTTTTATCCCTATTATTACATGGATTTGATTATGTTTTGATGGAAACATTTTTATGAATTCCTTTATCTTATATGAATTGTTTTATGTTGTCATGTTGTTTAAGAATCCCATTTTTATTACATGGGTTATGCGATGATGTATGATTTATGATTATGTGGCACACATAAGAAAGGATTCATTATAAGATGGGTGGGACCTATATCTCCCTCCAATTCATTGGGTAAAGATTTTATATCTCATGAGATAGACATGGCTGGAACGGAAGGTTATTTCGGTTCAGTGATACAGGACTGAAACGAGGAGTGAACTCGGTTCAGAAAGGGACTTTGTCCACTAAGATAGTCTTGGCAATAAGTCATGACTAACAAGAAATGATTTTCCATGATTATGTGTGCTTGCCACAAAGTTTCAAGTTTCATGTTATGATTATGGGGATCTCATTTTCACTTCTATGGTTTATTAAGATTTTATGATCTCTTTTGCAGGTTATGATTTTCAAAAAGATATGATATGATTTTTATTTCCTTTATTGCCCTTGCTGAGCATTTGAGCTCACCCTTTTATGTTTTCTTTTCCCCAGGTCAGGAAGATGGATATTAAGTAGAATATGCTAAAAGGGACCCTAGATATGATGAAATAAATGGGAGACACTGTAGAAGATTTATGAACCAGTTGTTTATGTTTCCCAGTTTCTAAAGACACTATACCTATACGGTCCTTTGTGGTTTTATCATATGTTGTAATAAGTGTGCTTCAATTTTGAAGTATTAACAATGTATGTAAAGTATGGGTCGTTATAAGGAGTCCCATTTAGTGGGCATGATTTCTTGTTTCTTGGATGAGATGATATAGATCTTGGGACTTAGGAAAGCTTCCTATGCATCCTAGTTATAATGGGAATTAGAGTTCTCATAGTTCATTCTTTCAGGTGGATTGTGTGGATATTTTGATCATTATAAACCTCTAATCCCACAAGAGTCATGCTCGGTGTTAGAAATTAGAGGATTTGAAAGATTCAACAAATCACACACTTTCCTTCCTTCGATGATGGAAGAGGAAGGGGCTATGGTGGAAGAGGTCAGAGCTATAGCACTTTCCTTTATTCTCTTTACATTGGATGAGGGTCCAAAGTAAGGAAGGGATAAAGGTGAATGGTGTAGAGAGGAGAAAGACTAAAACCACCTGCATGAAAGGCTAGAGGCTTACACCAAGATGGATTCCCTAAAATGGATCCTGTAGTGGGGAGGAAGACTTCTCCTTTATCCAAAAAGGAAAATGAAGTTTGATCCTTACCCTCCCTACCAAGGACCAGAGGCTCTGGTTCTTAGAGATGACAAGGGGAGGATGGAGTCCTATCTCTATAATATGAGATTTAGAACTCCTAAACACTATACCTAGGGAAAGGGTCCATGTGACCATAGATATATAAATCTACAGACATCCCAAGGATCTCGAACCTTTGGTAGGATAAGTTTGGGAAACCTCTGACCATAGAAATACAAATCCAAATGGGCTAAATTCTCGTGTGACTTTCCCCAAGATATGGTAAATCAGGAGGTCTTAATGGAGGTTTCGAAATGGTATCTTTTAGATAAGAGATCTATAGAATAAAAGGCCTTTCAATGAGTGGATTTAAGAGAGGAATAATGGATGGCTCAAGCAGACTGAAAGGTAGGGTGAACATCAAGGAAGGGTGCTCAAGTAAGTGACGCATGGGTATGCGGAACTCAAGTAGTCTTGGGTGAACTGATGTCACCTTAAGTGATGAACAACCTGGATTACTATACTTGGGAGATACTTGGCTCAATCCTTCAAGAGTATTCACAAGTATTCCTAAAAGTGAGGCACACAACTTACTATTTTAGGAAGGGCGGTTGTGCAAGTGTTCTCAAATCAGGGGGGTTGGGTGAATGATTCACGTAAGTATTGTTAATTTTTATCACTTTGAGAACCTAAGTCTCACTATACCCCTTTAATTCCCTCACTTTATGTGTTATGAAACTACCTTGGAGGTTTCATAGGAATAGGGAGAAGCACTAGGGTGATTGGAGTAGCAATCAGTATTCAAGGAAATTTGTCCATACAAATGAAGACCTCAAGGGTTAATTTATAGGAAAATAGGGTACCCTAATAGATGGTGACTTATCATGTAAGTGATAAGGTGACACACAAGTGAGGGGCACGCAAGTGTTTGCACACCACCGGTGATTCGAGCTACCTTGGGTGAACTCAAATTTGAGCCTTTTCAAGTCTTGAAATTCTCCATATATTTTCTCCTCCTTTTTTTAAGGCATTTCCATTTGTTACTTTTTCATCCATGTGATGAAATGGAGTGTCAAGAAAGCTAGTGTTTTTGGAACTTGGGAAAAACAACTGCTCCATACTATGGAGGTTGTGCCCCCACAACACTAATCGAGATCAGTTCCAGACTACAGTCCCATCCCTTCAGATTGATGCCTTTACTACCGCCACTGACCCCCATGAATAATGTAGAATCACACCGTGAACTTTTTGATCCTGGTCAAGGTAATTTTCTATCATGACACATGGAAATCCAATCTGGTCCTTCTTTTTACATTAATAAGTATTTTTACTTAAACTCAACACTTTATGTCTAAGCAAGGTTCACATCTTCAATTTTGCAGAGAAGTGCATGGAACACATTTCATGGTGTCTACATTGGGCTACATGGAATGTACTCTGGCTAAGCGTGCACCAAGATGGGATAGTAAATACATGGTGTAAGAAATAAATGCATCATGTGTCATCAATGCACATGGTTCAAATTAATTTCTGAATTAATTCCTAATGCATTGAACACAAATACATAGTGTGTAACTCCAGTTACATGGAATGTACTCTTGTGTTATCCGTCTTGAATCCTCAACACCTTTGTATGAGTTATTTGATTTTATTTTTTTTAGAAAATTAATCATTTTGATTAGATCTATGAGAAACAAATGAGTAAGTAGTAGATCTCACAATTTAGATTAAAATAATGATTAAACTTGAATTTAAAACTAAATGAAAATTGTGTAAATCAATCAATGATATTTAAATAATGATAAATAATTATGTGACTATTTTAATACCACTTATAGGTTCTGGGCACAGTGGAAGCATGCGATGGGTCATGAAAAACTTTTTTTTGTCATGTTTGATGATTAATCCAAGATTTTACACAATTTTGAATGTCATGATCAATATAATTAAATCAAATAATATAGATAAGGGATAATATTCTGAAACCTGAGAGAGGATCATTTCATATTATTTATAATCAATTTAATTAATTAAAGAATTTCCTTGTTGGAATTATTTCTTCGTTGATGGATCTGACAACAGATCTATGTTGTACCATCATTGCATTGTAGTAATCAAGAGTAGATTCCATTTAGTAGTGATCCACACATGTTCCAAAAATCATTGAATGTTTCCATAGGAATCTTTGAGTTCTAGAACAGTAGATCCTATCACTTTCATTTCCTGTCATTGATCACCATGAGAACCAATTCCAAAGTGCTCTCCTTGATCTCTCTATACTTGAGAGTGGGAGGTGGAGGAATATCTCTCTCTGATCTTCGGAGCGTTATTGGAGAAGGGATATCTCTAGGGATTTAGAGGATTCTCCAAATCCATTGTGCACAGCCAAACAAATGAATTGGATCTCCAAGAAAATAATATAATTGTGTATATATACTGTTATGGTTAAAATAAAATAACTACACAAGTTCCCTTTATTATTTATTTAATCCCTGTGGAACCCCATGTCAAATGATAATATTATTATTATTATTTCTAGACATGCACTTAACTTTCGAATTGAATTAAATATTATTTAATCAAATAATATTCAATATTTATTATTTCTCACCAGACCTTAAACTTGGGCCGCCATTCCTACACAATATTTATTAGGCCATGAATAATGACTATTTATTTATTAAATAAATATCACTGCATTATTCACCAATAAATAAATAAATATTTATTAAATATTCTTCTCACATTATATTCTCTCAAATAACTAGTGACAGAATATATGTGATCAAGTAAATATGAATAATTATTAAACCATGTGTGGGTAAAATATTTATTCAACATGTTAAATAATAAATAATATTACATTATTTAACTGAGATTTTGGATACACTTAGTATGTGACCCACTAGGACTCTTTCTCAGTAGAATTAGGCGAAGCAACCTAAATTCCAATGTTATCATTTGGAAACATGTAAAGGCACACATAGAGAAAGAAGTTAATGTTAAAATGACATAATACCTTGTACAAACACTTACTATGTAATATAATCTCTTTATCACAATATCTCAAATCAAGAAGGTTGCATGTTGGTGCCATCAACCTATGTGATCGATGTCTCTTTATTTTACTTCCTGGAAATTGAACTTTCCTATAGAAAACCATGAACATATATTTATTTAGGATATATCATTTCCATAAAAGGTATTGAGATATCAACTTTCATTAAGAATAGAAGGTACAAATTCTTCCACGCATTATTCATTAATGCAATTTTACTCGTGACACACCCAACATATCCTACCTCATTGTAAACATATATTGTCATGGTTTTCATCAATACATCAAAGTGAATGACTCATAATACTCATTAATAATAATATTATAGTCTAATTATTAATACACACATCCACAGATAGGAACATACAATGAAACATATAAATGTGAATTTTCTACTAGCGGGTCTCGTTCTCATAATAGTCTACACTGGATATTACCAAGGGTGTGCACCATGAGAAGGTGCCTCAAAGTACTATGAGTCTCCACCCATGATAGCATGTATCATTTGTGTCCTTCAAATGATATCATCTAGCTTTAGAACATATATTTAAGAATATTTTCTTAGCACTTTTGAGTTCACATCGTAGTGGGGAACTGCTATAACCTTTTAGTACGACAGCTACTCTTAGAACATTATCACATACTATGTTATGTATAAGAACAATCATGATGTGTTGAGTAGTTTATTAATATTAAAAATCTATTAATACAGGTTATCATAAAGTACACAAAATTTGGTTCTAGGGTACCAACTCCAACACTTTCTCCCACTATCTCAAAAGGGATGTACTTTATTTATAGAAATATAGTTGTTATGATTAATACCTTTTTCTAAATTGGGTTGTTAATATACTTAGTAGAAATAGTATCATTAACTAAGATGAACCTTTTGTTTTTTCATGATATACATTTGAATATTTTTCCAGATTTACAAATGGATTCCATCAAAACACCTTAGGTTGGAACATAATGGGATTTATTTATATCATAACTTATAAGATATCCATTAGTCACAATAGTTTGAATATGTTTAGTTGTTATGTTTATATTTAAAAATCATATCTTTAAGGGAATCATGAAATAATACAATGTTAATATAATACTCTTCATCGATCTTACCTTATACCAAATATCTGAATAAGGGTATTTGAGTTTAGGAAGACTCTTCACTCTACATTAAATGATTGATAAATACTTGGTTAATATGTACGCTGACATACAAGCTCAGTGGATCCAACATTCTTTAACAAGTTTATTATTTACATCACTAAGAATTCCTAAATTTTATTAAAGAAATATCATAGAGTATATGAATTTACATCAGGATTCACCTTAGAATGGTTCATGTTTACTATATGAACAAACTCTATAATATTTTTGGCTTGTATCAAAAGGTTTCTTAGTCTAAAACTGTAAGAACCCGATTCTTATTCTTGAGGTATGGGTTTCTTCCTTTCTCCTTTCCTTAAGTGTTTTTGAGAAAATAAGGAAAATGGGGGGAAATACTAAATTTTGGGACTACACGCCGTGTACTTTTCCACATGTCATGTACTTTGGCCGTGTGGAATGAGTACACAGGGTGTGTAGCCTTGTTGGCGACTAAGGGTGTAAAAACCGACTACACGCCGTGTAGTGATCCTTTACATGCCGTGTAGTCAATCGGCAGACAAAACAGTAAGGCGGTGGGAGCAGCCGCCAGTTGGGTGACAGTACACGCCGTGTAGTCGGGAATACACGACGTGTACTCATATCGACGGATGAACAGTTTGGCGGTGCTGCTAGAGGAACAGTTAAATGAGGGGAGTACACGTCGTGTAGTCAAAAGTACACGTCATGTACTTTGTTTTTTTCACTTAAAATGGGCAGTAGCCAATCCTGTTCATAGTATTGGCTTAGAACCGGACAGGAGCTTGGGAGAGGATGGCCGAACCTTCGTGTACCTCCAGATCGAGCGTTGGGAATCCGTTTCTGCTTCCGTCGATCACATTGGAACCCCACGAGTAAGTTCTCCCATATTCATGCATAGTTCTTGAAAATTCTTCCTCTAATGGATGTTATTTTAGGTTGAATGATAATTCTTTTACCTCAGATCTACGATGTTCTTGGACATTTCAGAAGGCGTCGTTCGGGTATACTGTTCTTAGGTGTTTAAGGTAGGTGTCTTGGTGTTTAATTTTCCAACGGATGTGCGTTTTGTGTACTGTTGTGATATACGCCCATGAATGGGTCGTCGTATGGCTGAGGCCTTGTTGAATTAAATACCTAGAATTGTATAGGTAATTTAAATGTGATAATAAATTTTTGGTTGGGATCGCTGCTTGGATCCAGGACCACCCTGGGGGTGCATTCCCCTGTTTAGCCGTTTGGCCAGGATACCTGAGGGTATGCCTTTATAATAATGATTTTAGAATTTCCTTGAGAGGAATTTCATTTTGTGTTGCATGTATATTTCTTTTTTTCATATTGGGCATGGCCCGGTTACTTGTTTAGCCTGAGGGCAGTGTTGTGATTAGCCTATGGGCAATGTACTACTTAGCATGTGGGAAACTTCTTCCACATCTGTGGGAAGTTGATTCTGTGCCTGTGGGAGACACCTCGTATGCTAGTGGGCAATATTAGATATGCCTGTGGGTAGATTCCTGTGTTTGGATTCTCATTACCTAAGGGTAAGGGTTTGCATGTTTGAGGACTCTATCTGTTTTTCTTAGAATATTCACTGTGGTGATATCTTAAATTGAATGTTAAAAAGAATAATAAAATGGCAATATAATTGGTAAAGTTAGTTACTTTTCAGTACTGCTTAGTTTATTGCATTTTTACTACTGCACATTATTGTTGCATCTTTTCACACAGTTGGGCACGGGACTTTGGTGGGTGCCTACTGGGATTTAATTCTCACACCCTATTTGGGTCATGTCTTCGGCCCAAACAAATTATGTTTCTGTAGGTTTGGATAAGGGAAAGGGTCCCTATATAGGTACATGATTATTGCTGGGAAGTAGGGGAGCATGGGACCGAGCTTGACTCGCGATGCTACCAGATGTTTTGTTTTGTTTTGCTATACTCTGTATTGTACTGTACTGTATTGTAGTGTAACATGTTCTGGCTGTTTTCTTAGAACTTGAAACATGTTTCATCATTTTCTATATAACTTTTGGTTATCTTTTACTGCAGTTGTTTATTTTAAATGTGTATTACTTTCACTGTTGTTGAATGTTTTTATTATTTTTCTACGCTACACTTTGACAAATGAGGTCATAATTTCCCCACTATCAGACCTGGGCCCTCGCTGCTAGTCGGCAGCCTCTGGCATTTGGGGAAATGTGCTTGAGGTCACGTCGCGAACTGGGTTCGGGGCACCCGTTGAGTGGAACTCAGAACCAGTACATTACAAAGTGGTATCAGAGGGGTTCTTTTCTTTGACTTACTATTTCGAGACTTAGTCAGGGATAGGACGAGAACAATAGTTGGTAATAAGTTGTGCCTGGGCGTAGCTAACCCGTGTATAGGGAAAATCCAATTTACCTCGTGTGTCAATTTTACTGATTTTTCAATTTTACAGTTGAATTTATTTTCACCGAAGGGTGACGCACTTGTATTGTGTTGTTTATATTTTATTCATGGGTTCTATTTAGTTGCAACCTAATGAGATGAGGGTATTCCATCTCATGCATCATTTAGGCACATGATATAAATCACATACCATGCATAGTTTCCATGCCATGTAGGTGTATTAGAAATTGCATGTTGTTGTGATAGATGTTGTGCTAGAAAAATCATGTTGTTGTGATAGTTGCTTGGATAGATACATGTTGTTTGATAGGGTATTATTGTGTGAGATTTTTTATAGAATGGACACCAAACTTTGGTTTTTGGGGAGTATGGGACCTCATTTATCGAAATTTGGTGGATCATTGGCTGTTTATCTGGTTATAACACATATAAGATGCCAAAATTTGATTCGCAGGGAGTATGGGCCCTCACGGATCGGAATTTGGCACTTAGGTTTTGTTTTTCAGTATTTTCTGGGTTCTGAAGAAGTTTCTGAGGCATATTGTCCGGACACCCAGTATACATGCCATGTAGTACCTTAAACACACTGTGTATGTTCTTCTGTTCGGGAAGAAAAGAAAACTTTTTGAGTACATGCCGTGTAGTCTAAGTACACGTCATGTAGTCTCTTTCCATGTCATAGACCGTGTGGGCGGGGACATAGGGAAGGGAATTGCTTGGGGTGAACACGCCGTGTACCGTAAGTACACGCCATGTAGTGTTGACCCGGAGTCCGCCTGTGTAACTAACAACACGGACGGGGGAGACCTTAATATATACACATCGTGTCCACTGTGGAACACACCGTGTAGTCTGACCTGGGATCCGGTCGTGTAACTAACAACACGGGTCTGTGTAATCCTTTAATGTACACACCATGTGTATATTGAACACGCTGTGTAGTTGGAGCCATGTATCTGGCCATGTAACGAACAACATGTGTCGGTGAAGCTCATATAGTACACGTCGTGTACCTGTGGGACACACTGTATAGTCTTGACCAGTGACAGACCGTGTGGACTTAGCTGTGTGGCTGGGAAACGGGGTAGTGTACACGTCGTGTGCGGGTGTAACATGTCATGTAGTATCAAGCCGAGTAGTCGGTCGTGTCACAAACGACACGGGTAGTTGGAAAATTACACCATACACGCCGTGTAGATTATATACACACCATGTAGTTTTGTTTAACGGGAGCCATATGGCTTGGCCATGTAGAAGGACCCAGGTAGGGGAAGAAAAGTCAGGTACATGTCGTGTAGTCAGTATACACGCCGTGTAGTCTTGTTGTGCAATCTTAAATGCCTTCTTCCTCTTGTTCCCCTTTTGGTTCCTTCATTTTCAGACTATGATAATCTTGATCTAAGGTGTGCATTTGACCTTGTAGTGTCATGTCGCCGAGACGTTCATGCGTTGTTCGCTAGGAGAGTGGCAATGGGTATACTCTGGAGATGGTGGGCCATGGGCTACCAGTTGATCCTCCAGCAGATCCAGATGCGGCGCCAGCCGTAATACCAGACACAGGCACGGAAGCGTAGTTCCATGAAGGCTTTATGTGGTTTATGCATACCTTTTAGGGAGCACCACCGTCTGCCACATCTATGGTCGAGCTGACTCGTATCTTCCAGCAGTAGCATCTGCCTACGTTTTTAGGGTATGGCGGACCACAGGTTACGAAGTCTTGGCTGGGGTCAACGAAGACTATTTTCGAGCATCTTGAGACGCCTCCAGGGCATAGGGTCAAGCTCGCAACTTATATGCTACGTGATTCCTCCAAGAGGTGGTGGTATGTTACCACCCAGTCAGAACATCACAGAGACATGGTGTGTGAAGATTTCCAGACAGCCTTCTATGACTTCTTCTTCCCAGAGACGCTGAAGGAAGATCGAGCTTGAGAGTTCATGAATCTGCAGAAGGGAGCTCTATCGGTGATGGATTATTCTACTCACTTCACCGAGCTTCAGCGTTTTTCACCCGTTCTGGTGGGTGATGAGACACTAAGAGCCAGACGCTTTGAGGATGGTCTTCGATATGACATCCGAGCACTGGTGAATATTTTTAGGTTGCCTTCAGTACATGCTATTTTGAACTAGGCGCTGATTGCAGAGAGGAACCTGCGAGAAGCTAGTGGTGTGGGCCAGGGCAGTTCAGCATCAGTTTCTGGTACTATTTCTACTGGTAAGAGGAAGAGACAGATGGACTTCTCTCAGGGTGGCAGTACCAGTCAGAAAATGTTTCAGGTGGCTAGGTTATATGCTACCAGTGTGGTAAGGAAGGGAACAAGAGACCTCAGTGTCCACGAGACCCAGTGGAGTGCTGAGCTTGCAGCAGGATGGGTCATCTGCAGCACTTTTGCAGGGAGTTTCCACTAGTGGCTAGTGAGAGGGGTTCTGTGCAGACTCCGCGTGCGGGGCCAGGATCAACAGATTCTTACCAGTCGGGGAACTGGAATACATCAGGGTGTGCAGGCAGGGATGGTGGATGTGGCCATGGTATCCAAACACCAGGATCTCAGAGGCAGTAGGGCGGGACAGCTCAGGGTAGTCAGGCTGTGTCATAGGGTTGTGGCACTGGGCAGGCATATGCAGTGCAACAGACCCATCAAGAGTAGGAGCCCGGACCTTCTACTGTCAGAGGTACTATTCTAGTAGATTTTGTTTTATCTGCAGTGCTTTTTGATATGGGTGCTACACATAGTTTCATATTTGTACCCGTTGTGGAGAGCCTTGGGCTCTGTTTTTCTTCTTCTTCTGTTGTTATGACGTTAGACACTCCGTTGGGAACTAGAACGGCTGGTGTGCGTCAGTGAAAGGAGTTCCCCCTTGAGGTTGGTGGGTGTCACTTCCTTTGGAACCTCTATGTCTTAGAGATGACGAGATATGATGTCATTCTCGGGATGGACTGGTTGGTTCCCTTTTGAGCCTTTGTGGATTACTATCGTCGCAGGGTGATTTTCACGTCACTAGAGGGCAGAGAGTTTCTATACAAGGGCGAATGGGATGTTCAGGCGAGTCAAGATGGACCAGAGCATTGTGGGCGAGGTGGAGTCACAGCCCAGATTGTAAGCTTATATCTGGATGATTAGGGGACTTTTCAGAAGGATTTCCCTCCAGTGGTTGATCTTTTTAGGGATGTCTTCCCGGATGACTTTTCAAGTCTTTATCCGGAGCGAGGGGTGGATTTCTCTATTGAGCTTGCACCAGGAGCAGCACCGATGTCCATTCCTCCTTATAAGATAGCTACACCGAAGTTTCAGGAGCTCAAGAGATAGTTAGAGGAGTTACAGGAAAAGGGTTTTATCCGACCCAGTACTTCTCCTTGGGGTTATCCTGTCCTTTTTGTGAAAAAGGCGAACGATACTCTTAGACTCTGTGTGGATTATTGGAAGCTGAACCAGTTGACGGTTAAGAACCGATATCCCTTGCCAAGGATTGATGATCTTTTTGACCAACTTCATGGAGAATGAGTGTTATCGAAGATTGAATTGAGATCAGGATATCATCAGCTGCACGTTAGACCATTTGATATACCTCTCACAGCTTTCAAGAGAAGGTATGGTCTATACGAGTATACGGTTATGCTGTTCAGACTCACGAACGCACCAGCAATTTTCATGGCTCTAATGAATCGTGTGTTCCATCCTTATCTGGATTCTTTTATGGTAGTATTCATGGATGATATCTTGGTGTACTCTCACACTCAACACGACCATGCCACCCATCTTGAGATCGTATTGAGTACACTGAGAGAGCATCGGCTATATGCTAAGCTCTCAAAGTGCCACTTTTGGATGGACTAGATTCACTTCCTGGGTCATATCATCTTAGAGGCAGGATTTGCAGTAGACCCATAGAATGTGAGAGCAGTAGTTTCTTGGGAGCAGCCCAAGAACTTGTTTGAGATACAGATTTTCTTGGGGATATCTGGTTACTACATACACTTCATACAGGACTTCTCCCGCTTAGCAGCACCGTTGACGGATTTGACTAAGAAGGGTGTAAAGTTCGTTTGGTCTGAAGCTTGCGAGACAGCCTTCCAGGATCTGAAGGGAAAGTTGACATCAGCACCAATCTTGATACTCCAAAAGTATGGTAAGAGCTATACATTTTATTGTGATGCATCAGGTATTGGGCTAGGATCTGTGTTGATGCAGGTCAATTGAGTAGTTGCGTACGGTTCTCGGTAGTTGAGGCCACATGAGAGGAATTACCCGACGTATGATCTCGAGTTGGCTGCAGTTGTTCATGTGTTACGTTGTTGGAGACATTATCTCTTGGGAGAGAATTTTGTGGTTTTCATCGACCACAAAAGTCTCAAGTATATCTTTACTTAGCGAGACTTGGACCTGAGACAGCGAAGGTGGGTTGAATACCTTCAGTCCTTCGATTTTTAGCTTGCATATACACCTGGTAAAGGTAATGCAGTAGTTGATGCACTGAGAAGGAAGACTCAGATACAAGTAGTGCAAGAGGCCAATGGTGAATGGAAGCTTATGGATTTGTTCTTTGAGGTGTATTTGGAGGTGCACGATAGTCAGGGGCAGACCTATCCTTCATCTTTAGTTGTGACTTCTATCCTCCTGGATATAGTGAGGATGAGACAGTTATCTGATTCAGAAGGCCTAGTCCTACAGGAGTCAGTGACCAGTGAGGACCCTTCTCCTGGTTGGACGATAGGCGATGATGAAGTATTGTGTTTCCATGGATGAGTGTGGGTTCCATGGGATATACGCGAGGAGCTGATGCGGGAGTTTCATGCTTCATCTTGGGCTGTTCATTCCGGGGTTACCAAGATGTACCGAGACCTGAGACGTCAGTACTGGTGGCCAGGAATGAAAAGGGATGTAGTTGGTTTTATTACGAGGTGTTCCACCTGTCAGCAGGTGAAGGCGGGGCATAAGAGGCCAGCCGGACTGTTATAGCAGTTACTCATCCCAGAGTAGAAATGGGATGATGTCGCGATGGACTTCGTGACTGGGTTGTTGAGGTCACCTCGAGGCAATGATGTCGTGTGGGTTGTTGTGGATAGACTCACAAAGGTAGCTCACTTTTTTCCGATCAGGGAGACCTTCGGTGTGGACGAGCTCAGGAAGTTTTATATCCGAGAGGTCGTACATCTTCATGGGGTCCCTCATTCTATTGTCTCAGATAGGGATGCCCGTTTTATGTCTCGTTTCTGGCAGAGTTTACAGAGGGAACTGGGTACATAGGTGCTTCTGAGCACAGCTTACCACCCTCAGACCGATGGTCAGTTAGAGCGTACGATACAGGTACTAGAGGACATGCTACGTGCATGCGTCCTAGACTTTGGGGGATCTTGGGAGAAGCATATACCCCTAGTTGAGTTTTCCTATAATAATAGTTTTCAGGCAACTATTGAAATGGCACCTTACGAGGCTTTATATGGTAGGCCATGCCGATCACCCTTGTGCTGGTTAGAGGCGGGTGAGGCAGCTTTACTGGGACCATGTCTCATGCAGGAGACTTCTGAGCAGGTCCAGTTGATTCAGAAGCGAATGGCTACCACACAGTCTCGTCAAAAATCTTATGTTGATCGCCGCAGATGACCCTTGGATTTCGTGGTCGGGGGTCAAGTTTTCTTGCGTGTTTCACCGAGGTTGGGAAATAGGCGGATCAGAAGATAGGGTAAACTTTCACCGAGGTATGTGGGGCCATTTGAGATTCTGGAGAGAGTCGGGCTGGTTTCCTATCGGTTGTAGTTACCACAGAGGTACCGAGCCATGCACAATGTATTCCATGTATCTTAGTTGCGTCGTTATCATTCAGAATCGTCTCACATCTTTCAGCCCGAGGAGGTTGATCTTGAAATAGATGCATCCTTTGAGGAACATCTGATTCGTATCGTTGATAGGATCACGAAGGTTCTCCGAGGCCAGTCAGTTCCTCTCGTACGGGTGCTATGGCAGCATGGCCGAGTGCAGGACAAAACCTGGGAGCAGGAGACCGACATATGTGCTCAGTGGCCGGAGTTGTTCACGGTTATATCTTCACCACCCATGGAAGGGAAATTTAGGGACGAATTGCTTTAAGGGGGGAAGTTTGTAAGAACCCGGTTCTTATTCTTGAGGTAAGGGTTTCTTCCTTTCTTCTTTCCTTAAGTGTTTTTGAGAAAATAAGGAAAATGGGGGAAAATCCTAAATTTTGGGACTACATTCCATGTAATTTTCCACATGTCGTGTACTTTGGCCATGTGGGATGAGTACATAGGGTGTGTAGCCTTGTTGGCAACTAAGGGTGTAAAAACCAACTATACGTCGTGTAGTGGTCCTTTACACGCCGTGTAGTCAGTCGGTAGACGAAACAGTAAGGTAGTGGGAGCAACTGCCAGTTGTGCGAAAGTACACGCCGTGTAGTCGGGAATACACGCCGTGTACTCATGTCGATGGATGAACAGTTTGGCGGTGCTGCCAGAGGAACAGTTAAATGAGGGGAGTACACGCCGTGTAGTCAAAAGTACAAGCCATGTACTTTGTTTTTTTCACTTAAAATGGGTAGTAGCCAACCCTGTTCACAAGATTGGCTTAGAACCAGACGGGAGCTCAGGAGAGGACGGCCAAACCCTCGTGGACCTCCAGATCGAGCGTCGGGAATCCGTTTCCGCTTTTGTCGATCACGTTAGAACCCCACGGGTAATCTCTCCCATCTCCTTGCGTGGTTCTTGCTAATTCTTACTCTAATGGAAGTTATTTGAGGTTGAATGAGAATTATTTTACCTCATATCTATGAAGTTCTTGGACGTTTCATAAGGTGTCGTTTGGGTATACCGTTCTTGGGTGTTTAAGGTAGGTGGCTTGGTGTTTAATTTTCCAACTGATGTGCGTTTTGTGTACTGTTGTGATATGCTCCCATGAATGGGGTGTCGTATGGCTAAGGCCTTATTGAATTAAATACCTAGAATTGTATAGGTAATTTAAATGTGATAATAAATTATTGTTTGGGATCACTGCTTGGATCCAGGACCACCCTGGGGGTGCATTCCTATGTTTAGCCATTTGTCCAGGATACCTGAGGGTATGCCTTTATAATAATGATTGTAGAATTTCCTTAAGAGGAATTACATTTTGTGTTGCATGTATATTGCTTGTTTTCATATTGTACATGGCCCGGTTACTTATTTAGCCTGAGGGAAGTGTTGTGATTAGCCTGTGGGTAATGTACTACTTAGCCTGTGGAAAACTTCTTCTGTGCCTGTGGGTAGTTGATTTTGTGCCTGTGGGCGACACCTCGTACGCCTGTGGGCAATATTCAATATGCCTGTGGGCAGATTCTTATGTTTGGATTCTCATTACCTGAGGGTAAGGGTTTACGTGTCTGAGGACTCTGGCTATTTTGCTTAAAATATTCAATGTGGTGATATCTTAAATTAAATATTAAAAATAATACTAAAATGGAAATATAACTGGTAAAGTTAGTTACTTTTGAGTACTGATTAGTTTATTGCATTTTTAATACTGCACATTGTTGTTGCATCTTTTCACATAGTTGGGCACGGGACTTTGGTGGGTGCCTATTGGGATTTATTTCTCACACCCTGTTTGGGTCATGTCTTCGGCCCAAACAGATTATGTTTCTGCAGGTGTGGATAAGGGAAAGGGTCCCTATACAGGTACTTGATTATTGCTGGGAAGTAGGGGAGCATGGGACTGAGCTTGACTCGCGATGCTACTGGCTGTTTTGTTTTGTTTTGTTGTACTCTGTATTGTACTGTATTGTATTGTAGTGTAACATGTTTTGGCTGTTTTATTAGAACTTGAGACATGTTGCATCATTTTCTATATAATTGTTGGTTATCTTTTACTTTAGTTTTTTATTTTAAATATGTATGGTTTATTGCTTCCGTTGTTGTTGTATGCTTTTTATTTTATTCCGCTGCACTACACTTTGACAAATGAGGGCATAGTTTCCCCACTATCAGACCTGGGCCCTCACTGCTAGTCGGCATCCTCTGGCATTTGGGGAAATGCGCTTGAGGTCACGTGGTGAACCAGGTTCAGGGCACCCATTGAGTGGCACCTGGAACCGGGACGTTACAAAAACACAAGTACATAAAATACCTAATCCTTTTATCTATAATGACTCTAAACATCATACTAGGTATATATGTGACAAATTATAGTTTTACTTGACTAAGAACTATTTTATCACAAGTAAGTATGAGTCTTATGATTATATTCATCATTTATTTCCAATATTGGATATTTATTATTAAGGTTTTACTAAACTTTTTTAAAGTGTAATTTACAATAAAAATTAATTTTGAAAGAAATAATGTCTCATTGTGATCAACAGAACATTGAGATTAATGTTTGGTAACACTTGAAACAAATAATAATTTGACTATAATCAATATATTGGGTAATGATAGTTATTCGTTTCTCATTATTGACATAGGAATCACTCTTTATCAATCACTAGAAGAAAACACCTTACTTCTTAAGTCTTGTGTTATCATTACTAACATAGGAATCACCCTTTATTAACCACTAGGATAATATACCTTACTTCTTGTAATATTTATATGTTCTTCTCATTGTTGACATTGAAATCACACTTTATCTTACATTGGGGGAACACACCTTACTTCTTTGTTTCCTGTATTAAAATAAAAATGTATTAAATACTTAAGAATAGAAACATTATATACTATGATGAATATATTATTGAAGTGTATGTAACTAATTACTTCTTCTTCAATTCATTATAGTTCTTTTTCAAATGACCTTTTAATCTACATGGAAATAAAATAGCCTTATGTTCACTATACTACCACTGAATATTTTGTTTCATCAAAAATGTATTTTAAAGGAACCATTTACTATAAAATATTTATGGGCTTTTTAACCTTCCCTTTTATATTTTTCACCATAAGTATTGTAGAAGTGATTTTCCTACAACCTTTATCTCTATAGTGAAGTTATTTAAAAGATTCTTGATTTTTTCATATATACTATTCATCTCATAATCTAGATAAATAAAGAGAACCTCAAATATAAGTATGATAATATGATATTAATGGATAATTTATTATCCATATGGAATCCCAAATCTCTCTAAAAAATCAATGTACTTCATTATATTGAAGATAAGATCAATAGATAAGTACCTTATTCTAGTTTACACTAGTTTTTTATAGTGAAAATATAATATATCTAAAGCTACTCTTTCTCCTTCTTTAAAGATAAGAGATGATATTTCATGGTATAGGCATCCATGTACTTATATTTCATTATTAGTTCTTATGGATATAAATAATATCCTGATGTAATAGATAGTTAGAACATCCCCATGGACCTCCTGTAGGAATCCTTCTCACCTTCACTTGTTGTATGAGGTGGATGAAAAGTTATAGGGAATTACAACAAATAGTATGAATTTTCATGTACTAGTATAGTTTATAAAACAACTGTATCGCCTTTGTAAATATGTGTGGGTGAGGTCATAGTCTATGTTCTGAATGATCACAATGTTATAATTATTTTTATTTTAATATTATACATTAATAAAATTAATTACCACAATTGAGATAGAAACCCACACTCTTTTCACTAATTATTTATTAATGTTTTTGGAGTGAGTTGAGATATAATCCCAAGGCACGGTTCCTCCTCTCAATAACCTCTCTTTGATATGCCTATACCATTCCTAGAAATTCAATCTGGTCATAAGTTTATCCTTATCTAACATAGATTGTAGTGATATAATCAAATCCGTATGGTTTATCATTTCTATAATAAGAGAATATTATTTTAGTACTTTATCTAGATTAAAAAATATATAATAAAGTTTAATTTAATATTCTCCCACTATTTTATTGAAACCCAATATCCCTCACTATTGGTTTTAGAATATCCAATTGTGTGGATATCCTAGTGGAAAGGACTCATATTTGAATTCTCATGACCCAAGAGAGGGCCTGGATAATTAGTTGAAGGTATTTAGGTCAGTAAGACATTTCCAAAAAAATTAACTCATGGCTCCTTGATCCATTGAGTGGACTCCCCAATCCTAAAATCCTGTTATTGTAATTCCATAATAGTTTCCTCCAAATTTATACCAAGTCTAGAAAAGGATGCTCCTCTTGGTGTGAATTTGGTTAATTCAACCCAAAACCTTCTTTATAAGTTCCCCAAAATGGTATTGTCCTAGAAATGGTTGTATCAAACACTATGATCTAGTGGTTCCATTCTAAAATAGGTAATGAAAATTTATACTGACTTAATATTTTAATTGAGGGATTTTTATCATTTTTCATAATTCTTCTATTTTGTCATATTATATGCTTTGTTAATATTAAGCGGATTTTAATTATGTGATTAACCATGTATTAGATAAAATTTAAACATAGATTAATTTATTTTAATTCCATATTGCATGCTAGTTAATTCATTTATAAAGTGATCCCAATAATGAGTTTTTAAATAATTAACCATGAAACTAATAGAAATAAAATAATAAAGTGATATAATCATGATATTTTCAAATAGTTGGTTTATCTAACGGATAATAAACCAACCCTTGACCCTAGGGAATAAACTCCAAGATCCATGCCTGGTTTGAGTTGCATCATTACACATGTGCTCTATGTATCTCATGGATTGGTTTTTCCCTCAGTTCCAAACTTGAACTACCTCTAATCACATAGCAAGTTCATCCATTGCAAAATCATTACTCATATACATGTAAAGGGAACCAAATGATTGGTTAGGACTTTACATAAAATAAATTGCGGGCATATAGGCCCTTACATAATGATAAGGAAGGATGACACACAAGAAAACATTTTAATTTTATAAATTATTACAAAAAATGAAATAATAATAAATTAAAAGACACCAATCACATACACGGGTCATTCTAAACTCATGATCATCCACACACATGCAACAAATATGCATTTAATAAACTAGCATTTATTTAAATCATTCTTAATTAAGATAAAACACACTCAAATTAATTAATTATATTTATTAATTCATTCATTCATTTATCTTAATTTATATCCAATATTTCCTTGATATCCCTATCAGTTATAATTTTAAATAGATTAAATAAATTAATTTTATTTAAAATTAACTAAGTGAAAAGTATGTACTTTGAGGAAATAACGTGTGCACTCATTCGTACCACCTAGCATGCATTGAGTTTGTGTACTTTCTACTCAAACTACATATAGAATACACACCTTTTCATGTAATTACATGGAATGTACTCTCATTAAATGACACACATGAACTTTTTGTTTATGTAGAATGTGATGAATTTAATGTGTATGAAGTAGCCAATGTATTATGACTATACATGGTATGTAGTACTAAATATTATATATAAACTAATTAAGTATTTAATATATATATATATATAACCTATCAAATGGTGTGTACTGTCAATAAATTACACACTAACACATATTGACTGGGTTCAAATAGAATAATTAGTTGGTTTTAATTTATTTATCAACGGGTAGTATACACCATCTATGTAGGACAACTACACATCATGTATGTCTCTTTTTCATCTATCTATGACACACACCCAAGTACAGGTCATGTAATATGGTCACAAAACGTAATGGGGTCCACAATTTGTATAGGAGTTACACATCGTGTGACCTCAAATTTTCACAATTTCCAATCACACGCATCATGTAATAAATACACAACATGTCTTTGATTTGTAAACTACACAATGTGTAAGCAGGTCACACGATGTGTAGTCCATCTAACCATGTTCCAAGCTATCCTAGTCAACACACAATGCATATTTAATGCATTATGTGTGTTAATAACTATATGATGTCCTAGATTTCTCACAACACTTCCTAGTGAAATGAACACAATACATGGAATGTACCATAAGGTTATACATCATGTACTTTTTTTTATCCATACAGAATCCTTAGAGCCTATGGATGGGTTCTTATGATGTTCTTTGTTTAAAATTAATCTATTTTTTATTATATGAGTGAGAATAAAGATAGATAAGAGAAGATTTAAACATTTAGATTTAAATAATGATTAAATTGGGAATGGAAACTAATAGAAAATGTGTAAATCAATCAATGAACAATAAATTATTATAAATTATTATGTGGCCCCTTTGATACCACTTAAAGTTTTTGATCATGGTGGAAGTACATATTGAGTAGTAGCTAACTCATCTTTTTGTCATAAAAATGAATAATTCGAGATGAACATGTTGAAGAATTTCCTAACCAATGAAATTAATTATAATATTAATTGATGTATATGATGGAACAAAGAAGACAGGATCATTTCATATAATTTATAATCAGTTTATGTAAATAAAGGATTGAATCATGTTAGAATCCATTCTTTTTTAAAGATTCGATAGACCATTTCTTGTCATATCATCATTGCAGCAATAAGATTCAAGGGTATGATCCCTATAATAGTGATCCACTTGTGTTCCATGAACCTCCGAACATCATTGTAGAAATCCTCGAGTGTTATCATGAAATATTATAATGATTACACCATTTATTGATGATTTTCATAAGAATATATTCTATGTGGGGAGAATTATTTTTATCCTATATAGAATCAAGAGGGTGGAGGAGGAGGATATCCCTCTATTATTGAGTTTATTCTAGGAGAAGATCTCTCTAGGGATTGTGAGAATTATCTCTAAACTTTCATTGTACACAATAGTGATTAAGATTGAGATTGACATAATTGGGTTTAAATATATCTAGGGTTAGAGAATAATAATTACACATGGTCCCTTTACTATTCTCTTAATCACTGATGAACCCCATGTCCAAATAATAATATTATTATTATTATTTACCTGACATGAACTAGACTTTCAAATAAATAAATATTATTTCTTGAATAAATAAATTAAAATTTATTCAAATAATAATTAATATATATTATTTCTCACCAAAAAATTAAACTCGATCCATAAATCCTCCTCAATATTTATCAAACCTTGAATAATGACTACTTATTTAAATTGAATATCCTTTGTGATGTTTTTATAAGGAGTTTTTTATTTGTTTTCAACATATCTTACTATGAATGCTTTTTTGTTTTTAGGTAAGAAAAATTTGATAGAATTGTTAAGAAGTTCAAGAAAGTTTTTTTATAGGGTGTGGGAAACTTTACTAAATACAAACAATGCTATATCAATCTTCATGTTTCTAACATCATGGAGATACTCATGATCCTAGATGAGTTTATATGAAGTGTATAAAGGTTTACACTACATAATGTTACCAAATGAAGTATGGAATGAAGTCTATGGTACTGAGTTTGTACACATTTGTACTAATTAAAAGAAGTCCAAAGTGGGAAGAAGTACAAAGTGCAAGAATTCAAAGTTCAAGTGGTAGTAAAAATTCTAATCCAATGTTACCAAACATAAATGTTATACAAAGATTAAGTTTAAATCCATACATAATTGAAGTTATAAAGTTGAATATGCATGATGTGTGAAGTTTGGAGTTGTATAGTCCCTCCAACAGAAGGTGAGTTCATAAATATCCTAACAAATATCATCACATGAACAAATACAATGAAGTGCATTGAACAAAGAAGGTGAATGATCAATGAAGTATCCATAATGAGTTTAGAAAATTCATGTGATCGGTCAAAATTCCATAAGATGGATAAGTATTGGAAAAACATATGTGATGTCATTGGATCGACAATTCCATGAAAATAACATACTCGGCTTTATGAACCAAGTGTAAAATTTGAGGTGAGGGAGGGTAACTAAATGGTGACTTATCAAGTCATCGATTAGAGGTCATCCATTGGTCATAAATTTCATGTTAAGATCATCGAATTAATAATTTAATAGTTTATTAGACCAAAGAAATTATTTGATGAAAATCATGGAGAGGTGAATCACCAGTCAAATAAATATTGAGTGCATAAGACAGACAAGTTCTTAATGAATTCATCAGTTAAACATTTCACTAGATGGAGTTTTGAGGAGCTTTACAAAACTTTGTAAGTCCATTAAAAATTAAAATGATGAAACTAATCCTTTAAATTTTTTATCTAGATAAGTTAAGGAAGTTTGAATAAGTTCCTTAACTTTGAGTTTAAGGAAGTTCAAATAAGGTTGTTGTCATTGGAGTTCTCATGAAGATTTGAGAATATTTTAGAATCTTTGATAAGAATATAGAGAAGTTTTGATGAGAAAGATAATTCAAGAATTGAATTTGATTTGGGCAAGAAAATATTTTTGGCTCCTGTGCTTTTCTCCCAAGTGCATGCCAATATAAAGCGATGATGTCACCGTATAATGTGGCATTGTTCACCCACATGAAAGAGATGAAGTGTTTATGTTTTGGGATCAGGTTGAGTTCCCAATAAAGGAAACCTTTGATTGAAGAAGCATTATCAGACAGTGTTTCTAGTCATAGGCATCAGACATAGGTTTTTTTATCAGATGTATAGCGGTCAGATTTGTTAGACAGAGGTTCCAAACAATGCTTGTGAGGTGTAGTTGTTTGTTTATCAGATAAAGAAATTGATCATAGGTGTAGTTTTTTGTGAGGTTTATTGGATGGAATTACACTTGATGAAGGCATAGGCATGCTTTATGGAATCTTACCTAATATATAAATCATATGGATTATTTTTGAATGAAATTTTAGTGATCTATATAGAAAGGTGTCATATATTTTCTTGGATTGGTTGTATAAGTGAACTTTTTAATTGATGGCAGTCGGTATAATTTCCAATAATGAGATAGAATTATCCTAACAAGAGTTGTCTCAATTTTATTCACTTCATATTATAGTGTATTTACATGAACCTATGGGAGTATCCATGGAAAGTTTGTAGTCACCCATACTATGGGAAAACCATATAAATCTTATGTACTCTACTTTACTTTACTAGTGATGAATACAAAGTGTGGTTGAGTTTTATAAAATGAAAAGGATGGAAACTAAAACAAGTTACAGGGATTAATTTCAAGTTTGAATAAATTGTAAAATATCACCAATGATTCACCCCCAGTGGTTCTCATGGTCTTGAGAAATTCAATTAGTATCAGATCTAGGTTCCCTTTGTAAGATCCTTACTTTTTATATCATGTATAATATCAACTCAATGAATAGTAGAGGTATTCCTACCTTCAAGGGACAAAAATATCATGTATGGAAAAATATAATGATACTTTATCTCATGTCACTTGGCCTGGAGGTGATTGATGCTGCTATAGTTGGGTTTTCACCAATTATGAAAGATGTCCCTATGATATTTGCTGACAAAAGAAACATTGAGGTGGATGGGAAATCTTAAAATTCTATTCTTATGTCCTTGTTATAAAATGTTTTTATGAAGGTGATGGGTCCCATGATAGCTAAGGAAAATTGGTACAAACTTAAAAGTGTCTTTGAGAGAAATATCAAAGTGAAGGAAGCACAACTACAAATATGGAGAAGAAATTTCAAAGATATAAGAATAGAAGATGATGAAACTATTGATGAGTACTTCACTAGAGTTAATGAAAATGGAAGCAACATCAGAGGATTCTGAGATTTCTTAGAAGATTATACCATTCTTAAGAAACTCATGAGAAACTTTCCAGCTAAGTTTGGTCCAAAAATTTCATATTTAGAAGATAAAGATGATTTATCTCTTGATGAATTACATAACTTTATTGTTGTATATGAGATTAGGAAAGCTCCATTATTCAAAAAGAATATAATAGAATATATGTATTTTAAATCTATGAAGAAGCTAAAGTTTTTTTAATCTAAAAATGAGACAGTGGTCCTCATTGACTCGAGTGATAAGTAAGATTGTTCTTAAATGAATGATAAGATCTTATATCTTATCTCTAAAAACTACCAGAAAGGTAGAGGAAAGTACAATGGAAAACTCCCACTTAAATGTTTCAGGTTTGGAATAATTGAAAAATTTTATATGAATTTTACAAATTATAAAGTTGTAGAATATGATAATGTTTCTGAAGAAAAGCCTCATTAGAAGAAGTTGAACAAAACATACAAGGAAGATAAGCATTCCACTAAAAGTAAGAAAAAGTTCACTAGAAACAAAATAAGTTTGTTGAGTAAGAAAGTTGAGTATGAATCTACTGAAAATAGTTCTTTAGAAGATGAAAATCCTAAAAAGTTCAAAACTTTATTTGAAAATGTTGAGATAAATGAACATACTTCCAATAGTAAAGAAGAATAAGGTGAAGAAACCTATAGAGAATGTCATCTGGGATCCTAACTTATGGAATGTATTGAGAAAAAACACAATTCTCAAGAAAAATGTTATAATGTTAAAGAAAGTGAGAAGAATAATGTATAAAAGTAAGACTTTATTAATAAGGAAGATGCATCCATTTAAGAGATTAAAAACCTCAAGATAAAATTTTAAGAATAAGGAAAGATCATTGAAGATATTGCTAAGAAACTCTCTATTAAGGAAGATAAGTTTTTTAAGACTCAATTGAGATTCCTTTAGTTAGAAAGTACCTTAAAGAATATGAGAAAGAATTTAAACAATGTTTTAAATATAAATGTTGAAACATTTAAAGACACTGAAAGGACTCTTCAGGTGAAATCTAAACCCACTAAACATAAAATTTTATCTAATTTTACTAACCATACAGGTGTTATAAATAATATTGGAAAAGATAAGGTTGATAAAGGATGTTAGAAACACATCATATTAATGAAATTTTAAAATGATCTCTATAAGAAAATATTCCCATAGCAGGGGGATTTTGATACAAAAAACTATGTTGAACCTCAACAAACTCGTTATAGGGGAAGTTTATATTTCTATAGAAGAATGAGGTCTAGTTGATTTTTTTGGTTATCTAGAATATATAGGAATAGAGTGTGTAACTTTTGGCACAACATTTATTTATGTAAGTAAGCATGAATTGAGGGGGAGAAATAGTGTAAGAAAATAAATTAACTTTCTTAAGTTGTAGGATGAAAGAAAATAAAATCCATCAAATGCTAGAAAATTCCCAAAGAAAAAATGATTTGATTTCCTAGAGGAAGTTTGTGGATGGTGTGACCAACTGGAACACTATGTTGAATATTTTATGACATCACTTATGGGATAGGTTTCTTATGCTAGAAAATAAAAGGAGGCTGGGAATAAGAAAATTAAGGAAAGTTATTTCATTGTGGAGACTACTCTAAAAGCTATAAAAATGAAAAAAAACATGGATTATTGATAGTGGTTATTCCTCACATGCGATAGGTGAAATAAATATCTTGAAAGATATTAAAGAATGTGAAGGAGGAGAGGTTATATTCAGAAATGATAGTTCCTTAAAAATTAAAGGAATTGGAACAACTAAAATTGAAGCTCATAAATTAAAATCAAAGGAATTTTTGTATGTTGATGTAAAGACCTGAAAATTCCACGTAAATTTTTTTAAAATTATTTGGGATTATTATGAGTCTATGAAAATTGACGGTCTGTAATTCCGAGGCTCGGTGTGCTTGGAATGAATTTCTAAACTTTTTTTCAGGTACATTCTGTAAACGCGAGGATGTCGTTTTCTATCTTTTGAACTGGTGCTTGGATAAAAAAATATAAGGGTGCCGTTGAATATGCAGTGTTGGGATTCGCTTAAGGGAAGCTTCACTTCAACCGCAGTTGGTCGAGAGAAAAAGATAGTTTTTTCAACTTTTAAAGAAAAAATAAAATAATATAAATTGTTATTATATTTCTTTTTCTTTTTTCTACCACCTGTTGAGCGATGGTGACGGGGACCATGGAGGTGGTCAGACCTTTAATTATGGGGTGTTAATTGCATGGTTACACAATGGTTGCATAACCACCCCTCGCGTAATTAATGAGACACTTTAATTACATCAATTAATGAGGCACATTAATTATGTCAATTAATGAACCTCTATAATTTCTCAAGGCATTGCTCGCCTTTCCCCCTCCTATTTAAATGAAGCTTGGGGTGGGGTTTTGGCATGGCTTCATCAAGCAGGGAACCCCTGACGAAGTGACGCCATGCCTTCCACCAACAGAGAACGAAGGATTGACAACACCCATTGTAGGATCGATCTGAATTTTGACAGATGACAAACGCCAATGTATGCGAACCTTCTCCATCATCTGCAGTACCCTCGAACGTGGAAGCACCACTATCTGCGATGTCCGCAACGAATCACGAGGTAGGGGTTGTCTTTTAATTCAAGATTTTCCCTCGATTCTTTTCCTCATTCTTGTATTTTGTGGGAGGTTGTTGCTGGGGGATTTGAACGGGGTTCAACATTATTAAAATGTGATGAATAATTATCTCCCTTTTATTATAAAGCTAACGCGGAGGGCATAGTCCAAACAAACAAGGCCCAAACCCTCCGTCGCTTGTTTTCTTTTTTGCGTTTTTCAGGGACGGTTTTCCCAATTCGATGGAAACGCGAGACAGAAGGTCATGCTGTGGCAGCGGCGATCAAGGAGGCCCTTAGGCACTGGCAGTACCAAGAACGAACCACTGGAGCACGTCTGGTGGCCCGTCGAAAAAACCATTGGCGCGCCATACTGGCGGTCGCTGGAGGAGGCCTGCGAAAACCAGTCGCAGGAAATGGGAAGGCAGTGCGCCGTCACGTGTCACGGTGGCTAGAGGCGGTCGGCCACGTGGGAGAAGGGCAGAGCCCATAGGCACTACCAGTAGCAGCAGCCACGGTAGGAGGGGGTGGCATGGCCCTACGTCGCGCTGGATGAAACAGCCCCGTATCCGCAGGGCCAGCTGGGTGAAGCAGTCCGCCTTCAGGCAGACCGGGCCAGACACGGGCCAGCTGAATGGGTCGGCCGAACAGGCTGGATGTGGGCCGGCTGAACAGCCCGGACCTGCCCAGTGGGCCAGTGCGAGTGGGTCGAGCCCCACCATGTGGGCCGGTCCAACCACGGCCCGGGCCCGCAAACTAGCTGGGACGACCCCGACGGGCCGGACCCTGTTAACCGGGCCGGACCCCGTGAACCAGGCCAATCCCAACAGGTTGAACCCATTGAACCAGGTCGATCCTTAATAGGCTGGACCTGGGCAGGGTCAGGTAGACCCCATGACCTGTTCCGTCAGGCCGGCCTGACTGAGTCGGATCGGGCCCAGACCCAACCGGCCCCCGAATAAAGAAACGCCCGTAAGTGACGAATTGAGTGTTCATTTGACACACTATCAGTGGAATTGGGACCCCTTTTGGTAAGTGTTCCTTTGGCATATTCCAGTGGGTCTGACTGAGCTGGGCCAGACCGAGGTGCGATCACCCTTGTTTCACAGAAAGGGGTGTAACTAAAAGACCGGGCGTCTGATCGACGTGTCGTCTATGGAATAAGGACCCTTGTGAAAAGGCGGTACTTTGGAGATACTCTAAGTGAGTTTTTATGGAGTTTGACATGCGACCTGGGTTGGATCAGACTTGAATCCAGCTGAAACATTTTTACAAAAGTGTTCATATCTTACAGATTGAGTGTCCGATCGACGTGTCGTCTGTCACGTTTGGACCCCTGTGACGGGGCAGTCCATTGGGTATGAGTTTTTCGGGACTTTGTACTAGTTGAAATATGACCGATGGCTTGAGGAGCAGAGTCTTCTAGAGACCAAGCATGCTTCGTGCGGGAATCTAGTGGATGACTGTGACATAAAGAAGAAGAGCGACCAATACAGGTCTGCATTAAAAACTCCATAGTGGGATGATCTAGTTGTACGACTAATCACCCATACCTCTGTACCAGCGACCAATATGGGTTAGCACCAGCGACCAATATGGGTGAGCACCAGCGACCAATACGGGTCAGCACCAGCGACCAATACGAGTCATCACCAACGACCAATACGGGTCAGCACCAGCAACCAATACAGGTCAGCTTACAGTGACTTATATGGGTCAGGAGTAGAGTTACTATGGATATGATGATATATCTTTACAACTATCCATCCCTATCCTAGTAACCTTGAAGTTATACCGTTAGAGTGAGCTGTCTCTTTTGATTTGTGCTTCATGATTTAGATCATACTGGTGATATTACCTTTGTGGTATTTCTTGTGATGTTTTCTTTTGTGGATTACTAAGATACCTTAGAGGGTCTCAGGGTCCCCTACTGGGTATTGTTATACTCACCCCTTCATAGGCTTTGCCCGCACATGTGTGTCTGGTCCAGACTACTGACGCTCTGAGGTAGACTTTGGAGGTTCGGGACTTGGTGGAGCTTGGTGCAATGGGAGCAGTCAATATCCTCTTCTTCGACTTCAGACTTACAACTACTACCCTCTAGGTAGAGCTCTAGGGCAGATGTGACAGTTGTTTACTTTCTTTTCAGTTTCTTGGACTTGTATTCCGACCCACTGTTTTTAGTTTACAATTGTACTTGTGGTTGTACTTCACTATCATGGTTGTACTTTACTTTGGTTGGTTGTTTACTTCAGTTTCCCTTTTTGAGTGTGTACATTTATCTAAGGAAATGCCTTCCCTGTTCGGTAAAAACCTTCAGGTGCTATTCACCAACCCCTGGCCTATAGAAGGCGGGCTTGGGGTAGTCACGTCCGAGCCTCATGGGACAGGTCATGACAGTTGATGGGATTGAGCACAACTTACTAATTATTATTAAACTTTGTGATGATGGTAAGGAATTTATCCTTAGAAAATATTTGTGTATTATCAAAATCTTGAAATATGAAAAATTTGTTATTAAGGGAGAAATAACCAATGGAAATATATTCCAGATTTGAGATATTTATAACTTGTGTTACTTAAGTATTGAGGATGAAAATAATTTGTGGCATTAAAGACTTGTGAATCTTGGAAAAAAGTATGATCGCACTTTATAAGGATGTTGTTGTAAGAAAATTACCAAAATATAAAAGGAAATATGATATTGTTTGTATAATTTTCTTGAAAGGAAATATGATTATTGATAGACATAAGAAAGTTAAAATTCAGTCAACTAGACCTCTTGATCTCTTTCACTATGATCATTGAAATCTAATGAGACATAAATAAAAAATTGATTTATAATTTATTAATTTCAATGATGACTTCACCCAGATAACCTGCATGATGTTTATGAAACATAAGTCAGAGGTTATAGAGATATTCAAAATTTTCAGAATAGATGTTGAGAGATAAATGGGTGTTTACATACTAAAGCTAAGAAATGACAATAGAAAGGAGTATACAAGTAACTATTTTGAGTCATATCTGAAGAAATATGTAATCAAGAATCAATATAGTGCTCCCTATTCTTCTCAACAAAATATAGTAGTGGAAAGGAAAAAACAAAATTTTAGTTGAAATATGAATAAGAATGATCTCTGGATACAAACAATCTATTTTTTTAGACAAGTTGTAAGTATAGTTGTTCATGTGAAAAACATATGGTTTCTATGACTGGAATCTAAAATGAATCCCTATGAGATGCACTATAAGAAAAATCATATGGTGAGATACTTTAAGGTTTTTGGGATTCCTTAATAAAGATCAAAAATCCTGATCTTGTAAAGTTCGATGAAAAAGATGAAGAAGAAATTTTCATGGGATATTCAACCAACAGAAGGAGTTACAAGTGTTGGAATAAATGTCTATAAATGTTAGTGGATTCCTATGATGTAAAGGTTATTTAAAATCATACTTCCTTTAAAAATTATTGAAGATGATAAGGAAGGTGTTACAAAAGATAAAATGTTGACTTCCAAATAAGATAATGAGAAGGAAGATGACTACGAACTTAAACATGTACAAGTTGATTCAGATAAGTCTTGTGATGAGGAAAGTGAAACTAAAAGAATGTATCTAAAGTTATGAACGTTAAATAAAAAAGTTGAATCTGATAATATCATTGTAAATCAAAAGGATCCAATTCATATAAGAAGTAATTTGAGGTTAGAGAATCAGACATCACTTATCTCACAGGTGGAACCACAGTCGATTTCAAAGTAAGTTGAGCATAAATAGTGGATAAATGAAATGAATGGTGAATTTTATTAGATTAAGAAAAATGACACATGAGATCTTGTTCCATGACCATCATGAAAGAATGTTACTGGAAAAAATGAGTTTTTAGAAATAATCTCAATGAATATGAAGAAATCTCAAGAAATAAAGTATGAATTTTTTACAAAGATTACTCGTGGGTGGAAGGTGTTTATTTTGAAGAAACATTTTCCCCCATTAAAATAATTGAAACTATAAGAATGTTCTTTGAATTTATTTCACATCATTGTTACAAAGTATATCATATGGATGTTAATTTATCTTTCGTAAATGGATAAATTGAATAAGAAGTTTATATTGAGAAACCAAGTGGGTTCATACTTGATAATGATGGAACCATGATGTGTAAGCTAAAGAAAGATTTATATGGGTAGAAATAGGTTCCTCATGCATTGTACTCTAAACTTGATAGTTTTATGAAGTATTAGAACTTTTAAAAAGGAAAATTTGATATCAATTTTTATTTTAATAAAATGAGCACATGTGCCCTAATATTTATTATTTATGTTGATGATATAATTTTTATAGGTGAAAAGATAAAACTTGTGAAAAAATTGTTGATCAAATGAAGAATATCTTTAAAATGTATATTCTTAGAGAGTTATATTTCTTTCTAGGATTACAAGTTCAAAAAAATGGGAAATACATCTTCCTATATCAAGAAAATTATGCCAAGGAGTTTCTATAAAATTTTAGCATGGTGGAATCAAAATAATTTTCTACACCAATCTCTGTTGGCATAAAGTTGAGTGGAGATAAAGCTAGTAAAAGTGTGAATCGGAAAGACTTCTAAAATTTTATGGTAATATTACTCTATCTTACTACATTTAGACCAGAAATTTCATATGTTGTTACATTGTGTGAAAGATATCAGAGTGATCCAAAGGAATCATATTTACTGTTAGCTAAAATAATACTTAGGTATGTTAAAGGAACGTCGTCTTATGGAATGTTGTATTGAATAATATGTGATATGAACATTCTTGGATATAGTTATTCTAATTGGATTAGATATTATAATGATAGAAAATCAATATTAGGATGAAATTTCTTCTTGTGAGAATGTTGTGTGAGATAGAATAGTAAGAAACAAAGTTCTGTCACTGTGAGCATAGTAGAAGAAAAATATGTTTATACAACCCAAGATTGTACACAAATGGTGTGGATTAAAGTTGAGCTAGAATATTTGATAGTTAATGTTATAAGGAAATTGAATATTCTTTGTGATAATCAATGTTTCAATGATCTTTCAAAAAATATTATACAACATTCCAGAACAAAGAATATTGATATTAAATATCATTTCATTAAGGAGAAAGTTTCCAATGGAGATGTTATGCTTAAATATATTTCAATAAAATATAAAATTACTAATTTTTTCACCAAATCTATGCCAAGTAAAATATTTCAAAAATTTAGGCTACAACTACATGTTCATCCTTCACCAAGGAATTTGTAAAGTTTGTAAGGAAATAACCCCTACCTTTCTTTGGATTATGTTTTCAAAGGGGGGGGAGAATGTATAACTCTATACCAAAATCTTTTGTGGGTCTGAATAAGGTGTTATCATAAAAAGAGGAAGATAAAAGGATTAATGAGGATTTTATCTTATCATGGCTATAAAATTATTTTTTGTTGAGGGAAGGAATTCCTTCAAAAACATTGTTTTAACTAGTAGTGTTGTGTCAGGAAATTCTATATGAGAAAAGCTATGGTTTGATAGAAAGTTGAGAAGTGATTTTTTGTTAATAATGTTTAAAAAATTTCCAATAAATCCAAATAGGGATATTGAAGATCCATTATGAAATTTTTATAAAAACTTTTGTATTTTTTTCAATATATCTTGTTGTAAATGTTTTGTGTTTTGGGGTAAAAAAATTGTTGGAGTTATTAAGAAAGTTTTATTGAGAAGTTTAAGAAAGTTTTCTTACAGATCATAATAAACTTTCCTAAATTCATATGATGCTATTTTGATATTCATGTTCCTAAAATCATGGATATACTCGTGATTCTAGATAATTTTGTATGTAGTGTAGAAAGGTTTAATCTTCACAATGTTATTGAATGAAGTACAACATGAAGCTTAAATTACTGAGTTTTTACACATTTATAAAAAGTTAAAGAATCAAAAAGGGGGGATAAGTACAAATTATTAAAATTAAAAGTTTGATTAGCAGTGCAAAGTCCAAGCCAATGTTACTAGATAGACAAGGTGTACAAAGTTTTAGTTTCAAGCCATTTGTAATTGAAGTTATAAAGTTGAAGTTGCATGATGTATAAAGTTTGAAGTCATATAGTTCCTTAAACATAATGTAAGTTTATACAGATCCTAACAAAGATAATAGGATGAAAAAATGTAAGGAAGTTCATCTGGTAGAGAAGGCGAGTGATCAATGAAGTTTCTAGAATGAGTTTAGAAAAATCATGTGATTATTTAAAGGTCCATCGGATGGACGAGCATCGAACAAACATATGAGATGTCATAAAATGGGATATTCCATGAAAATATAAAACTAATTTTTGTGAACCAAGTGTGAATTTTTAGCTGAGGTAGGGTGACTGGATAGAGGCTTATCAAGTCATCGGTCATAGGTCAACCATCAGTTGGAGATTTCATATTAATAGCACTAGGTGAAGAATTGCATAGTTTATTAGACTGAAGAAATCAATCGATGCAGATCATGGAGAGGTGAATCACCAGTTAGAGAAATATCTATTGTACCATACAGACAAGGTTTGAATGAATCCATTGGTCAAACATTTCACCAGACATAGTTTTGAGGATCTTTACAAAACTTTGTAAATCACTTAACAATAATGATTATAAAACTTATCCTTCAACATTTGTTATATAGATTCATTAGTGAAGGTTAGAGAAGTTATTTAACGCTGAATTTAAGGATGTTCAAAGAAGGTTGTTGTCATTATAATTTTCATGAATCTTTTAGAATATTCTAGATGATTTGAGAAGCATCTAGTAAAGTTTCAATAATCAGAAGAATTTGATATTTGAGTTTGGTTTGGGAAGGAAAATATTTTGAGTTCCCAAGTGTGCACCTATATAAAGGGGTGATAGAACCGTATGAAGTGACACTATTTACCCACATAAAAGAGATAAGCGTTGAAGTTTTTGGAGTGGGTTAAGTTTCCAACCAAATAAACCTTTGGTTGAATAAAAGTTATTGGTGTTTTTGGTCAGAGACATCGAACATAGGTTTTCTGATCAGAAGTACAACGGTCAGAGTTATCGAACAAAGGTATCAAATAGTGTTTGTGAGGTGCTATGTTTTTTTCATCAGATAGAGACATAGATCATAGTCCCAGTGTGTTGTGAGGTACATCAGATGAAGTCATAGGTGCACCGGATGGAGTCTTACCAGATGGATCATTTCTAGATGAACTTTCAGTTAGATGTGTAGAAAAAATCCTATTTTTTCTTGGACTAGTTGCATAAGAAAAATTTATAACTGATGTGAGTCAATATAATTTCATATCATGGTATATAAATATTCTAATGGGAGTTAAATCAATTATATTCACTTCATATTATAGTGGATTTCCATGGACTAATGGGAGTCTCCATTTCAAGGATATAGCCACCCACAATGGGGGTGAACCTTGTAAATCTTGTATGCTCTGATTTAATTTCCTAAAATTACTTAAAAAGTGTGTTTGAGTTTTATAAAGTTAAAAGGATAGAAACTATAACAAGTTTTAGGGGTTAATTCCAATTTATAATAAATTAAAAGATCACCACTGATTCAACCCCACCCACCCACCCACCTAGTGGTTCTCACACTCATGGGAACTTTATAAATATCATTTCATTACTCATAAATAAATAAATAAATATTATATTCACTCAAATAGATAATAAATATTTATTTAATATTAAACTCACATTAATTATATTTAATAATTGGTGACTGAATATTTGTGATAAATTCAAATATGAATAATTATTAAACCACGTATGGGAATAATATTTATTTAACATGTTAAATTCTTATAGAATTTAACTAAGGTTCTTGATACACTTAGTGTATGACCCATAGGCCCCTTTCCCAGTGGAATTAGGTAGAACCACCAAAATTACAAGGTTATCATCTAAAAACATTTCAAGGCATCCATAAAGAATGAATTTAATGTTACAACAACATACAACCTCATACGAATGTAAATTATGTAATATAATCCCTTTATCATGATATCTCTAATTAAGTAGGTTGCACGCTGGTGTCATCAACATATATGCTTGATGTTTTATTCCTTGACATTATAGAAATGAACTTGTTGATAGAATTCCATGTTCATGGACTTAATTAAGAGGTTTTATTCCCATCAAAGGGGCTGAAATATCAACTTACACTAAACTAGGAAGGAAAAAATTCTTTCTCTCGTTATTCATTAATGTAATATCACTTGTGATGCACCCAACGTATCCTGATTCACTGTGATTATATGTCGTTATAGTTTTTTTCAATATTTCAAAGTACATGACTCATAATATACATTAATAATAATATTAAATTCTAAGGATCATTTCACATGTCCACGGATAGAAACATCTAATGACACATATAATTATGGATTTCTTACTGGTGGTCCATGTTCTTATAACTTTCTTTCTTGTGATTTCCAAGGGCATACACCATGAGATAGAGTCTCAAAGTCCTATGAGTCTACACCCTTGATAGAATATATCATTTTTTTCCCATAAAATGATATCATCCATCCATAAAACATATATTTAAGAATATTTCTATAGCACTTCTAAGTTCTCATCATAGTGAGGAACTTCTATGAACTTTCAGTGTGATAGATACCCTTAGAACATTGTCACATACAATTTAAAATAGAATAACAATAATGATGTGAAAATAAATTCATTGATATTCAAAAAAATTGAATACATGTAATCATAAAGTATATAGAAGTTGGTTTTAGGGAACCAACTTCAATAGATTCTTGTTTGTACTAGAGCCAAATAATAAGAACCTTCGGTCTGCTGGCTATCACATGATATTCATACTTCTTGTGAGATAAGTTTTTAGTCAATGGGTCCACCACATTCTCTTATATAGTAACTCTTCTCACCATGGACTCATCCCTTCGATAAAATCCCTCAAGAGGTGATACTTATGAAGTATGCGCTTCATCCATTGATGTAACATTGCCTCCTTTGAAAGAGACACTATTATAGTATTATCAAAATGAAATATGATAGCATATTTTCTATTGGGAACCACGTAAATATATTAAATGAAGTATTTTATATACACTATTTCATTGGTTGTATCATAAGAAGCTATATACTTGGATTCCATTGTAGAATCGGTGATAACTAGCTTCTTTGAACTCTTCCAGCTCACTACTCCTCCAATGAGACTGAAGACGTATCCTGACTCTGAATTTAGATCCTTATTATTTTTTTGAAAACAAAAATTATTATATCCCCTAAAAAATACCTCCTTTTCTCCTCCATATACCAATAATATATCCTTAGTATGCCTCATATTCTTAAGGATAGCCTTAACAGCAATTTAAATTTGTTCACCTAGATCATCTTGATATATTCCTACCATGCTCAATGCATAGACAACATCAAGCTCGGTACATAACATGGAATACATGATGTATCATATCATAGAAGAGTATAGGATCCTGCTCATCCTCTCTCTTTCATTCCATGTATGGAGACACATTTTCATGGAAAGATGTATACCATGTGACACTGGAACCAATCCCATATTAGATTTTTCTATATTTGATCTCTTCATAATCTGGTTAATGTATGTACCTTAACTTATTCCAAGTATCCTCTTGGATCTATCATGAATTATCTTAATCGTGAGAATATAGGTTACTTCAATCAAGTCCTTCATGGAGAATCACTTGTTTAACTATTCCTTGACTAACTATAATATTGGTATGTTGTTTTCAATAAGTAATATGTCATCGAAATATGCTACTAAGAACATGAATTCACTTCCAATAAACTTTTTATAAACACATGGCTCACATTAACTCTTTATGAAACCAAATTCTTGTATGGATTCATCAAATCAAATTTTTTGAGACATTAATGCTTACTTTAATCCATAAATGGATCTTTGAAACTTACATACTTGATTGGAATTAACTGGAGTCACAAACCCTTTTGGTTGTGTCATATAGACATCTTCTTAAAGGTTCCTATTAAAGAAATAAGTTTTTATATCCATCTGTAAAATATCATAGTCATGGAAAGAATTTATAGAAAGTATAATTTTGATGGATTTAAACATAGAAATTGGAGAAAAGGTTTCATCATGGTCAATACTTTGATGTTGTTTAAACCCTTTATCCACTAGTCATGCTTTATAGGTACTCACTTTACCTTCCACGTCCAATTTTCTCTTGAATTCCCATTTTCACCTAATAGGATTTACATCGACTGGTGGATTAACCATAACCCATACTTGATTCTGATACATGGAATCCATCTCAAAATTCATGGTTTCTTGCCATATTGCTGCTTCTGAAATCACTACTTCCTCCTTATAGAAAAAAATTATCATTATTTTCAACCAATAACGATTCATAATTCTTAGTGACTAGAACACCATATCATTCTGGTTCTCTAACCTCTTTAGTTCCCTTGCATAGTATTTGTGCTTTAGGAACAACATCTTTCACAGGGACCTGTGGAATATGTTCCTACACCAACTCTTGTGTATCTTGAGATCAGGTCCCCACTATCTTTTTTTAGGATGTGCTCCATCTCAAAAAATATGACATATCTTATGATAGTTATCTTCTTGTGAAGTTACAAGGATCGAATGACAACTGAGAAGGGGGGGTTGAATCAGTTGTTTTACTTTTATAGGTTTCAAGACTTTAAGAAACTTAACCCTTGAAACCTGTTAAGATTTACTTCCTTATAAACCTTTATCAAGATACTCAAGCATGAAATAAAGGAAAATCAAGAAAGGCACACAAGATTTATAAGGTTCAGTCTCAATAAGATAACCTACGTCCTTGCCATAGCCACTCTCATGGGTCTATGGAAATCCACTATAATGAAGAAGTGAACACAGCTTGTGCCAACTCCCGTTGGACACCTTCTATCTCCCGATAGGAAATATTATACTGACTCCCGTTAGTTTACAATGTTTCCTTAAAGAACAAATGAGCCAAACACAAGAATAAGAACTTTGATAAGCTGCTCCACAAATTCTCACTCTGAATGATCACTCTGAATCATCAATCCGATTTCTTGAAATCGACTTTCTGAAACTGATCTTCTCAGCAAGATAATGATGGTTCCGCACAAATTCTCACTCCAAATATCCAATATGGATTCTCTTCTTCTCAAACACTCAAGGAAACTTCTTCAATATGGTGGGAACTTTTCACTTAGAATTCTCCAGTGCTCTTCCTTTTCCGCGTGTGTAAAAAAAATTGCAAATGAGCGAATGATCTGAGCACATATTTATAGGAAACTCAGAAAACAAAGGCAGGAATCTTGAAAAACTTTCCCACTTCTTCAAATTTGAAAAAAACTCTGCAAATCTCTCACATTTAATCTTCAATATTTGACTTATTCAAATCTCCTTAAATTTCTCTGAGATTCAAGCAAAGTTGAAATTATGGTTTTCTTGAACTCAGAATTGTCATTCCGAATTTCTCAGCATGTTGTTCAGGATTGTCATTCCGAATTTCTCAGCATGTTTCTCAGGATTGACATTCCAAATTTCTCAGCATGTTGCTCAGGATTGTCATTCCGAATTGCTCAGTATGTTGCTGAGGATTTTCATTCCGAATTTTTGGTTCAGGAAGTACACTCTGAATTTCTGGCTCAGGAAGTACACTCCGAATTTCTGGTTCAGGAAGTACACTCCGAATTTCTGGTTCAGGAAGTACACTCCAAATTTCTGGCTCAGGAAGTACACTCTGAATTTCTGGTTTAGGAAGTACACTCTGAATTTCTCGTTCAGGAAGTACACTCCGAATTTATGGCTCAGAAAGTACACTCCGAATTTCTGGTTCAGGAAGTACACTCCGAATTTCTGGTTCAGGAAGTACACTCCGAATTTCTGGTTTATAAAGTACACTCTGAATTTCTGATTCAAGAAGTACACTCCAAATTTCTGGTTTAGGAAGTACACTCTGAATTTTTGGTTTAAGAAGTACACTCCGAATTTTTGGTTCAGGAAGTACACTCTGAATTTCTGGCTCAGGAAGTACACTCTAAATTTTTGGCTCAGGAAGTACACTCCGAATTTTTGGTTCAGGAAGTACACTCCGAATTTCTTGTTCAGGAAGTAGACTCTGAATTTTCTGAGAATTTTTCTTAGTGAAAAACATCAATCCTCTTCACCATTTCTTCAATAGCTTTTATCATGAATCTTTTCATGATTTGTGAGAACTTTAAGATCAGTAAAGCATCGTCTGATTTTGTTAAGAAAGTTTGAGATACTTTCTTAACTTATGACTTCTTATTCTTCAACATAATCTTCTTTAAGGAAATCTTCAGCAACCAACAACTTAAACTTTCTGTAACTAAAAAACATTCTTCAACAAAAATATTAGTTGTCAATAAATACAAAAATTTGTTAAACAAAACACCACAAAGGTTCTTCAATCTCCCCCTTTGGATTTGTTAGCAACCCTTGGTAACAAGTTTTCACCTCTCAAAAATTTTACATCTCAAGTTCTTGAATTTTACCAAAACATAGCCTTTCTCAAAAAGAGTGTCCTGACACCACACTACTGGATAAAGTAATGTTTTTGAAGGATTTCCATCCCTCAGTGACAAGAAAAATTTGCGGCCATGTAAAGATAAACTTCACCTTACGCAAACTCCCCCTCAACTTTTATCTTTTTTTTCTCACTTTTCTTTTCTTCTCTCATTTTTCTTTCTCTCTCATTTTTCTTTATGTCTCCCCCATTATATGATAACCATAGATTTAGATTCATAAAAGAAAACTTACTCTCCCCCTTTGTCAACATAATCCAAAGCACAGTGGGGGACACTTCCTTATGAGTTTTAGGAAGTCATGGGAGGAGGCTGAACATGGAGTTGCAGCCTCAGTTCAACAAACTTCTCCTTTGACATTGATTTTGTGAAAATATCAGCAATATGATACTTTGTTGAAATATATTCCAACAAGAATTCTCCAGCAGCATCTTTCTCTTTTAAAAATTTATACTTTATATCAATATGATTTGATCTTGAATGTTGAACAGGATTCTTGGAAAGATCAATGGCACTTTGATTATCACAGAGTATTTTCAAAGGTTTAGAAACTTTCACTTTTAAATCTTCCATATGAACTTTCATCCACATCATTTGAGTACAAGCCTAAGTAGCTGCAACATATTCGGATTCAGCTATACTTAAAGTTACTGAACTTTGTTTCTTGTTGTTACAACTCACACAACATTCCCCTAAGAAAAATGTTCCTATTGATGTTGATTTTCTATCATTACAATCACCAGCCCAATCAACATCAGTATAACCATGAAACTTCATCTCATTGTTTCTCTTGTATAACAACCCATGTGAATTTGTTCCTTTAACATATCTCAGAATCCTCTTAACTGCCAACATATGTGATTCTTTTGGATTACTTTGATTTCAGGAACAGAGAGTCACAGCATAAGCAATATCAGGCCTTGAGGTTGTAAGATAAAGAAGACTTCCTATTAACTTTGTAAAGTCTTTATGATTCACACTATTCCCTTACTCATCTTTGCTCAACTTTGTTCTCACTGAGATAGGGGTTGAAACTTCTTTTGATTCTTCCATCCCAAACTTCTTTAACGGTTCCTTGGCATACTTTTATTGGGATAATAAAATGTAGTTTTCTTGTTGTTAAACTTGTAATCCAAGGAAGAAAGTTAATTCTCCCAACATTGACATTTCAAAATTTTCTTTCATCTCTTCAGCGAACTCTTCGCAAACCTTTTCTTCATCTCCAGCAAAGATTATATCATCCACATAAACAATTACAATTAAAGTTCCAGAGTCAACATCTTTAACATACAAGTTGATATCAACCTTTCCTTTAGAAAAGTTCATCTTTCTCAGATAATTTTCAAGCTTCAAATACCATGCTTGTGGAGCTTGTTTCAACCCATACAAGGCCTTCTTCAATTTTAAAACTTTGTTTTCATCCTCATCAAGCAAAAACCCACAAGGTTGTTCAATGTAAACTTCTTCCTCAATCTCGCAATTTAAGAAATCTTACTTTACATCCATCTGATAAACCTTGTAATTCTGATGAGCAGCCACTGCAAGAAACATTCGAATAGTTTCCAACCTTGCAACAGGGGCAAAGGTTTCATCAAAATCTACACCTTCCACTTGTGTATACCCTTTACACACAATCCTTGCTTTGTTTCTTGTAACTTCTTCATGCTCATTCAATTTATTTTTGTAAACCCACTTTGTTCCGATAACATTCTTATTTGCTGGCCTTGGAACAAGTTTCCATGTTTCATTCTTCTCAATCTGATCCAGTTCTTCATTCATAGAATCCACCCATTCTTTATGTTGAATAGCTTCTGAAACTGATTCTGGTTTAACTTTTGAGATAAGGGAAGTCTGATTTTCTAATCTTAACTTCCTTCTTTTCTGAACTAGAGCCTTCTGATCCCCAATAATATTTTTAGATTCATCATGTTTTTGTAATGTAGGAAAACTCACATTTCCTTTCCCAGCATCACTTTCTTCCCCATGTGACTTATCTGAGTTACTCCCACTCTGTTGGGGATTCTCTGATTTATCTTCCTCGGTATTCTTAACAAATTTTGTGAAAGAACTTGGATTTTCAATTACCTTCACATCATATGAATCCACCAACTTCTGTAAACGTTTGTTCCAGTATTTGTAACTTCTTCCATTCGGTGAATAACCCATAAATATTCCTTCTTCAGATTTCTCATCAAACTTTCCTAAGTCTGGATTTTTTATTTTGAGCAAGCATAAACTTCCAAAAACTTTGAAGTGATTAAAATAAGGTTTTTTGTTATACTACATCTTGTAAGGAGTCATGTAGGTTTCTGGTCTCAATAAGCATCTATTTTGAACATGTACAGTAGTGCTAACAACTTCTCTCTAAAAGAATTTTGAAAGTTTGTATTCTGATAACATACTTTTTCCCATTTCCACCAAGCTTCTATTTTTCCTTTCTACAACTCCATTTTTTTGTGGTGTATAGGGAGCACTATACTGATGTTTGATACCATTCTTCCTTAGGTAAGTTTCAAAATCATTGCTTGTGAATTCGGTACCATTTTCTGTTCTCAATTTCTTTATGGAAGCCCCCAATTCTTTCTCGACATCTCTTCTGAAGAATTTAAACATTTCAATAGCCTCTGACTTATGCTTCATGGCCATGATGTTTGTCATTTGAGTGAAGTCGTCAATAAAAGTGATAAAGTATAAATCTCCTTTTGTTGATTGATGTCTCATCATCCCGCATAGATCAGAATGAATAAGATCAAGTGGTTTGTTAGATTGAATCTCAACTCTTTTATGGTCTATGTTAGTCATCTTTCCTTTCAACACTCAAATAACAAGAGTTATTGGATTCTCCGATTTGAAATAGATTCCCACTGGTTCTTTCTCCTTTTGTAATCACTTTTCCATTTTTCACACTTTTGATGATACAAGAATCCTTTCTGAAGATAACTTCTTTTCCATCATCACAAATTTGACTTACACTAAGTAAGTTATGTTTTAGCCCATCAACAAGCAAGACTTCCTTAGATTTTAGTTTCTCTACTTTAATCTCTGCCGTTCTGATTCCCTTAATTTTTAGGGAACTATCATTGCCAAACGTAACCACTCCTCCATCATGACTTTCAACATGTTCCATGATTTTTATATCACATGTCATGTGTGAAGAACAACCACTATCAAGAATCCATGGTTTTTTCCTCTTACTTTCTTTCAAAGATGTCTCAACAATAAAAACTCTCTCATCAACCTTCTTATTTTCAGCATTCTTTTCTTTCTTATCATAAGAAACTTGTTCTGGAAGGAGTGTCATACATCGTTTGGCATGATGACCAAACTGATCACATCTTCCACAAAATTCTTCCAAACATTCAAATTGATTCTTTGTTGGAATGTTTCTAACATCTTGAAAATTCACCTTTTCAACTTTCTGTGAGTACGGAGAGTTACTCATCCTTCTTTTACTATTTCTTCCACTTTTCTCAAACCTTCTTCCGAGTAGAGATAAATTGTGCCAACAATTATAAGTTATATGCCCATATATTCCACTACACCAGCAATATCCCTCAAATCTTGATTTTCTATTCATGAATGATCTTTCATTATAGAAACTTTGTTGAGGTTGATAACTTCTTTCAGCTCTAGAAAACTCAGGATGTAGGTCATCTCTCCTTTTGAGAGAGTATTCTACTTTTATAGGATTGATAGATTTCTTACATCCTTTCTTCACCCAAGATTTACTAACACTTCTTCTGAAACCTGAAATGTTAGAAGAATCAGATGAAACATTATTTTTGGTAAGAGAATATTTCACCTGATTCTCGTAATGAGCCTTCACAACATTTTTAGAGGTCTCAACTTTTACTTCTATAGCTTTGTTGAAGTTTTCATTCATCTTCCTCAGGATATTTTCAGAATCAAGGAGTTTTGATTTCACATTGTTTGCTTCTTCTTCCTTAGCTTCCAGCTTCTTGCTAAGATCTTCAATCATCTTTCCTTGTTCAGCAATTCTAAGTTTGTAACTTAAAATTTCTTGAATGTATTCATCTTCCTTTTTGGTGACATCTTTACTTTCATCATGAACTTCTTCATGATTTTTCTTCATCACACAAATTTCTTTCTTGAGATATTTTTTTTTCTCAAGACATGCAAGGAGTTCGGATCTTAGTTGATATTCTCTATAAGATTCTTCACCACCCTCTTCACTTTATGAGGAAACATTTGTTTTCTCAACTTTTGCAATGAAGGTTCTGAATATTTATTTACTTTAATCTTCCGAGGAATCATTGTCAGATGATTTCGATTCAACCTTCTTACTCAACATACTTATTTTCTTTCCTGAAAACTTCTTCTTTAATTCTTTTGAAGTCTTCTCTTATTTTTCATTCTTTTTATACTTCTTCCACTGAGAATTCTCATTACAAACATCTTGATATTCTCCAACTTTCTTCTTAGGGAAATTCATAGAAAAGTGTCCAATTCCACCACACTCAAAACATTTGAGAGGAAGTTTCCCTCCATACTTTCCTCTTCCTCTTCGATAGTTCTTGGATATGAGAGACATGATTTTTTCATTCAACTCTTCATCTTCCTTATCAACAGACTCACAAGGGTCAGCTTCTTCATCATCTTGGATTTTCATCTTTCTCATAGATTCAAAATTTATTTCATCCTTCATCTTCTTCTTAAAGATTGGAGCTTTCCTCATTACATAGGCAATAAGAAAGTTATGCAGTTCATTAAGAGATAAATCATCCTTATCTTCTAAAGCTGAAATTTTAGAATCAAACCTGTCTAGAAAGTTTCTCATAAGTTTCTTCACAATTGTAGAATCTTCCAAGTTTTCTCTAAATCCCCTGATGTTGCATACAATTTCATTAATTATGGTGAAGTATTCATCAATTGTTTCATCATCTCTCATCCTGATGTCTTCAAACTTACTATGCCAGATTTACATCTTGGCCTCCTTGACTTTTGTGTTTCCTTCAAAAACACTTTCCAACTTGTCCCACATGCTTTTTGATGTTGTGAGACCCTTCACCTTCTGATAAACATTTTCTTATAAGGACATGAGAATATCATTTCTATCCTTTCCATCAACTTCTATGTTTCTCTTGTCAACAAATGTCATAGGAGCATTTTTCTCAATAGGTGGAAAGCTAATAGTAACAGCATCAACAACTTCAAGGACAAGAGATAGGAGATAAAGAATCATCCTATTTTTTCATCCATAATAATTCTTGCCATCGAACGTAGGAATCCCTCTACTATTGACAGAATTGATATTCTCCATCATAAGGATTAAACAAGGGAACCTCGCTCTAATACCACTTGAAGTTCCAAGGATCGAATGACAACTGAGAAGGGGGGTTGAATCAGTTGTTTTACTTTTATAAGTTTCAAGACTTTAAGAAACGTAACCCTTGCAACCTGTTAAGATTTATTTCCTTATCAACCTTTAGCAAGATACTCAAGCATGAAAGAAAGGAAAATCAAGAAAGGCACACAAGATTTACAAGTTTCGGTCTCAATAAGAGAACCTACATCCTTGCCATAGCCACTCCCGTGGGTCTATGGAAATCCACTATAATGAAGAAGTGAACACAACTTGTGCCAACTCCTATTGGACACCTTCTATCTCCCGATAGGAAAGATTATACTGACTCCCGTCAGTTTATAATGTTTCTTTAAAGAAAAAATGATCCAAACACAAGAATAAGAACTTTGATAAGCTGCTCCACAAATTCTCACTCCGAATGATCACTCTGAATCTTCAATCCGATTTCTTGAATCCGATTTTCTAAAACCGATTTTCTCAGTAAGATAATGATGGTTCCGCACAAATTCTCACTCTGAATATTCAATCCAGATTCTCTTCTTCTCAAACACTCAAGGAAACTTCTTCAAGATGGTAGAAACTTTTCACTTAGAATTCTCCATTTCTCCACCTTTTTCACGTGTGTAAAAAAATTGCAAATGAGTGAATGATCTGAGCACATATTTATAGGCAACTCATAAAACAAAGGCGAGAATCTTGAAAAACTTTCCCACTTCTTCAAATTTCAAAAAACTTTGTAAATCTCTCACATTTAATCTTCAATATTTGACTTCTTCAAATCTCCTTAAATTTCTCTAAGATTTAAGCAAAGTTGAAATTCTGGTTTTCTTGAACTTAGAATTGTCATTCTGAATTTCTCAACATGTTGCTCAGGATTGTCATTCCGAATTTATCAGCATGTTGCTCAGGATTTTCATTCCGAATTTCTCAGCATTTTGCTCAGGATTGTCATTCCGAATTTCTCAGTATGTTGCTCAGGATTGTCATCCCGAATTTTTGGTTTAGGAAGTACACTCCGAATTTCTGGCTCAGGAAGTACACTCTGAATTTCTGGTTCAGGAAGTATACTCCGAATTTCTGGTTCAGAAAGTACACTCCGAATTTCTGGCTCAGGAAGTACACTCTGAATTTCTGGTTCAGGAAGTACACTCTGAATTTCTGGTTCAGAAAGTACACTCCAAATTTCTGGCTCAGGAAGTATACTCCGAATTTCTGGTTCAGGAAGTACACTCCGAATTTCTGGTTCAGGAAGTACACTCCGAATTTATAGTTCAGGAAGTACACTCCAAATTTCTGGTTCAGGAAGTACACTCCAAATTTCTAGTTCAGGAAGTACACTCCAAATTTCTGGTTCAGGAAGTACACTCTGAATTTCTGGTTCAGGAAGTACACTCTGAATTTTTGGCTCAGGAAGTACACTCCGAATTTTTGTCTTAGGAAGTACACTCCGAATTTTTGGTTCAGGAAGTACACTCTGAATTTCTGGTTCAGGAAGTAGACTTCGAATTTTCTCAGAATTTTTCTTAGTGAAAAACATCAATCCTTTTCACCATTTCTTCAACAGCTTTTATCATGAATCTTTTCATGATTTTTGAGAACTTAAAGATCAGTAAAGCATTGTATGATTTTGTTAAGAAAGTTTGAGATACTTTCTTAACTTCTGACTTCTTATTCTTCAACATAATCTTCTTTAAGTAAATCTTCAGCAACCAACAACTTCAACTTTCTGTAACTCAAAAACATTCTTCAACAAAAATATTAGTTTTCAAAAAATACAAAACTTTGTTAAACAAAACACCACAAAGGTTCTTCATCTTGTATGAGGGGTTTTATATATAGTATCTCATTATTTTCTTACGATACCCTATATAGATACACTTCGTTCCTTAGGGTTCTAGTTTGTTTCCATAGATGGTCTTAATATAATTTTTACATCCCTATACACATAAGTTCGATGACATGGATTTCCTTCTATACCTAAACTCATATGGTGTTCTATTTTCCGATTTAGTAGGTACCTAGTTCTGTGTGTATTCCACAGTATGTAATGAATATCCCCAAAAAGATAATTGAAGATCTACATGACTCATCATCGACCTCACCATATCAAGAAAGGTGTGGTTCCACCATTCACTAATACCATTTACACTATGGTATATATGTATCAAAGGGAGGTTAGTTTGTCACAGTGCTTGTCTTCAATCATGAGTTTGATGAAGATCTCTAGGAAGAAACTAATGGGATACTTCCTTCGTGATGTATCCACGGGCCAACTGAATCACCCAATGCTTGGGTGAGATTCTATTTTGTACCATGATGTGCTAGTATATCTTAAAAAAGAATAATGAGAAAATAGCTTCAGGTGAATCTACAAGAACCATATATTTTTGGATGAAACATATTTTTCATGGATCAACCTTCTCATATAGGCCTTAGGGACACTCCTCGAGCCTTCTATGCATTTACTCATATGTTAATAGAATATGAGTAAATGAAAAGAAGTTACAAATGGTTTGTAACTCATCGAACATGAACTTAACCCTTAAGTGCGTTCATCTCTCATATGCTTCATCATATGAAACATTTATAATTTATGATAGGCATATGTGGAAGACTCTCGAATGTTAACTTTTAATGTTTGATTGTCATGTTAATCATACCATACGATTAACTCATATAAATGCATAACAATATGAACATGTTGTACACTGCAAATGATTATGGAAATTGTGTATCACCATATTGAACCTTACAATATCTCCATCCCAATGCATATGATATTTCTTAGTTTCCATATGTCATACCCAGTGACATATTCATATCATATATTACAATATGACTAAAAACATTATATGATTTATATTGGATTTAGGGCATATCTCCATCATATATAATAATAAGTGTGTATGTGTGTGTGTGAATTATATATATATATATATATATATATACATATTATAATTATATATATAATTATAATTACATATGTATATTATAAAATATAGAAATATTAAGTATATTCAAATAAATATTTAAATACATTAAATATACTTCATATTTAAATTTTTATATTTATTTTCATATTATATAATTTATAACATACATATATATTTATAATTATGTATGTGTTCATGTGTTTATATATATAATTATAATTATATATGTATACACTACCGGAAAGTGACTCTTACCCATGATTTTAAACCGTGGGTACATCTTATACCCATGATTTTAGGAAATTTGGTTGATGGAGGCGTCAGTATAGCCCATACTCATGGTTTCTAGACAAACTGTGGGTATAGGTCCTGAAGATTCTAGAATACCCACGGTTTAAACAAAACCGTGGGTATATTTACCTGCATTCATTTGGAAACAACAGCAGCTACACCTCTTCCACCACCACCTGAACCTATAAATCAAATAAAACACATAGTATACATTCAATGCAGTATAAATAATGTATATTTAGCATTCAAACAACTACTTGTAATAATTTTTAAACCATATACAACACTAAAACATACATATACATATACAAGCAATCAATTCAAGTCATGAAGAAACTTCCACAAGTATCCTTCCTACTGAGTCAAAAATAGAGGGGATCAATATCTCCCCCATCACCAACATCCTCATCCTCATCACCATCAGCAACACCATCATCACCATCAGCAACACCATCATCACCATCAGCAACATCCTCATCTCCAACAACATCATCTGGAGTAGCGACATCATCAACAATATCATCAACATCATCATCGCCGCCACCATCAGCTCCACCGACACTAGGACCCTCATTGGAATCACTCGGGGCATCATTTAAACAGAGCATTGATTCGATATATGAATCAATAGTAGTAGCAACCTCTAATTGAAATGATTGTCTTATAACTGACATAGATTTTTAGGAAGTGTTCAATAATTATCTTACTTCTTCCATGCTTCTGTTTACTTTTTTCACTCTCCAATAAAGCTATTTTTTTGCCTCGACTGGTTCTACACGCTTGCTTTGTAGCTCGGGGTCTGAGAGGTTTGAGAGGAGCTCAATGAGGACCAATACCTAGAGTGGATGATTTTTTTTCCTGGTTGGCATCAGACTCTCCCATGATGATTCTCACCTAATACCTGACTCAAATGATCTTTTAGACTGAAGTTGTCATCTTCTTTAGAATCGAGGGCCTCTAGGTAAGACTGTTGAAAATATAAACAATATATTAAATTATGAATTTAATATAAATATTTTAAATATAAATAAAAATACTTACAATATTTTCTTTTATTTGTGCATTTACTACGCTTCTATCCTTTTTCTTATTACTCAAGCAAAATAATTTTGCTCGAGGCACATGGCCTTAGATACCCAATACCACTTACTGCAAATGACATTGATTAGCATACACATATTTAGAATATAAACATTTTATAATCTTGAATAATAATAAAAGGTAATAACTTTTAAATGAATGAACAATTCATAAATTTAAACATGTGATAAATTGATGAAAAAATCATAAATAAAAGCTAATGATAAACACTGTATAATTTTAGATACTCATTATGAACATTCCATAAATATCATCTATTATTTAATGATGGAAATGGAAATAAAATCCAAGTGAACACCAACATTCATTGAAAATAAATATTACCACAGTAGAAAAATAAGCAAGAGGATTTCTAAATCATATGAGGCAAGAAAGATTCATGGAAGAGGAATTACAATTATTTGAAGAAGAAGAACTCATAATATAATATATATAATATGTTCACAATTTTATGTAATTATTAAAATTAACATATTTAATATTGAAGATAATATGTAACTCATAGAGTTGACTGCGAATATAGGAACCAATGATGTTTACAAAGGTTCTAATAATGGATGTTAACATTTTAATTAGATAAAGGAAGGTGTATCCTAATTCATCTAAGATATGGATACTGTATCACATTTCCAAGGGGATTTTTTCACGTTAAAATATCAGTATATATCATGTTTTAAAAAAATAGTTATCTTATTGTTCAGTTCTTGATGCAAATATTCATTGTATCATGTTTAAAATTAACGTTTTTATGGTATATCATAATTATTTAATAGCATAATATTACATAAGTCGGATATTTGAAATATCAAAAATTAATAATGAATAACAAAATAAGACATGAAAATATACATTTCTATTGGAATCAATTCATAAAGAAGGATGTGATAATCATGAGTTTTTAGGGATTTTAGTTTCAAATCCATTCTATTGAATCGTTTAGATATGTTGTTGGAATATACATCAGGAACCTTGATATTCTCCAATACTTCTAGAAATTTATTTTTCTCTAATGGTGTCATCACATAAGAATTACAAGGAACCTTTCATTTGTTTTCACTAATACACACAGAATACATTTTTTGTCAAATACCCCAATCCATCAAGTCCTAATGAGATTGGAAGTCATCTTTGGTCTTCCCATTGATATTTAGAAGAATTAAAAGCAAAATTTCACATATATTTTTCTCAACATGCATTACATCTAAATAATGACATAATAAATTAGTAAACCAATATGGAAACTCAAAAAAGATATTTATCTTTTTCCAATTTTAAGCGGCTTCAATGTCAATATTATTCATCTTTTTAGATTTCATATGACCTTTCCCTAATGAAAAACTGAAATATTTTTATTCATTAAGCACATTAGTTCCTGACATATGTTGAGGTGGTTGTTTAGTGTCAATAGTATTATCAAACCTCTGATGATTCTTCTTGTATTGATGATCCATTGGAAGGAATCATCGATACCCCATGAATCTAAAACTATGATGATATTTAAGCCTTCTTGATCATGTATTCTTCATACAAATAAGACATGATATTTTTCCTTTCATGCTCCAACCAAACATCATTTCATAAGCAGGGGAATAATTTATAGTCCATAGAAGGGAAGCACGCATCTGAAATATATTTTTTGAAGAAGCATCGAATGTGTGCACACCCATACCCTAAAGCTACTTCAACTCTCTTATTAAAGATTGAAAGTAGATGTCTATATCATTTCCAGTATCAGAAGGTCCAGATATCGGTATACTCAAGAAAGTGAAAGTGTTTTTCATACACATCCATGGAGGAAGATTGTAAACATGAATAAAAATTGGCCATGTGTTGTGAGCAGTAAGCATTTGACCAGATAGATTAAAACCATCACAGGATAGACCCAAAGTAAAATTTAAGCACCTTCGCTGAAAAATCAGGATGTTGTGCATCAAATTTCCTCCATGCTAATCCATCTATAGGATAAACCAACTCATAATTACCTTTAATTATCTCAGCATCATGCCATCGCATATTGGATGAGATTTCTGCAGACATGAAGAGATTTTAAAGCTTGGGAATCAATGTAAAGTGGCACATGACTTTTCGTGGCACACGAGATAGTGTTTCATCTACATTTTTCTTCCATAGAGATGTTCCACATTATTTACAGTCATTAAGTTCAATTGTTTCCTCCTAAAATAAACTTCAATCTTTCGGACAAGCATGAACTTTATTAGTAGAAAATACAAGATGCTTAATTAACATTCATGCCTTATAATGATTTAAGGGAATATCTGAACCATTAGGAAGCAAGTCCTTCAAAAAGGTAAGAATATAATCAATGGAGGTATTAGAAAGTCCATACATGGTTTTTTCCATTATATAACCATATTAAAAATTCTAACTTAGTCATTTGAGTACATTCCTGATATACTGGATTTTTTGCGTCATCCATTAAATTTTTTACTCTCTCAACATCATCATCTTCAGTATTTTCTTTATGTGAATTGATATCATTGCCTTCTTTCACTAGCATACTATCTCTCTCATGATGATGCACAAATGGAAACTGATCAAATATCAAATTCTTCATACCACTTCTTTCTTTTTGTTCATGAACGGTAGAAGATTGTCTTGTCTCTCCATGGTGATACCAAACATAATAGTTTGTTTGAAATCTAGATTTCTTTATATGGTAGGTAACTTCTTATCATCTTAACCATGGTCTTCAAATGAAATTATAGCATGGACACTGTATACAACATCCATATAAAGCATTGTTAAACGAAAAATCTAAAAAAAAATCAAATTATTTTGGAACTCAGTTGAAATATGATTGATATGATACATCCAACTTCTATCCATTCTATTACAAGTAAAAAAATTATGTTCCAATCAACAATGTAAATCATAATTAGAAAATTCATTACAACCAATTTTAATATTAAAGTCATCAAATCATACTAGTAGCTAGAAAAACAAAGAATGAGAGAAATAACATATGTTATAGGTGATGACTACAAATAACGAACCAAGGTGGGTATCCTAGACATTTAAGAATTCACTATCATGGTGGATAAATTGAATAAATTTGACACTACAATCCATATTATTCCCTTCTACTCACTTATGTTTTAATAAACAAACCCTATCTATCTATCCCTATACTCAATCTTAACTACCATAAGGAATAAATTTTATTACTGGTCAGCAGGAGCTAACAACAAATTCCAAGGACATCAACTTACACAATGGAAATGATTTCACCTGAATAAAAATAAAACTAAAAAATAATTCCATTAGGTAACCTAGCTAGGATAAAAACTTCATATATTTTTCATTAATACATATGAAATAAAGGTTTTTAATATAAATAACATTCAAACATAGAATAATAACATAATAAAATATTAAATGTATGATAAAACATAAAGACATCAAATATAAACATAATCACTATCTTTTATATATATCCAACTATCATATAAAACATCCAAACCAACCTTTAAGGAAAAAAAGATGACATTTTGTTTTAGAATTCATATAAGAAAAGCAACCATTTAATTATATGAAATAAAAGTAACAAACTAAAATCACATATAAATCATGTTTACTCAAAATGCACATTCACATAAATACGTTTATAAATAAAAAAATCTTTTACATAATTTATTCCCAGGGATCATTAGAGATTAACCAAAGGCCGAATGAAAAGATTTCCATGATCCTTTTAGTCAATACATAAACTAAATGTAGTCCTCTACTCAAGGAAATGCTCTGATACAACACATTAGGGAAAATCTTATTCAATGTTAAAACCATTATTAATGAACTAATAAAGGCAGGGAACAAAACATATAACATATATGGCATGGAATAAAGGAAACGAACACGATATTTATTTATGTAAATTCCACATAATAACCTTTAATATATGAGTTCCATTTGAACTCTCAATTTAAAAATATCTATTATCAGGTGCATTCACAATCTAAAATAGTCTTGACTATAATAAATGAGTTTGGTGACCCAAGTCTTGAGACTTAAACTAGGTTCTCATATAGGCTAAGGCACACTAACCTAATCCTTAGTGGTTGAAAACTAGGGTTGAGTGATCAAATAAACCATTGTGAAACTTTTTTACCACAAAACACATAAACTAAAATGGAAAATCATGCCTTTGTAATGTAAAACACTTGAAAAATATTAAAAAACTATAGTGAAAATAGATTGATTTTTACAATATCTAGAAATAAGTACAAAGACACATGTTGACTCGAAATAGATTTATAAAATTGACTCACACCCATGAAAATAGAGGAAGACAAGAGAAGAAATAAGAGGGAAGGAAATCTTACCTCTCAAAGTTCGCAATCAAAAAATCACCACAAATGGTGGAAGAACACCTTCTGATGGGTGCAATGTCGACTGGGGTACGCCAAATTCACCTGAGGAGGACGGGGGGACCGAAATCACCTAAGGAGGGGAAGGGGGACGCCAAATCCACTTGAGGAGGGGAGGGAGGAGGCTAAAATAGCCTGAGGGGAGGGGGGACGTGCAATCGCACGGGAAGATTAGGGTTCGAATGAGGAGGATGGGAGGAGCCCGAGAGGGCCTCCATATCTAAAACTCTATACCAGCTATTTTTAAAAAAACTGTTGGTATCGATCAACCTATACCAACGGTTTTTTAAAACTGTTGGTATAGGCTTGGCCAGAAACTCTATACCCACATTTTTTCTAGATCGTGGGTATAGTTCCATTGGGATAGAGTCATTTTCTGGTAGTGATATTACAAAATATATAAATATGTAGTATATATAAACAGTTTTTTAAATATATTAAAATACAATTATATATAAAATGTATATTTAAACATATAAACCTTTTTAGAATAAAAATTTACTATCAGTTTTATTTACATTGTTTATGCAACAAAATTATTATTAAGAAATACGTATATTTTATAATGTATTTAAACACGTTTGAAAAATGTATATGTAAATATAATTTATGATAAATGTATTTAAATACATTATATAAATACTCTCACACATTATATAGATACATTATAATTTTCTTAATGTTGTAATGGTGTTGTATTCTCCCGGGATCGCGCTCCTCATCTTTAGGGTTTCCTCTAATCCCTTCGTGGTGGCTTGATCCTCAATCCCTTCCTTTCCTTGCTTCAGCCAGATCACATCGGGCTTCAGCGGCAAAGGCTTTGTGGTTTTTTCCAGTTGGTTGATTTTTGTTGATGCCTCCTCTTTCATCCATTTTGCTCATGGTTGATTGCTCGTCTTCGATGAGTCCATCCTTCCACCCTTGATGCGTGATTTTCCCAGTTTCTATGTTCTTCGTTCTTGTAGTGTTGGTGGTGATGACGTCATCTTTGGATGTGTGATGATGGTAGGCGTTCAACGGTGATGGTGTTTGCGGCCCTCTGTTTCCAGATCTGGTTTCATTTTAGATTTGGGCACCTCTGTCTTCCTGTCTTCGCTACGTGTTTCGGGGAGGGTGTTGGTTGGTCGACGACATCACGGGGTCACGTAGGAGCCAGGGTGCGGTATTTGCTCGTGTTCGGTGTGAGGCGATGGGCTTGTGATGGCCGACGGTGGGGGGGTCTTTCACGGGCGATGGGATGTAGAGCAGGGTCGGCACCCATTGGTGGGGGGGTCTTTCACGGTTGGTAAGGACTCTTCAAGTTCATCCAAAAGACCTGATATCAAATCCGGACGGAGGCATATTTATGGGTATTGTAGCAGTGCTATATTAGGTATTGTAGCAGGTATTGTTCAGTACTATAGCAGTTGAAACTATTCATCTGTTTCACATATTTGGTCATCGAGTCCTTCAAGGCCTTTGGGCCACCCAAGACCTTCGGGTCAGTAAGGCTTTTAGGCCACTTCAAGGTCTTCGGGCCACCTCAAAACTTTTGAGTCACCACAAGGCCTTCGGGCCACATGAAATGCAGATGTAACTAGATAGATTTCAAAGGAATAAGGTCGCATATGAGGATTCAGAGTATATGTATTTACTAGAGTAGAGCTAACTATAATTGGAAGAATGAGAGGGTATGACATTGTCATCAGTACCGGGCATGTGCATCTCTGCTCAGGACAGCTAGTCGACCAGCCTTGCAAAGGTGGAGAGCCGACATCAAGATATATGCTGGGGAGGGGCAGTTCCATGTAGTCCGTTTGGGATGAATTCCTCTAAGATGTAATGTGTCACTGAACTTACGGGTCATATAAGGGTTCACCTTCAACCCCTAAAAGGGGGATTATCAATAATAAATAAAAAATGAAGGTCTTCGGGCCATTCAGGTCTAGGAAGTCATTGTGAATCAACGATCTCATGCGTGGTTCTGACATTTTCTGGTCTTCATGTGTGACTCAGTAGGAATTTGTTCTGTTTTTAGGATCATTTGTTGGGTTGCAGATGTCTTTGCGGAAACTGGATTTTGTCTCGTTGCATTTGGCAGGTGGTACAGCTTCTTGCAAGTTCTGCTGGGTGGGCGACCTCAAAAGGGGGATGGGTGTGGTGACAACCATCATTAAGCCATGTGTCCTCATTTTGATGGACATATGAGCACCCTACCATTGATCTTTTGGGCAGTGTTTTCTATTCGGTATTGCGTTTCCTCAGATTGATAGTGCAGTGAGTTCCATGTGTGCATTGTCGGGTGTGGCTCAAAAGAGATATAGGTGTGGTGACACCTATCATCTGGTCCTCCCCTCCACATGTATGTGTGGGTTGGAGGGGTGGTCTGTCATGTTGTGTTGGATTAGCACAATGCAACCTCTTGGCGGGGGGGGGGGGGGATGCTTCACCGACGACTGATCTCACTGTTGCATTGTCTGGCGGGGGGGCAACGAGACTTTTCTTGGTTCTTGTATTGACATTTGATTCCCTTTTGATCACTCGGGACTATGTTAGGACCTTCGGGTCATGTTTCACATAAACATTTGTGCCTCTTGTCATTTATGAGTTTCCTCGTCACCAAGTTCTCAGAAGGAGTTTTATTTTTTGTGTTCAATAAAGGAGGTTTAACCTTCAACCTTTTCAAAAAATCTATATAAAAATACATTATAAAAATGTAACTATACATATACAAATGTATTTAAATATATATAAATATATATGCAATTAACATATAAGCACATATATTTAAACACATATATTTAAACATATTTATATTAATATACATTAAAGCGCGCACGTGCGCGCGCGCGCACACATATATATATATATAAATAACAAAAAAAAACTATGTGGATAAGTGGTAAGTCTCTTTCCTCACAAAGTCTTAAGGTAAGTCTCTTTTATCACTAAGTATTGGGTGAGGGTTTAAATTTGGACTCATCAAATTAATTTTGAATTTATGTGGTCCGCATACCTGAATTCACACGGTCCCTCCGTTTTCCCTAAAATATTTATTTTCTTGGTTTAAAAAAACAGTAATAAAAACTATCTTTTGTCAGCACTTTTTTGTATTAATAAAGTCCAATTTGTGCCTTTTTAAGGATCCGATCTAAATTAATGAGGGTTGACTTTCTCGATGAAATTTGAACACATAAAAATCTCCTTTCTAGAAATCCCCTTTGTTTAAAAAAAAGAAAACTATAAAATATATTATGTTTTTTCAATTTAATTTAATTTAATTTTGTATTCAGATTCTCAAAAAAATTTGAAATACAATAACTGATCAAATATTTTTATTTTTTAAAAATACTTGTCCCTTGAAATAAATTTCAAATTGCCCGTAAAATATATTTTAAAATTTTAATTTGTTTACAGTCATCATTAATTTTTTGAATGCTTGACTCGTGTCTAGGTGTATGTTTAGTTGATTCTAACTATAATAAATAAATAAGTACAGCAATTAATTTAGCAAATAAATAAACAATATATTTCATAAATACGCAGATGAAGAGAAACGTGTGGTTGCTTGGCTTTTAAAGAACGGTGACGTCATGTGAGGCGCTCTCCGGTACGCTACGCCATGTTAGACGCCCCATTGCTATTTGAGATCCACGTTGCGGACGACAAAAGCAGTGATTAGTTTTTATAAGATTAAAAAAGTAAATTCAAAATCTAATTAATCTATTAATTTTTCTTGTGTTATTATATTTATTAATTAATTCTAAATATACATGCAATTAAATCAATTATTCATAATTAATTAACTATAAATTTAAAATTTAGAATAAATTATAAAATATATTTATTTAATTTGAGATACATTCATTTTAGACTTATAAATGAATTTTGAAAATTTTAAATTATAATTGAGTATTTAAATGAGTTGGGAGTGGTTGAACGAACATTTCAAAATATAATAAGTTAGTATTAGAGCTACGAGTTTGAGAAATAAATATATTACTAGTATAAAATTGTGGTCAAAATCGCGACCATTGTGGTGGGTGAGTCGTAAAAGGTTAATCCCGATCATCACTAGCAATGACCATTGGTTGATGTCATAAGTGGCCGTCAATACCAATTTTTAAAAGAAATGTCTTTCCATAAATACCGCATAATTCCTATGTGTAACACCAATTAAAAAAAATTAGACGATAATCAGATAAAATAATCAAATGCTGAAAGATGATACAACTACCACAGATCGCGCTTTATGCGGTGATGATCTTTAACACCGCTAGACAAAAAGCATGATAAAAGTGACACTTTTATCGGTGTATGTATATAATATATGTGTGTGTGTGTGTATATGTGTACATATGTATGTATGTCGTGTGTACATATATGTCTAACGAATTCACTTTTTAATATTTTTGTCATTTATTTAATTTCATTTATTCATTTATTATTATATATTCATTACTAATGTTAAAAATATATTTAATCATTTTGTAATATTTATTTAAACATTTATTTATTTACTATACATGTAATGTTTTCAATATGTTTGTAATTTATATGCATAACATCTATTCGTTTTTGTTTATTAAGTTTTAACATTTAAAATATGTTTAAAATTAATATAATTAATCTATTTAAATGATTTTTTAAATAATTTTTTAATTTAAATATTTAATTATACAATTATAAATATATATAATTTTTTTAAAAAGGTATTTATAAAATTATAAATAAATAAATTTATATATATATATATAATTAAAAAAAATACAAAAAATATATTTAAATAATAAATATATTAATTATATTTATAAGCAATTGCAGGAGTGATTGTCTTGAGGGCAATAAGTGGTCCTATCCACCTCACTTTTCCGACTTTATGAAAAATGCATATATTGTTTTTGGCAGGGGCTCGCGTAAGGAATGTGCTAGAGCACAGGCAAACAAAGCCAGTATCATTCCTCTGGATGACCCGGAAGGCGAAAGGCCTATTGCCGAGCTCAGTGAGGAAGCAACATAATAGTATTTTTTGCAGTTTGACGCCACATTTTCTATGATGGAACCAAATGTTTTTGTTTTCAATGATTATATAGCAGTGCAAAAGTTGCTATCTATTAATTTTGGGGATGAACTGCATGCTAACCCAGAAATGGATTTTAGGGATTTATCGTGGAAGTTCAGAATCTGCTCCACTCCAGTGGGATCATCCGACTCTTCTTCAGATGATAAAATGTGAGGCTCCTCAAAGGGCCAAGACATGATGACGGGGTAGACATCCCAAAGGTAAAGGAAGATTCATGAGGAATTTGAGATCTAGAATGATTTAAATGGTATGATTTTCTTTTAGCTTCTTTCATGTTGATGTGGGCATTTCATGTCATGTTTGACTTGCTCCACTTTTCCCTTGTATGCTTTTACTTTTAATAAATTTTGGAGTCATGAGTTTGATCTCCAAACCCATGATTGAGTCTTTTTGAGTATTATATTTATAAGTATATATATTTATATGTTTATAAATATGTATAATTATATAAAGATATTTATAATTATATAAAAATATTTTTAAAAATATTTATTTATAATTATTTAAATATATGTAATTATATATAAATACTTTTTGAATATATTTATTTATAATTATAAGGTGGATGTATTCGAGTTTAAATGCGCCCCTCAAGCCGAGGAAGGCCTTTGTTGGATCTTCTAAGAAGGTGGATGCTGGATCTGGTTTGAGTGATGCGATATTGCCCTCTTTGAAAGCGGATCAAGATTCGAAGAGGGTTAACAATGATTTTCTTTGCCCGAAGCTGGCAGATTTGGAAATTAATGGTGATTTGAGAAAGGTTCATGCATCGCGAGTTGCTGTAAGTGATAGGTTTTTTCCTAATCCTCAGAATGAGACGACAACTGTGCGCAATCGGATTTCGAGGAATGGCATGCCTGCCTTCATTGAAGCAAGCCCTAAGTTCTTCAAACAACGGATGGAAGAGTGCAAACACTCTATCATTGCGTGACTTACCCCCTTTTGGAGGAGTAATTTCTGGAAGCTTAAAAATTCATTGAAGCGATTGCTGGAGATTTGGGGCTTTGATGCCTGACACATTTGTGTTAATAGGTTTGAGATTTTTCCATTTGATTTTCCCTTCGTAGGATCTGAAACTAAGGTCTTGGAGTTGTGGTTTCGTGAATCTCAAGTCAGGGGTGTTGAGATTTTAGGATTCAGACCCTTTGTTTTATCCATTTCAAGCGAAGAATTCTATTGCACAATCCTGGATTTGGGTCAAAGGGCTGAATTGGTTCTTTTGACACCCTAGAAACCCTTTGGGATATAGTCATGGGTGTAGAAACTCCAATAAAATTTGATAAAGAAATTAAGTTGCCTAGATATGGGCATTACGCTAGAATTTTGGTGGAATTTGATCTTAATGCCATGCTTGTTTAAACTGTTAACTTGGTTGTTGGCAATTTTAAATTCGAGTTGACAATTGAGTATGAAAATGTGCCAGAATTCTGTTTCAATTGTATGTGCATTGGGCATGTCAGAGAAAAGTGTTGTCGGGGCTTGAGGTGTTCTAATTGCAAAAAGTATGGGCATCGTGTGAATATTTGTAAATTCAAAATGCCCATTTCAGATGAGAATAGGTCTGCAGTGGACATTCGACCAATGAAGGATGATATGAACAAGGTCAGGGGTTATGATGATGCTGCTAAGCATTTCAAAAGGGGAAACCTGATGGGTGGAAGTTATAGGCCAATAATGAGGAAGGAAATTTTTAATTCTAAACCCAATATTGGTGCTCTTGGTGATCTCGGTGCTTTGGGGAATGAACCAATTAAGAAGTAGAGTGTGTCTCTTTCTCTAAATGAGAAGTCACCTGCAGTGCATGAATCCTCACATGATAAGGTTGCTGCTCTTAGTAAGGATGCTGTTAGAAGGATCTTCAAGGACATTGTTTAAGCTGCTGTAGCTGGGACTTCTATTAATAGTGATAATTTGGTTGGTGTTGGGATTGATGGAGATCTGGTTGGTGTAGTGACCACTGAACAGTTTGGTCAGGATGCCCTGAAGGGGAGTGTTGAACATTTTGATTTCTCTATGGAGGATGCTGCCTATGACTTTGCTGATTTTATTGGTGAGACTATCTTAAGATATGGAAATAGTAAGGGTAAGTGTCAACTTTACAATAAAAAATTTCAAAAGAAGGCTTCAACTAAGGGATCTCAATTATACACTTCTGTGGCCCATGATAAATGCAAATCTTATGGCCACAAGGTTCATGAAAAGAGCCATATTCTCTCTGGGGAAGGTAGTGAGTCTGGAATGAATGCAGTTGGAGTCATTGCAGGTGACTTTTTAGATTCTGATCATGCTTTTACTACTATAGTGTCTGAGGCTTCCCAAGATCCTCTTATTTGGGCTGTTGATGTACATGGCACTCTCACTGTTTTCTTGGAAACAACTAATCAGGGCAACATGATGGCTATGGCATCTTTTGTGCAACCCGATTGTCTTCATATTGACCCAATCATTAAGCTGTCTTATGCATTGAAGCTTGGGCATGAGGCTACCGTACCTACCCCTGATGATGTCCCTCTAGCAATGGAGGGTGTAGATCTAATGACCCAAAGTTTTATCTATAGAAATTCCCTTCTTATAATTACGTCATATGGTATAAACGTATAAGAGAACACAATACAAGCTTTATAAATGATGAATGAATGAAATAAGAAGTGTTTCTAGAAGTTAAGGAACCTATACAGATGAAATAGTAACTTGACATTTGGAATAGTAATGTGACCCTTATGAATAGTAAACCGACCAATTGAATTGTACCCTCACCGATGAAAGTATAAATAAAATTTATCCATATTATAAGTGACAATATGATATAATTATATCATATTATAAGTAAATAAATATTTTAAAAATTATTAATTAAGTGTTGGTATTTTTGTAAGTCATAAATATTTAATTACAATTTCATGACTAATTTAATGATTTAAAAGAAAATGTATTTTCATAAAATGTATTCATAAATTAGTGTTTTCATGTCATATTATTATAAGATAATTTTATAAGGCCATAGTTAATTTTACAAAGTTTTATAAAAGCAGTTATAGTTTAAAAATCTTTTTTAAGTAAATTATGATTTTAATTAAAAATTAAATTTCTCGTATTTAGAAAATTATTTTCATAAAATGGAGTTAATTTTTAAAATCTATGCATTTAAAAATGGTTAGGATGGATTTTTGAGATTTTTCTGAAATACTTGAATTTTTTGTGAATAGTAAAATACAATAATTTATGGTATATATACATTATAAGTTAAATAGACTATTAATTGATTCATGTTTAATGTATGCACAATTGGTTCGAACTCACATAATCTAATTATTGTATTTAGTCTCAAGAATCAACACTATTACTTGTCTTGAGCAAAATAATAAACTAATGAATTAAATAATGAGAAAACACCCCCTCCTCCACTATAAATACCACCCCTCACCACCTCTTCTTTTCACACCTATAGAGCCTTTAACCATTTATATATTCTTCCCAATACTCTTCCCAAACCTCCCCCCACATCCAGGAGCTTTTGGTCTTAACAAAAGTCCAAAACCAATTCCCTAAGGAGGTTCTCAAGAAGAAGGAATCAAGAGGTAAAACACTCTTCCGTTTTCTTTCAATTTCTTTTCAAGTTCCTTTCTTTTCTTTTTATATCATCACCTCCCCTCATCCAAATGGTATGAAAACTCTAGTATCTTACATATAAGAGAATTTTATCATATTGATGGAATAATTATTCATCAAATCTCTTCTCCTCTCTCTTTTACTTCAAGAATGAAAACATCGTCTATGAGGTGTCGAATTACCACCTTCGTGGATGATGTGATTGCATCTTTCAATTCCATATTCAAGGCTGGTCATTATGGCATACCGCCTTTTTATTACATAACTTTTCATTACATTTTATAAACAGATGATCTTTAAATTCTAGTGTCTTGGAATTCAGGAACATAATTCATGAAAACATATAACAATATTTTAACCCCATTTAAAATCTTCTTGAAAAGTTCATCCTAAGTACAATTATTGAATCTCATAACCTGAAGACATACATCAAAGGAAAGGGTGAGTATAAGGCCCAGTAAGGAAAACAAGTGAAACAATTTACATGTGAACTTGAGCGATATCAATAAAAACATGAGGGATATCGTAAAGGAATGATAAAGAGTCATATAATAGAAACAATAACTTGAAACATAACTTGAAAATGTGGCTACAACATTTAATTTATAAATTCATGAACATATCACCAAGGTCCATCCCCAAGTTTTCATAAAAATTACCAAGGTTATTCACTAAGGTATCATGAAACTTGTCATCTCTAGAGATTAAATTCTTTACCCAATGCATTGAAGCGCTATCAAGGAACACCCTTAATATGTATTTATTTTCATGTGATCTACATAGATCATAATTAAACATTTCATAAATAACCCATAGAGAATAAAATAAATGGGTTTCATTTCAAAATCATGACGTTTTAAAAATGCTTAAAAACTTGATCGTTATGTCATTTATAACCCATGGAAAAGGAATGAGGGTTTTATGTATGTCAAATCCAGAACCAAATATACCATTTTATGTCTTTATTAATACCCCCAGAACTAAAATAGGTTTGGGTATTCACATAAATAAAATAATAAAATTCCTTGAGAGAAAAAAAGAGAGAGGTTTTGAGACGAAATTTCTACAGCATAACACCTATATAACATGGTTTTAGAAAAAATTAAAAAGAGAGGGGATAGGGGTCACCCACTCATAAATAAATCATAATACAGTATAGGGACAGAATACAATTTAAATAAGATCATGGTATGGGTGTTTGAATGACATACCACATGAAAAGGAAAGTTGAAAGAAAAGAGAAGAAGCGTTTTCTTTTACGAAAATTTGGCAGCCTAACGGCGTCACTTAAAAATTCAGAAAATCAGTTAATGAGAGTGGAAAGGGTCTCTCATCATTTGGACATAAAATTAACAACAATAAGGACATATAAGAATATACCCAACATAATAATATGGAAACTAGAAGACACAACATAAAAGAAGTCATGGCTTAAAAGAGGAGGGTGAAAAGTTCCCTTACCTTGAAGAGTAACTTCGAAAGCACAAAGTTTGGGAACTTGGGGGGATTGAGGGAACCTTGGGAGGACTCTTTGGGAGGTAAAAATACCATATATTTGTTGAGGAGGAATTTGGAATGAAATTAATGAAGTAATGAGTTGGTACTTATAGAAAAAGTGAGAGAATATTGAATTAATTTCCAAGGGACACCTCATCAGTGATATTTGAAAAACCACGGGCTTTCCCATGGTATTTTCCCATGGTATTGGCCACTTGGGACACCTCATAACATATATTACTATCTAAAAGTCGACAAGAATTATTACATCATTATTATATCATTAATGATGTCATTAATCACACCGAAACTCAAAACTGTATTTTTACTATTCACCAAAGAACAAAACATTTTATAAAAATCTCATAAATTCACCCTAACCTAATATCGATGCTCTGAATTCAAAAATGAACTTCATTTTATGAAAATAATTTTCTAATTATGAGATATTTAATTTTTAAGTAAAAACACTATTTACCTGAAAAAATACTAATACTTAACTAATAATTTCTAAAACAATTATTTACTTATGCTATTATATCACTTCACCATTAAAGATGCCTAAATTATATTTATAATTTCTTAAGTGAGTTTAATATTCCATTGGTCACATTACTATTCATAAGGGTAATATTACTATTCATAATTTACTATTAAATAAAAATTAATTTGATCATATTAGACTCTAAATTTCTTACTGATCACAACTATAGAAGACTATTTTTTGAAAATAATTTCATATTATTAATTATTTAAAGTGTACAAAAATATTTTAAAATACCATTTTCCCAAATTCATAAATAATATGGAACTTCTATAAATTCATCCTATATTTATCTTGACATTTTAAATTCACAAATTTCACTATAAGAAGAAATAAAAATTTTATTTATACAAAAGGATTACACAAAGTAACTAAGGCATCGTTACATAGCCCCTTATAACACCTGAATAGGAACTAAGTGTAAGGTGTTCTATGGTGATAAAATCTTGGGGCGGCTCAGACAACATTGCCTGAGTGGTGATTTTTATCAGCTTGAACTTCTCCTTAGGCAATTTCGTTCAAGCTTTACATATTAAAGCTCAGCTTGGGCTTGGTCTAGAGCAAAGTCTAGTGACGCAAACTCCTTCCCAAGATCTGATAGATGGGCTTTGTATGTCCCTAGTCTACTAGATGTGGCCATCGACTCTTCTTTCTGTATTAATTAACCATGATCATTTGTATTTATAAACAATAATCATAACGTTAAGAGTATAGTTTCCAACGGTCATATTGACCAACGATCATATAACAGTTAAAACCCAATAGTATCATTTTAATTATACTCACTTCATTAATTAAAGGATATAGTTTTGTTGAGTACAAAATAAAATAACACACAAAATTAGGAAACAAATATTTTTCAAAAGTTCGGGTCATTACATACTTCCCCCCTTAAGAAATTTCGTCTCTGAAATTTTAACTCATACCCTCAGAAGAGAAAAGGTGTAGGTAATTCTACCTCATAGACTCCTCTGGTTCCCACATGGCTTCTTCACACTTTTAGTTTCTCCATAACACCTTAACAAGGCGGGTAGTCTTGTCACATAGAACCTTGTCTCTACGATCCAAGATCTCCACCGACTGCTCCTCATAAGAGAGATCATGTTCTAGTTGTATGACCTCTGGATTTAGTACATGTGAAGGGTCAGGTATGTACTTCCTCAAGAGGGATACATGGAAGACATCATGAACTTGTGCTAGATTTGGAAGAAGTGTGCTCCCACGTGATCAAGGATTTCATAGGGGCCAATGTACCTAGGGATGAGCTTTCCTTTCTTCCCAAACCTCATGACTCTCTTCCAAGGTGAAATTTGAAGAAAGACCTTATCACCAACATCAAACTCCAAGTCCCTTAGATGGTTATCAACATAGCTCTTTTTCTGACTCTGAGCAGCCTTAATGTGTTGCTGGATGACATGAACTTTTTCTGTCATCTCTTGCATAAGATCAGTCCCAAGAAGCTTTCTCTCACTAACTTCATCCCCAAAATTTGTAATTCTACATTGCTTCCCATATAGATCTTCATAGGGTTCCATTTGAATGCTTGAGTGGAAGCTGTTGTTGTAAGAGAACTCGACTAAAGGGAGATGTTGATCCCATCCACCTTTAAATTCCATTGAGCATGTTCTTAGCATTTCCTCGAGTGTTTGAATAGTCCTTTTAGATTGACCATTAGTTTGGGGGTGATAGGCTGTACTGAAATTCAATTATGTACTCAGAGCATGTTAAAGACTTCTCCAGAATTTTGATGTGAACCTTGGATCACAATCAGATACGATAGAAAGTGGAACTCCATGCAGCCTTACAACTTCCTTCACATAAATTTTGGAAAGTTGATCAAGAGAGAAATCTTCCCATATAGAGATAAAATGGTTAGTTTTTCTGATTAAGTCCACAATAACCCATATCAAATTGTTTCCTTTGGAAGTTCTTGGGAGACCAGTGATGAAGTCCATAGTGATATTGTCCCACTTCCATGCTGGTATGGGTAGTGGTTTCAATACCCCTTTAGAAAGTTGTCGCTCTGCCGTCACTTGCTGACATACCAGGCACCTTGAAGAGTAGTCAACAGTATCCCTTTTCATATTATCCCACAAATAATGATCACGAAGGTCTCTATACATTTTTGTACTTCCAAGATGTATAGAGAACATAGAGCTACGAGATTCATTGTAACGTCCCGGTTTCAGAAGCCACCTAGAGGCGCCCCGTACCCGGTTGGTCACATGGCCTCAAGTGCATTTCCCCAAATGCCAGAGGCTACCAACTAGCAGCAAGGGCCTTGGGTGTGATAGTGGGAAAACTATGCCCTCATTGGCAAAGTACACAGTTGAAGTAAACAACATACAACATCGGAAGTAATAATAATCCATACAGAAATAAATAGCAAAAGACTGAAAGAAGAAAACTGGAGCACACATATATAATAATGATGCATGATACATATGTCTAGAAAAGCATCCAAACAAGTCACAATGAAGAATACAATACTAAACCCAAGTGCAAAATAAAACAGGTAAACTCCTCAGCATCGCAAGCCATAACTTGGTCCCATGCTCTCCAGCTCTACAGCAAGTCAAGTACCTAAAGTAGAAGGATGCTTGACCTTATCTATACGTGCAACAATATAGTCAGTTTGGGCCCAAAATCATGGCCCAAATAGGGTGTGAGACAAGGTCCTAGTAGGAAACCACCCAAAGATATGTGCCTAACAGTCAGTGAATACATGGAAAGTAAAAGTATAGAAAGCAGTAAACAGGAAAGCACACAGCAGCTACAATCCACAGTGTCTAGCAGAGAAAGTACACAAGTAACAGCCAATCAATACGTAGAACAATAGGTAACCCCCTGGGTAGTTCTCACAGCCTAACCCTTATGGTTCAACCTACAAGTACTAGCAACCCTCTGGGAGGCACACACAGTCTCACCCCTCTGGCCCAGCTAAAGAAAGAATAAATAGACTCTCTTAGGAAGCACTCACTGTCAATTCCACCTATAGTATTGTATCGTACTAAAGGCTCTCTGGGGAAGCACTCAACGTATAATTCCTCATGTGTCCCGCGTCGAGGAACTACAGTATCTTTGAGGAATCAATCAACGTCAATTCCCCCTGTGGTCTCACATCGTAAAATTAAAGACACTCTGGAGAAGCCCTTACGTCCATTCTCCCTATGGTCTACTACACTAGGTTCTCACAGCCCCATGTAAAACAAAATTCATAGTGCGCGTATCACCCCAAGTAAACCTTAAGAACTACTTGACTATCATTCTAAGGCACAACAACATAACAGTACAACAGTTCCACTATCCTACAACTAGGCATGACAACTAGAAAAACTCCTAACATGCAAAACACGCATGAAAAAACATCCAGAGCACAGTAAATATTACCCTATTCACAAGCAATATCCTCTACTCAGGCATATAAGCGAAACCGACAAACAACAAGGGCAAAACAGGAAACACACAATACCCCGTTCAAGGGAATTGGTGGAATTGCACAAAATATTCAAAGACTTCCTACATAAAGACACAAACCACTTACCTCGATGCTAGGATATCAATATACTAGGACCACGAGACTTGATTCTCCTTAGAACGATGTAGAACTATAAAAACACACAAAACGCTCAACCCATGATATCTTGAGAAAGAGGAGGAATTGGAAAACAAAGATCTAGGAGAAAGAAGGGCTTACTACTACGGTTCCAACGCAATTGACAGAGGTCGATTTGGAGATCGGACGGAGGCTCGGGGGCTTAGAGAAGTTCCGCGGCCGTACAGGTTCTCTCGGATGAAGAACCTGAAGAAGAAGTGAGTTCTGTTCGTCAGGCGCGACCCAAGTCCGTTTAATGAAAAAAAAAGAAAGTAGATGGCGTGTACTTCTGGGGTACATGGTGCGTACTTGGCCTTTCCGTACTCTGCTTTAAGCGGCCTCCACATCGTCCCTACACACCGTGTGTGTGGCCCGGACACGGCCAGCACACGGCCTAGCGCTACATCAAAGTACATGGCGTGTACTTAGGAAATTTCCAAATTTTCCTCTTTTTCTCAGAAACTACCAGAAAAGGAAAAACATACCTAAAACGAAGATCCGAGTTCTTACAAACTTCCTCCCTTAAAGAAATTCGTCCCCGAATTTCCCTAGCGAGGCATAGAAGAAGAAACCCCGAACAGCTCCGGCCACTGCGATCGTACATCAGCCTCCCTCTCTCAGGTCTCGTCCTGTACTCGCTCGTGCTTCCATAGTACCCATACTAGAGGTACAGACTACCCACGGAGAACCTTTGTACTGCAATCGAAAATTTGGATAGGATGCTCCTCAAACGATGCATCCGCTTCGAGCTCAACCTCCTCGGGCTGAAAGACATGAGATGAGTTTGAAAAGTAACATCGGAGCTGAGAGACGTGGGAGACGTCGTGCATAGACCGATACCTCTGAGGTAACTGCAATCGATAGGAAACTGGCCCAACTCTCTCCAGCACCTCAAACGGCCCGACGTACCGCGATGATAGCTTACCCTGTCTCCGAATCCTCTTGTGTCCCAACCTCGGTGCGACATGCAGGAAAACCTAATCCATGACCTCAAACTTCAGAGGTCGTCTCCGCTGATCAGCATAAGACTTCTGTTGAGACTGTGTTGTAGCCATCCTCTTCCGAATCAACTCTATCTGCTCTGAGGTCTCCTGAACAAGACGAGGCCCCAGTAAAGCTGCCTCTCCTACCTCCAGCCAACATAAGGGTGATTGACATGGCCTACCGTACAAAGCCTCGTAAGGTGCTATCTAAATAGTCACTTGAAAACTGTTGTTGTAGGTGAACTCCACAAGAGGGATATGCTTCTCCCAAGAACCTCCAAAGTCTAGAATGCAAGCTCGGAGCATATCCTCAAGCACCTGGATCGTACACTCGGACTGGCCATCTGTTTGAGGATGGTATGCTGTACTCAAAAGTACCTGTGTACCCAAGGCCCTTTGAAGCCCCTGCTAGAACCGAGAAGTAAAGCGCGCATCCCTGTCTGAAATAATGGAGTGTGGAACTCCATGCAGACAGACAATCTCTTGGATGTATAGTCATCCCAGACCATCAACACTGAAGGTATCCTTGATCGGTAAGAAGTGAGAAACCTTCGTAAGCCTATCGACGACAACCAAAACAACATCGTTCCCTCGAGGCGACCTCGGCAATCCGGTCATTAAGTCCATCGTGACATCGTTCCACTTCCACTCTGGAATGGGTAATTGCTGTAAAAGGCCTGCTGGTCGCTGATGCTCCGCCTTCACCTGCTGACAAGTAGAACACCTCAAGATGAAACCAGCAACATCTCTCTTTATACCTGGCCACCAGTACTGGCGATGAAGATCTCGATACATCTTGGTGATTCCAGGATGAACTACCCAAACTGAGGAATGAAAATTCTACATCAGCTCCTCGCGTATGTCTGTTGGTGTTAGGACCAATAGGGGCATATATACCCTGAGAGGAGGGGTGAATCAGGGTATGAATATTCTTTTTCAAAGTTCTTCCTGCCCCACTGGATCTTGACCTCTTTATTACAAGGGTCACTTTGTTTACACTTGTGTGTTTATTATAATAACTTTTTTTTCTTATTTATCTAATGATGATGCTTTAAATACAATGCAGGGAAGTAAGTAGAAAGACACATAGATTTTTACTTGGTTCACCCTCACTGGGCTACGTCCAAGGAGCATACGCCGACAAGTTTCCGGTCGTACCAAATTCCACTATTCTTCACTAGATGTGGATACAAAGGTTTGGGAATAGTCACTCTATCCTAGGCTCACTGCCTTTACAAGTTTTAGGGTTAGCTCACTGCTTTCCCAAGGGTCACTCCCTGTTTCTCTCTATCTGGCTCACTGCCGGTGGAGAAGATCACCTTCTTCCTTTTCCTTTGCTCACTGCTCCGGAAAGGATCCACTCACAGTTTATAGACTTTTAGGTCCCTTCATTATCTATAATGAATACATCCTATGTTGTATGTGGATGATCTGTTGAAGTCCAACTTTCACCTATAGATGAATCTCTCTTTCCACCAAAGGTATCGGGCAAACTTCCAGCTTCCACGCAGCCTGAAAACACTACCGGAAATCAACCTTACTTGGCGTGCAAGTATAACCCGGCGCGCAAGTCACAAATGGCGCATAAGTCCACCTCAGACACTTGCACAACAAAAGATTATTCAACTCCAAACTTGCACAATGCACTTCCCTTTAGGCCCAAACCAATATTGGCGTGCAACAAACAATAATCACCCTTCTTCAGATCTGGCGCGCAAGTCCTACTTGCACGACACACCACCACTTGCGTGACCACCACACCTGCGTGACATGAGCTCTGATTTTTCTAAGTGTTTAACTAAGTTGAAAATGAGGAGGGGTGGTTTTGTATTTATAGGCATTTGATCAACCTATGCGGCGGCGCGCAAGTCACCCCACAGTGCGCAAGTCTCGGCGCGCAGGTATCTTCCCATGAAAGTCACTTGTGCAACCAAACCAATACCTGCGCGACCCTATTTCCTTTGCCATATTTTGATATTCTGATCTTGAAAAACAATAGGCATGCAAGTTATCAAGCATCCAAGGCATCGACGCGCAAGTCTCTTCACGACGCGTAGGTCACCTGGTCGACCACACCAATACCTGCGTGACCCTCTTTCCTTTGCCATATTTTGATGCTCTGATCTTGAAAAACATTAGGTGTGAAAGTTTCCTCTCCTTCAAGTACATGACATGCAAGTACCTTTTCCAAAAACCACTTTTCTTCATTTGTCAATTTTCAAGCCCAAAAATTTGGAAAACACTGGAAAACGGTGCCACCTTGTATCTATTCTTTTTATACCGCCTCCAGATCATCCATTCCTTTGTCTAAGTTCTTGAATCAAACATTGATCATTAACCACAACTCTTGAACTTGAAATTTCCACCATGAAATCCCTTTTGTCAACAAATTTGTATGTTATGGATTGCTTTTTCAACAAACACAACAATGATGTCCACTTTGTCAACAAATACAATCACCTCAAAAATACTTCAATGATACCTTGATAGATTTTTGCCCAACAGCTGGCACCCATACACATTCATGGAAACGAAAGATCTCATGCTCGCCCACTGTCCATCCAGGAAGAGGGTCCTCTCCTGACACACTCTCCCGCAGGACTAAGCCTTCTGAGTCTGATAGCTGCCTCATCCGTACCTGATCAAGAAGTGTAGAGGTAACAGCTACAGAAGATAGGAAAGTCTGTCCCTGTCTATCGTGCACTTCCAGATGCATCTCAGAGAACAGATCCATAAGTTCCCACTCACTTCTGGACTCCTGAACTGCCTGAATATGAGTTCTCCTGCTCAATGCATCTGCCACTGCGTTTACCTTTCCAGACGTATAGGCAAGCTAGAAATCAAAAGACTGAAGATACTCAACCCACCTACGCTGTCTCAGATTTAGATTACACTGAGTGAATATATACTTGAGACTCTTATGGTCGGTGAAAACCACAAAGTGCTCTCCCAGAAGGTAATGTCTCCAACAGCTCAAGGCATGAACAACAGCTGCCAACTCCAGATCGTCCGTCAGATAGTTCCTCTCATGTGGCCTCAACTGCTGAGACCCGCATGCAACAACTCCATCTCCCTGCATAAGCATAGTGCCCAACCCGATACCTGAAGAATCACAATAAACAGTATAGCTCTTGCCTGGCTCTGGAAAGACTAGTATTGGTGCTGACGTCAACCTTCCCTTCAGCTCCTGAAAGGCTGACTCACAAGAATCTGACCATAAGAACTTATCCCCCTTCTTGGTCAGGCCCGTCAAAGGTGCTGCTAGGTGTAAAAAGTCTCGAATGAAGTGTCTGTAGTATCCAGCCAGCCCTAGGAAACTCCGTACCTCAAAAACGTTCTTCAACTGCTCCTAGGAAACTACATCTCTCACTTTCTCTGGGTCCACAGATACTCAAGCCTATGAGATTATGTGACCCAAGAAGTGAATTTGGTCCATCCAAAAGTGGCACTTCGAGAGTTTATCATAAAGCCGATGCTCTCTTAGTGTACTCAGAACGATCTCAAGATGGGTATCATGGTCGTGTCAAGTGTGAGAGTACACCAAGATATCGTCCACGAAGACCACGATGAAAAAATCTAAGTAAGGATGGAACACCCGGTTCATCAGTGCCATGAAAACTGCTGGCCCATTCATGAGACAGAATGGCATAGCTGTATACTCGTAGAGACCATACCTTCTCTTGAAGGCTTTCAGAGGTATATCCGATGGTCTAACGCGCAAATGATGATAACCGGACCTCAAATCGATCTTCAAGAACACCCGGGATCCTCAAAGATGATCGAAAAGATCATAAATCCTCAGCAGGGGATATTGGTTCTTGGCCGTTAACTAGTTCAGCTTCCGATAATCCACATAGAGCCTAAGGGTATCATCTGCCTTTTTCGCAAACAGGACAAGAAAACCCCAAGGAGAAGTACTGGTTTGGATGAAACCCTTTGCCTGCAACTCCTCCAACTGCTTCTTGAGCTCCTGCAACTCAGGTGTAGCTATACTATAAAGAGGAATGGACACCAGTGCCACCCCTGGCACGAGCTCAATTGATAAGTCTACCTCACGCTCTGGAGGAAAACCTGAAAAGTCTTCTAGGAAGTCATCCCTAAAACGATCCACCACTGGAGGAAAGTCCAACCGTGAAGTCCCCTGATCATCTAGATAAATACTAGCAACCTGGGTCGTAACCCTTCCTAGACCATGATGCTCAAGTACTGATCGAGTCGCCCAAACATCCCATTCGCCTCTATGAAGAAAAGATTCACCCTCTGGTGAAATAAAACTCACCCTACGATGATAACAGTCGACAACTGCCTGGAAGGGAACCAACCATTCCATCCTGAGAATGACATCATAGCCTGTCATCTCTAGGACATAAATATACCATAAGAAACGATACCCTGCAACCTCGAGAGGTCACTCTCTACACTGACGTACACTAGATGTACTCATTCCCAAAGGTGTGTCTAGTGTCAACAAGTCGGCATAAGAAAAGACACAGATCCCAAGGCTCTCCACAACAACAACAGAGATAAAGCTATGCGTAGCACCAGTATCGAAAAGAGTTGAAGATAAAACTGAGGCTACTAAGATCATACCTCGAACTATAGAAGGTCCAGGATCCTGCTTCTGATAGGTCTGCTCCACCGCAAAATTCTGGCCTGCCCCGCAGCCCTGTGACCCTACCTGACCACTCTGAGCTGATCCTCCCTGCTGACGCTGAAAGACTAGTGAATGACTGCCATGGCCTCGACCTCCACCTCATCCTGAACAGCTGGAAGAACTCTAGTTCCATGACTGGTGAGAAGCTGGTGGTGCTGCTCCTGAATGAGGAGTCATGGAAGAACCCCCATCACCAGCTACTGGTGAGAAAACCTAGCAGAAACACTGAAGGTGACCCATATTGCCACAAGATCGGCACTCCACTGGGTCTCTCTAGCACTGTGGCCTCGTGTGCCCTGCCCTTCCATACTGGTAGAATACTACCTAGCTATCTGACGATATATCTTGCCTCCTCGAATCATTGCGCGCAGACTCCCTACGGCGCTTCCTACTGTCAACTGGAGGAATACTAGTTCTGGAAGCAGAACCGCCCTAGCTCGCAGCTCCGGAGTCTCTCAGATTGCGTTCCAAAATCAGTTCCTGGTTGACGATGGAAGTGATGGAAGTCAACTGAAAGATATTAACCTGCGAGCAGATCTCCCGCCTGAGACCATCCTCAAACTTCCTTGCTAAGAACATCCCATCTCCACCCCAGAGGGGTGTGAAACGCTACAGCTCGATGAAACAAGATGAATAATCCATAACAGAGAGAGTACCCTTCTCTAGAATCATGAACTCCCGGGCTCGATCGGCCCTCAGGGTCTCCGGGTAGAAGTAGTCGTAAAACACGCGCTGGAACTCCTCCCAAGCCATAACCTGCTGAGAACCCACCTGTGAGATCATGTCCCACCACCTCTTGGTGGAGTCTCATATCATATAGGTAGATAGCTTGACCCGCCTCTCTGGAGGCATTTCCAGATGCTCAAATATAGTCATCATGGCTTCCAGCCATGACTCTACAGCCTGTGGTCCTCCTTCCCCCAAGAAAGCAGGAGGATGCTGCTGCTGGAAAACCTGCGTCAAGTCTGCCATAATCGTGGTAGGAGGCAGTGCTCCCTGAAAGGTCTGCATCATCCTCATAAAGCCTTCCCTAAACTGTGCATCAGTGCCTACAATTGGTATAACAGCCGGTGCCAAGGCTGACACGACTAGAGGATCGACAGGAAGTCCCTGATCAGCCATATCTGGCGTCTGATCACTATCCTGCAACTAATGTACAACCAGAGGATGTCTCAGAGGCATAACTCTGAAATATCAAAAGCATACCTTAGATCAGGAATATCAAGGACAGAGAACAAAGGAGTACAAAACGGAAATAGGAGAAGAAAACACTCAAAATTTACAAAACATGACTACACGATGTGTACTTAACTCTCTTCCCCTGCCCGAGTCTCCTTGCACGACTAACCCACATGGTCTTCTTAAATAGATACTACACAGCGTGTTCCCTGTGGACACGACGTGTAGTGGACAAGGTTTCAACAACCCTTGTTGTTAGTTACACGGCCTATTACACGGCTGGGGCTACATGGCGTGTTCTGAACAAACATGGCGTGTACTTGAAGATTTTCCACAACCCGTGTTGTTGGTGACACGGTTGGGTACACGGCTGACACTTACACGACGTGTTCCAAACAAACACGGCGTGTATAGGAGGAGATAACACCATCCCGTGTTGTTCGTGACACGACCGGGTACCTAGAACAAGGCTATATAGCATGTTCATACAAAACACGATGTGGATTACACGAGCTTCCCCAACCCGTGTTGTTAGTGACACGACCGAGTGCACGACTCACTACTAAACAGTGTGTATCTAACGTACATGGTGTGTTCCTGGAGATTTTTCACAACCCGTGTTTCTACTCACACAGTCAGTTCCACGGTTTAAAAACTACACAGCGTGTATATATAAAGTATACGCCGTGTATTCTGGGTTTTTCTAGGCAGTAGCTTTGAAATTGCACCGAAGCCTAGAAAACACTGAAAAACAAGCATGAAGATGCCAAATTCCGATCTGTGAGGGCCCATACTCCCCGTGAATCAAAGCTTGGAATCTCCTACATATTATATATAAGGGAAACAAGTCAATAATCCACCAGGTTACGATTCATGAGGGCCCATAACACCTCAAGAACCAAAATTTAGTGTTCATTTAATCAAGGTACAATACAAACAACCTCTATATCAAACTGCAGGGATTTTATCAAAGCATCTATCACAACAACATGCATAGTCTACACAACGTCTATCACGACAACATGAAATTGCTAATGCACCCTAGATGGCATGGCAAGGATGCATAGAATGTGATTTATAACAAGTACCTATGTTATGCATGAGATGGAATACCCTCATCTCATCAGGTTGCGACAGAAATAGAACCACAATATCGACAACAATAACAATACAAAGCATGTGAATCACTCTAGGTGAAATCTGATCAACTATAACATAGAAAAACCAAAAAACTGTAATAAGCGAGGTAGATTGAATTTTTCAGGTACACGGGTTAGCTACTCCCGAGCACAGCTTAATACCAAGTACCGAATCCATCCTATCCCTAGATAAAGGCTCCAAACAGTAAATCAAGAGAAAAGAAACCCTCTGATACCACTTTGTAACATCCCGGTTCTGGAATCCACCCAGAGGTGCCCCGTACTCAGTTGGTCACATGACCTCAAGCGCATTTTCCTGAATGCCAGAGGCTGCCGACTAGCAGCGAGGGCCTTGGGTGTGATAGTGGGGAAACTATGACCTCATCGGTAGAGTACACAATGGAAGTAAACAACATACAACAACGGAAGTAATAATAATCCATACAGAAATAAACAGAAAAATACTGAAAGAAGAAAACCGAAGCACACATATATAATAATGATGCATGATACATATGTCTAGGAAAGAAGCCAAACAAGTCACAATGATGAATACAATACTAAACCCAAGTGCAAAAGAAAATAAGTAAACTCCTCATCATCATAAGCTATAGCTTGGTCCCATTCTCTCCAACTCCACAACAAGTCAAGTACCTGAAGTAGAAGGGAACTTTCCCTTATCTATACCTGCAACAATATAGTTTGTTTGGGCCCAAAATCATGGCCCAAACAGGGTGTGAGACAAGGTACCAGTAGGAAACCACCCAAAGATCTGTGCTTAACAGTCAGTGAATACATGACAAGTAAAAGTACAAAAAGCAGTAAATAGAAAAGCACACAGCAACTACAATCCACAGTGTCTAGTAGAGAAAGTACACAAGTAACAGCCAATCAACAAGTAGAATAACAGGTAACCCCCTGGGTAGTTCTCACATCCTAACCCTTATGGTTCAACCTGCAAGTACTAGCAACCCTCTAGGAGGCACACACAGTCTCACCCCTCTGGATCAGCTAAAGAAAGAATAAATAGACTCTCTGAGGAAGCACTCACCGTCAATTCCCCCTATAGTCTCATATCATACTAAAGGATCTATGGGAAGCACTCAACGTCTCATTCCCCCTGTGGCCCACATCGAGGAACTACAGACTCTCTGAGGAAGCACTCAATGTCAATTCCTCCTGTGGTCTCACATCGTAAAATTAAAGACACTCTGGAGAAGCCCTTACGTCCATTCTCCCTATGGTATACTACACTAGGTTCTCACAGCCCCGTGTAAAACAACATGCATAGCGCGCGTATTTTCCCAAGTAAACCTCAAGAACTACTTGGCTATCATTCTAATGCACAAAAGCATAACAGTACAACAGTTCCACTATCCTACAACTAGGCATGGAAACTGAAAAAATGCTTAACAGAAAAAACACGCATGGAAAAACATCCAGATCATAGTAAAGATTACCCTATTCACAAGCAATATCCTCTACTCAGGCATATAAGCGAAACAGACAAACAACAAGGGCAAAACAGGAAACACACAATACCCCGTTCAAGGGAATTGGTGGAATTGCACAAAATATTCAAATACTTCCTACAGAAAGGCACAAAACACCTACCTCGATGCTAGTAGATCGATATACTAGGACCAATAGGCTTTATTCTCCTTAAAATGGCATAGATCTACGAAAACACACAAAATTCTCAACCCACAATATCTTAATAAAGAAGAGGAATTGGATAAAAAATATCTAGTATAAAGAAGGGATTACTGCTGTGGTTCTAACACAATCGACAGAGGTCTATTCGGAGAACGGATGGAGGCTCGGGGGCTCGGAGAAGTTCTGTGGCTGTACGGGTTCTATCGGACGAAGAACCTCAAGAAGAAGCGAGTTCTGTCCATCAGGCGCGACCTAGGTCCGTTTAATGAAAAAAAAGAAAGTACACGGCATGTACTTCTGGGGTACACAACGTGTACTTGGCCTTTTCAGACTCCTCTTTAAGCAGCCTCCACATTGCCCCTACACACCGTGTGTGTGGCCCTAACACGGCCAACACACGGCCTGGCACTGCATCAAAGTACACAACATTTACTTATAAAGTACACGACATGTACTTAGGAAATTTCTAGATTTTCCTCTTTTTCTCAAAAACGACCAGAAAAGAAAAAACATACCTGAAATGAAGATTCAGGTTCTTAAATTCATCCATCAACTCCTTCTTTATTTCCGAAATAGATGGAACCCATAGTCTTGTATGAAATTTCAGTACACCTTCTTGATCAATATTGAACTCATGAAACTTTCCATCCTTCACATCCCCAAACTTATTTTGTAACAAAGGATCCTCTTTTTGAACTTTCTTGATCTTCTATAGCAATGATAGTTGAGAAATCATTTGGGTTAAGGTTGATGATGTTCCTTCCCTTATAATTCCCGTGTCTAACTTTAGTAGGTCATTGATCAAAGGATCTATTTGAATCCTCATCATGGAAAGAACAACTGGGTCTTTCCTACTTAATTCATCAGCAACTTTGTTTGCTCTTCTAGGATGATAATGAATTGAAAAATCATAGTCTTTAAGAAGTTCCAACCATCTCCTTTGTCTCACGTTCAATTAAATTTGTATAAAAATATACTTCAAACTTTTATGGATTGTGTATATATCACATTTCTCTCCATAAAAATAGTGCCTCCATATCTTTAGAGAAAAAACAACCGCATCCAGCTCCAAATCATGCATAGGATTGTTCTACTCATGAGTCTTCAACTGCCGAGATGCATAAGAAATGACTTTTTCATTTTGCATGAGGATGCAACCAATCCATTTCAGAGATGCATTGCTAAAAATAATGAATCCTTCTCCACTTGATGGAATATTTAACACGGGTGCAGTAACCAATCTCTTCTTTAGCTCTTGGAAACTTTCCTCACACTCCTTTGTCTAGATGAACTTGACCCCTTTTCGAGTTAACTTGGTTAATGTATTATAAATTCATGAAAAGTTTTTCACAAACCTCCTATAATATTATAATAATCCAAAGAAACTACGAATCTTAGTTATTGTTATAGGTTGAGGCCCCTCATCTATAAATTTTGTCTTTATAAGGTCAACTTTGATTCCTTCATTGGTAACAATGTTCCCCAAGAAAGAAACTTTTTGTAACTAGAATTCACATTTTCTAAACTTTCCAAAAAGCATCTCCTTTTGTAGAGTTTTCAAAATAACCCTTAGATGATTCTCATGCTTCTTGAGACTTTTGGAATATATCATAATATCATTAATAAAAACTACCACAAAGTTATCAAGGTAGTCTTTAAAGACTCTATTCATCAAATCCATAAAAATAGTAGGTGCATTAGTCAGTCCGAAGGGCATAACACCAAACTCATAATGTCTATATCTTGATCGGAAGGTAGTTTTTGGAATATCTTCTTTCTTCACCCTCAATTGGTTATAACCGGAACGAAGATCAATCTTAGAGAAAAATTGATCCCCATGAAGTTGGTCAAATAAGTCATCAATTCTTGGAAGAGGGTATTTTTTCTTCACTATGATCCCATTCAATTATCTATAATCAATACCTAGTCACATTGACCCATCCTTCTTCTTCACAAAGACAACAGGTGCTCCCCAAGGAGACACACTCGGTCGGATAAACCCCTTCTCCAAAAGATCTTGGAGTTGTTTCTTTAATTCCTCCAGCTCCACATTTTGCATCCTATACGGGGTCTTTGATATTGCATGAGATCCAGGTACGATTTCAATAGAAAACTCTACCTTTCTTTCTAGGGGAGGTCCGTAACTCCTCAGGAAATACGTCAACATATTCCTGGATGATGAGAACATTTTCTATCCTTAAACTCCCATTTCATTCCTTCTTCTTCATCGATAAACTCCATAAACATGGATATAGGATGTTCGTATAGACAAATATCAGATTGAGATATCTCTCCTTGGAAGATAACTATAGGTTTTCTATTCAAGACTACTAAGATTTCCTTGCTTCTGCATTTGATCTTAGCATTATACTTTGAGATCCAGTCTATCCTAGTATATTTTCAAATTCTAACTTGGGAATGACTACTATATTTGAGATAATATTGTGCTCACTAAAGTAAATACTAGAGTTTCTAAACACTGATGATGCTTGTATAATCCCACCGGGAGTCTTGACTGATAACTCTACTTTTATCAAATCAAAGGATGATTCTAAATTCATTGCAAACTTGGAAGAAATAAAGGAATGCATAGAACCAGAATCAAACATAGTACTTGCTATCTTTGAGATAACAACAAGAGTACCTACCACCACATAATTTGGTGCTTCAACTTCAGCCTTAGTGATTGAAAAAGTATGACATTGTTTCCTTGGCCGTTGCTGAGGCTGATGATGATTCCCCTCCACTGCCCTCAGATTTGGACAGTGATTGGAAAAATTCCCAAGTTGTCCACACTTACAGCATTGGAAATCAGGTAGAACTTGCACCATCTTACCTTTGTCATTAGTGTTTTGGAGTTGAGGCTTCACCTCACTATGATAATTCCATGTGATATGGACATCTCTTCCACACTTGTAGCATTTCCCGCTCCTGAGAAGGAAGTTCCCCGAATTCTTCTTCCCACATTTATTACACGTGGGATGTTGCACTTAATTTACTCCTATTCCCTGATCAAAGATCCTCCCTAAGATTGGTTGCATTGATCTTTTCTTGTCATTGGTTTTATGAGACCACTGCATCTCACCAAACTCTAGTTTAACTTTCATTGCACTCTGTATGATCTCCTCGTAGATTTCATAGTCTCGATTGGATAGATTCTTCCATAGAAGAGGTCATAGTCCACCAAAGAATCTATCTACCTTCCTATTTGGATCCATGACAAATCTAGAGGTGTAACGTGAAAGCCTTGTGAAGTTCATCTCATAGCTTCCTAATGATTCATTCTCCTTCTACTTCCGCTTGAGAAACTCCTTCTCCATTATTGTTCTCATGGAACGAGGGAAATACTTACTGAAGAAGATCCCTCCGAACTCTTCCCACTCCATATCTTCAACCTCCACTCTTGGCCTCGTGTTTTTAATCAGTTCCCACCACTTATTGGATTCTCCCTCTAAGCTATAAACATCTAGGGCAACCTTATCTTGTTCCGAACAGTGGAGCACAGAAAAGATCTTCTCGATAGAGCTGATCCACTGTTCAATAATAAATGGGGCAGTAGATCCACTGAATATTGGTGGTAATTGACACATAAAGAATTCAATATAATGTTGTTCCCTTCACGGTGAGATTGGTCTCTCATCATGATTCAAGTTATTTCCCATAACTTGAGTCAGTTGGTTTATCATTCTCAAGAAAGTTTCCATTCTGGCTTCCATCAGAGGGCCATCAATGCATGGTCCATTTCGGTCACCATTTTTACAGTTCCTCTTATTTCCCTCCATTTTATAAAATAATAAAACCTTAGTGAGAAGATTATTTCATTTATGAATCTTTTAACTATAAAGGATTTTATGTCTTAAAACTTCATGCTTAAACAATTACATTTCTCTATATATCCTTCATAATGATTCATAAGAAGCTTATGATTAACCAAACATATCCCTCAGGAGTGTCAAACTAGTAGTGTAACAAGGCCCTTTGTCATGTACCAAGATACCTCATGTCAAGCCCGAAACTCCTTGTCATAGTTTTGACTACTAAGTACATCTATACCAGATCCACATCCACTTGTTCATATCTAGACAAGGGTTTATTTGTTCAGAAACCACTTACTTAATATTTCACCAAAATAACAAGATGTTTTCCTATATTTAAACATTTATATAGGGTTCTTCATAAACTTTTCATAGAATAATTTCCATAAATAACTAAACTATATTTTGATACCAACTATGGTATCCCTCCTTTTTATTACATAACTTTTCATTACATTTTACAAACAAAGGATCTTTAAAATCTAGTGTCTTTGAAATCATTAACATAATACATGAAAAAATATAACAATATTTTAATCCCCTTGAAAATATTCTTTAAAAGTTCATCCTAAGTACAATTACTGCATCTCATAACCTAGAGACATACATCAAAGGAAAGGGTGAGCAGAAGGCCTAGTAAGAAAAACAAGTGAAACAATTTACATGTGAACTTGAGCGATATCAAAAAAAAACATAAGGGATATCATAAATGAATGATAAAGAGTCATATAATAGAAATAATAACTTGAAAAATAACTTGAAAATATGGCTAAAACATTTAATTTAGACATTCATGAACATATCACCAAGGGTCATCCCCAAGGTTTCATAAAAATTACCATGGTTATTCACCAAGGTATCGTGAAACTTGTCATCTCTAGAGATTAAATTATTTACCCAATGAATTAAGCACTATCAGGTTGAACCCTTAATATGTATTTATTTTCATGTGATCTACATAGATCATAATCAAAAATTTCATAAATAACCCATATAGAATAAAATAAATAGGTTTCATTTCAAAATTGTGACGTTTTAAAAGTGATTAAAAACCTGATCATTATGTCATTTATAACCCATAGAAAAGGAATGGGGTTTTATGTATGTCAAATACAGAACCAAATATAAAATTTTTATGTCTTGAAGAGTACCCCCATAAATAAAATAGGTTTGGTTATTCAAATAAAGAAAATAATATACTTTCTTGATAAAAAATAGAGTGGTTTTGTGACAAAATTTCTGCACCATAACGACTATATAACATGGTTTTAGAAAACATTAAAAAGAGAGGGTACATGGGTCAAACACTCATAAATAACTCATAATACAGTATAGGGACATAATAAAATTTAAATAAGATCATGGTATGGATGTTTTAATGACATACCACATGAAAAGGATACTTGAAAGAAAAGAGGAGATGCAATTTCTTTTATGAAAATTCATCATCCTAACGACATCACTTAAAAATTCTGAAAATTAGTTGATGAGAGTGGAAAGGGACTATTGTCATTTAAAAATAAAATTAATATAAATAAGGACATATAAGAATATACCACAACATAATAAGATGGAAACTATAAGACACAATATAAAGGAAGTCGTGACTTAAAAGAGGAGGGTGAAAGATTCCCTTACCTTGAAGAGTAACTTTGAAAGCTCGAAGGTTGGGACCTTAGGGGGATTGAGGGAACATTGGGAGGACTCCTTGGGAGGTAAAATACCATATCTTAGTTGATGAGGAATTTGGAATGAAATTAATGAAGGAATGGGTTGATATTTATAGCAAAAGTGAGGGAATATTTAGTTAATTTCCAAGGGACACCTCATCAGTGGTATTTGAAAAACCATGGGCTTGCCCATGGTATTTTCCCATGGTATCGGACACTTGGGAAACCTCATAACATATATTAATATTCACAAGTATACCATAATTATTACATCATTATTACATCATTAATGATGTCATTAATCACGCTGAAACTCAAAACTATATTTTTACTATTCACCAAAAAACCAAACATTTTATAAAAATATCATAAATTCACCCTAACCTAATATTGATGATCTAAATTCAAAAATGAACTCCATTTTATGAAAATAACTTTCCAATTATGAGATATTTAATTTTTAAGTAAAAACACTATTTACCTGAAAAAAATACTAATACTTAACTAATAATTTCTAAAACAGTTATTTACTTATGCTATTATATCACTTCACCATTCAAGATTCCTAAATTATATTTATACTTTCTTAAGTGAGGTTATTATTCCATTGGTTACATTACTATTCATAAGGGTAATATTACTATTCATACTTTATTATTCACTAAAAATTAAGTTGATCTTGTTAGACTCTAAATTTTTTACTGATCGCACCTGTAGAAGACCATTTTTTGAAAATAATTTCACATTATTAATTATTTAAAGTGTACAAAAATATTTTAAAATACCCTTTTTTCCAAAATTTATCAATAATATGGAACTTCTATAAATCCATCCTATATTTATCTTGATATTTGAAATTCAAAAATTTCACTATAAGAATAAATAAAAATTTTATTTATACAAAAGGATTACACAAAGTAACTAAGGCCTCATTACATAGCCCCTTATAAAACCTGTATATGACCTAAGTGTAAGGTGTTATATGGTGATAGAATTTTGGGGTAGCTCATACAACATTGCCCAAGTGGTGATTTTTATTAGCTTGAACTTATCCCTTAGGATATTTCATTCAAGCTTCACATGTTGAAACTTAGCTTGGGCTTGGTCTAGAGAAAAGCCTAGTGACGCAACCTCCTTCCCAAGCTATGACAAATGGTCTTTGTATGGCCCGAGTCTACTGGATGAGGCCATCAACTCTTCTTTATCTATTAATTAACCATGATCATTTGTAATTATAAACAATAATCATAACATTAAGAGTATAGTTTCCAAAATTCATATTGACCAACAATTATATAAAAGTCAAAACCCAATGGTATCATTTTAATTATACTCACTTCATTAATTAAAGTATATAGTTTTGTTGAGTACAAAATAAAATAACACACAAAATTAGGAAGCAAATATTATTCAAAAGTCCAGGTCGTTACAGTCATGAAACCATTTTTATGGTTAAAACAAATTATAATATATGTATTATATCTTATGAAATGTTTTGGAATCATTTTGTACACATGAAATTTATTTATAAAACGAACTGAGTTTATTATGATAAAAAAATGTTAAATTAATCTAAACGATTATCATTAATGATTTATCTAATGAATCATCCCCACTTATGAAAAAAGGTATTTTAATATTCTATAAGTTAATTTATAACATATAATTTCAATTATGGACAACTATCCTCATTCTACATGATTTTCCATACACTTATACAAGTAAACCGATAATGAAAACCAAGGAAATCAACGCTCCCAAACAATGAAATTGAATATCTTAACCCATAAAAAGTCCATAAATGAACTTGATAAAGTTATAATAAATCAAATACATGTATAAATAGTTATATAATTTTTAATTAATGAATCTAATTTTATTATTCATGATATTAAGATCAAGTAAAGAGTTGTTTCAGACACAAGGTAAGAGATTCTACCCGAACCTCCATTATTCCTTCGGGTTACTCCTCTCTTTTTACCCAAATGAATTTATCTTTTATTTTTATGTAAATATTATAAATTATGTTTATATGTTCCCTAATCATGTATCAAGAACCATTAATTCTTCTTTTTCTGGGATATACATGTTTTTAAAAGATTCCATTCTCAATTCTTCCTGATAAACAAGCCCGATTTATGGAAACTTCCCAAATTATTACCTAACTTCAAATTCACTATATAATCCACTTTAATCCACCATTATTTTTATAAACCACTAATTTTATCATGAAAAACTACATTGGTTCAATTCTATTTCTATATAAACAATTATTCCTTTTCTATTTTAAAGAATCTTGAAAATTTACCCTTAAACCGTACTAAATTTTTTTATTTCTAAAGTTTCTTGAGCACTCTTTTCACTTCAGTTTGAAATAAATTATCATGGTATATTCATGTATTCCTTTATGAATGTCCATTTATAATTTATATCCACCATTTTATGGACACCACTATGATATTCCCTTTTGATATGCCTTTTAACATAATTATGATACCCAATTCTTTCCATGGGTAACCCTTATGTTTATGTTTGATTACTTATGTATGATTCTTTATATGGAAAACATATTCATGAAAATTTTATGATGGATGCATCCATATATAATTCTAATGAATTGGGTAATTTTTAGTCTCATGATATGGTATGTGAAATGGTCTTGGTGGTTAGCCTTGACTCATGCTCCTCTATGTGCAACGAGCCTTGACTCATGATAAAGTCATGTTTTATATTATTTACACATTACTATGAATCATTGATTATATGATCCCATTTTATGATTCATTATTTTTAATCATGTTCCGTGACTTTTTATATCATTATGTGATTCCTTCTAACCCATGTGCTAAGCTTTATTTTAATGTTTATTCCCAAACTGGGATTTTTAGCTCATTTCTTTATTCATGTCATCCCCATGTTATCCTTTGTAGATGTAAGGGATCAAAAGAATTTAGGATCTCATAATGGATGATAAATAAAGAAATGTTTTATTTAGTCCCATGTTTTCAGTTTTATGTAACTAGTCTTCCAAGACACTAGAATTTACGATCCTTGGATTGTAATTTAATGTTTAATTATGCTTAAAATCATGTAATGATATGTGTAAAAGACTAGGGTTTCTATAGTTGGTATTAGAGGAAAAGTTTAGTTATTTTTAAAGACTAGGAATAGATAATTTTATTAATAAACCTAGGTATAAGACTAAGTATGAGAAAACATCCATAAATTTTGGTTAGTACAGAGTAAGTGGTTTATCAAGAAAATACATCCCTGTTTGGATACTACAAGTGGACATGGTTATGATACAGATATATCTAGGAGTGACAACTCTGACAAGGTGTTATGAGCCTGACTTGGGGTAACCAGATACACGACAATAAGCCTTACAGTGCATCTGGTTTGACACTCTCGAGGGATATGCTTTGGTAAATTCATAAGCTCATTACAAACCATTATTAAGGGAACAAGGAAAATTACCATAACAATATATGTTAGGAAACAGATCATGGATAACCTAGAGTAAAACCTATGGAATCACAAGTCAGGATATACTTTTTATTTAATAGTTTATCCTTTTATGTTTAAAGTTTCATTTTTATGCTTATTAGTTAAGTATTCAAGCCCCCTAATTGCACTTTATTCTTCTTAGTTAATGGAGAGAAATAGAACAACATGTTCCAACAATAATTGTGATAAGCAATGTGAATATTTCCCTAATGATATTCCAAATATGATGGAAATAGGTGCTCAAAACTTCATGACAGTACTTTCTCAACTGGATAAAGTTTTGAATAATAACTTGAATCATGTGGAACACCTTCATTCTCCAAAGAAAGAGTAAGTTTCCATCAAATTATTCATGCGGAAAAGGCCTTCCACGTTTAGTGGATCTTACAATACCCTCCTCACAGAAAAGTGGATTAACTCCATTAAAAATATATTCTCTATCCTCCAGTTCTCATAATAAGAGAAAGTTGTATTGGAAGTTTATCGTTTTGATGTGGAAGCTGATCAGTGGTGGACACTGATCAAAAATACTAAATCCAAGGAGTAACTTGATTCCATGGATTGGGAGGAATTCAAGAAAATATTTTTCAATAAATATTTTCCCCAAACCCTCTATATCAAGATGGAAAGAGAGTTCCTCAGACTTAAGCAGAATGAAGATGAGTCTATCAGGGAGTTTGAAGTAAACATTACTCGGCTTGAAAGATACACCTACAACTTTGTCATGAACACTAAAATCATGGTGGATTGATTATTTAGCAGACTAAATCTGATTCTATGAAAACAATTGGTGATTTGAGACTTCAAAAATTATGAAGAGATTGTCCATTGTTCCCTCAAGGTTGAAATAGAGATCAAATACTCTCAATGGTCTCGTGGGGCCATTGAAAAAAAGTGGAAAATAGAGTCTAATATGGGTGGATCCGCAAATAAATCCCATGATAGAAAGAAGACTGAATATTCCACGTATCAAAAATTATGGGAAGAAGCATCGTGAGAACTATCTAAAGGGAACCAGGAAATTCTTCAAATGTGGAAGAATGGGACATATGGCTAAGAACTTCCAAAGGGATATAAAGAATCCCACTAATGTGGAAGAAGAAAAAAAGGTTCATATCAATGTTCAGCTAGTAGTGAAGTGTTTCAACTGCAAGTAACATGGGATTTTTTCAAACCAATGCCCTAAGATGAGGGTTGTCAGAGGAAATCAATAACAACCTCCAAGGAAACAAGGAAGTGTTTATACTATCACTACTACTGATGTGGATATGGACAACAATGTGGTGATAGGTACACTGTTTATTCATTCAAGAATAGATAACGTACAATTTTATTCTGGTTCTACAAATTATTGCATATATTTTAAGTTTAGTTGAACTATTCAAACACCACCTCAAAATTTGGAGCTTGAGTTATCTGTGAGAATAATTAATGGGGAAATTATTGCATCAAAAGTACATAAATCCTCCCTGGTTAATGTTTGTGGAACAAACCTTCTAGAAAATCCTGTTATACTCCCTTTGGTAGAGTTTGATGCTATTTTAGGCATGGATTGACTATCTTTATATAAAGAAAATATCAATTATCGGGAAAGGGAGATCACTCTTCACAACCAAAAGCATCCTCTAATTCTTTACAAGTGTAAGGAGGAAGATGAATCTCCTTCAGAATCATCATCTCAACTATGGATATTATTGCCTTATAATCAAGAATATCTCGATCAAATGATTAAGACAAAGGAGATGATCATGCTTGAAGATATTTCCATCGTGAGGGATTACACTGATGTATCCCCTGAAGAATTTACTGGTCTTCCACATGAACGAGAGGCTGAGTTCTCAATTGAACTTATTCCTGTATCTCTTCCTATATCAAAGAAACCTTATAGAGTGGCCAATATTGAGATAGAGGAACTGAAGAAGCACTTACAGGAGAATCTGGACAAGGGTTTTATATGCCCGAGTGCTCCACCATGGGGTGTGCCAATCATCTTCATCAATAAGAAGGATGGATCAATGCACCTCTTCATCGATTATCGTGAGCTTAATAAAATCATGTTAAAGAAAAAGTATCCCCTTCCATGGATAGATAATTTTTTCAATCAACTACGTGGGGCCATTTATTTCTCTAAGGTGGAAATTCAGTCAAGATATCACTAATTAAAGGTGAGGAAGGAAGATATTCCCAAGACTTATTTTCAAATGAGGTATGGACACTATGAGTTCATAGTAATTCCCTTTAGACTCACTAATGCTCCAAAAATATTCACATACTTAATGAAATGATTATTTAGATATTACCTCAACAAATTTTTGGTAGTCTTTATTGATGACGTTCTGATATACTCCAAGATTAAGGAGGAATATGAAGAGAATTTAAATACTGTGCTAAAAACATTGTGAAGGGATAAAATATATGAAAAGTACAGTAAATTTGAGTTTTGGATGGAGGAATTATCATTCTTGGGGGAATATTATTACTAGCAAAGGAATATTTATGGACCCTTCCAAGATAAAGGAAATTAAAGAGTGGCTCAGACTAATATCTGTAACAGAGATCTGCAACTTTCTTAGTCTAGCTGAGTATTACTGATGATTTGTGAAAAAATATCACGATTGTTAAACCCAATAAATAAGATGAAATAGAAGGGAGTAAACTTTTTATAGACTCAATAACGTGATGAAATATTTAAGAAACTCAAAAAGAGGCTTATCACTGCGCTGATACTCACACTCCCAAAAAGTGGAGAACACTTTTTGGTATACAACGATGCTTCAAAGAAAGGCTTAGGCTATGTACTGATGAAAAATGATAAGTTGGTATCCTAAATTTCAAGGAAGTTTAAAATTCATGAGAAAAACTATCCTACACATGACATGGAGTTAGTAGTTATGATCTTTGAGTTGAAAATATGGAAACATTATCTCAATGGGGAGAAGTGTGAGATATATATTGATCACAAAAGTATCAAATATATATTCACAAAAAAGGATCTTAATATACGCTAGTGAAGATGGTTAGAGATAATCAAGGATTATGACTGCTCAATCCACTACCATCATGGTAAGGCAAATAAGGTGGTGGATGTTCTAAGTAGAAAGGATCCTGCATCTTTATCAATGATGAGAATTGAGAAGGATCTAATCTTCTTAGACTTAAAAAATATAGACATAAGAATCATTAAGGGAGTGACATAATCAATTATTTCTCAAATTATAGATCAACCGTCCCTTATGGATAAAATAAAGGATGTATAAATAAATAATGTGGAAATTCAGAAAAGGGTGGAAGCTATCCGAAATGGGAAATCCTCTGAGTTCAAGATCAGTGAGGATGGAGTCGTAAGATTTGGGTAACGACTATGTGTACAATCCAGTACAGTGATAAAGACAAAGCTTATAAAGAACACATACAACCCAACCTTCTCTATTCACCCAGGGAGCACAAAGATATATCGAGATCTCCAAGAGAACTTTTGGTGGGACAATATGAAAAAAGAGATCACTGAATATACATCAAAGTGACTGGTATGTCAGCAAGTGAAGGTTGAAAGGAAAAATTTTAAAGGTATGATGAAACCATTACCCATACCAACATGGAAATGTGAAAAAATAACCATGGAATTTGTCACTAGACTTCCAAATACATCCAGAGTAAACAATTCTATATGGGTTATTATGGATCATCTTACAAAGATAGCTCAATTTATCTCAATTTGAGAAGACTTCTCGCTGGATCAAATTACACAAATATACACCAAATAAGTAGTAAGGATGAATGAAGTAACACTATATATTGTATCAAAATGAGATTCTAGATTCACCTCCATATTTTGGAAAAGTATCCAACATGCTCTAAACATTGAGCTAAACTTTAGTACGACATATCATCCTCAAACTGATGGCCAATCTGAGTGTACTAATCAGACATTGGAAGATGTGTTGAGAGAATGTTCGATGGACTTGAAAGGAGGATGAGACCAACATCTACCACTGGTCTAATTATCTTAAAAAATAGTTTCCACTCAAGAATCCAATGCCTTCATATGAATCCCTTTATGGGAAAAGGTGAAGAACACTGACATACTGAGATAAATCCAGTGAACATAAGCTACTAGGACCTAAAATGGTCGAATAAATGGTAGAGAAGGTAAAAACCACTCAGCAGCACATCAAAGTAGCCCAAAGTTAAAAAAAGAGCTATGAAAACAATTGTCAATGAGATCTAGAGTTTAATTTTTGAGACATGGTATTCCTCCGCATATTTCTATGGAATATGATCATAAGATTTGGGAAGAAAGGGAAGCTAAGTCCCAGGTACATCAGCCCCTTCAAGATCCTTTATCCTTTCAGATGTGTGGCCTATCATCTAGAACTTCCAACAACTATGTCTCAAGTACATGATGTATTCCACATATCCATCTTAAGGAAGTACATACTAGATCCTTCACATGTACAAACTTCAGAGGTGGTACAAAATGATCATTCTTACGAGGAGAAGCCAGTGAAGATCTTGGATCGTAGAGATAATGTTCTATGCAACAAGACTACTCACCTGGTCAAAATACTTTGGCATAACCATAAGTACAAAGAGGCAACATGAGAACCAGATCAAGCGATGAAAAAGAAGTACCAACACCTATTTTTAACTTAGAATGTAAAACAAAATTTCAAGGGAGAAATTTCATAAGGGGAGAAGAATGTAATGACCCAAAGTTTTATCTATAAAAATTCCCTTCTTATAATTATTTTATATGATATAAAAACATAAGATAACACAATACAATCTTTATAAATTATGAATGGATGAAATAAGAAACGTTTCTAGAAGTTAAGGAACCTATACCGATGAAATAGTAACTTGACATTTGGAATAGTAATGTGACCCTTATGAATAGTAAACCGACCAATTGAATAGTCACCTCACCAATGAAAGTATAAATAAAATTTATCCATATTATAAGTAACAATATGATATAATTATATCATATTATATGTAAATAAATATTTTAAATTTTTTAATTAAGTGTTGGTATTTTTATAAGTCATAAATATTTAATTATAATTTTATGAATAATTTAATAATTTAAAAGAAAATATATTTTCATAAAATGAATTCATAAATTAATGTTTTTATGTCTTATTATTATAATATAATTTTATTAGACCTTAGTTAATTTTACAAAGTGTTATAAAATCAGTTATAGTTTTAAAATATATTTTTTTCAAATAAATTATGATTTTAATTAAAAATTAAATTTATCATATTTATAAAATTATTTTAATAAAATGGATTTCATTTTTAAAATCTACTTGTTGAAAAATTATTAGGGTGTTTTTTTGGGATTTTTTTTAAATACTTGATTTTTTGGTGAATAGTAAGATACGGTAATTTACAGTATATATACATTATAAGTTAAATACACTATTCATTGATTCATGCATGATGTAAGTAAAATTGGTTCAAAAATCACATGATATAATTATTTTATTCAGTCTCAATAATCAACACTATTTCTTGTCTTGATAAAAACAATAAACTAATGAATTAAATAATGAGAAAACATCCCCCTTCTCTACTATAAATACCACCTCTCACAACTTCTTCTAATCACACCTTTCAAGACTTGAGCCTTGTATATATTCTTCCAAATACTCTTACCAAACCTATCCCTCACGTCCAAGAGATTTTTCTCTTAACAAATGACCAAAACCAATCCCTAAGTAGGTTCTCAAGAAGAAGGAATCAAGAGGCAAAACCCTCTTTCGTTTTCTTTCAATTTCTTTTCAAGTTCTTTTATTTTCTTTTTCTATACATACCTACCCTCATAAAAATGGAAGAAAAAAAATCCATTATCTTACATATAATATAATTTTATAATGTTTATGGAATAATTCTTCATCAAATCTCTTCTCCTCCCTCTTTTACTTTAAGAATGAAAGCATCGTCCGTGAGGTGTCGAATTACCACCTTCGTGGGTGACATGCTTTCATCTTTAAATTCCATATTCAAGGATTTAAATGAAACCATTTTTTATAGTTAAAACATATTATAATATATTTATTATATCTTATTTAATTTTATGGAATCATTTTGTATACATGATATTAATTTATAAAACAAAATGAGTTTGTTGTGATAAAAAAATGCTAAATTAATCTAAATGATCATCACTAATGATTTATATAATGAATCATACTCAATTCTAAAAAAATGGTATTTTAATATTCTATAAGTTAATTAATAACATATAAGTTCAGTTCTAGATAACTATCCTCATTCTACATGATTTTCCATACACTTATACAAGTAAAACGATCATGAAAACCAAGGAAACCAACACTCCTAAATGATGGAATTCAATCTCTTAACCTATCAAAAAATCCATAAATGAAATTAATAAAGTTATAATAAATAAAATATATGTATAAAGTGTCCTGGAATTATTAATTAATTAATATAATTTGATTATTCAGTACATTAAAATCAAGTGAAGAATAATTTTAGACATAAGGTGAGGGATTCTACCCAAACCTCCATTATTCCTTCAGGTTACTCCTCATATCTTTTTACCCAAATTAAATTATCTTTTATTTTTATGTACATATTATAAATTCTATTTATATGTTTCAAACTCATGTATCAGGATCCAATAATCCTTATTTTTCTGGGATATACATGTTTTTATAAGGTTCCACACTCAATTCTTCCTGATAAACAGGACCGATTTATAGGAACTTCCCGAATCCTTAACCAAAATCAAGTGAACTATATAATCTATTTTAAGACACCATTATTTTTATGAAACTAATAATTTTATCATGAAAAAATACATTGGTTCAATTCTAGTTCTATACAAACAATTACGCCTTTCCATTTTAAAGAATCTTGAAACTTTTCCTTTAAACCGTACTAAAATGTTTTATTTATAAAGTTTCTTAAACACTATTTTCACTTCAGTTTGACATAACTTATCATGGTATATTACTATATTACCTTATTAATGTCCATGTATGATTTATATACATCCCATGGACACCACTATGATATTCCCTTTTGATATGCCTTTTGACATAATTATGACACCCGATTCTTTCCATGGGTAACCCTTAGGTTTATGTTTGATTTCTTATGTAAGATTATTTATATAGAAAAAATATTCATGAACATGTTATGTTGGATTCACCTATATATCACTCCAATTCATTGGGTAATTTTTAGTCTCATGAGAAGTTATGTGCGATGATCTTGGTGGTTAGCCTTGGCTCGTATTCCTCTATGTGAAACAAGCCTTGACTCGTGATCCTATATGTGCAATGAGCCTTGAATCATGCTAAATCCATGTTTTATATTACTAACACATTACTATGAATCCATGATTTTATGATCCCATGTTATGATTCATTATTTTTAATCATGTTCCATTCCTTTTTATATCATTATGTCATGCCTTCTTACCCATGTGCTAAACTTTATTTTAATGTTTATTCCCTTACTGAGATTTTTTGATCATTTATTTGTTCATGTTATCCCTAGGTTATCCTATGCATATTTAAGGGCTCAAGAGAAGTTAGGAGATCATAATGTATGATAAATAAAGATATTTTTTATTTAGTCCCATGTTTTCAGTTTTATGTACCTAGTCTTCCAAGACACTAGAATTTACGATCCTTGGCATGTAATTTGATGTTTAATTATGCTTAAAATCATGTAATTATATGTATAAAAGACTAGGGTCACTATAGAAGAGGCAGTTGATATGATGCGGGCTGGTAATGATGGTCTAACCCTTGATGTAGTGAAGGCTTTTTTTGAACAGAGTCCGTAAGTTCTGTCAACCAAGGAAGATGACCAAGATAGTGAGTGACAGAATCCAAAGAAGTGGAGGAGTGGTAGACATCTGAGAGGTCGGGGTGGATCCTATGGTAGGGATGGTAGACGAGTGTGTTCTAATGTCTTGGAAAATGTATAATGGTCTTACGCATACCAACTTTCCAAACTTATGAAAAATTCCTATGAATCATTTTGAAGGGCCTCGACCAAAGAACGTGAAGTTGTAAGGGAAAAAAACTTCAAAAATCCTCCGGAGGATTATGAAGGTGAAAGGTACCCTCAAGATATCACAAAAGAGATGATATATTGGTTCTATTTATAACTTGAAGCTACCTTTTTCGAAATGGAACCATATTTTTTTGGTTACATGGACTACCTTATAGTACAAAAACTGTTATAAAAAAACTTTTATAAAAAAACTTTGAAGATGGCTGCTGTCAAAATCCAAACTTGGATTTTCAAGACCCCTCTTGGAAATACAAGAGATGAATCATTCCATAGGACTCCTCTAACTCATCATCGGGTGATGAGTCTGTGCCACCTCAAAGGACCACATCATGGAAGAGAGGTCAACATTTAAAGGATAGAGGCTGATTTTCTTGGAATCTTGGTTCTAGAGGGAGTAGTAGGATTTGATCCCTTATTTTCTATGTTGTGGGCACCTCTTTCCTTGTCCTATTTCACTTTTCCCTACTTTATAATTTATTTTTTTTCTAATAAATTTTGAATGTGTGGGTTGACTTTCCAACTCACACAGCCTTTTCGACTATAATTAGAAATAAATAAATTTATTTTTAAATAAGTATAATATCATAATAAATATATTTAAATAATAAATATATATAATTATATAATTATATTTATAATTGTATACAAATATTTTAAAATATATTTATTTATAATTATAATTATAATTATAAATAAATAAATATATTTATTTAAATAATTATAAAACTATAATAAATATATTTAAATAATAAATATATTTATTATAATTTTATAATTTTATATATTTATATACTAATATATATATATAATTATATAAATATATTTATAATTATATATAAATACTTTTTAAATATATTTATTTATAATTAAATTATAAATAAATAAATATATTTTTAAATAACTATAAAATTATAATAAATATATTTAAATAATAAATATATTTATTATATTTATAATTATATAAATATATATAATTATATACATATATTTATAATTATATATAAATATTTATAACTAAGGGAGATGTTTGGGTTTGTGGAGATCTCCACGTCACATGATGGCGATTAGGGTTTCTTATTGGTGGCATTGCTGGTCCATGCTTCCATGATTGATGTCTTCTTTGTCTTGGGTCGCTTTGACTCATATAAGGCATTGAAGATTGAAGTGGTGGTTATTCGTGACCCGTGTGGATCAAATCTGTGGAAAAAATGGTAGGATGTGCTATCATTTGGGAAGGAAAAGTGTTCTTTGACTTCAGATAAAGCAGATGAGATTATGAAGGCTGATCCAGGGAAGATGTGCTCTGCTGGTGGGAATCATCCTCAGGAAGATGCAACACTGAAGGTGGTGATGCAACATTTAAGGGCAATCCTTGTGCAAGTAGATTGACCTTCTTGAAATCAGGTTCTCATGACCATATCCTTAGAAAGGGTATTACGACTCACATTGTGGAGACTAAAGATGTGATTAACAAGCAATTAAGATAGATGATTTAGTGAATCATATTTATAAGGTCTGGGGGTTCCATGAATTCAATTGTATTTTGATGGGAAGTGACTGCTTTCATGTGATCTTTCCATCAAATGATCTTAAGAGGAAAGCATGGGGGATTGGTGCAATCTTATTGAAGCCTGGAATGTTATGCATTCAAGAATGGGATTCCAGGTTTAATCCATTTGAAATCATGAATTCTAGAACCTAGGTATGGGTTCTTATTTTGGGGTTAAGCTAGATTATTTGGCACCCCACCATTCTGTTTGATATTGCTTCAGCAATCGGTGTCCCCATTAAGCTTTATAAGGCAACAGATGAGGAAAAATTGGGGAACTATGTGAGGTTCTTGGTTGAAATTGACTTGGTAACAAATATGATTGAAAAATTTATACTTTCAAATGATGAATATTATTTTAATTTGAAAACTATTTATGAAAGTGTTCCCCCTTTTTAATCAAAATGTTAGGTCATAGGACACTCCATTTACAAATGTTATAGGTATTATATTTCTCTACATGCTCTTGGAAGAGGAATCTATCAGAGAAGTGAAGGTGGAGGAAGCCTTATTCAGTGTCTGCAATTGATGGGAAGGTCTCAATACATATACCCCCATGATTGAGAGATCTCTCCTATTCATGTTTCTAGTGCCAACACTCAGGTAGTTGATCCCCCACACCAAGATGATGGGAAAAGTGCATGTGAACTGATTCCCCTGGGTGAGTAGCATGATGGGGATGATAAGGAGAGGTAGGTTGTGTGAAACAAAAAATCATGGGCTGAGGTTTTAGTTGAAGAACCAGTGCCTGAACTTGAGAAAATTGATGTTGAAATGGATGTGCCGAAAGAAGTGGATGAGGAACCAGAACGTTCTTTATCCAGCAAAAGAAAGATCAATATGGAAACTAATTTCTCCCCAGCATCACATAGGAAATCTCCTCATTCAGATGATTTTAAGGGGAAACCTCCCATAGAGAACATTTCTCCCTTGGAGAGGGATAAACCGAAAGGGTCTTGACAACAAACTAAGACATGGAAGTGGGGTCACCACCCAAAAAACCGTGGAAGAGGATATGACTGAGATGATTGGGTTGCTACACTTGGGCATGGCCAGTCCAGGGAGTTCACTTCAGAGCAGGTTAAACTCAGGGAAATGTACTCTGTGCGCTTCAACCAAAAGAATTCATAGTCATAATGAGAATCTTCTGATGATATCTCAGATCATGTTTTTGGGGACGATCCTGATTATCCTCATTTTTAGTTTTTTATTTTGGATGAGGGATTTTCCTATGTTTGACCCCATGCATTCTCTCTTCCATATCTCATCATTTATTTTTCAATAAACTTGTTAGGAGAATGTTCTCCTAGCTTCTAGAACTTTTGGTTAAATATTTATAACTATATACAAATATTGTTAAATATATTTATTTATCATTATTGTTATAATCAAATATATATATTTAAATAATTATAAAATTATAATAAATATATGTAAATAATAAATATATTTCTTATATTTACAATTATATATATTTATATTTTAATAAATAAATAAATATAATTATATAAAAATATTTTTTTACATAATTTTATAAATATATTTAAATAATTATAAATATGTATTTATAAATATAATTATAAATATAAACAAATATTTTTAAATATACATTTAAATTTTTTAATTATATTATTAAAAATTTATCATCATTTTGCTAGCCCAAATAAAGATAACTTTTATCAACAATCTTTATTTTAGCACTGATAAAATCTCACTTTATTGGTGCTTTTTAGAAGTTTTGATAAAAACCTCATGCTGATTTATAAATTTACCCCCAACTGACTGATTGAGTCGCGCCTCTCAAGCTCTCATGAAAGTGAAACCCCGCCGCCACTCTCCCTTCATCGTTGCCGCTCTCTATCCATCACCATCGCTCTCCCTCCATGTTGTCGCATGCCATCGTTGATGTTTTTCCTCCCAATTACTGTTGCCGTCACACACTGTCTTCACTGACTCCCTCCCTATCGCCATCATCGCCGCGTGCCGCTCTCCCTCCCTACCTCCGTCACCGCCACTCCCCCTCCCTACCACTGCTCTCCCTCCCTATAGATACGTGTTTTTCCACTCTACCTCACCTCCTCATGCTCTCCCTTGGACAAATTAGCATCCTATATTAAAGGTTTAACATTTTTAGTTTTTATTTGGGTGTTTTTAATTTTATCAAAGGATTTGAATGCCGCATCGCCTCCCTCACACATTTGGAAGGAGTGTGAAAGTTTGAGTGATTGATACTTGTCATATGTGACATTTCACCTGTAACACCCCAAGGTTTTGAAAATAAATATAGAATGAAATTTTATAATCTATCCATTAAACACAACTTTACCTCTTCTATGTTTTGAATTTCGAAAAATGGTCATCTAGAGTTGTATTTAGTAAGTCATTTGGAGTCTGATAGAACAAACTTGATTTTTGGTGAATAATAACATACCCATATGAATAGTAATATGACCCATATTAATAGTAAATAATAATATTATTTTATTTTCTTAAGGCAATGAGATAATGAGATCTTAATTAGTTTTTCAATGAGAAATAAAACTAATTGCACTTTAAGATTGTTATTTTTCAAATTAAATATGACCTTATTTAAAAATTAAATTAATAATATTTAGAAAATTATTTTTGAAAAATGGATTTCACTTTTTAATTCTAAACTTCGAAAAATGGTTAGGTTGAATTTTGGGATTTTTTTGAAATAGTTGATTTTTCAGTGAATAGTAAAAAATACAGTTTTTAGTTTCGGAGTGTTAATGACATCATTAATGATTTAATAATGATGTCATAAATCTGGTCGACTTTTTTATAGTTAAATAAGATATGAGGTGTCCCAAGTGGATTTAACCATGGGCAAATACCATGGGAAAGCCCATGGTTTTGCAAATACCACCCATGAGGTGTCCCTTGGAAATTATTAAAATAATCCCTCACTTTTCCTATAAATACCAACTCTTCCCTTCATTTAATTCATTCCCAATTCTTCCTCAATGAAGATCTAGACTCCTTAACTTCATAGTAGTCCTCCAAAGCTTTCCCCATGCCCCCAAGGTCCCAACCTTCAATTTCTAAGGGTTACTCTACAAGGTAAGAAAATACTCAATTTCTTTCTTTTTTCCTTTCAAGTTCTCTTTTATGTGGTATATCTTTCAAGTTTCCATACCATGTTCTTATTTTTATTCTTATTCTTGATATAATATATATTATTATTCATTTATGTATAGTTTACCCTTGTCCCCTCTCTTTTTTAATATTTTCTAAAAACATGTTGCGTAGCCGTTAGGCTGCCGAATTTTTGGAAGCGATTTCAAAATTATTCTTTTATTTTGAGTTCTTTATTTATTATTTATCCATCTCTTCTTACCCAAGAGGAATTAAATCTCTATAATCTTGTATATTCTGGATGTTCTCATGTTAATGAGAAATTCATCATCAATCTTCTTCTTTTCCCCCACTTGTTCAAGGAATTAAAAACATTGTCCGTGAGGTGTCGAATTTCTGACATCATAGACGATGCGATTTCAATTTGCATTAATTATTTAAAGTCTGGTCATGAAACCATTTATATGGTTGAAACAGGTTATAATATATATGTTATAACTTACCCATGGTTCTATAATTCTTTGGTACTCATGGTTCTATTTATAAAACAAAATGAGTTTGTTATTATCAAAGAAACACTAAAACGATCTAAACGAACATCATTAATATTTTAACTAATGAATCATCATCATGGTATATAACCCAAAATAATTATAAGATAATTTATATCTCCCTAATTTATTTAATAATATGTATTAACAATTTTGTATGTTTAACCATGTTTCAAATGAACTTCCATTCATGGAAACAAGTAAACGAACCATGAAAACCAAGGGAGAAAATGCTTCCAAAACATGAAAATTGAACCAATTAAACCCATAGAAAGGGCCATGAATGAACCTAATATGGTTATAATAAATCAATTAAATGTATATGAGGTTCTGGAAATATTAATTAATGAAGATAAATTTTATTATTCAGGTCATTAAGAGAAACGAAGAACACACTCGAGCATAAGGTAAGGGGTTTCTCATCTCACTTTCATTTCTGTGAGATTTCCATTGTTCGCCAATTATTACTTATATTTGGTATATGTATACTTCCATTTGATATATAATAACATGATTATATTCATATTCATGTTATTTAATGATTCACTTGATGGTTATTAAGTTCTGGTCATACGGTTCGACCGATTACATTGTGGCAAGGGACTTTGTCTCAACTACATTTTCGTTGTGACTAACTTTTTATTGTGCACCTAATAATCATTATGTGGTGTACCTACTTCCCATTTGAGTTCACTTTTCATCTGAAATTATATTTATATTAAATATCCATAATCTCATGTCATGGATATGTTTTTTGTCTAAACCGTATACCATCTTACATATGGTGTTTATTTGGAAAGCTATTTTAATTATGGAAATTGAAAAGGCTTATTTATCTTGTATTGAATCAATTTGTAAAGAATGCTTTGGACATGAAGTGGTGGGTGGGGGCCAATATATCTCCTTGATGCATCGGTAGGTCTCATGATACAAAACTGTTTGGCGACAAACCCTTTGAGTTTGTTTCCAAAAATCAGAAGGGTTTCTACCCATAGAACTAAACCGTTTTTACGGTATTATGGTTTCATGTGCCAGATACATGACGTCCAATTAATAAGCATTATATTTATTCATTATCAGTTATTATTATTATCCATGAGGTTTTCACTGTGACAAAATCTATGGATGTAGTTTCATTTTCAGTTTATTAATGGCATTAGTTATTCATTTATTCACCATGCCATATTGATTATGATAGATATATTATGATTAACTTATTATTGTACTCATGATTTCGCTATTTTTAACCCTTACTGATCATTTGAGATCTCCCCTTTCATTGTCTACCTTTAACAGGTGATGAAGAGAAGATCTTTTATTGAGTTCCTGGGGATGCCATTTTTAGTTTTTGTTATGTATTATATTTTGTAAACTTTTCCAATGTAATTTGAATAACATCTATATATCTAGTTTTTTCAAGAATACTAAACTGATCGTTCCTTCAGGATTTTCATTCCTTCTAACCATTCCAATATCACAAGTAATGCACCATCTCTAGCCTAGAGGGGTCGGAGTGTTATAGTTGATATCAGAGAAAGTTTAGTAGAAAACTTGGAAACTAGAGTAGGAAATGTATAGTAGGGAACAAATCCCTAAGGTAGTATCTGAGGATTAACATACATGAACGTCTTGGTATTTTGGTAAGGAATAGATTATGTGGATATTTTAAGCAATACGTCCCTGTCTGGATATGAGCAGGTAGAGGCGGCTCTGGCACAGATGTATCTAGGGGTAAAACCTGAAAACACAACTTTGAGCTAGACTCGAACGAGAACTGGTGCACGACAACCGGCCTTGATGCACTCTTGGTTACGACACTCCTGAGGGATATGCTTAGGATAATTCATATTTTATTTACAAGCCATTATGAAGGAGTTAATGTAAATTTTTCCTCAGAGGAACCTTGTTTATAAGATTAGTTATGCATAGAATTTCAATCTATGTTGAGTGATTATCTATTTAAGATTCGTAAACTAATCTAGTGTATCCCATTATTTAGAAATGGTGTCTAATGGAAGAAGGGGAATCAATACTCGTGGCCAAGGTAAGGATCTACCTACTAATCAAGTCAACACAATCAATGTTGGATTAGATCAGATCATGAACATATTGGGAAAACTTACTCAAGTTGTAACGAATAACCATTCAACACCTGTGTTGGATCGTTTCATGCGGTAGAAGCCCCCATCTTTCAGCGGGACTACTAATCCCGTGGTTGCTGAGCAATGGATCAAGTCCCTTGAAATGATATTCATGGCGTTAAGATGCAATGAAAATAAAAAGGTAGTACTGGCAGTATATTGTCTCAAGGATGAAGTTGATCAATGGTGGTCCCTAATTCAAAATACCATGGAGGAAGAAGATATAGAGGATATTGAATGGAGGAATTTTAAGTAAATATTCTTCGAAAAATATTTCCCTTGTGATCAACGAATTGAAATTAAGAGGAAATTCCTTGGATTGAAACAAAGGAAAGAAGACAGTGTTATAGAGTATGAGGATACCTTCACAAGGCTATCCAGGTATGCCGTGGATTACGTACATGACTCGGTGGACAAGATTGATCATTTCTTTGAAGGTATTAAGCCAAGTCTTCGAAGGTCACTAGCTTCTCAATCATTTTCATCATATGATGAAATTGTATCAAGTGCCATCAAAATAGAGAAGTAATTTTCTAGATCAAATTTTTTCAAAGGAAACCAAGATAAGAAGCGGTATTCTAATAACAAAGGAAAAGGAGAAGCACCAAAGAAGGGAAAGGGAACAAATAGTTTCCCATTATGCAAGAACTGTGGAAAGAATCATCTCGGGAAATGATTGAAAGGCATGGGAGTCTGCTATAACTGCGGAGAAAAGGGTCATAGATCTGATGAATGCAAGGGGAAGAAACAATTCAATAATATTCAATGCTATAATTTCATAAAGATGAGACACTATGCAAATGAGTGTCCTAAGCGCCAAGGAAACATGCCTCAGAAAAATCCAAGAGAGAAAGGGAGAGCCTATGTGATTACAACCGCGGAGGTTGAAGTTCCAAATGATGTGGTGGCAGGTACTTTAATTGTTTCCTCAAACTTAGCCAACACTTTATTTGATTTTGGATCATCACATTCATTTATATCCTCTCAGTTTGCCAAGAAAATTAGATATGTCCAATTTTATTTAATAAAGGAGTTGTCAGTCAAAACTCCCATGGGATGTATCATTGCAACAAATGAATGCCGACTAGTCCCCCTCCAAACACCAAAAAGTGATTTAGTTTCTAACCTTATCATCATACCCATGACTGAATTTGATATAATTCTCAGTATAGATTGGATTTCAAATTATGATATGAGGATTTATTGCAAGAAAAATGAAGTTACAATTTTAAAAAATGGTGTAGAATCCCTTATCTTTAGGGCACAAACTTCACCACCTAATTCTTATCTAGAACCACCCCCAATAACTCTATTGAATGCAGTACTTGAAGATAAAGATAAACCAATGTATATGGGAGAGGAAATAAATATTCAAATTGAAGATGTGCACATAGTTAAAGGGTACATTGAAATATTTCCATAGGAATTACCTGGACATCCTCCAGAGCGGGAAGTTGAGTTCTCTATTGATTTAATTCCTGATGAAAGACCTATATCAAAGGCTCCCTATAGAATGTCCACTGTGGAATTAGTAGAGATAAAGAAACAACTAGAGGATTTGAGTGAAAAAGGATTTATTCGACCAAGTGTTTCTCCATGGGGAGCCCCTATCCTCTTTGTCAAGAAAAAAGATGGATCCATGAGGCTTTGCATTGATTACAAGGAAATCAATCCTATTACAATAAATAATAAGTATCATATGCCCTGGATTGATGATTTATTTGACCAAATTCATGGAGATCAATAATTTTCGAAGATTGACCTTCGATTCAGATATCATAAACTACGTGTGAGGAAGGAAGATATTCCAAAGATAGCATTTCAAACCAGGTATGGGCATTATGAGTTTACAATGATGCCTTTTGGTCTGACAAATGCACCCTCTATTTTCATGGATTTAATGAATATAGTTTTCATGGAATATCTTGATAAATTTTTTGTGGTATTCATCGATGATATCTTGGTATACTCAAAAAGCTATGAAGAACATGAGGATCATTTTCGAACTATTCTGAAAACTCTTAGAAGAAATAAATTATATGGGAAGTTTAGCAAGTGCGAATTCTGGCTTCAGTCAATTTCTTTTCTAGTCCATATTATCTCTAATGATAGAATCCTAGTTGATCCTGAAAATACAAAGGCAATAAAATAATGGCCCACACAAATAAACATAACTAAGGTATGCAGTTTTATTGGCTTAGCAGGTTATTATCGGCGTTTCGTGCATAATTTTTCCCGACTGGCTAACCCTCTAATGAAGCTCACACGTAAAGGGGTTAAATTTGTTTGGAAAAAAGATTTTGAAGAATCTTTCGAAGAACTGAAGAGAAGATCAGTCAATGCTCCTATATTGACTCCACCATCAGGGAATGACGGGTTTGTTATTTATAGTGATGCTTCAAAGAAAGGACTTGGTTGTGTACTTATGCAAAATGATAAGGTTATTTCTTATGCATCATGATAGATAAAAGTTCATGAGAAAAACTATCCTACTCATGATCATGAGTTAGCTGCTGTAATATTTTATTTTAAGATATGGAGACATTATCTCTATGGTGAAAAATGTGAGATTTACACTGATCAAAAGAGTTTGAAGTATATTTTTTCACAGAAAGAACTCAACATGAGGCAAAGGAGATGACTTGAACTACTTAAGGATTATTATTTCACGATACACTACCACCCGGGTAAGGCAAATAAGGTGGAAGATGCTTTGAGCAAAAAGAATCATGGAGTTTTGAACAAGATGAGATTTGAAAGGTATCCTATTTTCATGGATCTAGTAAAGATGGATATGGGAATAAACATGAAAGGTGAAACATCAATGATTTTTCAAATGTTTTCCAAACCATCTTTACAAGAAAGGTTAAAAAGTTCTCAAGCTGATGATGAGGAGTTTCAAAAGAAGATTAAAGCTGTGAATGATGGGAGATTGAGTGAATTCGTATATGAAGATGGGATTTTGAAATTTGGGAAGAGACTTTGTGCTCCCGATATACCTGATCTAAAAAGGGAATTGTTGGATGATGCTCATAGTTACACTTTCTCTATAAACCCTGGTAGCACTAATATGTATAGAGATTTGAAGGAACATTTTTGGTGGTATAACATGAAGAGGGAGATTTCTGATTTTGTGTCAAGATGTATGGTTTTTCAACAAGTGAAAGTTGGAAGGCAACAGCCTGAAGGAGTATTGCAACCTCTTCCCATACCTGAGTGGAAATGGGATAATATCATGATGGAATTCATCATGGGACTACCAAAGACTCCTAGAAGGAACGATGCGATATGGGTCATTATTGATCGTCTTACCAAGTCAGCACATTTTCTTGATATAAGAGAAGATCTACCACTTGAACGTCTAGCAAGAATATATATTAATGAAGTTGTGAGACTTCATGGAGTACCCCTATCGATTGTTTCTGATCGTGATCCACATTTTATATCAAGATTATGAAAAAGTCTTTAGAAGGCCCTAGATACTGATCTTCGTTTGAGCACTGCCTACCACCCACAAACTGATGGACAATCAGAAAGGACTATTCAAACATTGGAAGACATGTTGAGGTCTTGTTCACTTGATTTTCAAGGCATGTGGGATCAATATTTACCTCTCGTAGAATTTTTCTACAACAATAGCTTCCATTCAAGTATTCAAATGGCACCCTATGAAGTATTGTATGGGAGGAGATGTTGTACACCAACTTGCTGGGATGATGTTGGTGAAAGGAAGCTTGTGGGCCCAGAACTTGTTGAAGAAACAATAGAAAAGGTGAAGATTATCTAGAACCATATCAAAATAGCTCAAAGTAGGCAAAAGATCTATGCAGATAACTGAAGGAAGAATTTTGAGTTTCAAGAAGGAGATCATGTTTACTTAATGGTATCTCCATGGAAGGGTATTATACGATTCGGTAAGAAGGGAAAGTTAAGTCCTAGGTAAATCAGACCTTTTGAAATTCTGGACCGAATTGGAGTCGTAGCTTACCGTTTGGAAATGCCGCCAAGTCTCTCCAAGGTTCACAATGTGTTCCACATGTTAATGTTAAGAAAGTACATGCCAGACCCAAAACATGTACTCACTTATGAAGAAGTATAACTTGATCCAGATCTATCTTATTGTGAATAGCCTATCAAGATTCTTGATACTAGAGAACAAGTATTGAGAAATCGGACAACTCGTCTGGTAAAGGTTCTATGGAGGAACCATAAGATGGAGGAAGCAACATGGGAGCCTGAGGATCTTATGTTAAAGACATACCCGACTCTTTTTAGGTAATATTTTGTGAATTTCGAGGACAAAATTTTTGTAAGGAGGGGAGAATGCAACACCTCAAGGTTTTGAAAATAAATATAGAATGCAATTTTATAATCTATCCATTAAACACAACTTTGCCTCTTCTATGTTTTGAATTTCAAAAAATGGTCATCTAGAGTTGTGTTCAGTAAGTCATTTGGAGTCTGATAGAACAAACTTGATTTTTGATGAATAGTAACATACCCATATGAATAGTAATATGAATAGTAATATGACTCTTATGAATAGTAAATAATAATATTATTTTATTTTCTTAAGACAATAAGATAATGATATCTTTATTAAATTTTCAATGAGAAATAAAACCAATTGCACTTTAAGATTGTTATTTTTCGAATTAACTATGACCTTATTTAAAAATTAAATTAATAATATTTAGAATTTTTTTTGAAAAATGGATTTCACTTCTGAATTCTACACGTAAAAAAATGGTTAGGGTGAATTTTGGGAATTTTTCTGAAACAGTTGATTTTTCAATGAATAGTAAAAAATACAGTTTTTAGTTTCAGTGTGTTAATGACATCATTAATGATGTAATAATGATGTCATAAATCTGGTTGACTTTTTTATAGTTACATAAGATGTGAGGTTTCCCAAGTGGCTTTAACCATGGTCAAATACCATGGGCAAGCCCATGGTTTTGGAAATACCACCCATGAGGTGTCCCTTGGAAATTATTTAAATAATCCCTCACTTTCCCTATAAATACCAACTCTTCCCCATTTAATTCATTCCCAATTCTCCCTCAACTAAGATATGGCCTCCTTACCTTCATATTAGTCCTACAAAGGTTTCCCAAATCCCCCAAGGACCCAACCTTCAAGTTCTAAGGGTTACTCTACAAGGTAAGAAAATCCTCAATTTCTTTCTTTTTCCTTTCATGTTCTCTTTTATGTGGTATACCATTCATATAGCATCCCGTCTTTTTATAACATAACTTTCATTCCATTACACGGAACTGAGGATCTTTAAGGTTTAGTGTCATGGAAACAAGGAACATAAAACATGAAACAAAAAAAACATTCTTCTTAAACACTTGAAAGGCTTCTCCTCATGTTCACCCTAGGCTCATTACTGCATCTCATAACCTGGGGACATACATCAAAAGGAAGGGTGAGCAGAAGGCCCAGCAAGGGAAACAAGTGAAACATTTTACATATGAACTTGAGATACACCAATAAAGTCATGAAAAGAACTTTAAGGCATGAAAATGAAATCATGAGGCATATCATAATAAAAATAAAACTTTTTCATAACTTGAAGATGTGGCTACATCATTTAACATAGAAAATCATGAACATATCACCAAGGTCCATCCCCAAGGTGTCATTTTAAAATTACCAAGGTTATTCACCAAGGTATCGTGAAAATTGTAGTCTCTAGTGGTTACATCATTACCCAATGCATTGGAGCGCTATCAGGGCGCACCCTTAAATTTGCCTTTATTATCATGTGATACACATATATCATCATCAAAAATTTCATAAATAACCCATATAGCATAAAGGAAATGGTTTTCATTTCATAATCATAACTTTTTAAAAACTGCTTTAAAGACATGATCTTTATATCACTTTAAAACCCACAGAAAAGGAAGGTGGGTATCATGTATGTAAATCCCAGAATTTAAAATAGAACATTTTGGTATATATGTGAATACCCCTTTAGAATAAAGATCTTTGAGTATTCACTTAATAAAATAAAAGAACTTTAGAAAAAGAGATAGACATTTTGAGACAGAAATTCTGCAGCATAATGGCAATGTTCCGAGGTCTTAGAAGACATTAAAAGAGAGGTGGGTAAAACATTCATAAATGACCCATAAAATAGTACATGGATAGAATAAGAAGGATACATGATCATGGTAATGAAATTTCAAGGACATACCATTTGAAATGAAAAACATGGAAGGAAGAAAAAAATTAGATTTCTCTTATGAAAGTTCGGCAGCCTAACGGCGTTACTTAAACATCAACAAAAATGATTTGAAAAGATCAAATAGGGTCTCTCATCATGTGAACATAAGAGTTCAGTATGATAGATATAGATATAATTCCCCAACATAGCAAAAAGTAACTTGAAAGAATTGACATGAAAGTAGAACTTCAAAACGAGAAGGGTGAAGAACCACTTAAAAATTCGGCAGCCTAACGGCGCCACTTAAAACATCAAAATACTGAATTGAAGAGATCAAATGGGGTCTCTCATCATATGAACATAAGAATCCAGTATGATATATATAGAGATCATACCCCAATATAACAAAAAGGAACTTGAAATAATTGACATGAAAGTAGAACTTCAAAACGAGAAGGGTGAAGAACCACTTAAAAATTTGGCAGCCTAACGGCGCCACTTAAAACTTCAAAATACTAAATTGAAGCAATCAAATGGGGTCTCTAATCATATGATCATAAAAAATCAGTATGATAATTTAGAGATCATACCCCAACATAATAAAAAGGAACATGAAAGACTTGAATGAAAATAGAACTTGAAAACGAGGAAGGTGAAAGAATCCCTTAAAAATTCGGCAGCCTAACGACGCCACTTAAACATTCTTAAAACGAATTTATGAGAGCAAGGGGGGGGTATCTCATCATATGAACATGAAATAGGCAGTAGGATGAATATAAAAGAACATCCTCCAACATAAGAACATGGAGTATAAAAGAAATGACATAAAAGAGATTACATGAAAAGAAAGAGAGAGGTCGAATCCCTTACCTTAAAATGTAACTCTTAAACCTCAAAGGTTGGGACCTTGAGGGCTTGGGGGCACCTTGGGAGGACTCCTTGGGAGGTAATGAGACCAGAAATTCGTTGGGAATGAGTGGGGAGTCGAATGGATGAGAGGAGGGCTTGGTATTTATAGGGAAAGTGAGGGGACAAGGCATTAATGGCCAAGGGACACCTCACATGTGCTTTTCTCAAACCCATGTGCTCTCCCTTGGCATTTATCATGGAGTTAGGCCACATGGGCCCCCCAAAACAATAATTCATCACCCTTGGCCGGCCAACCCTTAAAAGATCTCATGACATCATCATGACACAATTATGATGTCATTAAACATACCGAAACCCTAAAACTGCATTTTTACTATTCACTGAAAAATTCATCTTTCTCAGAAAAATCCCAAACTTTCACCTTAACTAAATATCGATGCTCCGATTTCAAAAATGAACTCCATTTTATAAAAGTAATTTTCTAAATATTTTTAATTTTATTTTTAAATAAATACACTATTCACCGAAAATTCATTTTTTTCAGAAAAATCCCCAAAAATTACCATAACATAATATCGATGCTCTGAGTTCAAAAATAAAGTCATTTTTATAAAAATAATTTTCTAATTATTTTTAATTAAATTTTTAATTAAAAAACACTATTCATCCGAAAAAACTAATACTTGAATAATAATTTATGAAACCGTTATTTAACCATTTTATTGAATCACATTACTTAATCAAAGTGCCTAGCTTATTTTAATACTTTCTTTAAGTGAGATTACTAATCCATTTGGACACATTATTAATCCTAATCATAAAATCACTATTCATAATTTACTATTCATCAAAAATCAAGTTGATCTTATTAGACTCTAAATTTAGTACTGAACATAATTGTAGAAGACCATTTTTTGAAAATCATTACACATTTTTAATTATTTAGGGTTTACATAAACATATTTAAAATATCCTTTTTCTAAAATTCATCAAAAATTTGCATACTATATTTATCCGGTCATTTGAAAATTCATAAAAGAAATCGAAATTTTATTTAAAACAAAGGATTACACAAGACAGTTACGATATCCTTACATAGCCCCTTATCACACCAGCATAGGACCTAAGTGTAAGGTGTGCTAAGGTGAGAGAATCCGAGGGAGGCTCGGCCAACATCGCACGAGTAGTAATTTCTATCTGTTTGAACTTCTCGTGAAGGCGATCCCGTTATAGCTTTATACGATGAAGTTCAGCTTGGGTTTGGTCCAGAGCAAAGCCCAGTGGTGCTACCTCCTTCCCAAGTTCTGTTAGATGGGCTTCGATCGGTCCAAGACTACTGGGTGAGGCCATCAAATCTTCTTTCTATATTAATTAACCAAGATTTCTTGTATTTAGAGACAATAGTCAAAATGTTTAGTTTCCAGCGGTCATATTGACCAATGGTCAAATAACAGTCAAAACCCAACAGTCTCATTTTAATTATACTCATGTTACCAAATGAAACATTTTTGTTGAGCATAACAATAACACATAAAATTAGGAAACAAAATTTATTTAAAAAATTTCGGGTTGTTACAATCTTTCCCCCTTAAGAAATTGCGTCCTCGCAATTTTAAAATTGGGTTTTGAAATTTCATTGAAAGTCCCACATCGGAAAAGGAGTCAGTAAAACTATTACTTTAAAATAAAGAAAGGGAAGTACAAAGCTCACCCGAGTTAACCCACACTAGGGTTCCATGTAAGAAAACATGGACATGGAGGAGAAAACAAAGGGTCAAGTTCTGAGGGAGAGTGATAGAGAACATGATTAGGAGAAAGTTAACCATGAGAAAATCCCAAACTTATGATGTGTGTAAACGGTCTTTGATTACCTAGTAGGAAACGTAAACCAACAACATTTTTGTTTTACGTTTCTTTTCATAATTTTGAGGATTTCATTTACTACATAGAACAAAAACATAAGAAAATATACCTACCTTCAAGTAGAGTTTCATCCTTTAACAAGTCCCTACCAACACTAATATTTTCTCCAAATGATGAGAATTCAAAAACACTTGGTCTCATAAAAGCACAAGAATCATCTTCTATAGAATCACATAATATACAAAAGATTAACTATCTATTTCTTCTATCTTTAAACATTATCCCAAAAATAGAAAGGTTAAGGTAAAACAACTCTTCAAAAAGAAAGAATCCCATAGGAATGGAAACTACTTTTAAATCATCAAAGTTCCATGGTACTACCCAAATTTCATCATATACCATTCCATAAATAACGGTCCTTAAAATTCCTCAAAACAAACCAAACTAAGATTGAAACCCAAATACAAGAAGGATTTGATAACATAGTCTTCCAAAACAACTTCATTGTTCATCTCCAGACAACATCAACCACTCCTAACATCTTATAAAAAAAGTAGCTAACCTAAACATATTTTACCCAAGATAGGTTAGTCATTCCCATAAGTAACCTAAATTACTATAAGTTCACCTTAAATTCATCGATTCTTCAAAATATAAGTCAACCTTACTCCTCAATGAAAATACCGTAGTAATCTATTTACCTCGATCAAATATGGTTCCCAAAATAATGAACGTCTTCCAAAATAATAATCATATTTTAATCCCCTAATCATCCCTGTCATATTAATACGAAAATCGTCGCATTTCCTATCACATTGGTTGTCGGAACATGTTCTTCCATTTCCCACCATTAACTAAGAAGAGAAAGCATAATTAGGGGCTTAAGTACTTAGCTAATAATCATGAAAAGGAACTGAAATCATATAAGGATAACTTTTATATGAAAGGTATACCCTAACTTGTGATCTCCTAGGTTCCCATCTAGGTTATGAATGATCATATATTCTTATGTGAACCTTTATTTTATTTTATCTTTGTTCCTTTAACAATGGTTCATACCAAGCTTATGAATTTACCAAAGCATATCCCCCGGGAGTGTCGTAACCAAGAGTGCATCAAGGCCCGTTGTCGTGTACCAGTTCCCGTTCGAGTCTAGCTCAAAGCAGTGTTTTCGGGTTTTACCCCTATGTACATCTGTGCTAGAGCTACCTCTACCTGCTCGTATCCAGACAAGGATGTATTTTCTTGGCAACCCCTTACTCAATACTCACCAAAATACCAGGAAGATTTCCTATATTAAACTTTTCTATAGGGTTCTTCCTAGAGTTTTCATATCCTAATTTCCACAAATAACTAAACCATCCTTTGATACCAACTATAGCATCCCGTCTTTTTATAACATAACTTTCATTCCATTACACGGAACTGAGGATCTTTAAGGTTTAGTGTCTTGGAAATAAGGAACATAAAACATGAAACAAAAAAAAAACATTCTTCTTAAACACTTGAAAGGCTTCTCCTCATGTTCACCCTAGGCTCATTACTGCATCTCATAACCTGGGGACATACATCAAAAGGAAGGGTGAGCAGAAGGCCCAGCAAGGGAAACAAGTGAAACATTTTACATATGAACTTGAGATACATCAATAAAGTCATGAAAAGAACTTTAAGGCATGAAAATGAAATCATGAGGCATATCATAATAAAAATAAAACTTTTTCATAACTTGAAGATGTGGCTACATCATTTAACATAGAAAATCATGAACATATCACCAAGGTCCATCCCCAAGGTGTCATTTTAAAATTACCAAGGTTATTCACCAAGGTATCGTGAAAATAGTAATCTCTAGTGGTTACATCATTACCCAATGCATTGGAGCGCTATCAGGGCGCACCCTTAAATTTGCCTTTATTATCATGTGAGCCACATATATCATCATAAAACATTTCATAAATAACCCATATAGCATAAAGGAAATGGGTTTCATTTCATAATCATAACTTTTTAAAAACTGCTTTAAAGACATGATCTTTATATCACTTTAAAACCCACAGAAAAGGAAGGTGGGTCTCATGTATGTAAATCCCAGAATTTAAAATAGAACATTTTGGTATATATGTGAATACCCCTTTATAATAAAGAGCTTTGAGTATTCACTTAATAACATAAAAGAACTTTAGAAAAAGAGATAGACATTTTGAGATAGAAATTCTGCAGCATAATGGCAATGTTCCGAGGTCTTAGAAGACATTAAAAGAGAGGTAAAATGGGTCAAACATTCATAAATGACCCATAAAATAGTACATGGACAGAATAAGAAGGATACATGATCATGGTAATGAAATTTCAAGGACATACCATTTGAAATGAAAAAAATGGAAGGAAGAAAAAAAATTAGATTTCTCTTATGAAAGTTCGGCAGCCTAACGGCGTTACTTAAACATCAACAAAAATGATTTGAAAAGATCAAATAGGGTCTCTCATCATGTGAACATAAGAGTTCAGTATGATAGATATAGAGATAATTCCCCAACATAACAAAAAGTAACTTGAAAGAATTGACATGAAAGTAGAACTTCAAAACGAGAAGGGTGAAGAACCACTTAAAAATTCGGCAGCCTAACGGCGCCACTTAAAACATCAAAATACTGAATTGAAGAGATCAAATGGGGTATCTCATCATATGAACATAAGAATCCAGTATGATATATATAGAGATCATACCCCAATATAACAAAAAGGAACTTGAAATAATTTACATGAAAGTAGAACTTCAAAACGAGAAGGGTGAAGAACCACTTATAAATTTGGCAGCCTAACGGCACCACTTAAAACTTCAAAATACTGAATTGAAGCAATCAAATGGGGTCTCTCATCATATGATCATAAAATATCAGTATGATAATTTAGAGATCATACCCCAACATAATAAAAAGGAACATGAAAGACTTGAATGAAAATAGAACTTGAAAACGAGGAAGGTGAAAGAATCCCTTAAAAATTCGGCAGCCTAATGGCGCCACTTAAACATTCTTAAAACGAATTGATGAGAGAAAGGGGGTGGGTCTCTCATAATATGAACATGAAATAGGCAGTAGGATGAATATAAAATAACATCCTCCAACATAAGAACATGGAGTATAAAAGAAATGACATAAAAGAGATTACTTGAAAAGAAAGAGAGAGGTCGGATCCCTTACCTTAAAATGTAACTCTTAAACCTCAAAGGTTGGGACCTTGAGGGCTTGGGGGCACCTTGGGAGGACTTCTTGGGAGGTAATGAGACCAAAAATTCGTTGGTAATGAGTGGGGAGTCGAATGGATGAGAGGAGGGCTTGGTATTTATAGGGAAAGTGAGGGGACAAGGCATTAATGGCCAAGGGACACCTCACATGTGCTTTTCTCAAACCCATGTGCTCTCCCTTGGCATTTATCATGGAGTTCGGCCACATGGGCCCCCCAAAACAATAATTCATCACCCTTGGACGACCAACCCTTAAAAGATCTCATGACATCATCATGACACAATTATGATGTCATTAAACATACCGAAACCCTAAAACTGCATTTTTACTATTCACTGAAAAATTCATCTTTCTCAGAAAAATCCCAAACTTTCACCTTAACTAAATATCAATGCTCCGATTTCAAAAATGAACTCAATTTTATAAAAATAATTTTCTAAATATTTTTAATTTTATTTTTAAATAAATACACTATTCACCGAAAATTCATTTTTTTCAGAAAAATCCCCAAAAATTACCATAACATAATATCGATGCTCTGAGTTCAAAAATAAAGTCATTTTTATAAAAATAATTTTCTAATAATTTTTAATTAAATTTTTAATTAAAAAACACTATTCATCCGAAAAAACTAATACTTGAATAATAATTTATGAAACCGTTATTTAACCATTTTATTGAATCACATTACTTAATCAAAGTGCCTAGCTTATTTTAATACTTTCTTTAAGTGAGATTACTAATCCATTTGGACACATTATTAATCCTAATCATAAAATCACTATTCATAATTTACTATTCATCAAAAATCAAGTTGATCTTATTAGACTCTAAATTTAGTACTGAACATAATTGCAGAAGACCATTTTTTGAAAATCATTACACATTTTTAATTATTTAGGGTTTACATAAACATATTTAAAATATCCTTTTTCTAAAATTCATCAAAAATTTGCATACTATATTTATCCGGTCATTTGAAAATTCGTAAAAGAAATCGAAATTTTATTTAAAAAAAAGGATTACACAAGACAGTTACGGTCTCCTTACATAGCCCCTTATCACACCAGCATAGGACCTAAGTGTAAGGTGTGCTAAGGTGAGAGAATCCGAGGGAGGCTCGGCCAACATCGCACGAGTAGTAATTTCTATCAGTTTGAACTTCTCGCGAAGGCGATCCCGTTCTAGCTTTATACGATGAAGTTCAGCTTGGGTTTGGTCCAGAGCAAAGCCCAGTGGTGCTACCTCCTTCCCAAGTTCTGTTAGATGGGCTTCGATCGGTCCAAGACTACTGGGTGAGGCCATCGAATCTTCTTTCTATATTAATTAACCAAGATTGCTTGTATTTAGAGACAATAGTCAAAATGTTTAGTTTCCAGCGGTCATATTGACCAATGGTCAAATAATAGTCAAAACCCAATAGTCTAATTTTAATTATACTCATGTTACCAAATGAAACATTTTTGTTGAGCATAACAATAACACATAAAATTAGGAAACAAAATTTATTTAAAAAATTTCGGGTCATTACAATTCAAGTTTCCATACCATGTTCTTATTTTTCTTCTTATTCATGATCTAATATATATTAGGATTCATTTCTGGATAGGTTACCCTTATCCCCTCTCTTTTTAATATTTTCTAAAAACATGTTGCGTAGCTGTTAGGCTGCCGAATTTTTGGAAGCGATTTCAAAATTATTCTTTTATTTTGAGTTATTTATTTATTATTTCTTCATATATTCTTACCCAAGAGGAATTAAATATCCATAATATTGTATATTTTGTATGTTCTCATGTTCATGATAAATTCATCATCAATCTTCTTCTTTTCCGCCACTTGTTCAAGGAATTAAAAACATTGTCCGTGAGGTGTCGAATTACCGACATCGTAGACGATGCAATTTCAATTTGCATTAATTCTTTCAAGTCTGGTCATGAAACCATTTATATGGTTGAACCAGGTTATAATATATGTGTTATGACTCATCCATGGTTCTGTAATTCTTTGTTACTCATGGTTCTATTTATAAAACAAAATGAGGTTGTTATTATCAAAGAACCACTAAAACGATCTAAATGAACATCATTAATGTTTTAACTAATGAATAATCATCATGGTATATAACCCAAAATCATTATAAGATCATTAATATATCAATAATTTATTTAATAATATGTATTAACAATTCTGGATGTTTAACCATGTTTCAAATGAACTTCCATTCATGGAAACAAGTAAAAGAACCATGAAAACCAAGGAAGAAAATGCTTCCAAAACATGAAAATTGAACCAATTGAACCCATAGAAAGGGACATGGATGAAGATAATAAGGTTATAATAAATCAATTAAATGTATAGGAGGTTCTGGAAATATTAATTAATGAAGCTAAATTTGATTATTCAGGTCATTAAGACAAACGAAGAACACACTCGAGCATAAGGTAAGGGGTTTCTCATCTCACTTTCATTTCTGTGAGATTTCCATTGTTCGCCAATTATTCCTTTTATTTGGTATATGTGTACTTCCATTTGATATATAATAACATTATTCTATTTATATTCATGTTATTCAATGATTCACTTGATGGTTATTAAGTTCTGGTCATACGGTTCGACCGATTACATTGTGGTAAGGGACTTTGTCTCAACTACCTTTTCGTTATGACTGACTTTTTATTGTGCACCTAATAATCCTTATGTGGTTTACCTACTACCCATTTGAGATCACTTTTCATTTGAAATTATATTTATATTAAATATCCATAATCTCATGTCATGGATATGTTTGTTTTCTAAATCGTATACCATCTTACATATGATATTTATTTGGAAAGTTATTTTAATTATGGAAATTGAAAAGGCTTATTTCTCTTGTATTGAATCAATTTGTAAAGAATTATTTGGACATGCAGTGGCAGGTGGGGCCCGCTATATCCCCTTTATGCATCGGTATGTTTCATGATATAAAATAGTTTGGAGACAAACCCTTCGAGTTTGTTTCCAAAAATCAGAAGGGTTTCTACCCATAGAACTAAACCGTTTTTACAGTATTATGGTTTCATGTTCCAGATACATGAAGTCTAATTAATAAGCATTATATTTATTCATTATCAGTTATTATTATTATCCATGAGGTTTTCAACGTGACAAAATATATGGATTCAGTTTCATTATCAGTTTATAAATGGCATTAGTTATTCATTTATTCACTATGCCATATTGATTATAACAAATAGATTGTGATTCACTTATTATTATACTCATGGTTTTGCTATTTGTAACCCTTACTAAGCATTTTATCTCATCCCTTTCATTTTCTACCTTAAAAAGGTGATGAAGAGAATATCTTTTATTGAGTTCCTAGGGATTCTGTTTTTAGTTTTTGTTATGTATTGTATTTTGTAAACTTTTCCAATGTAATTTGAGTAACATCTATATATATAGTTTCTTAAAGACTACTAAACTAATAATTCCTTTGGGATTTTCATTCCTTCTAACCATTCCAATATCACAAGTAATGCACCAGCTCCAGCCTAGAGGGGTCGGAGTGTTACATCACCACTAAAAAATTATCAGTCATCTAAGATTTCTCACTCCTTATATATCATTTCTGAGAACATCTGTTGTGAACTATGTTTTTAATATATAATTATTTATATATTTTTCTAAATGGTTTGAACATCTAGTGCACACAATGATCTCCATTACAGTGCAACTAGTACCCCACATTTCAGAGTCTCTCGAGCATCCATAACCCTTGTATCTTTTGATTTAGTCAACTCTAAATTGTAGTAATAGCCTACGTTGAAAACCCCACTCACATGAAAATAATTTTTCTCCTCTATTCTTCCACAATGTAACCTAAACACTACCCACTTATCATGTAAGGTGGTGACTCCAAATGATTAATATACAGTGTTTTTGTGGTGCATAGATGGAAATTGGATCCAAGTTCCAAGAATCCCTCTTGCTCCCATGGATTAAAATAAAAAAATTCTTCCAATTTTCTTCCATTACTAGGTAGAATAATCCAATCATTTTAATATATTATGATTTATTTGTAATTTATTTAGGAATTATGAAATGTCTTTAATTTAGTTTGTATGAGTTGTTACAATTTTTTATATTTATTACACTTGAAAAAACTATTTTACAATACTTTTGATACTTATACATATACTCTTTATTTATATTCATTATTTTTTTTGTTTTAAGTTTGATCTTAATAATTTTATCTTGTTATGACATTAATAAGTTTTTATATTTTTTATATTATTGAATATTTTTTAAAATTATTATTATATATATATATTATATGGACACCGGTTTGTTATATATTTTACATATGTGATATGACATGAACACATGAGTTATGTACATGGATTATAAATGCAGAATGAACTATCTCATATGAAAGAACATGATGTTACAATATAACCAAAACATGAGTGGAACCAATTGGTTACATGTCATCAGAAGTTTATATTATATCACAAACCAACACATCTGAAATTTCTAGAAATGAAGTATGACTATGTTGACACAAGGTATGTCCTTTCTCCAATGCCAACGTAGATAACAAAATCAATCTAAAACAATGAGCATTGTGATGCTCGACTCCTACACTATTTTGAACTCTAACCTACTACACTATATACTGAGTATTTAAAAATGGTTTATCTTATTGATATTGTTATTAATTATCTAAAAATTAATGGTGCTTGAATTCTTTTAAAGGTACCTGATGCAGGATCAAATGATTTTTTAGTTTAGAAAAATGATAGTTGATTCACACAATGCTTTAAAAAGCCGAAGAAGAGAAGTTTTTTTTGCATTACTTGTTAATGAAGGAATTAAATGAATACTACATAGATATAAATATAGATACATTATTTCATACCTTGAACTTAGGTTTTAAATGCCATTATTAAAAATAAGATTCTCTAAAAGGTATTTTCAAAATTTGGTAGTCCTATCAAATAACAATGCCCCGGTTGACTTGTTTTACTTTCATGCCATGTTTTATAAAAGGTGATTTAATTGTTTTAATCCTTATTATGATGATAGTGATGATTTTTATGCCTCTTGGGTTGTTTAATTTTTTTACTTTGATTTAATAAATGTAATGTTTTAAAATGGCATTTGGTGTTTAATGAATTGAATTACTTGATATGGGTTGTTGAAAGGCTCTTTGATAAAATATGAACTATCTGAAATGATAATGGAACATGGAAACCTTAGCTTGATAATTCTTATTAAATTGATATAAATCCAAGAGTTTCTTCAAATTATTCTTTATTAATGAACTTTCATGGGTTCCAAGCTCATACATTGTATATATTTATTTATTTTGTTAAATATTAATATTACCAAATAAAATAGGATGGATATGAATTGAAAATGGATGGATTCCATTCATATGAAAAAATATTTTTTAGGATGGGGTGAAAGAGTTCATAAATTTTGAAAAATATCATGCATATGACCCTTCTAAAATCCTTTGTACATGTTTATGATGTTGTTATTCAAGAATAATTAGTCTACAGGAGTTGAAAGAACACTTGATCTAGCATGAAATAGATCGAAGTTATAAATGTTGGACTAAACACAAGGAAAAACTGAATGTAACTAGTGACTGGGATAAGGATACATTTTATGGATCATATGATATGATTACAAGTATGTATAATAATGAAGACCGTATCAAGGATATGATTAAAGGTGTGAATGATGATGAAGATCGCATTGATGAAATGACAATGGCAGATGAAGATAAACTTCTTGATTGTTCAAAATTTTTTGAGAAGTTAAAGAGTTGTGTATAGAACCCATTGTATGATAGTTGTACTAAATATAAAGCATTTTCATCCATACTAAAGATATATAATTTAAAAGTTGGAAACATATGGAGTGTCGTTGGTTTTACTTAACAACTTTATTTCTTGAATCATATTTTCCTAGAAGATAATGAGCTTCCTTTCCCAACATACGATACTAAACAAATGATAATATCAGTGGGTATGATATATGAAAGAATAAATTCCTATTCAAATGACTATATACTATTTCTTAAGGACCAAAAATCACTTAAAAAATTCCCAATTTTTGGTGTTTCTTGATACAAGAAAGGCAAATTGGGCCCTATGAAAGTTTTATGGTACTTTCCAATCATTACAATGTTTAGGTTACTATATGGAAGGTATTAGACTGCAAGAAAATTTATGTAACATATAGATACAGGAAATAAAGATAGGAAACTTCATCACCTAAAAAACTTTCCTCAGTGAAAGATAATTGATCACGAGTATCCTAAATTTGGAAACAAGACAAGAAACCTTTGTCTTGAACTATCTAAAGATCAAGTGAATCCTTTTGGTTTTCAAATTAGCACTCATAGTACATGACCGATTATGTTGGTAAATTATAACTTTCCACCATGGTTATACATGTAATGAAAATACATTATGTTATCACTTCTTATTTCTAGACCAAAACAATCAATTAATGATGTTGATGTTTATTTGGATCAATTGATCAAATATTTAAAATTATTATGGGATTTAGGTGTTACATTGTATTATTCTTACATAAATGAAGATTTCACATTTATATCCATGTTTTACGGGATGATAAATGAAATTCCTACTTATGATTTTTTTAGGATATAGAATTAAAGGAACTCAAGGGTATCTCATTTGTGAACAAGGTACATAGTCAATTAGGTTGAAACATTCATTGAAAACTGTGTTTCTAGAACATCATAGATTTATACCCCGATGACATAAGTACCAAACCTGGATGACATTATTTGATGGGGGTTCATAATAATGTACAAAAAAGTATCCAATAATAGGTGATCAACTATATGAGAAAGTAAAATATATGAACACTGCTTTTGGTAATTTTTTTTGAAAAACCTTACAAAAACTAATTAGAAAAAGAGAACATTTTTTTGAATTATCATACTAGAATTGTTTGTATGTCAGAAATTTTCTTGATGTTATGCATGTTGAAAAATATGTATGTGATAGTGTGATTGGTATGTTACTAAATGCACAAAAAAAAACAAATGATGAAATTAAGGCTAGGTTGAACAAGATTTACATAGGAATATGGAAATATTTGGCACCAATGAAGAGTGAAAAATGGAATTTTCTCCCTTCAACTGCTTACACTCCATCTAAGAAAGAGAGATATTAGTTTTGAAACTTCTTGAATGATGTAAAGGTTATAGAGGGGTATTTGTAAAATATCAATAATATCATGTTAATGACTGATTTAAAGTTAAAGGGTATGAAATCAAATGAATATCATGTTTTGATGCAAGATCTAATATACATAGCTTTATATTAATTTTCCCAAGAATTTCCATCATAAATTAACCAAGATTTGTTTATTTTTCAAAATAATATGAAGCAATGTTATAGACCTAGAAAATTTGATAACTATGGAAAAGGAAATTACTATAATATTATGTGAATTAGAGATGTTATTCCCACTGAAATTCTTTGATATGATGGTTCACTTGATGGTTCATTTGGTAAGAGATATTTGACTATGTGGTCATATACATTATATATGGATGCAACCCATTGAACATTATATGAATATTTTGAAAAGGTATATCAAAATTGAAGTCATCCAAAAGGTTGTATTGAGAAGTGATATGTGGTTGAGGAATCTATTGAATTTTGTATAGACTACCTATCCGATGTAGAAAACATTGTTCAACTAGAATCTCATCACACTGAGTGACTTTTAGATTAAGGAATTTATGAAAAAAATGTTGTCACAATTACTATTATAGATCATAAGCAGGCCCATCATTACATTTTTCATAACATTTTAGAGGTTTCACCATATACCAAAACCTGAAAAGTAATTATTAGGAATTTGAATCCATAAAGGGATAAAAGATGAATATCAAATACACATAATCAAAAATTTATAGGATGGTTTCAAGATCATATTTTTAAGGAGTCAACTAAAAATCTGGATTCAATTTCAGAATGACTTCGATAACTAGACATATAACCAAGTGTGCATGTATTATCTTATAATGGTTATGTAATTAATGGTTATAAGTCCTATACAGATGAACATGATGAACGCATTACCATGAAAAATAGTGATTTACACTTGTGGATGAAGTGATGCATGTATATGGTACTAAGGATAGAAATCCAATTTATGTGAATATGTCATACTTTGGCATCATAGAAAAAATATGGTAGTTGGATTATAAAACATTCTAAGTGTCATTTTTTTAATTAGAATTGGTTGATAATAGGAGTGTTATTAAAATAGATGAATTAGAATTTATAAAAGTGTATTTCAGGAAGGAAGGGTATAAAGATGAACCATTTAAAGTGTAATAACAGGTAGTACAAGTATTTTATGTTCTAGATCCTGCAAATCAAAAGTGGTCAATTATTATGTTATTAACCAAAACCACTGAGGGTTAATATGTCAATTTAACTAAGGATAACCCTTTTATTAGGATGTCACAATAATTTCATAGTGGTCCCAATGTAGATGAGGTTTTATATGTTATAGGATACCACAATTAAGAGATTTGGATACTCAATATGTCACGACCCGTCCCTCGGGGCACGTACCATGGCTACCCCAAGCCCGCCTTCTATAGGCCAGAGGTTGGCGACTAGAACTGGAAATAAATTTCCCTAAAATTGGAAGGCTTTTCCTTGAAACCTGTACACACAAAGATAGGGTGCACTAGGAACAAGTAAAAAAAAATGGAAGAAGAAAAGTGAAACCACAACTAAAACCACCAAAGAGTGTAAAAGTAAGTACTGAAGTAAAGGGTCCAAAATACAAGCCCAACTAAAATTGAAATATAGAAAAAATGGAAAAAATCTCCTGAGGTCATCTCCCAAGGATCCTACCTAAAGGGTAGGTGCAACTAGTCACTACGACTCCCCACGTCAACCGGTCACCTCCGTACACTGTCAAGTCCTGACTCCTCAAGACTCATTCAAAGATTCCCATCGTTTGCATAAGACACAATGAGGTGCAGGTAAAGCCTGTGCAGGGGTCAGTATAATAATACCCAGTAGGGGCCTCAAGACCCCCGAAGGTATCTCAGAATTCCATAAAGGAAAAACCACAAATCATGATCTCAATCACAAATCAAAAAGAAAAAGACTCAAATAAAACCAGGTATACAACTCCGAGATCAGGAATAAAGATGATTAGTCTTAATCTATATCATTTTATTTTGTTAGGAAGTTCCAAAAATGAACCACGAAGAAGTTGTTCCATTTTCGATCCACACAGGGTCGTATGTGACTGATCCACGATGGGCCGCTCTAAGGCTGGTCCTCATTGGGTCGCACACTTCAGATCCACATAGGGTTACTAGGATGCAGATCCACATAGGGTTGATATGATGATGATCCACACACGGTCTCTATGATGTTGATCCACACATGGTCCCTATAATGCTGATCCACACAGAGTCACTATGATGCTGATCCACACAGGGTATCTATGATGGTGATCCACACAGGGTGGCTATGATGATGATCCACACTGGTCTCTATGATGCTGATCCACACAGGGTCTCTATGATGCTAATCCACACAAGGTCGATCTTCAATTGACAGCCAACCATAGGATTCCCCGCACTCGGTGTGCTTGAGTTCCGTGGAATCTGCTTCTCAAGATATCATTCATGCCTCAAATTCCAAGAAGTTCCATAAATGAGTAACCTAAAGGACCTCCATGTCATAAGGGTTCTAATGAGAAATACGACGCATCAATTGGACGCCCAGTCTATGAGTTACAAGAATTTTAGTACCAAGGGCCCGGTTGGATTTGGGTATGATCCAACTTAGACAAACTCTAACTTTCCCTAAATCTCTCATGAAGTATCTCAAAAGAACTGCCTCGTCCTAAGGGTTCTAGCGCTGTAGACAGTTCGTCAAACATATGTCCGGTTTAGGAGATATGCCCATTTAAGAGTAACTGGGCTAAAAAGGGTGTCTGGGTGTGGCCTGGTTCGGTTGGACCTGGTCTGGCCTGCTGGGCTGTGGGTTCGGCCCAACCCCCCTGGTTGGGAGCGGCCCGCCGGGTTGCGAAATCGCTCAGCCTGCTGGACGAGTGTGGGTAGTCTGTTACCCTCCCGAATGGATGAAGCCATTCGTGCCTTCAAGGAAGCGGCACTGGTTGGCATTGAATCTCCCGAACGATCCCACTAGACCGGTCATGCATGGGACCCGCAGACCACGGGTCCTCCCTCTACCGTGGCTCTATGTTGTGACCTTCCTCTATAGTACACCGCCACAACGTGACACTATGCTTCAATGCGGTCAACAAAGGCCAACTTCCCCCTTGTCCACTATGGAACCTTCGGGAACCATCGTTCCTTCACAGTCGGCAGTTTCTAGCTGCCGCCTTCCTCTATCATCAGTACCGCCGTGCCGACGAAGCCTCCACGGGCCATCGGTGATGTTTCAGTGGTCCACTTTTATTCTCTTCCGTGCCTAAGTTCCTCCTGGGACAGTGCCTACGATGCGCGGCCCTTGGTTCCACCTTGTCACCAAATCTTCTGGTTGTCTATGAAGAATTCCACCATAACCGAGTTCGGCAGAGGGTCCAGGCCTTGTTCGTTAGGCCCACACCCTTCGCGTTACCATAAAAATATGGGAAGTATATTTTAAAAATAAAATCTCCCATAAAGAATACCCCGAAATATCCTCTTGCATTAAAGAACGAAACACGTATCAACTCATTGGATGGTTGTTCCATGTTCTTCATAATATTCAAGAATGGAGAAAAGGGAATAAATCTAGTATATAACCCCTACCTCAAGTTTGTTAGAAGGTGTTGCAGAAGAATAAGGAGTGTCCATGTCTAAAGGTGTTTGTCGACGTTCGTCGTTTCCCGTCGTTTCCCCCAATGACCGTCACTCGATCACGTTCTTCGTCAGAGCAGAAATTCGATGGCGCTTCATTATAGCTTCCGCTCATAGCTCCCCCAAAACCCAAGCCCGATCTCATATTAAATAGAAGGGATGGTGGAGATTAACGCATCACATAATTAATGAGGTTTATTAATGAGTTTAATTAATGAACCTCTTAACTCTCCCAACAGTGCGGTTACACAACCCATTATTTCTCCTAATGGTGAAGTTACACAACTTAAGAGTCAAGCCATTAAATGGTTTGATGTTGCACTATGGTCCCACTACCTTTTGTCCAATCATTGAAAAAATAAAAATAAAACAAACTTTAGTTATTTTATTGTTTTTTTGTAAAGTTTAAGAAATTAAATTTTTCATTCGACCCTTGCCTGTCAAAGTTATGATTCCCTTAAGCGAATCCTGGCATTGTGGATTCAATGGTTCCCTTAGATTTTTAATCCTAGAACCAGTTCAAAATATAGAAATCGTTGCCAGCACGTTTACTGAACGCACCTTAAAAAAAGTTCAAAAAATTATTAACAGTCACCCTCAACCCGCACCAGTCGAAGTTAGGCTCTGCCTAAGGGAAACAAACCATCATTAGCTCAACGGCACTCTCATATTTCCAATCTAAGTTACCGTTTAGGAGTTGAATAATTTAACAATAAAGTAACTGTTACTTAATTATTTTATTTGCAACCAAAAACTAATTTCCACTCTTGTCCTGTGCTGGACAATTTTAGGATGTGCCTAAGGAAATCATACCCTCATGAGTTTATCGGTGGTCTCAAATTTTTAATCTGAGTCACCATTCATGATTTATAAGCATTTGAAAAATAAAATAATTTTATTTAATAATTTTATTTACGGTTATACCATTTTTGGATTTTCTCACTGGAGGCCTGTGCCGACTAAACTTAAGTCACGCCCAAGGTAAAACCACCATCCGGAAGGAAAAAGTGCCCTTAGATTTTTGATCCAGGCACTCGTTTAAGAGTTTTTTCACTTTTTTAGGAAAACTGCTTACACGTACTATTTAAAGCTTAATTTTTTTTGATGAATCATTCCATGTAATCCAGGCCTCAGAATTACATGCCGTCAATTTTTGTAGTTTTGTAATAATCTCATATAATTAAAAAAAAATTATACAGAAATTTCAGGTCTTTACATCCTCCCCACCTTAGGAATTTATATCCCCGAAATCTACAACAAAGCTAGAGAAACAAATGGGGGTACTGAGTATGTATCTGAGCCTCCCACTCCCATGTGCTCTCTTGGAGGTTCTCGTGCTACCAGCAAACTCACACGAGAGGAATCAACCACTCATGAAGGACTTGTTCCTATTGATCCTCTTTCTCTATCAGAAAATCCATGAATGTCACCCCATCATCAATGTCCAGCTTGGCCGAGTCGATAACGTGTGATGGATCATGCACGTACCTCCTCAGCTGCGACACGTGGAAAACATTATGAACCTGGTGCATCTATGGGGGAATATCTAGGAGGTACTCCACCTCGCTAACTCTACTAAGAATTTAGAAAGGTCCAATGAACCTTAGAGATAGCTCTCCACCTTATCCAAATCATCTCAATCCTCGTTGGGGTGAGACCCATAGGAAGACATAGACTCCCTCCTCAAACTCTAAGGGTATTCATCTCCTATCGGCATAAAAATTCTGCCTGCTCTGCGCTGTCTTCATACTCTCTCATATGATCTAAACCTTCTCAGTGGTAGCCTATACTAACTCTGGACCCATAAGTGTTGAATCCCCTGGGTATATCCAACATATAGGTGATCTGCATGGTCACCAATATAAATCCTCAAACAGTGTCATGTCGATGGTGGAGTGATAAATGTTGTTGTATGAGAACTCCACCAGTGGCAAGTGGTCCTCCCAACTACAGCCAAAATCAGATATGCAAGCATGGTGCTTGTCCTTGAGTGTCTGTATGGTCCACTCCGTCTGACCATCTGTCTAAGGATGAAAGGTGGAGCTCAAGTGGAGCTGAGTCCTGAATGACTCCTACAATACCTTCCACAAACGAGATGAAAAAAAGTGCATGATCTGAGACAATCGTCCATGGTACCTTGGGAATCCATACAATCTACTATACATAGAGGAGTCCCAAGCCCTATACAGATCCCTACTCTTGGATGGATAGAAATTGGTCTGACTTAGTGAGTCATTAAGCGATCATCCTGATGGAATCGTGGCCCCTGGAAAGGCATGGTATCCCTTTCATGAAGTCCATGGATATGCCAGCCCACTTCTATTCCGGCACCTCGAGTGGCTAAGTCAATCCTACTAGAACCTGGTGCTCGACCTTCACTTGCTGACAAGTGAGGCATTGTGATACGAACTCTACCACCTCTTTCTTCATCTCTGTCCATTAATACTGACGCCAGAGGTCCTGGTACATCTTTTCCACACTCAAATGTACCTCCAAATGGGATGTTTCGAACTCCCTCAATACCTCCTCTCGTAACGTCATTGGTACCATGGTGCATCCTCTGAGGAGGATGACATGCTCTCCACCTTCAGAAAATCATTCAGGTGCCTATCCTGAGGATATCTGAGCATGTCAGGCCTTGAAGTCAACATCCCCAAGCTGTGCCTCCCTAACTCGCTAAAGGAGTGGGGGAGTAACTATCATATAATGGTAGTAAGCTACTCCATCACTATCCATGAAGGATAACTACAACGTGGCTAGCTGCTATGTCACCTCACTCAGTAACTGTAAACCAGACATCCTTTTGAGTGTGTCTGTTACTATGTTTCCCTTCCCACGAGTATAGACCATCTCAAAGTCATAGTCCTAGAGGAACTCTAACAATCACCGCTGTCTCAGGTTCAAGTCCTTCTGTGAGAAGATATACCTGAGACTCTTATGATCAGAGTAGATACTAGACCATTCACCCAACTATACTCTCAGCTCCCAAAGCTCCGTGGGAGCCATCCGATATGCAGTTGTAGATATTGGTTCCATCCTTGGGTACAAGCCAATGCATAAGTCCCTCTCCCTATGGGGAGGTAATCTTGGAAACATATTTTTAAATGATATTCCCATACTTTTCCACTACTGTTGGGAACTAAAAACTCAAAACACCTGATTCCACGAGGGTAAGTTTGGACAACTCAAGAGTGATCGACCACTTCCTATTATTCATGAGTTTATCCCGTGCTGCCTAGGTTTCCTTTTTCGCCAACTAAGGGAAATACCATTTCAATTTTGCGAACATACCACATCCTTTTTTCCTAAAACAGTCAATCCTTGCATGAACTGTGGATGACCAGTCCATACCCGAACTAATCTTATAAGGCCTCAATGCTACCACCAAGAGGTTCTAACCAAAACTCTTTCCACAAGGGTTAGATCACACCATCGACATAAGTGTGATTATCGAGTCTTCTTTCATAGGTATCTCTAGACATAAGGTTCAAGTCAATAGTTTAACCATAAAATCTTGGTATTGAATAAGATTCATGACAAGAAGGAATGATTGGTACCTATGTCTATTAATAACGGTAGCTAGTAGTAGACACATACCGTACCTTGAATCACTCATGGATCCCTTAGGTCACACTCATTGACCGCATGCAGATACTACCTTCCCCTACCCTCCAGCTCCCTAAGCCTGGTGGGGACCACATTGGGGTGGTGGTTGTAACATGTCGAAATGTATACCACCTCCTGCTATTCTCGTAGATATACTTACACGTATTCTGCCCTACAGATTCATTTATCCCTATCAATTCCTCTTCCCAAAACATTTTACACATCCAAGTCTCTAAGACTGACATCGGTTTCCTACTTTCCCACTGCTGACATTCACTGGTTGTATCTGCTCAGCCAAATAACTTTCAACCTATAAGGTTCTCTCTAGCACCCTAACATAAGTAGAAATGCATAGAGTAATAGAGCTATCTCGGATGTCCCTGAAAACATCTTTTTAAGAGGTACAAGCCATGAAGAATTGGTCGTATCGTATTCATCGAGTACCTGTAAGGGTCAGTACACCTTAATGAATACACAACTACTGACATGTCATCCCACTGAAGCTGTAGAATCTCTTGGGAACACATACCCCTTAGATTTTTTTTATGGAAAGAGACCCCTTCTCTGAGGAAGGTTCTCAAGATATGTATACGTAAAAATCACCTAATTGTAATGTAGAGGTAATCTAAACCCTACCATCACCCCTATGATCCACGTAGAATGCTCACTTCCAGGACCACCATCTAATCTAATGGTGCCCTGACTAGATGGAAACTTGATCACCACCTCAAGCTAGTCCATAACCACCTATGAGTTGGGCTTGCCTCGGAACCTGAGAGGTATCTGTCACTGAAACTCATGAAAGGCACTGAGCCTACATGTGTCCTCTACCAGTAGCACCGATAGTAACTGCTAACCAATGGGCAATGGTATCACTGGAACACTGCCCAAAGGTACCATCTCGGGTAATCGTCCTTGTACTGAAGCCTCATCACTCTATAGACCATCCTCATGGTCACACCTTGGAATCCCGACTATCTATCTACGTGAAGGAATCTTGAAAAAAATCAAGATGACCCAAATTCAATAAGTTATACTTGGGGAGATGACTTAAAGAGATCAAAAGAAAAACAACATTTTCAAAACACACGTAAACCGTGTTTTCATGTACCGAGTCGGAAATCAGAATTCAGGGTCCTGATGTATGGATACGTCGGCTGCTGCACCAACACTAGACTCCCCAAACTGAAACCCGAACTCAAGACACTTAACACTACTGATCCATTGAAAACACATACTCTTAGTTATTCTAGGAGAACCAACCCCTCTGATACCAATTTGTCACGACCCATCCCCCGGGGCCCGTGACGTGACTACCCCAAGCCTGCCTTACACAGGCTAGGGGTTGGCGAATAGAATTGGAAAGGAATTTCCCTAAAATGGGAAGGTTTTGCCTCAAAACCTATACCCACACAGACAGGGTACACTGGGCACAAGTAAAACACAACAGAAGAAGAAAAGTGAAACCACTACTAAAACCACCACAAAGTGTAAAAGTAAGTACTGAAGTAAATGGTCCAGAATACAAACTGAAATTGAAATACATAAAAAATGAAAAATAGCTCATGAGGTCGTCTTCCAAGTATACTACTTGAAGGGTAGGTACAAATCGTCACTGTAGCTCTCCATGTCAACTGGTCACCTCCGTACATCATCTAGTCCTGGCTCCTCGAGACTCTGTCAAAGCTACCCATCATCTGCAAAAGACAAAATGAGGTACGGGAAAAGCCCGTGTATGGGTGAGTATAACAATACCTATTAGGGTCCCAGAGACCCCAAAAGGTCTCTCAGAATTCTACAAAGGAAAAACCACAAAGCATGATCTCAATCACAAAGCAAAAAGGAAAAGACTCATCTCAAATCAGGTATACAACTTAGAGATCATAAATAAAGATTATTAGTCTTAATCTATATCATTTTATTCCATTAGGAATTTACACAACTAAACCACAAAGAAGTTCTTTCCTTGTCGATCCACACAGGGTCGTATGTCGCTGATTCCCGATAGGCCGCTCTAAGGCTGGTCCTCATCGGGTTGCACATTACTGATCCAAACAGGGTCGTTAGGATGCTGATCCACACAAGGTCCCTATGATGCTGATCCACACAGGGTCACTATAATGATGATCCACATAGGGTCTCTATGATGCTGATCCACACAGGGTCACTATGATGCTAATCCACACAAGGTCGCTATGATGCTAATCCACACAGGGTCACTATGATGCTGCTCCACACACGGTCCCTATGATGCTGATCCACACATGGTCACTATGACGCTGATCCACACAGGTCGCTATGATTCTCATCCACAAAGGGTCGCTATGATGCTGATTCACACAAGGTCGCTATGATGCTGACCCACACATGGTCTCTATGATGCTGATCCACACAGGGTCGCTATGATGCTGATCTATACATGGTCACTATGATGTTGATCCACACAGGGTCACTATGATGCTAATCCACACAGGGTCTCTAGGATCCTGATCCACACGGGGTGGATATGATGCTGATCCACATAGGGTCGCTATGATTTTGATTCACATAGGGTCACTATAATGCTGGTCCACATAGGTTCTCTCTTCAATTGATAGCCAGCCATAGGATTCCCCACACTCGGTGCGCTTGAGTTCTATAGAATCTGATCCTCAAGATATAGGTCGTGCATCAACTTCCAAAAAGTTCCACAAATGAGTAACTCAAAGTACCTCCATGTTGTAAGGGTTCCAATGCGAAAGATATCACATCAATCAGACGCCCGATCTATGAGTTACATGCATTTTAGTGTTGAGGGCCCCGGTTGGATTCAAGTACGATCCAACCCGACCAAAATCCAAATTTCCTCTAATATCTCGTGGAATATCTCAAAAGTAATGCCTTGTCCTAAGGGTTCTGGCACTACAGATGGTTCATCAAACAGACGTCCTATTTAGTAGATATTCCCATTTGGGCGTAACTGAGTCAAAAAGGGTGTCCGGGTCCGGTTCGACCTGACCCGCTGGGCCCGGCCTGAAGGGGCTGAGATCATCCAAGTTCAGCTGGGCCTGGTCTGGCCCGTTGGACCATGGGTTCAGCCCGCCCCTCCCGACTAGGCATGGCCTGCTGGGCTGTAAAATTGCTCGGCCAGCTGGCCGAGCATGGGGGGTCTACTCCCCTCCCGAACGGCCAAAGCCATTCAGACCTTCAAGGCAGTGGCATTGGTTGGTGCCACCTCTCCCGGCCAGTCCCACTGGACCGGTCACGTGCAGGACCCACGGATCATGGGTCCACCCTCCACCGCGGCACCTTTGGGTTCCGCTGTTCCTTTATGGCCGGTGGTTGTCGGCCGCCGCCTTCCTCGGTCGCCGGTGCGACCGTGCCGGCGAAGCCTCCGTGGGCCACTGGTGATGTTCTGGTGGTCTGCTTTTATTCTCGTCCATACCTATGACCCTCCCAGGATGGTTCCTGCAATGCGCGACCCTTAGTTTCACCTTTCCGCCAAATATTTTGGTTGTCCATGAAGAATATCACTACAACCGAGTTCGATGGAGGGTCCGAGACTTGTTCATTTGGCCCGTGCCCTCCGCATTAGAATCACAACATGGGATGTATATTTTAAATTTAAAATATCCCATAAAGAATACCCCACAATATCCTCTCGCATTAAATAACAAAACTTTGATTAACCCATTGGATGATTGTTCCATGTTCTTCATAATATTCAAGAACATGGTAAAGAGAAGAAATCAGGCATATAACCCCCTACCTCGAGTTTTTTGGAAGGCGTTTCAGAAGAGGAAGGAGTGTCCACGTCCAAAGGTGTTCATCAGAATTCGTCATCGCCCATCATTTCCCCAAACTACCATCACTCGATCACATTCTTCATTGGAGCAGAAAGTCACCAGTGCTTTGTGAGAGCTTCGTCTCGTAGCTCCCCCAAAACCCAAGCCCGAGCTCAGATTAAATATAGAGGATGGTGGAGATTAACGCATAAAATAATTAATGAGGTTTATTAATGAGTTTAATTAATGTACCTCTTAATTCTCTCAATAGTGTGGTTACACAACCCATTATTTCTCCCAACGGTGCAGTTACAAAACTTAAGAGTCAGTACATTAAATGGTTTGATGTTGCGCTGTGGTCCCACCACCGTTTTTCCAATGGTTGCAAAAATAAAAATAAAATAACATTTAAAATTTTTATTGTTTTTTTTGTAAAATCCAAGAAATTAACTTTTCTGTCCACCCCTTATCGATCAAAGGTAAGCTTTCCTTATGGTAATCCTGGCGCTGTGGATTTAATGGTGCCCTCAGATTTTTAATCCGAGCATCAGTTCAAAAGATAGAAATCGCCACCCACACGTTCACTGAACGCACCTTAAAAAAAGTTTAAAAAATTATTAACAGTCACCCTCGACCTGCACTGACCGAGGTTAGGCTCTGCCTAAGGAAAACACACCCTCAAGATCTTAATGGTACTCTCAGATTTCCAATCCGAGTTACCATTTAAGAGTTAAAGAATTTAACAATAAAATAATTGTTACTTAATTATTTTATTTACAGCCAAAAAATAATTTCCACTATTGGCCCGTGCCAGCCAATTTTAGGATCTGCCTAAGGAAAGCATACCCTCACGAGTTCAGCGGTGGTCTCATATTTTTAATCTGTGTCACCTTTCATGAGTTATAAGCATTTGAAAAAAAAATAATTTTATTTACGGTTATGCCATTTTTGGGTTTTCTCACTAGAGGCCTACGTCGACTAAACATAAGTTGCACTTAGGGTAAAATCACCATATTGAACGCAACAGTGACCTCCGATTTATGATCCAAGCACCCATTTAATATTTATTTCACTTTTTTAAGAAAAATACTCACGCATGCTATTTAATGCTTACCATTTTTTCGACAGATCATTCTGGGAACTTCGGGCCTCGGAATCACGTGCTGTCAATTTTCAAAGTCTCTTAATAATCCCATATAATTAAAAAAAATTATACAGAAATTCTGAGTCTTTACCCAATAGAGGGGTCAAATCCCTTCAACATTGAAAAAAAGTGAGTTCAATAATCAGGTTATATATTTTTTGTAATATACATTGTGCTAACTCATATTATTATCTTTTCAGTACTAAATTTATGTAATCTAAATTAAATATTCAACCCATTATGTAGATAATGAATTTTGCACATTCTGATGCTCCTAATCCTGAGGAATAACATGTTTCTCAACATACTGGTTCTCCCAATACAGAGGAACAAAAACCTTCTACACATGACAATACTACCAATACATAGGAACAACATATTGATGATGTTGGAGCGAAGAAATGGTAGACAGTGAAAAACTATTGACCCAAAAAAATAGAAGTGCTATAAAGTGATGGTGTTAGAAAAATTTATTAAGGTGATAAATAAAGGCCTCAAATTTGAGGTTTGATTGAATGCACACAACCAACCCATTAACCCCAATAAGGCCATGTTTAGTAGTTCCATTGGGCTTCACCACTCACATGCATGTGACAATTAATGTATATTTGTGGCACAATTTTGTGCTTGTTCTTAAGACACTAATTTGTGAAGATAATAGGGTAAAATTATGATATACTTTCTTTATTTTTCTAAAAAAAATAACAAAACATTGACTCAATGTTCATTATCACTTGTAGAGTGAATTTATAATAGATGAATACCGAATAAAATTTGTATTGATGATAACTGGAAATGATAACATAGGATTTCACACAATTCTTATGAAGTTTCATCACAAATATGCAGAAGGGAAAATAAACTCACACCCAACACAGATGTATACACACCTAATAAACCAACAAGTGTGAGATGTATTTATTATTCATCATAAGGATACATCTTTTCAGGTACATTGTGACTAGTAATGCATTTCTTGATAATATGTGTATTAATCACTTTGATTAATAATTTTTAATTTATGGAACAATAACTGAGTACCAAAAATAAGTAAAGAGCATAAAAACCAATGCACCCCAATCTTAAAGCAAGGATAGGGTATGATTCATTTGAAAAAAATGGTTCATATTTTAAATATACTATAATACTTTTATCCGACATGAAACAATAACATAATATTGTTCCTATATTTATATATATATTGATTAATTGAAATCCAAAGCTACTTCCATCCCATTTCATGTTCTATAGAAGGAGGCATGTGTAAATAAAGAAGAAATACTAATAGATGAAAACACAAAAAAGTGTGGGAAGCACATGTAAGTATGACATAATAATGTTTTTTCTTTAAATTGATATTACATAATAATGATGAATTATTTTACTATATTTTTTATCCAAATTAGACACAAGAATCATAATCAGCTATATCCAATGAACAACTACTATCAGTGTCCTTGAAGTAGCCAGAACAATATGGCCGCATCAGAGGTGCGAGTTTTGGGGTGTCACCTCGAACATATTTTGAGAATAGAAATGAATAGGGGGATAATGATAAGAAAATGGAATAATTTCATGCATGATTAGAAATTATAGAAGAAAAATTTAATTAGAAGTCATATTTTTTTAAAAAATTTACGGGAAGGAATCAAAGAGTAAAAATAACACAAGAACAACCACCATGTAAAGATCACCTCCAACCCCCCACCAGCTTTGAGGAAATCCATTCCACTTAAAGAGCTAGATTAGAAGAGGTAATAAATATTTCCATAATTGTTTTTGTAAAATGTGAATTAGGAAGACACTGATACCTTTACTGTACTGATATTTTAGAGGGTTAAAATTATTTTGATTTATATCTTTCAACACCCACCCATAACCTTATTGTGAGGGGTACCATGTAAAATATCCAAGGAGATATTCTACACAACAAACAACTTCCAATAGGTCATGTGAGAATGGGGATTAACATAGATCATAATTTTAGCATCGATCATCCTCTTCTATTTGATGATGTAGATATTCACATAGTCTAACAATCTATTAGAACATTCATAGCATCGCCATTGGATCTTGTAAAAAAAATGTTTATGAGGAGGTATTCATTTCCAATTTATGATTCATGAAAAACCTTTAAAAATTAATGAAAAGAGGTTTGAATTAATGAATGTTATTATATATAGAAAAATAGAAGGGGGTGAAATGGAAGGTCAAATAAAAATGATCTAAAGGATCAATCAACCAAACAAAAAGATATTCACAAAGTACCTTTACCTTATCCATTCAACTTCCGCATTTACTAACATTAATTGTTCATGAAGATAAAATGTTATCAAGTGGTGATATGTACATAATTGATTTTGAGGAATAGATGTACAGAGTGGACAGTACATACTATATTGGTCTTGAGAATTCATATGAAATATTAATGTATGAATAAATAAGAGTCTTAGTTGTAAATGTATACATAAGGTGTGTTTTCATGATTTTTTTTCCAATAGTCGATTTAATATGTTAATTATGATCAAATAATATTCATATTTTTTGTAGGCATATATATCAATACTATTTGAAGGAAAAAATCTACGAACATAAATTTGGATTCATTAGTACTCAAATCACTTCTAAATAAGAATAATCATTGGAACCAAAGAAATATGAAAGAATAGTGAAAAAATTGGCCATAATTTTTGAAATCAAACTTACAGATTCTTAATACCCACAATACAGGGGTAAAAATATACAATTTTATCATATAAAATATTTTTTCATTCATTTTATTACTTATTACTTTTTGTTTTTTAGGAAACATTGGTTAATCATTGCAGTCAATTTGGATACTCCAAAGAAAAAATTTCTGGATTCAATGCATGGATACCCAATAAAACAATCACATGTAATGATTTTTATTATTTTTTAATAAAATATATGAAAAATTTTACAACTTAACTTTAGGTTACAAATTTTATATTATTTTTTAATAAAAATTCTCTTATGATAGAGAATTGTTTAATTATCATCAAAATCATTTCATGAGGAAAGACCGTTAGTACAATAAGACTATCTACTTATAAAAGTGAATAAGTATTAGGGAATATATAATAATATTTATATATCGAAAAATATATAAAAAATTAATTATTTTTCTCAATGTTTCTACATTGTCTAAAACAAACCAATAGAAATTATTATGGTTATTATATTTGAAAATTTATAAAAGATATCGTATACCATCAACAAACTAGCATCCATAAAGAGGTATTTTCAAAGATAATTACAATTTCATTTAAAATATTTATTAATAATTTATTTATTTATAATTTTCTAGTTCTACTAGTACTGTTGACCATACTAATTTTTACAAGAAAAAAAAGATTTGTTTATAAATTAATGGCCAACATACTTAGCATTAGAATGTATACACACATCATGAAGAGATGACTTCCAACTACTTATTTAGTCAATTTTTTTATCATTTTATCTAAAGTTTTAGTTAATTTACTTATAATTTTTATCTAATACTTTATGAAAATGATATATAATTCATTTTTGACATGTAGGAATAAACTATAACTCAATATGATACACTGTGTCTAGTATGACTTGAAGTGGATGTTTTCAGTGTAGAATTTATATTTTAGTTCAAAACACACATCACATACTAAAAAATGAGAAAAATCATTCAAATTGTTTTTATAAATTTAGAAAACAATAAATAATTCATTTATGATGTATAAGAATTATCCACACCTCAATCCGATACATAGTTTACTCAGAATGACTCAATGTGTTTGCTATCAGTTTAAAATTGACAATTTAGTTAAAAACACATGCTACTCAATAAAAATGAATAAAACATGCTTGGATTGTCTTTATACTTTATGGAAAAAATTTATAAGTCATTTTAATGTATATGAATCAATCTCATGCCAAACTGACACACGATGTGACTAGTATGACTCAAATTTTATATTTTTAGTTTGAAATGACATTTTAGTAAAAAAATGACACACTCAAAATCTATAAAATCCATTTATATTGTCTTTATACTTTAAAAAAAATGACCCATAAGTAATTTTTGATGTGTAAGAATAATCCTTACACCAATTTGATGCATAGTGTAACTGGTTTTACTCAAAGTGTGTTTTTTTCAGTTTAAAATGGCATTTTAGAAAAAAACACAAGTGACATACTCAAAATTGAGAAAATCTTTTCAGATTATTTTGATACTTTATAAAAAATATCCATAAGTAATTTTTGATGTGTAGGAATTATCCACACCTCAATCCAATTCATGGTGTGACTGGTATAACTCCAAGCGTGTGTTTTTATTTAAAATTGAAATTTTAGTAAAAAAGACAAGTGGCATATTCTAAACCGATAAAATGATTTCAAATTGTTTCAATACTTCAGGAAAATAATCCATAAGTCATTTTTGATGTATAGGACTCATCCACACCTCAATCTGATAATGGTGTACCCGATATGACTAAAAGTATCCGTTATCAGTTTAAAATTGACATTTTAGTTCAAAACGAGTGTCACTCACTAAAAACCAAGAAAACATGCTCAAATTGTCTTGAAAATTTAGGAAAATGATTAATAAGTAATTTTTGATGTGTGAGAATTAGTCTCACATCAAACTGACATACGATATGACTAGTATGACTTAAAGGATATGTTTTGAGTTTAAAATGAAATTTTAGTAAAAAAACAAGTGACATACTCAAAACCGAGAAAAAAATTCATATTTTTTGATAATTTATCAAAATGACTTATAATTAATTTGTGACTTTTAGGAATTATCCACATCTTAGTCCAATTCATGGTGTGACTGGTATGAATCAAAGTGCGTATTTTTATTTAAAATTGATATTTTAGTAAAAAAACAAGTGACATACTCAAAACTAAGAAAAAAATTTGGATTATTTTGAAACTTTAGGAAAATGATCTATAATTAATTTGTGATGTTTAAAAATCATCTTCACCTCAATCCAAAGCACAGTGTGACTGGTATGACTCAAAGTGTGTCTTTTTATTTAAAATTGAAATTTTAGTAAAAAAGACAAGTGATATACTCAAAATCGATAAAATTCATTCATATTGTTTTGATACTTTAGGAAACTATCCATAAGTCATTTTCTATGTGTAGGAATCATTTGAACATAAATCTAATACATGGTGTGCCCAGTATTACTCAAAGTGTCTGTTATCTAATTAAAATCAATATTTTAGTTCAAAATGTGTGTCACTTATTGAAAACTAAGTAGAAACTATTTTATTGTATTTATAATTTACTAAAAGGATTCATAAGTAATTTTTAACATGTAAGAATCAATATCACATCAAACCGACACACGATGTGACCAGTATAACTCAAAGCGCATGTTTTCAATTTAAAATGACATTTTAGTAAAAAAACAGGTGACATACTCAAAACTAATAAAATTCATTAAAATTATTTTTAAAATTTATTACAATGTTATATAAGTCATTTTTGAGGTGTAGTAATTAGCCACACTTCAATCCGATGCACAATGTGACTAGTATGACTCAAAGTATACGTTTTTAGTTTAAAATGAAATTTTAGTAAAAACTAAAAGTAACATACTCAAAACCAATAAAAATCATTCAAATTGTTTTTATACTTTAGAAAAATTATCCATATATCATTTTTATGTGTTATAATCAACCGTACCTGAATCCGATGCACGATGTGACCGGTATGACTCAAAGTGTGTCTTTCTATTTTAAATTGACATTTTAGTAAAAAAGAAAATTGAAATTCTCAAAATCAAGAAAACACATTCATATTATTTTGATACTTTAGGAAATTTATTCATATATAATTTGTGACATGTAGGGATTAACCGTACCTCAATCTGATACAAAATGTGCTTGGTATGACTCAAAGTGTCCGTTATTAGTTTAAAATTGATAATTTAGTTAAAAACATATATCACTCACTAAAACCCAATAAAAAATGATCAGATTGTATTGATACTTTAAGAAAATTATTTATAATCCATTTTTGATATTTAGGAATTAGTCTCACATCAAACTGACACACGATGTGACCGGTATGACTCAAAGTGCGTGTTTTCAGTTTAAAATGATATTTTGTTAAAAAATATATTAACATACTCCAAAACAATAAATACATTTATATTGTCTTGATACTTTAGAAAAATGATCCATAAATCATTTTTGACATGTAGGAATCAGCTACATGTCAATCCGATGCATCGTGTGACCAACATGACTCAAAGTAGATGTTTTTAGTTTAAAATGATATTTTAGTAAACAAACACATGACATAATCAAAAATGAGAAAACATATTCATATTGTCTTGATATTTTAGTAAAAAGGTTTATAAGTCATTTTTATATGTAGGAATAAACCTCACCTCGATCCAATGCCCGGTGTGACTGGTATGACTCCAAGTGTGTATTTTAATTTAAAGCAGACATTTTAGTAAAAAAGACAAGTGACATACTCAAAATCAAGAAAAGGAATTTGTGTTTTTTGATAATTTAGTACAATGATACATAAGTCATTTTTGATGTGTAGGAATTATCCTCACATCAATCCGATACACAATGTACCCGATATGTCTCAAAGTGTCTGTTATCAGTATAAAATTTGTATTTTAGTTCAAAACACGTGTCACTCACTTAAAATTGATAAAAATGCTCAAATTGTCATGATAATTTAGTAAAATGACTCATAAGTCATTTTTAACATATAGGAATTAGTATCACATCAATCCAACATACTATGTGACCGACATGACTCAAAGTGCATGTTTTTTGTTTAAAATGACATTTTAGTAAACAAAAACAAGTGACATACTCAAAATCAATAAAACAAATTTTGATTATTTTTATACTTTAGGAAAATGATCCAAAATTTATTTTTAATGTGAAGAAATCATCCAAAACTCAATCTGATGTACGATGTGGTCTGTATGACTCAAAGTGTATGATTTTATTTAAAATTGATAATTCAGTAAAAAAGACAAGTGAAATACTAAAAATTGAGAAAACGCATTAATATTGTTTTAATAATTTAGGAAAATGATCCATAAGTAATTTTTGATGTATAGGATTCATCCTAACCTCAATCTGATATATGGTGTGCCTGAAATGGATCAAATTGTCCATTATCAGTTTAAAATTTAAAATTTAGTTAAAAACATGCATCACTCACTAAAATATGAGAAAACATGCTCATATTGTCTTGACACTTTAGGAAAATGATTCATAATTAATTTTTGATATGTTGTAATCAATCTCATTTCAAATCAACACATAATGTGACCGATATGACTCAAAGTGAACATTTTCATTTTAAAAAGACATTTTAGTAAAAAAAAGTGACATACTCAAAATCAAGAAAACACCTTCATATTGTCTTGATACTTTATTAAAATAATCCATAAGTCATTTTTGACATGTAGGTTTTAGCCACACCTCAATCAGATGCACGGTGTGACCGATATTACTGAACCGATATTACTGAAATTGTGTGGTTTCATTTTAAAAATTAAACTTTATTAATGTATTGTTTCATATATATGTTTAATTTATTTCTTTATAGTATTTCTGACATAAGAATATTTTTCTTATATAGGTGGATTCTTTTTCTTGAGTTGGAATGATTTTTTAACAACTAATACCATGATCAATATTTTTTGAGAGGGGGTCGGGTGACAAAAACAATGAAACCATTGATGTTTTTGAATGTTTATGATAAATTGTAATTGATAATGTAATTGTAAAAAACATTGTTTAAAATTTATATAATAGTTTATTTTTCCTCATATTTTTATGTAATTTTTATTTCAATTAAATTATGAATTTTCCATAACCTATATTTTCTTATATTTGGTTTTATTTATTGCTACAGTGTACTATAATTTTAACAGCACAATACACCAGTATAACCTTTACCAATGATACTTCTACCATTGATAAAGGGGGATATTTATCAACACTATAAGTATCACTGATAAAGGATTCCTTTTAGCAGTTATTTTATAGATCTAATAAAAGGGCCCCCTATTTTATGATGCTTAGATCGACAAATATTTTTTAGCACTGATAAAGGATTTTCCTAGGGCTGTTAAAAGAATATTTTTTTAGTATTGTACAATGCATTCCAAATATTCATTACAAACTTAAATGTACAATATTTGATCCTTGGATTTAACAACATTTACATACCAAAAAGCATGTCACAAAAAAAACATTTTCCTTTGTCCATCGGTTTTTCTATCAGTCATTAAAATCTACCAAGTTCAATAAAATCACTGATCCTTAAGCCCATGGGACCAATTTTTAACAACCAAAGTTTAAAAGAATTCTTTGTTAACAAAAACTGCATCCCCACATAATAATAAAACAATTAAAAAATGAATAAAAATAGTGTTTTTATCAATGAAATTATAGTAATTAATATGTGTTATGATTCATCAATGAAATAATTATAAATATACTATAAAAATATTTTTTAAATTAATATTATCAAACATATTTTTTTTTATTTTGTTCACAATTCAAAAAATTAGTTTCAAAACTATTTTCAAAAAAAAAGTACAATAATAATAATCATTCAAAAGTCATATTTTTATAATAATGTAATCTAGATTATGGTAACTCAAAATGTCATCCAATCCATTAGATTTTTCAAGACCACTTAGTTCCTTATAAATCATTAAACTAAACATGGTTGAGTTCAATTCCATGGAAAAATTATTTTTTAAATATACTAGGCCTATCACAACCCAACCCATATCGGGGATTGATCCACAACTACACCAAGCCCACCTCCATAGGTTAGGGGGTGGTGACAAGCACCAAAGACATAAATAACTTGGGGAGGCATTTACCTAAGAACTTGTACACATTCACATAACCAACTTAATGAAAAAGTGCAGTGGGAAAGCAGAAAATATGGAACAAAACTATAAAAAATAAACTAAGCATGCACGAACCTCTAGAAAGTACAAGAGTATGGTAGTGTAAACTGAAAGTAAAGATAAAAAATACATGCCCAACTAGAAATATGTCTTAACCTAACAAACTAGAAAAGAGTAAATAGCTGAGAGAGTCCATCTCCTATATCCCAAGATATTACCACCGTACGCGGTCCAAGTACCCAACACCTCGATGATCCTATAAAGTTACAGTTGACCTGTCCGTTGTTTAAAAAAGGAACCACATGTGTGGGTGAATCCCTTGTAGGGGTGAGTATATACATACCCAGTAAAATTCCCTTAAAGGGGTGAAGGGGGAGTAATAAGAGATAAAACTGAATAGGAAATCAGTAGATATAACAAGGTATAGTGAAAGTGTATAACTCAACCCAACAAGAGAGTGAAAGTAAGATCATCCAAGCACAAGGAGATAAAAACAGTGAGTATATGATCTATCCATAGAGACTTCTACATCTATAGAAGGAGAGTATACTCATACAATAATGATAATCTAAAAATAGAAAGCATGTGGCATACCCCACTTGCCTTCACCTCTCCAAAATAAGAGTATCCAAATCCAAGGTGTGAATCCAACAGAAATTATATATATATTATCAATAAAAGAATACCAAATGAGAGAGTAAGGGGATATCCACCTCATAACTCATCCCAAGAAGAGGAGTAGCCAATAGTTCTAAGGGAATCCATCGACGATGCCCAACATCTCACACATCTGCCCTGAACAACCAAGTCTAAGGGACTAGTTTGACACACCTTGATACTATCCACTTTGGGTGGCACTAACTATCCCAAATGATTTTGAGTCGCATCACAAAAACGTGTCTTGGTTGGGAAAGCATCCATTTTCCTTGTGAGTCCAAGACTACGTCAGACCATGTCACATCACTATTCCACACATCTGAGGGGGATCAAAATATAGGTAAAGATATCATGCCCTGGTATGATAAGAGGGTCCTACTCTTATAGTAATTGAGGAACTCCACTACCCAGCCCCACTAGAGGGTAATGATTGGAAATGTCATTGGGGAACTCTACTATATAGCCCTACTAAAGGGTAACACCCAGAGAGGTCCTCAGGGAACTCCACTAACCAACCTCACTAGAGGGTAATGCCTAAAATAAGCTATTAGGGAACTCCACTGACCATCCCTACAGACGGGTACTGCCCAAAATATCAAATAACTACACTACCTAGACCTTCTAGAGGGTAACTTGAAAAGATAATCAGGGAAATCTACTACCCAGCTCTCCTGGAGGGTACTACTGAGAACATCGAGGAACTCCACTGCCTAACCCTGCTGGAGGGTAACTCAGAAATATCATCAGGGAACTCCACTACCCAACCTTGTTGGAGGGTACTATCGAGAAAGGTCTCTGATGATTACTGTCATCGTCGAGCATCACTTAGCCAAGAAACATTCCCTAAACATTCAAAAAGTATCTCAAATGTCACTATTGAGGTCACCATCGTGTTCTATGTAAAAAACAATCAAGATAGGCTACTCGTGGGACAAAATATGAGTTCAAAAAAAGTATATACATACATTCAAAGTCTCCTGGAAGGAGATCAAGAGGTACACAATGTGTGAGGGGACTCACATGACGCGTGGTCTCAGTTCACCACCTTCCCATGTCTCTGGTCGACACATGGATCCATCCCATGTAGTAGAACATGTAGTGTAGGTGGACTACATTTCACGTCTTAACTAACTGGGACCGGGGTCATGTCTTGTGACCGTGTCTGTGCACCCGAACCCCATGTCCATGTACTCTGGTACACGATGTGTTGGTCCACATGGGATGCCGCCCCTGTGGTCAACCTCTGTTCGTGTACTTCTACACAGACTCCTACCAGTGTTGTTCACCACACAGATTGTCCAACCGGGAGAGGGTACATGGCATGTGAGGAATTACTACATGTCATGTCATCCTTACCTTTCTCAAACCCTAGATGATGCCATGGAAAGGGGCTACACATCGTGAGTTCTTAGTTGTACTTGACGTGTAGTTGAACTTTTTCCAGAAACTTCATTTTTTACAGATTTGGTCTTCACGCTTCAAATTAGGCACCACCTCCATAAATCCCGCCTCAATTCCTCCTAAATCTAACAGATCTGGCCACTATTCAGGATCACCATCCATTGTTTGATGGAAATCATCCATAGTTTTCCATAGGGGTTTCACCATTCAGACCACACATTTCCATGGCTTCATTCATCCCAATCTTGAAGTTCAACAACAAAATTGGTCATCCCATCCTCAAAATGATCCCAGATCTATGCCTTGCTCATCAGTATATTGTCGTTTCATCAATCCACACACTTATTCGGGGGTGCGATCAAGCTCGGTACATCCCAACAAAGTCTAATCAGGACCAACAAGTCCAATCGGTGAAGAATGAAAATAATAGGAAAGAAAAGTACCAAAAAAAACTTTAAATGATTGTTGGCCAAGTGTCTTGGCCAATGATCAAGTACACGATCTAGGGTTAGATAAATAAATTAAATAAAACAATTTCTAGTATGTTGGAACATACAAAGGCTACAGGGAGGGGCGCAGATCAAAGAACGATTATCAATATACTCAAACATTTAATCTATAAGTGTAAAATAAAAAAATCCCTAACTATACTTTGGATCTATATCTAGTGAAGATCATGCTCACGCAATGATTGGAAGGGGTTGCTGCATTCATTACATCTGGATCCGATCTGATTCAGAGTCCTTTCATCGTTCAATATTTATTCTCTAGAGAAAGGAGGAAGGAGCTCTCGCCGATGGATTCTAGAAATTGTGAGGCCAACCTTGAAAAAATTCCTTTAATGATATATTTATATACACATCATCTAGGTTAAATGAATTTAATTTATTAATTAATCTACTTAAACTCACCACCAATGAGAAAGAGGTATGAACATCCCATGCCGAATCACTTTATATTGTGCCCATGGTAAACACCATATTCCAAACTCAACCGTGGTCTCATATATTTAATCTGATCAACCGTTTAAGAGTTGTCCCATTTTATTTGAGAAGATTCATATGTGCAATATAAAATATATTTAATATTTATATAAAATTAATTATGAACATCTTGGGCCACAAAATATCATTCCGTCTCAGTGCCTAACTCTAGAAATATATGTATAAATATTTCAAAGTCTAATAATGAAAAAATTGGGTCTCTTCAAGGCCAATCTAATTTTTTTTCAAATTTGATATAAAATCACTTCAAAAAAGAAAAAAAACAAAAACAAAAATGGTAATCAAATAAGGAACCTTGGATAATCCCCACTAACTAGTTTGTATTATGACATATAAAAGGGTAATCACTATCATAAAACAAAAATTACACCAAATGTTTATTTATTGTTTTATATTAGATGCTAAAAAAAATTTCATCATCAAACAATATTCCATAACAAATAAAGATGTTACAACATTCGATATATATAATGTAGTTGTAAATATAGGTTGAACAAGATTGGTTTACTTTTAAGAAGTGAAACTCATAATTAAAAACCATCAAACCTCTATTATTCTCCATGCAAGAATCCAATAAGTGTTGATTAAATGAAAAATTACAGGCCATTTCCAAATCAGCTCCCCTAAAAAGTGACAACTTAGAATCAAATTTATAAATAACCATAACAATGAAATAAAAAATATTTTCACTTGACACTTGCTTCAAAAAATAAATTCACAAAGAAAAACATCAGTTAATTTAATCCAAAATTTTGACATTTTGATAATATATCAATAATGTTTTATAACTAAATTCATTTTGATTATAATAAACAATAAAATTTTATAAAAAAATAGCATATAGAGTAGATGTCACATCTAACAAAAATTTAACAAAAACATGAAAAAAATAAAACTAATACGGAACCATATGAAATCAAATATAGGATATTTTTTTTAAAAAAATTAAAGATTAACTATTTAAAGGGAACTTTTGAAATCTTGAAAAAAAACAATGCATATAAAAATACATTTTAGAGCATAATTCAGAATTTGAATTTTAAGGATGTATTTATAGCTTCCTCTCATGTTCACAATTGTTGAAAAACTAAAATATTATATAAAAAACACATTAAAATCAAAATATTTTAGAAGAAAACAAATTAATTTTGAAAAAAAACTAAAATATTAAAGGGTGGAAACAAAATTTTATATTATCTAGCATTGAAAATATAATTAATGAATTTATTCATAAATTCAAATAATCTTAGAACTAAAATTCTAATTATTCAATTAAACTTAATTGAGAATTATTAACCCAAAAGAAAATTTAATCTTCAATATCCTAAAATGAATAATTTGTCTAAAAGATTAGAGTGATTTTTTATTAAAATAACCCAAACATGATATCATTACAAAAGATATAGATTAAAAACATCATAAAATTCCTAAAATATTGATATAAATAAAATATTCCTCTTGAGATTTCAAAATTTATATTTTAGGTTGACACTAAAAGCAAGGATTAAACAATAGAAGGGGATTTTTTTTACCAATTATTCTCATGTTCTATAATTAGGGAAGAATCATAAGTTTTTAAATCATACCTATTATTTATTATGAAATAATTAGATTATTCAAGATGATACTATAAAGGAAAACATAACATAATTCATTTAAACGCGAAATGAAAATGTTCTACAAATGAAAGTAAAGGTTTTCAAATAACTAGAAGAATGAAGTTTATTTTATCTACCACTTTAAAACAAAAAAAATAGTTTCATGCATTTTATATATAGGAAAAAAAGGAAAACACTTAATAGTCTTTTTAATTTTATGTACTACCCAAAAAATTTAAAAAAATTAATAATTTATTAAAGGCCTTAGAGGTTCCAGATAAGAATTTGATGAGAGAGAGAAGAATCCTTTTGCCTTTTTTATTTCTAGAATCATCAATGAGATAAAATATATAATATTAGAGGAAGAAAAATAAATAGAAGAATAAATGGGGAATGTGAATAATCCTTCAGGAGGTGAAACACCTCGAAGGTCGATGGCCTAACCCACCCTACTCAACTACAACTGATCACAACTCAAAATTTACTATCCATGCCTTCCCCAACCTCCCTCGATTATCTAATACCTCTCCAACCACTAACAACCCCCTAAAAACTATATTTAATTATTACTAAACTACCTATGACATTTATCTACTATTAACATCCCCACCCCACATTTTTATAGATTCTTCCCTCTTTAAACCATCTTCTTTACAAGGTGACAAGGTGAAAATATAAGGAATTATCACTCTCATCTTGATTTTATCACTCTGATTATCCTTTGATTCCTTCTTGTCACTACCAACATTCCAAGCATCCTGAAATTTCCATGGTGAAGGTTATAGTGGTGGATTTGGAAACCATACTACTTTTTTCCCTCTCAATCCCTACCTATGGCTATTTCTACTTGCACCTAGTCACTCACCTAGACCCAAATTTTCTCCTACTTCCCCATCACATCAAACAACCCTTGAAAACCTTTTTCATTTGTTTGTAACAAAAACTAGGAATTATTGTCGCTTCTAGTACAGATTGCATCTAGTGGACTATGAAAATGAAATGCCCAGAATATAATATTCAGCAACAAGACATATCCAAATTCTAAAGGTAGTCCCCATTTGGACAAATTGATACCTTTTAGTGATTTTAATTGAAAACATTGTTCGCGAATACTTTTCTTGTTTTTATGATTTTTTGAAATAATGTTGATATCATAAATTCCCTCAGTGGACCATAGATAATCATAAAAGTTTTTCTACTTATCAAACTAGTATGGTTCATTTCTTTGAATGTGCACAATAATGTCACTGTCTTACACAACATCCTATTATAGATTTGATAACAAATTATCAGGGACAATATGAGTGATATGCCCCTAAGAATATCCTAGAATCTCAGTTATATAACTAGTTACATCTAATATGGTCAATAGAGAATAATCTAATCAAATAGTGATGACATGTGCAAAAACAGAACTGGGAAAAAATTGGCATAATAAATGAGAAGCAGTGAAGTAAATTAAGAAACAAAAAGAATAATCAACATAGAGATTTAACATGATTTAGATCCTTAGAGACCGTACATACAAAAATGATAACACCACCCACCCATACACATTATTAAAGCTCAAAAACATTTATAAAGTATAGTCTAACAATAAAAACAACAACAACAATAGAAGATTTGAAATAATTAAAGTTGAGAATGAAAGAATGGGGATAAGAAACTTACAACGTTGGGAACTTAGGTATGTCCATCCTATTATCTTCTATATATTGTCAACGAAGCTTAATTTGATCCGTTTGATCAAATGATGAAGGATGGTCTTATCTGGTTTGGAACCAGAGGTTCTTGGATTAGGAACTCCACCACATGGCTTCACAATAATGTCATCTAACTTCACCACAAACAACACACCAGAGGTGCACATAAAGGAAAACAAGTGATGGTTATTAGTGTTTGAATTTTTTTAATGTTTTATTATTTGTTTTTTAATAAATTATAATTACCTCATATTTATTTAAATTAAAATTTTATAAACATTTATATTTTTATAATGTTAATTGATAAATACTAAATTAATTAAAATGTTTTGTCACACATCAAATTTATTTTATTTTAAATTTTATAAACATTTTTTTTCTTGTGTTAATGTTTAAAATGTTTTAATATTTCACATGCTTTAGGGTGTTTATTATTTTGTTTAATTATAGTATCATATTACATTTTTAATGCTTTAAATATCTTTTATCTCATGCAAAATATTATTATATTTTTCATATTTTTTATTTTTTAGTGTTTTAATATTTTTTATATTTGATTATTTTTTATAAATGTTTATATATATATATATCATCAAATATATATAAAATATAAAATATATTTATATAAAATTTTTGGTACACTGTTCATCTTCCTCCGGCTTCCTGCATGCGCATCTCCCCTACAATGTGACACCATGCATTACATCCACTCCTTCCTCAAGCTACTTCATCTTAGAATTACACACGAAATAACTTAATCCTTGCAAAACTTCTACATCAGTAATACCGGTTGTGGCATTCAAGCACTCATCCTCATCCACATCACTGGCTCATCCCAAAATTTCTCTATCATGCTCCTCCAATTCACACCAAACTCCCTCACTCGACTTTATCTATGTTTGCAACCCTATGACACCATTTCTATTCATCGAGACAACACCAACCAAATTATCATGAATAGTTACCTTAGGTATTGATTTTATACTTATAGTGATTTCATTTTCATGAACTTGACGTGAAGGAGATATAAGTGACCATGGTTTTCACTTTCACAAGTTACTGCAAGTTATAGTACCTACCCTGAAGAGGTAGTTTTTACCTACCATGAGCCTCCACTTTGAACTTACCATGAAAATAGGATTCTAAAACTATCTTGAATGGGTAGTACCTACCATGAGTTCATTTTTATACCTATATTGAAGGTAATTTTTAAGTTACTGTAAGTAGTTTTTTTAATTTACTACAAGTAGTGTTTTTTTCAAAGTGACTACATGAAAAATTTGTTTACATGGTAAGTATACCTACTGCATGAAAAAGTTGTTTGTATGGTTAATATACCCACCACATTAAAAATTTGTTCACAATGTCAGCATACTGACCACATTATTTGTTTCACATGTTCAGTATAACGACCACAAGTGATGACATGATAAGCATACCAACCACAAGGCTTATGCCTCACATGGTCAATTATTAACTTTATTTATTTTTTTAAAAATAAAATTTCTAGTATACTCTATTTTAGAGATTTTTTTATAAATTAATTAATTTAATTATTATTTAATATATTTTAAATATTATATTTCTTAGGAAATTAAATATATATTATAATGACCATGTTGTAAACTAGTGAATACAAAAAATACTTGTGGAAATAATAATTTTCACATTATTTCTTTTATACAATATTTTTATTATTTTTGAATTATTTATTTATTTTAAGTTTATGAGAGTGATTTTTATCATTTCCATTATTTAAATAATTCTCATTTATTCTAATGAATATATTAGAAAATGTTTTGAGGAGTTTAATGCATGAATTATAGGGAGTTAATATTTTTATTGAATATGTGTGAAGTATTAATAGGAATGATGATTTTTCATATTTTAAATATTTATAACCATTTTATGGTGGTTATGAGTTTAACAAACAACCGCATAAAGATAAATGAATATGACCATTGGTGATTAGTCAATAAATAGAGACCAATGGATATAGTGTGAACAACAGATGATGACTTTCTAAACTCTTGATGAATTTTTGAATACTTGATGGCATGAAAAATTTTATTGATACTCGATGAATTTTTTATGAAACTAATGTTCCATTTATGTGATAATGAAAAAACTTCAACTATTTCATTCTTTAATCCTAAAGTGATCAAAGATCATTATACTATATCATCTTCAACATCTTCTAAACTCTGTTATTTTTATTTTCTTATGGTTTTCTTCATATTAATTTTTATTTTGTATATTTGTAATGATTATCATCGGTCTATAATTTTCTCAATCAAAAGAAAGTCAGTATTGGTTATTATACCAACCAAAAGGAAGGTTATTGGGTTGTGACTCCCAAAGAAAAGATAGGGTAAAACTAGGTTGTGGGTCCTGTAAAAAGTTAAGGTTGTGAATTTGAGTGTTATAAAAGGAAGATTCTATAAAAAAGTTATCACACATTTAAAATTGAGTTCTTATTAGTGGATACCGATATTCTCATGGAGTAGAGAAGGTTGAAGAGTGGACTAGAATCTTGGTGATCTGAACCACTATAAAAATATTGTGTTCATATTTTAATTTCCACTGCATTGAATCTTGAACATTTCACTACATTTTTGATTATTCAATAATACAAATCTAATTGATTATTTGTTTTTAATTTTTTAAAATTAATATTAACCTAATCTAGTCCATTTTAACCATAAATATTAATCCCATAATTGGTATCCGAAGGTTGGTAATCCTTCTAGATATTTTTTTTATGTTTATTTTTAACTATTGTGCTATTTTGAATATCCTAGACATAATAGTATAGGGAATAATTATAAGTTCTTAAAGTTGTAAGGTATTAATGCCAAATATGGGTGGATTCCTAAAAAAGTATCCACTTTTCGATAGAAGTGACTATGGGTACTAGTAAGACCAAATGAAAGCATACCTAAAAAAATTAAGTGGGGATCATTGGACAATCATGGAGAAATCATATGAGTTTCTAAAATTTGATCCAAAGACACTTGTAGGAAATAAAATGGTAAAGTATGTATTTAATTATAAAGTAAATAATATTTTTTACTTTTCTATAATTAAAAGTGTGTATAGACATGTATTACCCTGTAAGACAACCCAAAACATTTAGAGAATTCTAAAAGTCACTCACTAAGGGATTGAAAAACATAAAAGAACCAAGCTAGGAATGGTTAGATAAGAATACTGGGATTTCAATATGGGGGAAGATGAGTTAGTAAACTATATGTTACACTAGTTTACAAGAATTACAAATTGTACGTGTTCTCTTAGAGAAGTTTCAGAAAATATATCTCATGTTGAAAGACTCTTGAGAGAATTACCAAAAAGATGGAATGAAAATAATGCGATAATTGATGAAAGTAATTTTTTTAAATAATATACTTTAGATTATCAAATTGGTTCTTTGCTACTATAATGTCCTGAGTCGAGATCCAATAAATCAGTGCCCTAAACTGGTTCGTTATGTGATCTCGGGTGCCCATCCTCTTACACCATAGACTGCCAACTATTAGTGGGGGTCTAAAGAGGAAAGTATGGAAATTATAACCTATTTATCAGATTATATTTACAATATAAATAATATAAAAAAGATACATCAACCTATAAAAGTAGTAAATATAACAACATATAAAAAGTACCAACAATAGACCAAGAGAAACATGATATAACAATGAGATATATAATTTATAAGTTAGATAGTTATAATATAAAAATACCAAATATTGAAACTTAAAAAAACAATAAACACAATACCAATTCCTAACCTGGTCCAATATTCTATTATCCAACCTATCAGCCAAAAAAAACAAGGTCCCTGTCCTAAACCTATGCTTGAAAACAAGAATCATATTCTCTAGTACCCTAGTTCCATGGAGGCCCAAGTAGGGTGTGAGTAAAATTTAGTAGGACACCACTAATTCTGTCTAAGGAAATAACTAGTCTAAACATCAATGTATGAATATATCCAAAATATTAATTAAAGAAGACAATCAAAGAATCATATTTCCCAATAAACATTTGTTAGTTATCCATTTGGACTCATGGGTTCCATCGTTTCACCCAACCACAACCTACTTCAGCCATGCTGGAAGTATGAATCATAAATAATAGGGGTTATACATTCTATATAAAAAGAGGGAATTTTGTAATCATTTCAATTATTGGTTCCAAAGATCATTGAACAAATTACTAATACCATATCACATACTCTTAGTACTTGGATCACCATGCCAACACCCTATCCAAAAAAAAGTATCACCTTGTCCATCATATCAAATCAAGGATTTCAAACTCCATATCAAGCCATCCTAAGTCAAGGATAAGGAATTCCATATCCAACATCCTTACCCATGGTTTTGGATAATTCTGTCCAACATTAATAACCATTTCCTTATTTTTTAATTTCCAAGGTCCAATATACTCAACCTTTTCATTAAGGTTGAACCCATTCCAACTTTTATTCATTATCATGGTCTAATATACTGAACTTATTTGGCCAAATTCCATACATAAAAAAATTGACCAATTATCCATTTAACTCAACAATTAATCATTCTTCAAATTCATTATTAATATAAACATACCCCTTTAACCATTCCCCCTTTTCACATCATAAATACCAAAACCAAACACTCTCTTCAAACACCTTGAATCTACCCTTAAAAAATACTTGTCTTCCTCTTTTGAGAAACCAAACAAGGCCCAAGAACTTAATTCACATTAAAACCATCTGAAGATCCATTAAAAAATTTTCACCAAAGGGGTGGCCACACACTCTTTTTAAATAAACCTTTAAATCCTTTTTTAAACTCCTTTAAATTAAAATTGAGGTCAACAACTCATTTTAAAAAATTGTTCACTTTAAAATATTGTTTTCACTCATTGAAAACTATAATCAAGTCAAAATACAAGGCACTCTAGTTAAACCATTCAAAAAACTCCTAACCATTTCACACATTTTTATCATAGAAAACACCTTAATTCACCCACTTAACATGACATAAATACTTATCCCCAAATTATAATAAGTAGACCTTTAACCATACTATCATACCAAATAAAAATTACAACCTGTTTATTCTCATAAATTCTTTATCTTAAAATTTAAAATTTAATTACACATACCCTATGGGTAGCTGTAGGCCTAGTATCAAATCATTAGTGAACCCAATGGGATCCATTAAGGTTCTCACTCATCATTTTAAGCCCCAATATAATTTTCTTAGTCAATAACACAAAAATGAAGCATTACAGTGCATTGACACAACCACATATATAAGATCAACATCAATACTATGGGTAAAATCTTGTATAAAATCTAACTCATGATCATATAAAACCACTCTTCCAATAATTCCCTTGGTAAGAGATAAAATGAATTCAATAACTAAGGTGATGAATGCCCTAGAAATAGGGTTCATGAGCTTTGAAAGAAGAGAAAATAACCCATAGTGATTATCTTACAAAATTGAAGGAAACGAAGTCAGAGACTTACCTGAATATTCAATCTACCCTAAACAGAACTACACACACCTAATATATCCTAGTTCACACCCTAGTTTACTAGAGAAGAAATGAAGGTGAAACTCAAGGGAGAAATATTTGAGCCTGATTGAAAAAAATGGTAAATTCCCCATTTTTAAAGTGGTACATGGTTTGACTGTATGGTTTTCTAAACCCTAAGACCTTCTGTATCTAATGGGAAATAGAGATGCACAATTTCTATACCCAAATTCATGGTTTGGAAAACTATGTGGACACCATGTGTTCCCCTCTATCCAAAGGTACCTTCCAGCTACACGGGCTTCTGGGCCACCATGTAGGGGTTTTTCAAACCATACCCCCAACTCCTATAGGATGAACATTCACTATGAATGATTAGTACTAACTATTCACCAACATTATTCCATGAATTTTAATTCAAATTTCCTCACCATTTTCATGCCCCAAACCCTTGGGTAACTTCTAAGGCCTTCCTTACCATCTATAGGTGTTTCATTAACCAATTTAAAAAGGTATTTAACCAAAATTAAAATTAAATGTACCTCATCAAAGTGTCAAGATATTAAAACCTCCCCACCATAATTATTCTTATCCCCAAGAAGTATCATTGGCCATCCATCCATCTCAACCAACCTACATCGATCAATAATTATATCCAAAAACCTCATTAATATTACGAAAACCCAAAACACAACCAAAGAAGAAACTCTAATTCAAGGTTCTCAACTAACTAAAACTCAATTCAACACCCATCATCAATACTAAAACACCAATATAGAACTTACCTGATCCCATACAAATGAATCAAGAATTATTTCATCTTCAATACTAAAACACCAATATGGAACTTACCAGAGCTATGGTTCTCCCCACCATAACTTCATCTTACCTCCACCAATATTTGATTCTTAGCACCTCCGCCCTTGGGGAAATACCAATGGAACCTTAAACACACACCCCCACAATTATCTTGTTGTAGTTACCACTTACCATGTCTGAAAACCCTTGATAATTCCAATCATCATTGAAACCCATCCTTATCATCAAAGAACCAACCAGAAAGGATATATACCCAATGTCTGTTCGTGAACTGAGAACAAGTTGGATTTTCCTAGAAATCCAAGTTTCATTTCCTGAAGTACACACATATTTTCAAAGACAACACATCAGATGTGGTGTGAAGCTCTCTGCATCCATTATATACATTATCCAAAGTCAGAATATCCTTAGTCAAATCTTTCTAAAAACACCTAGCTCCAACATCACACATTTCATCACCTATCATGACCATGATTTCTCCATGCTCAGAGGCATTACAATACCACCCAAACATGCCCACTAGAGTCCATATCCAACTCTCGGTGAGATTCTATAGTCAAAACCTCCACTTTCTCAAAACCATTATCATTCCCTAACACACACACCCTCACACCTCTAACGAAATCACCTTGGATTAATTTTAGAATCACTTAGAACATGAAACCAAAACTCATATTAATCATCACCACATCCATTTCCATGTTAGAATTCCTTATGGATTTTAATGACAAACCATATGAAAGTCAACCATAACTTATTCTCATCTTTAGAAAACAACACCCATGATATTCATCGACATCCGATCCATCCTAATAACTTTACTCATAAAAGAAAAATGGTGCACTTCCCACCAAACTACCTCACTTAAACCTCTCCATGTGTGACATATCTAAAGAGTCCCTTTAGCAAATTTTTTTTTATAGTTTGATACCCTGGCCTGTAGTTGATGTTCGCTCAGCACACTGAGGATGACACCAAGATGTTGGGAATGATCATCTCGAGACTGTGAGTACACTAATATTTCATCAATGAAAACCACCATGACCTCATCCATCAACAATTTCACCTTTATCTATATGTACATGTCAACCCCCCCAAAAAGTCTCTAGGATTCCCTACCTATAATCATATAATCAAAACCTATCACCACAATCCAAGAGAAACTCACTAACCAAAAATCACAACATACTCATGAATCTCTTCCATGAAATCATGCACTAACATTATATATGGAACCACCACCACCACACATCTCGATTTCTTCCACCACGACCCAAAAAATTCTCAACAAAAATGAAAACAGTCTATTATATAGATCCAAAACCAAATAGTTCCATGCATATTCAGAGCGCATAAACTTGATATCACCAAAACAACAGGTTCTCACTCTTGATCCACCTGTTCACATATCCCAAAAGGCATCACACATCTCTAGAACATGTATACCATCCAAACCTCACATGAGCTCCAAGCTTATATTCTTTACTTTATCCATTCACTAAACTCGAATCAAATTCCTATGATTCATACATCACCAAAAATAGGATCAAAATATCACTCAAGAAACTAACCATGCCACCTAGACCATAAAATTCATTAGGCTCAAGGCATCCTTGAAGTTTCCATCTAATGACCTAAACTTTCACATAATACAGGTCCAACCACATGACCACTATTCACCCTAAGAATCATTCCTAGATCAGAGTTCCCATCTATTCTCTAGCTACCCTTGTATCATTCACCTAAGTTCAACATCCATTCCTGTATTGAACCATTATAGACAATAGGACTAGGCACCCAAATGATACCACCCTTTTGAAATTGATCTTAAAGCCAACCACAAGTACTCATGGTGATTCTATTAGAAAAGAAACCAATGCATAACCATGCCTTTTATATAAACTAGACAATGTCTACCATGCATCGATTCCACCTCTAAAGCATCCACACATGCTTCACATTCCAAATAACCTACAAAACTAGGCTAACCTCACTTGCAACTACCTTGATGGCCTAAATCCACCAACTCATGGACATAAACCAAGTCACATTTCCAAAATAACTAGATTTACCACTCATCCATACACATCAAACCTCCCACATGTCAGTGTGCATAGGTGACACTTCTTACCTTATTACAAAACACACGGTGTATAATGTACCAAAACCAACCACTTACTCTAGATCCCACACTCAAAGGTACATGATCATTTACATTGGCACTATAAGGTGAAAGCACACTCTAAGTTAAAAAAAAAAAACTTGCGAGGTCTCAACCCACAAGGAACACCACATCCCTGTTAAAAGAAAAAATTTCACAACCTCAATGTCATTTCCTAACCGAAGGCACAAAAATTAACATCCTACCATCCAGCACAACCAAAACTGTTAGGTCCCCGTAATCCATGAACAAGGGTATCAAAACTAGGGAACTCTCAAAGACCAAACCACCCATACATAGAGTCAGATAATAACACAAAGGATACTCATGCATAGAGTCACATAACAACACAAAGGATACTCATTTCTAGTGCCCCAAAAGGTTTTATCATTTTTTATTTCCCTTTAATTAAACTTTAACATTTAAAACTCTAGGATTCACATTTAAAAACCTTTCACTAGATATTATTTTCAAAATTCTTAGTTTTATTCAGATTCATGATTCATGGTTTTGGATAGATAGAATTTATTTCACATGTAATACTGGGAAAAACCTTATAATTTACTTATTGACACTTTATTTAACTAGAACAGTTACCATATAAGTTATTTATACCTATATATTACCCATAAGTCACTTGAGGAGTCAGTCAAGTAGAGTTCCACCATACACTTATATATAAATCATATAAATGGATACAAACACTTTAAATACCAACCAAATTATTTATAAAAATATAAATATATGGATGACCAACAGATAAAAACCACCGATAGAAAAATTACACTACCAACATAATTAATCATAGGGAACTATAAACCATAGGCAACATATGGATGATCTATCAATCATATAAACCTAGAATAATGCATGAACTCACACAATCTCTTACCATATTGGGATGAGAGATAAAACCTTATAAATAATAACTTCACATTCAAATGTACCACTCAAGGTGGAAAATCTATAAATGGTAAAATATTAAAGTAACAATATCAATTTACCACCCCTAAAAACTTCATTTACCCCCATATGTGGGATTATATACACCTTGTAGTGAGCTCATTACCAAGATTCAATAAGATTCTAGTATCATATCTACCATGCCAAAATAGTAATACAAATGAAAATAACTCTAATACCACTTTGTAACATCCTACTCCAAGAGACACTAAACAGGTTCCCCAATCTGATTTGTTATGTGACCTTAAGTATGCCTCCCCATATGCCAAAGGTTGCTGACTAGAAGTGAGGGTATAAAGATGGAAGTGGAGAGACTATAACCTCTTTATCAGAGTAGAACCATAGAAAAAATAATACCAAAAAGATACATCAAACTATTAAAGCAGTAAATGGAACAACATACATAAAGTTCCAATAATAACCTAAGAGAAACATGATATAATAATGAGATGTATACTCTACATGTTAGAAATTCATATAAGTAAAATCCCAAATACTGAAATTAGAAAAAACCCTAAACATGGTCCCATGTTCTAACTTGGTCCTATCATTCCGTGATCTAACCTATCATCACAAACATAAAACAAAAAATAAGTCCCTGTAACACCCTAATATTTTGTGAAATATATTTTTTCAAATTAATTTAATCTTTTTGATATTTTTTATTTCACACAACACTAAATATAGCTTGTGTTATATGAAATCACCAAGTTATTCTTACTTCATACACAACACGAAGTCGAGATTTCACTACACACAACACTATGTTTAGCTCATGTTACATGCAATGCTGATTTCTTTTGATAGCCAACATTACATGCAAGGCCAAGTTTTACTGAACTATAATATATTAATATTATTATTAATAAAATATTATTATGGTTACCCACCTAGAAGTTCGAATGGAAATTACAAATAATATTAACTAAATTATAAAAATATGATTTAAACATGTATATAAAATGAATCCTTTGGTAATAAATTATCTAGAAATGAAAGTAAAAACTATTTTAAAATAAATAAATTCATTTTCTTAGAAAACTATTTTTCTATGTACAAACCCCATTTTATCTCAATAAATTAAAAAAACCACTATTGGTGAATGTTTTGAATAAATTTTTTATATTACATATTCAATAAATTTTTTTGACACTCATTCAATAGATTTTATATGTAAAATATAAGAATAAATCCAATTTTATGGATAAAAAGATGTATTTTTCAAAAGGGTAATTTTACCACCTCTTAATAAAGAACCCATTTTAAATATAATTTTTTTAAAACTTTGATAGTTTTTATATTATAAAATAAAATTATTCTTTGAAATTAAGATATAAAAATTTACTTTGGTTAAATTTTTGGTATTTTTTTTGATAAGTTTCTGGTTTTTATAAATAGTGAAAAATATTGAATTTTAATTGAAAATTACTTTTTCATTTATCTTATTTATATAGTTAAATTATGATTTATATTGGTTTTAAATTATAATTAGTAATATTATAAAAAAATTAATCCAACTTAGGTTATTATAAACAATTTCACATTGAAATTGGATATAAAAATATTTCAAACTTTTGAACTTTTTCACTTTAAAAAATCTTTTTCTCATTCCGTCAACGAGATTAATTTTAAATTAATTTTAACCTATTATGTGTTTTTAATTGTGAAAAATTAATTCCATATTTGGAATCATACGGTAAAAATTTATTAATCATGTCTCTTTTATTTTTGGACAATATGAATAGTAACTTTAGTAGTTTTTATTACCACAGTTGAGGGTAAATCGGGTAATTAAGGGTAAAAATAATACTATAAATATTATAAAACTACCCTAATACTTGAAAAAATATTATTGGATAACTTTAATTCAACACTTATCAGTTAAGGTTTTAAATTGAATAATTTAATGGATACTTTTCCATGAAAATGACTTAGCTAATATTAAAATCATAGAGAGTGACAAAATATTACACTTTTACTTTTAATTAGTGTAATATTTTTAATATGGGTTTAAATAGAAGGTATTATAGACTATTTATATTATTATATAATATAAAATTTTTTTATACATCATTGAATTTTATTTTTAATTTTTAATGTAGAAGTAATTATCATGAATAATTACAAAATAATGATGCAGAAATTGTTCAATTAATGAAACAGTCAATTAAATGATATTATAAATATTAAAATAAATTTAATTTGACATAATGAAGGTGAAATTTTTTTTATAGGTGAATATGAAATTTTATGTGTGTATTAAATGATTTTTTTTAAGTTATATTATTTTCTTAAAGTCAATGTTATGAATAGTGTTAGAATTGACACTTATGATAATTTATGAAAATAATATTTTATTAAATTATTTAAAAATTATAAAAATATTAAATAAGTATAATGGGTTTATTTATGGTCTAAAATTTATTAAATTTTCCATTTATTATCTAATTGATACATTATATGTAAAAATTACATCATCTTAATATTAAAAACTTTGTTACCATAGTTAAAATTAAAATGGATTAACTAAGGGTTAATGAAAATGATAAGGTTTAAAATGACACAAAAAAATGTCTAAAATATATTGATTGATGAGATTAAAAAATTAATATATATTATCATCAAATAAATGGCCTTTTTAAGGAACTTATATTTATATAATTTATTATAAATTAACATTTTGAGAAATTCCAAAAGTTCCCTCCCCTCTCTTATAAAAGGGAAACTCTGCTTATCTTCTCTTCACACTTTAAAACCTATTTGGTTCATAAAAAATATATAAAAATATTCTTCCAAATTATCTATATTCATATTATAATCCTTACTTTAGGAATAAATACAACCAAATAACTCATTTTGTAAAAATTAAAAGGAGATACCCAAGGAAGAGGTAACATTCATCAACGATCATTTTTGTTTTATTTCTCCCTTAAAACTATTGATTTTTTTATTTAATATTTATGTAATAATATCATCATCCTCAATCTATTAATATTTAATTATGTTAAAGGGTTCTACATACAATTACACACACTTCCATCTAATGGATAACAAACTTACCGTTCGTGTGTACGACAAACTACTGACTAATGAAACAATGATTGTTCATTTTTTCCATCACCACATCTCATGGTGGGAATTATTATGGAAATAATAATTTTTATTATATATATTATATTTATTATGTATTTTTTATTATTTAGTTATTATATAAAATATAACTTCATGATTTACACTTTTTTTAAATATGATAACTTCATTTGTGGATGTACGGACTACCGCCTCCTCAAAGTCATGTGATTCGATAACACTTTACATGAAATGTATAACAGATAGGTTTAATAAAATTATATGATATATATGAAATAATAATTCTACTATAATGATAATACATATATATATATGGAATTTACTTACTTTCTTTCAATATGATAATAAAACGGAAACAACGTTCATGCGTACGTACGACCTACCGTCTCCATAAACGGTGTATTTCATTTAATATTTAAATCTTGTATAAATATTTATATAATGAATATATATGATATTTATATCATGTTTTAAATTATTTTAATAATTAAATCATGATCTAAATAATATTATCAAGAATAAAAATTCAAAACATATATGAAAAACAATGTGGATATTACCTAAAACTAAACATTAACATGGAATTGTTAATAAATGAGTTATATATAGTCATAATAAAATAATATATGGTATATGAATATGGTTATATGTTATATTTATAATAAATTTATATTTATTATAAATTAGGCTTTAATGAGTATGAAGAGAGTAAATGCATAATGTAAGATATTTTTGCCTCACTTTTATTTCTGTGGGACACATGCCTTATACACTACTTGTTTCTTTCGTGTCGTGTATATACTTACCATGAATGTTTTTATGTGTCCTATTATAAATATTATTATATTTTCATATCAATATAATTTTATTTATTTCATAGGGCATACAATTCTACTGATTATAAATTTTAAGGGTTAATTTCACAATCTCATTATTATTCAAGATTGTTTATATGTATGTATATACTGGGGAATATTTATCTTCCATGTACATGTTTCTTAAAAATGTTTTCTAAAATATGTTTAATATTATTATAAAATTATTTAAATTAATTTTTACCCATGTGTGAATTTTTACTAAATTTTTTGAAATGACTTTTTTTTCGTTTTCCAAATAAGTTTTATTGTGACTTTTTTTTGGAAAAAGTACTAAAGGAATATTTTTTTAACTTATATGACATGAATGGATTTTTAAAATTTCATGATGCTATAATGAATTTAAGATTCCCTTACATTATTAAAAGTTTATTTTAAAATACTTTTTTCTTTTAAAATTACATGGTATTTGAAGAAAATAAATCATTTTTAAAGAAGAAAGGATATTTTCCTCAAGATATTTTTTCAAGTGATCTCTCATAATTATTTTCTATTTATGATAAAATTATTTGATGTTTATTATTCTTTATTGGGGATATTTTTCAAAGATAATATCCCTATTATTTTTATGGTTGGTTTATGTTTATTATGGAATGATATTTATGGAACCCATTTCTTTTCCATGGGTTATATTTTAATGGAATTTAGTTTGCAAGGAAATTTTCTTTTTATGGGTTTTGATATGATGAATGATTTATGTTATTCTGGAATACATATGTATGGTTTTTATTATGTGATATGTGGGACCTATATACCCCTATAATGCATTGGGTAATGATTTATATCTCATGATATAATGATGAAAACAAGTCGACAGGATTGATCCACTATTGGAAGGTGGGAAAACTTGATCCAGTATGGGAATATGGGTAAATTAGATCCATTACAAGCAAAGGACTGAAACTAGGGATGATGGTGTATTTTTTAAAGTAGGTGTAGTCCCCATGAAGTGCCTTGATAAGTTTTGGAAATGATCCTTTAATTATAGGGAATGATATTACATGTTTATGTGTTTGCCAAAATTCCATGTCTTATTCCTATATTATGATTTCATGGTTTATTATATTTATTTCCTTATAATTAATGACTTTTAAACTACCAATATTTATTCCATGACTCATATATATGATCTTTAATATGAAGGATATTATCTTCAAATTTTATCCTTATGTTATCATACCCTTATGTTCATGTTATACTTACACATCTCCCTTGTATTCCCTTATTGAGGATATAAGCTCACCCTTTTCTTATATTTATTTTACCCAAGATATTAATAAAGGTATAAAGTTGGATATTTTAAAAAGGGATTTAGTTATGAATAAATAGGTGGTATAAGAATTAGATGTGTTATGAACCAGATTTTTATGTTTCTAAGTTTCCAAAGGCACTAAAATAATATGGTATTTGGGTGTGTGTTTGTGTAATGTTTTAAATGTTTCGAAAAAATAATGTAATATCCATGAATGAAAAGTATTGGTTGTCATATTTGGTATTATATCAAAGTTTTAACCATCCTTTTGAAACTCAGATGAGAAAAATTTAGTGATATACCTAGGGATATTTATAAGGATATTTCTAGTGATGTCTCTAAGGATAAGAATAATGTGTATTATATTTAAAAGTAGGTGTCATGATTTAGGAATCCTATAAGTAATTTTTCATGATTTTTTGGTTTTATGATATGATATGTGTTGCCCGCACTATGATTTCTGGTCTTAGTCAATAACAGGAAGTAGGTTAACATTGAATGTTTCATATGTGGAAAGTTTGGGAATTGTAAAAATTGATGTCCTAAGTGGAAAAATCTTTAATATAATCAAGAATATGGTATGATTATTGGTTATAATATTAAGGACAATGAGACCTCAAATGACATGTGAAAGTTATGGGATGTTCTAACAATATTTTTTTTATATTAAACATAAGAATCATGATTATATTGAGGCTGAGGAACCTCAATACATGAATCATATTTCATATTCAAGGAAATATTAAGATGATGAAGCCTGAGTAATGGTTTAAGAATAAAGTTGGATGATTGAAGTGAATATTTTTTGGAATACAAATTTTATGAGATATATAAATATTTTTAGTATAATATTTTCATTAAGTATTCAAAAAGATATATTTAATGGTTCTGAAAACCTATAAAAGTGATTTTATGGAAAGGTTATATTCATGGGAAACACAATATTAAGGAAAATATAACCCTTAATATGTTCCTAATTTTGAGACAATGATGTTTAGATAAAGATATATTAGATATGAATAAGTAAATTGGATGGTACTGATTACCTTTAAACTGATTAAAGATTTTTTGAGAAAGTGTTTTATGCTACACAAATGGAGTTTATAACATTTTTGTACTTAAGGAATATATCCAATAATATTTGGAATAAGAAAGAATACATGTCTTCAATAAGGATTTATGGTAATTACAATGTTTCAAGAGAATATATGATCAAGGTATTCACATGTTTGGTATGTAACAAATAAGATCCCCTTTATTATGTACGGGGGATCAATGCTAAGAATTTTTTTGAGAAATTTAGTGACCTTATTTCTAAAGTTTTGGAATTTCATCTTTCAGAAGGGTTATGAGGTTAACCACTCATGGAATGGTTTATGCTAAACTTTAGATGAGGTTTTAAAGATTAAAGTATCACCTCTCCATATGAGAATTTATGCATATCATATAACTTTTGATAACCCTGTTGTTGTGATAAAGACATATAGAATGACCTATCATTCTATTTAGGGATCTCAGGATCTGGTAATGCTTTAGGAATGAAAAATTCACCTTCATTTATTGGAATAAGAGATTAAGTGGAAATTGATTAAGGAAAAATAAAGGGAGAGGTTGTCTTGAAATCATGTAAGTATATCTTTGCAAGAAAACTCTTCAATTTTAGGAAAAAGGGTGTTGAAATAAAATTTTATCCTATTATCATCATTATTGATGATATCAATGAACTTTTTCAAGAATCTTTGGGTTATGAATTTGTGATACTTAACTTTATCCTAACCATGTTCTCTAACACTCTCCATTAGAACTTGATTGTTAGTTTTCTATTCTATGTCCATGTTTTCACTTTTCAATTATGTTATCCTATGTAAAAACCTATTTATGATTTACTTTAGGTAACCATTATGTTTCTAACTTTAATTTTTAGAATAAAGTTTTAGTATTAATTTTTGTAATATGGGTTTATATGAAAGGAACTTTTAAATATTAAAACTTTGATAACCCAAATGAATTTGGATGGAGAAATTCATTTTAATGGGGGTAGAATTTAACACCTTAAGATTTTGTGAATATATTTTTTGAATTAATTTAATCTTTTTTATATTTTTCATTTCAGAAAACACTGAATATATATTTTTTATATGAAATAACCAAGTTATTAATATGTTTTACACAACACCAAGTTGAGGTTGTGCTACATGCAACACTTATATTAGTTTGTAGTACATACAACACTATTTTTGGCTTGTGTTACACATAATGTTGAGTTTATTTGATAGATTGTGTTACATAAAAGACCGAGTTTTACTAGACTAAAATTTACTATTAATAATATTATTAAAAAATTATTATAGTTACCACTAATCTATTAAAATGGAAATTAAAAATAATATTAACTAAATTATGAAAATATAATTTAAACATGTGTATAAAATGAATCCTTTGGTCATGAATTATCTAGAAATGAAAGTAATAACTATTTGAAAATAAAGAAATTCCTTTTATAAGGAAACTATTTTTCTATTTAAAAACACATAATGATCTAAATGAGGGTACCTAAAGGACTTAAGGTGGTCTGAATTCCTTGAGATGGCTCGAAACCTAAACCCTTAACTCGCCTAAAGGCATTAGGTGTTCCAAAGGCCTTAAGGACTCCAGGCCCAAACCGGTGACCTGAAGGTGAATAGTTCCGACTACTACAGTACCGAACTGTACATGCTACAATAAATGCTAAAGTACATGCTACAATACCTACTACAATACTGCTACACTAACTACTACAGTATAGAAAATATGCCTTTTCCCAGATTCGAACCTCGGTCTCATGGATGCACTTGAAGAGTTCTCACCAACCAGACTGAGACTCATGTGCCGTAAAAACACCATTTTATCTCAATAAATTAAAAAAACCACCATCAGTGAATGTTTTTAATAAAATTTTTATATTAAATATTCAATAAATGTTTTTTACACTCATTAAATTGGTTTGATAAGCATAAGATAATAATAAATCTGATTTTATGAATAAAAAGATATATTTTTCAAAAGGGTAATTTTACCGCCTTTTAATGGTGAACCCATTTTAAATATATATTTTTTAAAATATTATAATTTTATATGATAAATTAAACTTATCATTTTAAATCAGGATATCAAAATTTACTTTGGTTAGATTTTTTGTATTTTTCTCATAAGTTTCTTATTTTGGTGAATAGTGAAAAATACTGAATTTTAATTGAAAAATGATTTTTCAACTAACATATTTATATAGTTTAATTATGATTTGAATTAGTTTTAAATTATAATTCATACTATTTTAAGAAAATTAATCCAATTTAAGTCATTGGAACTAATTTCACAGTGAAATTGGATATAAAAACATTTCAAACTTTTCGACGTTTTCACTTTAAAAACCCGTTTTCTCATTCCATCAATGAGATTAATTTTAAATTAATTTTATCCACTTATGTAATTATAATTTTTAAAAATGAATTAATTATTTTTAATTATAAGTTTTAAATTTAGTAATTAGGTCCCTTTTATTTTCAGATAATATTAATAGTAACTTTAGTAAATTTTATTACCACAATTAAGGGTAAATTATGTAATTAAGGGTAAAAATAATAATATAAATATTATAAAACTACCCTAAAACTTTACCAAATATTATTGTATAAATTTAATTATACCCTTGTCACCTAAGATAAAAAATTTAATAATTTAATGGACACTTTTCTCTAAAAACGACATAGATAGTATTAAAATCAAAGAGAGTGACAAAATGTCACACTCTTACTTTTAATAACTACAATATTTTTAATATGGGGTTAAATAGAAGATTTGCTTAACTGTGTATATTATTATAAAATTTAAAATGTTTCTATACACCATTTAATTTTATTTTTAAATTTTAGTGGAGAAATAATTATCATGAATAATTACACAACAATGATGCGGTAATTAGTTAATTAATGAAACAATAAATTAAATGATATTATAAATAATAAAATAAATATAATATGAATGAATTAAGGGTATCAAAAAATTTTATAGGCGAATATGACATTTTTGGGGTGTATTAAGTTAATTTTTTTGAAGTTATATTGCTATATTTATTTTCTTAAAGTCAATGTTATAAATAGTGTCAAAATTGACACTTATGATATTTTATGAAAATAATAATTTATTAAATTATTTAAAAATAATAAAAATATTAAATAAGGAAAACGGGATGATATATGGTCTAAAATATGTTAAAGTTTCCATTTATGGTCTAATTGACACTATATATGTAAAAAATACGTCCTCTTAATACTAATAACTTTGTTACTATAGTTAAAATCAAAATGGCTTAACTAAGGGTTACTCAAAATGATAAGGTTCAGAATGACACAAAAAATTGTATAAAATATATTAATTGATGAAATTAAAACATTATAATATCTTATATTATAATAAATGTAATTTTTGAGTTATTTTAATTGATATTGAATTTATTATAAATTAATATTTTGAGAAATTTTTATTTTCCCCCTCCCCTCTCTTTTAAAAGGAAACCTATCTTCTCTTATCTTCACACTTAAGAACCTATTTGGTTTGGGAAAAATATATCCAAATATCCTCAAAAATTATCTCTCCTTATCCTAAAATCCTTAATTTATGTAGAAAGATAACTAAATAAGTACTTTTTTTCAAATCAAAAGGAGATACCCAAAAAAGATGCAATGTTCATCAATGAACATTTTTGTTTAATTTCATAATTAAACCCCTTAAATTATTTTTATTTCATATTTATATAATAAAATAATTTTAATAAATATAATTATTTGTTTTTATATTAAGTTTTCAAGCTACACTTACACACACTTCCATATAATGGGTATCAAACTTACCATTCGTGTGTGTGGAGGATAACCGCCTTACAGAACGATAATTGTTTGTTTTTTATATTACCAACTCTCATGGTTATATTATTATGAAAATACTATTTTTTATGATATATATTATATTAATTATGTATTTATTATTATTTAATTATTATATAAAACATACCTATATGCTTTCCATTTTGTGTAAATATGATAACTTCATCTGTGGACCTGTGGACTACCGCCTCCTCAAAGCGATATGATTCGATCACACTTTACATGGAATGTATTAAGGATGAGTTTAGTAAAATTATATTATATATATGAAATAATAATTATACTATAATGATAATATATATATATATTTCATTTACTTACTTTCTTTCAATACGATAATAAAATGGAAACAATGTTCATGCGTACGTACGGGCTACTGTCTCCGTGAATGGTGTATTCCATTTCCTATTTAAATCTTTTATAAATATTTATATACTAAATATATATGATATTTATATAATTATTTACATTATATAAATAATTAAATCATTATCTAAATAAAATTATCAATAATAACACTTCAAAACATATACGAAAACAACACAAATATTACCCAAAATGTAACATTAACATGGAATTATTAATAAACAGGTAATATGACATCATAATTAAATAATATCTGATATTTTAGTATGGTTATGCATTAGATGTATAATAAAATCATATTTATTATATATGATGTTTGAATGAGTATGATGAGATTCAAGACATAAGGTAATGGATTTTTGTCTCCCTTTTATTTCTGTGGGACACATGCCTTATACGATACTTGTTTATTTTGTGTTGCATATATAATTACCATGAATGTTTTTATGAGTCTTATTCTAAATATTATGGTATTTAAATATCCATATAATTTTATTTCTTTCATGGGGTATATAGTTATACTGATTATAAAGTGGTAAGCGTTAATTTTACAATCTCATTATTATTCAGAATTTTTTATACATAAGTATCTATTGGGGAATATTTATCTTCAATATCCATATTTCTTAAAAAAATTTTCAATTTTTTTTTTACTATTATTATAAAATTTTTTAAATTAATTTTAATCCATGTTGTAATTTTTACTATTTTTTTGAAATGAATCCTTTTTTCATTTTCCAAACAAGGTATATTGTGAATTTTCCAGAAAAAGTATGAAATGAATGTTTTTTAACTTATAAAACATGGAAGTATTTTTATGATTTTATTATGCCTTAACAAATTAAATATTCCCTTAAATTATTACAAGTTTATTTTTAAATAAAAATTTTTCTTTTAAATTTGAATGGAATTTTAAGAAAAAAATCATTTTCATATCAGAAATGATATTTTCCTCAAGAATTATTTTCTAGTGATCTCTCAAAATTATTTTCCAGTTATGATAACATTATTTGATGCTATTTATGCTATTTCGGGGATATTTTTTAGGGATAATATACTTATTATTTCTATAGTTGGTTTATGCTTATGATGGAATGATATTTATGGAACCCACTTCTTTTCTATGGGCTATGATATAATGGAATGATGTTTGTAAAACCCTTTTCTTTTTATTGGTTATGATATGATGAATTATTTATGTTCTTATGGAACTCATATATATGGTTTTAATTATGTGATGGGTGGGACCTATATCTCCCTCCAATTCCTTGGGTAATGATTTATACCTCATCAGATAATTATGGAAACAAATTGACAAGCTTAATCCACTATGGAAAGAAGGGGAAACTCGATCCATGACGGGATGATAAGGAAACCTGATCCACTATGGGAAAATGGGGAAACCCGATCCCTTACAAGGAAAGGACTATAACCGGGGATATTGGTGTGTCCCTCCCAGTGGGTGTAGTCCCCATTAAGTGCCCTGATATGTTTTGAAAATGCACCTTGACTTATAGGGAATGATATTACATATTTATGTATCTACCACAATTCCATGTCTAATTCCTATATTATACTTTCATATATTATTCTCTTGATTTAATTATGATTCATGTTTTATGAACTGCCAATATTTATTCCATGACTCATGTATATTATCTTTAATATATAGGATATTATCTTTAAATGTTATGATTATATTCTTATACCCTTATGTTCATGTTATGTTTATATATATCCCTTGTATTAACATACTGAGAATATGAGATCTCCCTTTTCTTATTGTCATGACCCGTCCCCCGGGGCCCATGCCGTGACTACCCCAAGCTCGCCTTTCATAGGCCAGGGCTGGCGACTAGCACCAAAGGCGTAATTACCTAAATCTAGAAAGGAATTACCTTTATAACTGTAAACACACACAACAAAGCACACAAATGGATATGAAAAACTAAGTAAAACTATATAACAAGAGAGTGATGAAAAGTAAATGGGCCAGACATACAAGCCCAACTGTAAAGTAAAAGTACAACTGAAAAAGACAAAACAACTGAAAGGTGAAAAGCAGCTCCTGGATCATCCACCACGGATCCTACCTAAAGGGTAGGTACAGATAGCCTCCTTAGCACTCCACGTCTTTCGGTCTCCTCCATGTACCGACACGTCGTATGGTCCACCTCCAAGTACCGTCCAGTCCTGGTACTCTCAGCCTCAGTCAGCAATGTCTGTTGTCTGCAACCAACACAACAAGGTGCGAGAATAAGCCATGCATGGGTGAGTATAACGATACTCAATAGGGACCCCGAGACCCTCAAGGTCTCACAAAATACAACAAGGATAAACCAAAAAGTATTAAATCATCAGATAACCCCAATTAGGTATATGACCATACATATACCTAAGTAATCAAGTAATCCATCTCAATCATGAGGAAAACACAAAAGTTACTAACTCAGCTCAACCAGGATTTTTATTCACTTTATCAAAACCATGACCACTAGAGAACTCCTCCTCTATCAAGTGCAGTGGGCCTGCCACGACACCAAGGCACTTCCTACTAACCTTGGACTGTTAAGGTACTCCTCCTGTCGAGTACCATGTGTCTGCTGCATCACCAAGGTGCTCCCCAACGTGGGTCTGCTGCGCCACCAAGGCGCTCCCCCTTGTAGCCTGCTGAGGTACTCCTCCTGTCGAGTATCATGGGTCTACAGTGACACCAAGGATCTCCCCACTGTGGGTCTTCCATGAAACCAAGGCACTCCCCACTGGGCTAGTCAAATCACTCTGAGTCTAATCGGTCAGCAGTTGTCAGGTCTCAGCTAGCTACAAGGTCTCTACACTATGCTCGCTTGTCTCCGGGAGGATCCGCTCAATGACCTACAGGTCGATAATCCAACTGTCACGAAGTCCCATGTATAAGTATCTCAAAGTTCCACCACATCATAGGAGTCTCAACGGAATAGATTATGCGTCAATCAGACGCCCAATCTGTGATTTATTATCTTTTTAGTCCTAGGGGCCTGATTGGATTTGTGCACGATCCAACCTGACTGTACCTTAACTTTACCCCAAAATCCAGTGGGGTATACTCAAAGGAACCGTCATGATCCAAGACTATCAGCACCGCTGACAGTTCTTCAAACAGTCATTCAGTGCCAAAGATATGGCGAAAGAAAGTAAAGGGGATGGTAGTGGGCCTGAGTCCAGTCCGACCCTATCTGGGCTGACCCGATTTGGGTCGACCTGCTCAGAACTGATGGGTTTGGCCTGACCCATTGGGCAGGCCATCCTATTAGGTTCGGCCTGACCCACTGGGCTCAGCCCAGTAGGCTGTGTGGGCGGTTCAGCCCGAGCTCAGGTCTTGTTCGTCCAGGAGCACCACGAGGGTGTGGCTCGGGTGACAAGGGGCGCGTAAGGAGCGCAGGCCGACGCAGTTTGTCCAAGCACACGGAAGGTGGCCAGGAAGGCTGGGAGGTGACCGGGAAGGCTGGGAGGTGAGCTGGCAGGTGGCTGGGTAGGGCGCGGCCAGGACGGCAGGCAGCCGGGAAGGGTGCGTCCAGGCCAGCAGGCAGCATGGTAGGGAACCACGCGGGCCGGCGGGCATCCGGGCAGGGCACCAAGTGGGACGACGGGTGGCCGAGTAAGCCAGCAGGCGTCCGGGCAGGGTACCAAGTGGCCGGTAGGGCGCGGGCCGGCTCGGGGCTGTGGTTCTGCTCTACGAGCGGTGCAGCCGACGGGTGCTCTGCCGGGGCCGATTCGGCCAGCGGCGGTGCAGGACGCCGCGAGGGCGGCACAGATCACGAAGGTCGCGGATAGCATGGCCTTTGTCTTTGTCGCCTTCGTTTCCTCGTTGCTTCATCTCCATGCCGAAGATCATCATAAACAAGAACGATGGAGGGATCGAGCCATGTTGGTTTGGCCTGCACCCCCCGCGTTATGGGTGGTAACAATTGGATCATCAAGAAGTAAGAAATATGAACTTTAATTATTTCAAAAACTCCACAACGATTCCTTTCTAACCGAAGAAGAGAATAAGGAAGCTTATATATCCCAAATTAACCCCTACCTTGATCGTTGGTTGTTGACAAAGTCACGGGGAAGAAGATAGAGGAGATCGCCATTCGTCGTGTCCGCTGCACACTTTCAATCTCAAGCTCGTGCGTCAGATCATTGGTAATGATGTGGAGGGAAAGTCGGTTGAGGACGTCCAACGTCGGTAGAAGCTCGGAGGAAGACGTCGAATAAGGTCGACATTCTTCTTAGTCGAAGGAGTTCTTGGTTGGGAGCTTTCTACCAATAATCCTCCTCTCAAAGCTGCCACCAAAATGAACAATGCCAACCAAAATAATAATAGATTGTGTTTATCTATTATTTAATTTTTTGGCACAAAATTAAAAATGGTGAATTAAATTAATTGGTTCCACCTAATTAATGTAAAGGATTTTCCATAATAAATTATGTTTTGGCTCAAATAAAGGAGGGGGGGGGTGTGGAGACTCTCCCTCATTAATGAGGGGAGTCGATAGGTTTTCCTCTCCCACCATTAATAGGGGGTTTAGTTCAATGTGGTCCCCATGTAATAACCTCTCGTAGAAGGTTAGGTTCAGGTGTGCCCCACCACCATAACCTCTCATGGGAGGTTAAGTTGTGGTGGTCCCACCTCCAACTTCCATGATGAGGTTTTAAGCAACAAATAAAAATAAAGCCACACACTTTATTTTTATTTAAATCATCTTCTAAAAAAACAAAAAATTATCTTCTATTCTCAACCAACTGTCATCTAGGTGATAGTCTTCTTAAGCGAATATCGGCACTGCGAGTTCAACGGTGCGCTCAGATTTCAATTTCGAGCACTGGTTAAAAATTTATAAAAACCCACTCATAAGTTTAATGAATGTAACTGAAAAAAACTTCAGAAATTGATTCTGGGCACACCGGGCCTCAGAATCACACGCCTTTAGTTTTCACAAACTCATAAAATTCCCATGTATTTAAGGAAAAAAATTTCCACGGAATTTCTGGGTCTTTACATTCTCCCCACCTCTGTGATTTACATCCCCATAAGCTACAACTCGAACTAAGGGAACAAGTTGGGGTACTGAGCACGCATCTGAGCCTCCTACTCCCATGTGCTCTTCTGGAGGTTCCCGTGCTGCCAGCGAACGTTCACCAGAGGTATCGACCATCCACATAGAACCCACTCCTATAAATCCTCAATCTCTACTAGAACCTCCGTAAAAGTCACCCCATCATCGATTTCCAGTTCGCCATGGTCGATGATGTGGGAAGGGTCGTGCCTGCATCTCTTTAGATGAGATACGTGGAAAACGTCGTGCACCCGATGCAACTGAGGTGGGAGAGATAAGTGGTAATACACCTCTCCAACTATGATGAGGACCTAAAAAGGTCCAATTAATCTCAGATATAACTTTCCTCCTCGGCCAAATCTCTGTAGACCTCATTGAGGTGAAACCCGTAGAAAGATGTGGTCACCATCCTCGAACTCCAGAGGTCTCCGTCTCCTGTCATCATACAACTTCTGTCTGCTCTATGAAATCTTCATCCACTCTTGGATGATCTACACCTTCTCCGTGGTAGCTCATACCATCTCTGGTCCCACTAATGCTGACTACCCAGGGTCAGTCCAGCACAAGGGTGATCTGCAAGGTCGCTCGTATAACACCTCAAAAGATACCATCCCAATGGTGGAGTGGTAGCTGTTGTTGTATGCAAACTCTACCAAAGGTAAATGATCCTCCCAGCTGCGACCGAAGTCTAGGAAACAAGAACGCAACATGTCCTCGAGGGTCTAAATGGACCGCTCAGTCTAACTATCCGTCTGATGATGGAAGTCGGTGCTAAGACGAAGCTGCGTCCTGAAAGCCTCCTGCAACCCCTTCCATAGCCGGGAAGTAAAATGTGCATCATGATCAGAAACAATCGCCAAGGGTACTCCATTTAACTACACAATATACTGCACATAGAGGCGTCCCAAGCTCTCTACTGAACCCTGTTATTTGATTGGTATGAAGTGGGCCGACTTGGTGAGTTGGTCAACGATCTCCCAAATCGAGTCATGAACCCTAGATGTTCATGGAAGACTCGTCACGAAGTCCATAGATATCCCATACCACTTCCACTCTAGAACCTCTAAAGGCTGAACGATGCCTACTGGTACCCGGTGCTAGGTCTTCACTTGCTGACAAGTGAGGCACCGAGAGACAGGCTCCACAACTGCCTTCTTCATCCGCGGCCACCAGTGCTGTCGTCGGAGATCCTGGTACATATTCGCCACTCCTAGATGTACCACTAGCGGGAATGTGTGGAAATCCCTCAACACTTCCTCCTGAAGTGACACTGGTACCATGGTACATCCTCTAAAGAGGATGACATGCCCCCACCTTCAGAAAATCCATCAGGTGCCTGCCCTATGGATATCTGAGCACATCATATGTCACAGTCAGATTCCTCATGCTGTGCCTCCCTGACTCACTGAAGAAGGGGGGAGTGACTGTATGGGACAGAAGGAAAGCTGCTCCATATCTATCCACAAAGGATATCTACAATGCAGCCAGCTGCTCCATCGCCTTACCTAGAAGCTGTATACCAGATCTCCTACTGAGTTCATCTGATACAACATTCCACTTTCTAGGGTTATAGACTATCTCGAAGTCATAGTCCTGGAGTAACTCAATCCATCACCGTTGTCTCAGGTTCAGGTCCTTATGAGAGAAGATATACATGAGACTCTTGTGATCAGAGTACATGGTAAAACGTTCACCCATCAGATAGTGTTGCCACATATTCAAGGTGAAGACCACTGCTACTAAATCTAGGTCATGGGTAGCATAGTTCTACTCGTGCTGTCTTAGCTACCGAGAACCATATGCGATCACTGCTCACTCCTGCATCATGACACACCCAAGTCCGGTCCCTGATGCATTGTAGTAGACTACGTACCCTATGTCCTCCTATGTAAGCCTCAAGATGGGGGCACTAGTCACCCTCTGCCTCAGCTCCTAAAATCTCTGCTGTCATCTCTCCGGCCACACGAAGTGTTGCCCCTTCTTTGTCAAGGTTGATAGTGGTGTTGCAACTCTAGAGAAGTCTGGAATGAATCTCCAGTAGTAACCAGCCAAACTTAGGAAACTCCGTACCTCATTCACACTTCTGGGTGGCTCCCAAGAAAGTACCGCCTCAATATTCACTAGATCCACTGCAACTCCAGCCTCTGAGATGACGTGTCCCAAGAAGTGAACCTCTCAGATCCAAAACTGGCACTTCGAGAGATTACAATAAAGCTGGTGCTCTGGGAGTGTGTCCAGTACTACCTGCAAATGGTAGGCATGCTCCTCCTCAAAAGTTGAGTAGATCAGAATGTCATCAATGAATACTAAGACAAAGAGATCAAGGTATGGATGAAAAATCCTATTCATGAGTCCCATGAACACTGCTGGAGCATTGATTATGTTGAAAGGCATAACCAAGAACTTTTAGTGGCTGTACCGACATCTAAAATCCCTATTCTACACATACTCATCTCGAACTCTAAGCCGGTGATAGCCTAATCTAAGGTCTATCTTCGAGAACCATTATGCTCCCTTCAACTGATCAAAGAGGTTGTCAATCCTTGGGAGTGGGTACTTGTTCTTCACGGTCACCTGATTTAGGAAATGGTAGTCGACACAAATCCTCAAGCTCCCATCTTCCTTCTTGGTGAACAGAATCGGGGCTGCCCAAGGAGAAACACTGGTCCTGATGAATCCCTTCTCCTGCAAGTCCTCTAGCTGTACCCGCAACTCGCGAAGCTCTGTGAGAGCCATCCGATACGCTGGTGTAGATATCGGTGTCGTCCCAGGGTATAGGTCATTGTGGAAGTCCACCTCTCTGTGAGGAGGTATTCCTGGAACATCGTCAGAGAAAACATATGCATACTGGTCCACCACTACAGGATAGCTCAGACTCTCCACATCAAATACTCTGAGGGTAAGGCAGAAAAATTGATGAGTGATTGGATACACCCTCCTCCAAGTAAGCCTTTCCTATTCTGGAAAGTCTCCCTTCTCACCGGTGAAGGTAAAACTAGTCCCATCCGTGCGGACACACCACAATTTTCACTTAATACAGTCAATATAACCATGACCTGTAGATAACTAGTCCATACACAATATGATGTCGTAAGGTCTCAACATCACTACTAGGAGATCCCAACCAAAGCTCTCACCTCCTATAGTAATCTCACACTGCCGGTACTAGTGTGTAATCATTGAGTCTGCTTTTTTAAGAGTCTCTATCCGTAAGGATCGATCCAATGACTCCATCGGAATCTCTGAGCTCCAAACGAGGGCAGTGGTAATGAAAGAGTGACTGGAACCTGTGTCTATAATAATTGAAACTAAGGTGGAGTAGACACAGAACATACCTAGAATCATCTCTGGAGCACCATGATCATATTACTTAGTCGCATGAAGCTGGGATCTCACCTGTACACCTGCTCCCTACGGTCAGGGTGGAACTCCTGGTGGTGGTGGCGGTAAAACCTTGAAACGTCACCCACCGCTAGCTACTCGAAAAGATCCTTTGCCACGTCACCCTGCTCCCTACAGGCTGCCTCGATCGAACCTCTACCTCTTCCTGGGAGGTCCCTTAACTGTCTTCTGATCATTCGAACGGCGGGTCGGATAGTCATGAGCCACGTGACCCTGACCGTCGCATGAGAAACACTAACCGCTCTTGGAATGTATGTCTTTGTCTCAGGTGCCCCACACAACCAATACCGAGTTATGCGGTTGTCCACCCGTGGGTCTGGTCCTCTTGTACCTCTATGAAATCTGTCTACTTCCAGCTGCAGAAGACTCCGCTTCATGTCGACTAGTGGTGGGTACCACTGCTGGAGACTGCTCAGTAAGGAAACTCTCCATTAAGAGGGATCTCTCCAACACCCCTTCCTGTGTCGGGATGCTGAGGGAGATCATCGAAGCCCTGATCTTTCACATGAACCCCTACTCAAAGGTCCAAGCCCTGAAGAATGGGTCCCATACCATATCTGTGGAGTAGATCGAGAGGTCGGTGAACCTCGCTGAGTACTGTGCCACTATCATGCTACCATACTGCAGGTGGAGTAGATCCTGTATTCACACTACATGTAGGGTGGATGGGACAGATTCCACCCAAAACAGGCTCTCGAAGTCTGCCTAGAGTTGTGTCGCCTTGTCATGCACCTGGAGAATTAGGCTCCACCATCTGCCTGTTTCTTCCTGAAGGAGACTCACAATAAGGATCACCATAAGGTCTGCTGGTGTCCCTACTAGTATGAAGACTCTCACCACAGCCTCCAGCCAATCCTCAGCTGTCTGCGGGTCCGTCTCTCCTATGAACCTAGGTGGCCTCTAGCACTGGAACTCGTGAAACATGCTCAAGCGGCATGCATCATCTGCTTCTAGGGCTGGTGTCATCGGTGGCCCAACAGGTAGTGGTACTGCTAGTGCCTCTACTGGAAAAGGGCCCTGCACTGAGGCCTCATCGCTTGGTGGGATATCTATGCGTACAACTCTCGAGACTATAACTGGTCGTCTGTGGGGAGGAATCCTGAAAGAAAATTATGCGACACAGTCAAAAGATTATACTTGGTGAGCTGACCTAGTTGAGAAGATTTAAAGAAAACTTTTGAAAACACACACACAATTAGTGTTTTCGTGCACTGAGTCAGAAATCAGTAGTCAGGGTCCTGCTGTATAGATACGTCGGCCACTGCACCAACACTGGACTCCCTGAACTGAAAACCACACTCAGTACCCTTAACAATATTGCTTCATAGAAAATATTAGATTCCTAAGTTCTGCGTTAGAACCTCCCACTGATACGAATTTGTCATGACCTGTCCCCCGGGGACTGTGCCGTGATTACCCCAAGCCCGCCTTCCATTGGCCAGGGGATAGCGACTAGCACCAAAGGCATAATTCCCTAAATTTGGTAAGACATTGTATTTATAAATGTAAGCATACACAACAATGAACACACATATCGATACAAAACACTAAGTAAAACTGTATAATAAGATAGTGTTGAAAAGTAAAGGGGCTGGAAATAATAGCCCAACTTTAAAGTACAAGTACAACTGAAAAGAAAAAAACAACTGAAATGTGAAAAGAAGCTCCTGGATTGTCCACCAAGGATCCTACCTTAAGGGTAGGTACAGATAGCCTCATTATAACTCCACATCTTTCAGTATCCTCCATGTATTGACACATCATATGGTCCACCTCCAGGTACCGTCCAGTCCTGATACTCTCAGCCTCAGTCAGCGCTGTCCGTCATCTGCAACCAACACAACTAGGTGCGGGCATATCCCGTGCAGGGGTGAGTATAACGATACTCATTAGGGAACCCGAGACCCTTAAGGGTTCACAAAATCCAACAAGGATAAACCACAAAGTATGAAATCAACAGATAACCCCACTTAGGTATATTCCCATACATATACCTAAGTTATCAAGTAATCCATATCAATCATGAGGAAAACACTGACTCAGCTCAACCAGGATTTTTATTCACATTATCAAAACCATGGATATTGGATAAATCCTCCTCTGTCGAGTACAGTGGGCCTACCGTGACACCAAGGCGCTTCTCACTAACCTTGGACTGTTGAGGTACTCCTCCTGTCGAGTACCGTGGGTCTACTACATCACCAAGGTGCTCCCCACTGTGGGTCTGCCGCATCACCAAGATGCTCCCCCTCATAGCCTGCTAAGGTACTCCTCCTGTCGAGTAACGTGGGTCTTCCATAACACCAAGGCACTCCCCAATGGTCTAGTCGAATCACTGCAAGTCGAATCGATCAGCAGTCAGCAGGTCTCAGCCAGCTACTAGGTCTCTGCACTATGTTCACTCATCTTCGGGGGGATCTGCTCCACAAGCTACAGGTCGATACTCCAAATGTCACGAATTCCCACATAGAATAATCTCAAAGGTCCGACACATAATAAGAGTCTCAATGCAATAGACAACACGTCAATCGGACGCCCAGTCTATGAGTTATTATCCTTTTAGTCCCGGGGGCCCGGTTGGATTCGTGCACGATCCAACCTGACCGTGTCTCAACTATCCCCCAAACTCCAGTGAGGTATAATCAAAGGGACCATCATGATCCAAGACTACAAGAGTCGCTGACGGTTCATCAAACGGTCATCCGGTGCCAAAGATATGGCCAAAGAAAGTAAAGCGGACAGTAGTGGGCTGGGGTCCGGTCCGACCAAGTCTGGGCTGACCCAGTTCGGGCCGACCCGATCATAACTGATGGGTCTGGCCTGGCCCATTGGGTGGTCCAGCCTGTTAGGTTCGGCCCGACCTGTTGGGCCCAACCCAGCAGGCCGCGCTGGAGGTTTGGCCCGGGCTCGAGGCCTGTTCGACCCGAAGCGCCGCGAGGTTACAGCTCGGGCAGCACGGGGCGCGCAGGCCGAAACGGTTCAACCGGGCACATAGGAGGCGACTGGGAAGTCCGGGTAGGCCGGTAGGCGGGCTGGAGGGTAGCCGGGCAGGGCACGACCGGGCCTGCAGGCAGCCGGTTAGGGTGCGTCCAGGCTGGCAGGTGGCGAGGCAGGGTGCCAGGCGGGCCAGTGGGTGGCTGGGCAGGGCATCCGGGCGGGCCGGTGGGTAGCCAGAGAGGCTGGCAGGCGGCCGACCAGGGCACGTGCCTACTTGGGGTAGCAGCTTGGCTTACGAGTGGCGCGACCGGTGAGGGGTCGGCCAGGGCCAGTTCGGCCGGCGGTAGTGCCGGACGCCGCGGGGGTGGCACTGGTCACAAAGGCTGTGAATAGTGCGGCCTTTGTCTTCGCCACCTTCGTCACCTCGTTTCTTCATCTCCATGCCAAAGATTATCATAAAAAAGAATGACGGAGGGGTTGGGCAATATTGGTTTGGCCCACACCCTTCGCGTTATGGGTGGTAACATTTGGATCAACAAGAAGTAAGAAAGATGAAGTTCAATTGTTTCAAAACCTCCGCAATGATTCCTTTATAACCAAAGAAGAGAATAAGGAAGGTGATATAACTAAAATTAACCCCCTACCTTGATCGTTGGTTGTCGACGAAGTCATGGAGAAGAAGACAGAGGAGATCGTCGTTCATCGCGTCCGCTGCACACTTTCAATCTCGAGCTCATGCGTCAGCTTATTGATGACGATGTGGAGGAAAATTTGGTTGAAGACGTACCACTTCGGTAGAATTTCCAAGGAAGAAGTCGAAGAAGGTCGGTGTTCTTAGTAGTCGAAGGAATTCTTCATTGGGAAGTTTCTCTCAATAATCCTCCTCTCAAAGATTCCACCAAAATGAACAATACCAACCAAAATAATAATAGATTATGTTTATCTATTATTTAATTTGTTGGCATAAAATTCAAAATGGTGAATTAAATTAATTGGCTCCACCTAATTAATATGAAATATTTGGAATAATAAATTATGAGTTGACTCAAATAAAGGAGGGGGGGGGGTGTGGTGAGACTCTCCCTAATTAATGAGGGGAGTTGAGAGGTTTTCCTCTCCCACCATTAATAGAGGGGTTTAGTCCTATGTGGTCCCCACGTCGTAGCCTCTCGTGGGAGGTTAGGTTTGAGTGGGCCCCACCACCATAACCTCTCATGGGAGGTTAAGGTGTGGTGGTCCCACCTTTAAATTCCTTGAACAAGTTTTAACCAACAAATAAAAATAAAGCCACACACTTTATTTTTATTTAAATCATCTTCTAAAAAAACCCAAAAACTATCTTTTATTCTCGACCAACTACCGTCGAGGTGATAGTCTTCTTAAGTGAATATCGGCATTGTGAGTTCAACGGTGCCCTCAGATTTCAATTGCTAGTACTGGTTCAAAAGTTTTAAAAACCCGCTCATACGTTTACTGAACATACCCGAACAAAACTTCAGAAATTGATTCCAGGCACACCGGGCCTCAGAATCACGCACCGTCAGTTTTCGTGGACTCATAAAATTCTTATGTATTTAAGAAAAAACAATTTCCATGGAATTTCTGGGTCTTTACACTTATTTTTATTTTTCATAGGATATTAATAAAGGTATTAATTTTGATATGTTAAAAATGGTTATTGTTATGAAGAAATAGGTGGGAGAAGAAGTATATGTGTTATGAACTATTTGTCTATAAACTAGTTGTCTATGTTTCCAAGTTTCCAAAGAAAATAAAATAAAATAATACGGTATTTGGACATGTGTTTTTGTAATATATGAAATTTTCTAAAAAAATAATGTAATATCCATGTATGAAAAAAATGGGTTGTTATAGTCCCTTTATTAAGCCAGTACCTGAAAAAAGAAGCATCATCTTGGGAATCTGAGGGCCATGGTAGCCCGAGCAGGGTGTGAGTGAAACTTAGTAGGCCCCACCAACAATGTATAAAGTAATAAATAGTATAAAAAATAGTATATTAAGATAACCAAATGAGTAAATAAAGAAGAAAATAAAAGAATCATGTTTCCCAATAAACATTTATTAGTCATCCATTTGGACCCCTGGGTTCAATCATGTCACCCAACCAACCAAACCTACTTCAACTATGCCAAAGGTATAAATCATAAATCATAAAGGTCAGATATTCAAAATAAAAAGAGGGAATTTATTAATAATTTCAATTATTAGTTCCAAATAACATTTTACTAATTACCAATACCATATCACATGATCTTAGTGTTCGGATCTCCATGCCAACACCTTAGAAAAAAAATAAGGACTCCATGTCCATCATATAAAATCAAGGATGACAAATTCATTTTTGAGCCATAAAAAAATAATGGATAAGGAATTCCATGTCAAATATCCTTACCCATGGTTTTGGAGTGTCCTATCCAATGTTAATTAAGATTTTATCATTTCATAATTTCCAAGGTCCAACATACTCAACCATTTCAACAGGGGTGAACCCATTCCAACTTTCATTCATTCTCATGGTCTAATATAATCAAATTATTTATCCTAATTATATAATTAAAACAATTGAATAATTATCCATTTAACTCAAAAATTAAAATTTCTTCAAAACCATTAATAATATAAACCTTTACCTTTAACCATTTCCACATTTTCACGTCATAAACACCAAAACCAAACACTCTTTTAAAAAACCTTGAAGACAAACTTTAAAAACATGGGCCTTACTATTTTAAAAAACCAATCAAGGCCTAATACATTCATTCTTATTAAAACAATTAAAATATCCATTGAGGGATTTTCACCAAATGGGTGACCACACACTCTTTTAAAATCAAATTTGAAATCCATTAAAAAACCCCTTTAAATTAAACTCAAGGTCAACATATCATTTTAAAAAATTTTCACTTTAAAAAATTGTTTTCACACATTTAAAACCATAATCAAGTCAAAATACAAGGCACACCATTTAAACAATTCAAAAAATTTTAGAAATTTCACAAAATCTTAGCATAGAAAATAATTTAATCCATTATTTAAAATAAAATAAAAACTTATCCCTAAATTATTCCAAGTATCCATTTAACCATTATGATTTACCAATGGAAAATTACAAACCATTTATTCTCATAAATTCCCTATCTCATCATTTTTAATTTCATTAAACCACATTCAAGGGATTGACATACCCCATGGGTTTCCCTAGGCCCAATCTCAAATCATCAATGGAACCGATGGGGTCCATTAAGGGTATCACACATCAATTGAAGACCCAATATATTTTTCTTAGAAAACAACATAGAAACATATATATGAAACACATTGGAACAACCACTTACAAAATAACAACATCAAGACTATGGGTAAAATCTTGTAGAATACCCACCTCATGCTTGTAGAAACCCACTAATCAAACTAAGACCCTTTATAAAAGATAAAATGACATAAATCACTAAGTTAAATAAATTCATAGAAATAGGGTTCAAGAGATTTAAAATAATAGAAAATAACCCATAATGATTCTCTCAAAAAACTAAAGGAAATAGAGTCATATACTTACCTGGAACTTCAATATGCACTAAATAGCACTCAAAATGTCTAATAATTAAAGGATATTTGTATATAGAAGAGGGGAGATCTCATGGTTATTACCATATGTCGCTAGATAAGAAATGGTGGTGAAAATCAAGGGAGAAATCTTTATGACTAAGAGGAAAAAATGGAATATTTTCCATTTTTAAAGAGGTGCATAGTTTGGCCGTTGGGTTTTCCAATCCATGCATCATCCATTTGATATCCTCTATCCAAGGGGAAACAAAGCCGAAAGGTTTGGAAAACTATATATAAACTATATATTCCCCTCTATCCAAATTGAGCTCTATCCTCTTGGGCTCATGTACCACATCACATGGTTTGGTAAATCGTGACCCTCCTCTTGTAGGCTTCATATTCATGGTGCATAGTTAGTACTAACTGTGCACCAACCATGTACCATGAACTATAAGCCCAATTCCCCATTTTAATGTATAGAACCCCTGAGACACTCCCAAGGTATTTCATACTCCCAAGAGGCATTCCATTAACGAGTTTATAAATGAGTTTAACCAGAATTAAAATGAAACATAAATCATCGATGTGTTGGGATCTTACAACTTTAGTATGATATTATATTGAAAAATTTATAACGAGAAGACTCTAAAAAGGAAATATATTATGTTTAAATATATTTACAATGAATAATATTACCATTATGAATCCAAGTTCAAGGAAAGTTACCAAGAGATGAATAATTTTATCAAGATGTTTTTAAAATTTATGAAAAAATAATGCAAGAGGAATTTCAAAATAAAGTTTTAAAAGTAGTATTATAAAGTTAATTTTTTGTATTAATAATGATGTTTCATAATTAATTTATTATGAGTATAGTAATAAAGGTAACATATGTACTAATTGTACCAAATTAAAACATCCAAATAAAGAAAAATATAAAAGGAGAAAGGAGAAGATATATTCGTTTGAAGAATGAGATTGTTCAGATAGTTCAGACTCAAGCAGTGAATCTAGAAGTGAACATGAGATAAATAACCTTGATTTAAAGGATACACATTGTGTGGTACCTAATTAATTTTTCACTCAATTAATATCTCATGCTAATATTGATTATAATTCTATATTTAAATAGGAAAAAGAATCTGATTCTGGTTCTTATTCTGATTCTGATTCTATTAATTCTAAAATCAAATATTTGTTTAAGGAAAATGAGGAACTAAGGAATGATGGTTTGAGGATTATTGAAAAATACACTAATAAAGAAATTAAAAATAAGAGTTTGGTTAAAGAAAATGTGAAACTAAAAATGGAATGTGATAATTTGAATATATGTGTTTCCCATAATGTGGAATTCAAAATGAATTATGATTCTAATATATTGAAAATAAAAGAAGAAAATTAAAAAATTAAATACTTTTTGGTATTAAATAAAAAAAATTAGGAAATAATTTTTAATTAAGTTTTTGAATATTTAACTAATGTTGAGAATGAATATAATAATTACGAGAAATAAAATAAGAAACCAATAAATAAAGCTTCTGGATCTAATGTTAAAGTTCATACTAACCTAGAAACTATTCAAAATAAAAAAATTTATTTGATAAAGGAAGTTGTTAATATTAAGGAAAATTTATCTACTTTTTCTCAAGGAAAAGATAAATATGACAAAATGATTTATATAATGAAACAAAATTATAATAAGAGTGGTTTTGGTTATAACATATTATCACCAAGGATGAATAAGACTACCTTTATTAAAATATAAAAAGGAAGTATTTCAAATATAACATGCTTTAAATGTATAATGTAAGGTAATTATTCCAATTAATGTTCTATTATATTTAAAAAATAATTTTTACATAATAAAAATTTCATTTCTTGAGATTTTTTCTCTAAACATCCCACAAATACAAATAGATTTTTTAAATCTATTGGGATTCCAAATGTTTCTACTAATAATCTGATTAGACCCTAGTTAATATGGGTACTAAAACACTCTACTTGATTATTTAATTTTAGGAAACATTGTTTATAATTCTTAAATATTAATGGTATTTAGATAATGGTTATTCCAGGCACAATATAAGTGATATGTAAATATTTCTATATTTTAGTTCATGTGATAGAGGCCTAGTTACAGTTGAGGACAACTCTAAGGATAAATTAAAGGTATTAGATAATTTGGTATTTCTAAAACTATTATTATTTAAAAATATTATTTGTAGATGGTTAGAAACACAATTTAATAAGTATATCACAGATTTGTGATGATAGATTAAATTTAATTTTTAAAAATGATGAATGTATTGTTTTGAAAAATAAATCTATTTTATTTTCTAAAAATGGAAAAGATAATGTTTACACTATTGATTTTTCTGATCAAACTAGAAAAAAAGTTAAGTGTTTGAATTTTATAGAAGTTGATGATATTTTTTGGCATAAGATACGTAAAAATTAAAATTTATGACTGCTACACAAGCAGTCAAATCATGAATAGGTCCTACAATTTTCAAAGTTATATAAAAGTATGTACTTTATGTGTGATTCCTATTTAAAGGGTAATAAGTATAAACAAAGATTTAAATATATAAATGATGTTAGTATTTCTTGATATATTTTATTGTTACATATTGTCTTATTTCTTCCAATAAAACCTACTATTTTTTGTGGAAATAAATATGTATTTTTAATTGTCGATGATAATATTAGATTTATCTAGATTTATTTCTTATCACATAAAAATGAAACTTTAACTAATTTTTTTCTTTCTGTAAACTTATACAAAATTTCAATATTTTTCAATCATATCTATCAGAAGTGATACATGTGGTGAATTTTTAAATATATAATTTGATAAATGTTATGAAAAAAATGGATATAAGTATTATTTTTCTTCCCCTAAGACACCATAAAAAATGTGGTTGAAAGAAAGAATATTCCAATTTAAAAAAAAGGATAGATAAATTATTATTATGTTTAATGAGCCTAAATATTTTTAGGCTGAAGATGTCAATATGTATTTTCATGTCTTAAATAGATATTTTATTAAACTAATTTTAAATAAATCCCCTTATGAACTGTTTAATGTTTTTGGACAAATAAAAATATAATTTAGAAAAATTCAATTCTAAAAGTGATGAAGGAATATTTTTAGGTTATTCTAAAACCTATAAGGCATATAGAGTTTTACATAAGAGAAATTTATTTTTTAAAATGTCTTTTCTTATGAAATTTATTGAAAATAAAAATAATAAACAGAATTATGATACAAATAAAGATGATGAAAAATTCAGGGAATTTGATTTTGATGATGATAATAACCAAGAAAATGATAATGCATCAGTTTAGGGGGATCATATCTCTTTAAAAAATGATCCTAAAGAGTTTAAAACTCTTAAATATCAACTTTTTGAAAAATTAATTAGAAATGTCCAATTTTTCATTCAAACTAAAAAATATGTTTTGCATTACTATGATAATTTTGTTTTTGTTACTCATTTTTTACTTCTTAACATTGATTATTCAATAATTGATTAAAACTGGATTAATTCTATGCAAGGCGAATTAAATAAATTTAAAATAAATAAACTATATAATTTGGTTGAACTATCAAAAGATAAGCAAATCATAGGAACTAAATAGATTTTTTGTAATAAGCTTGATGAAGTAGGAAACATTGTAAAAAATAAATCCATACTAGTGGCTCAAGGCTATTCTTAGGAAGTGGGAATTGGAGTTGAATATTATTTTGGTTATATTTCTAGTATAGAATCTATTATAATTTTATTATCATTTTCTTATTTCCAAAATATCAAATTATTTCAAATGGATTTAAAAATAGATTTTTTAAATTGAATAATTTCCAAAGAAGTTATTGTTAAACAACCTTCTCAATTTGAAAGTGAAAATTTTCTAAATCATTTTTTTAAATTTTATAAATATTTATATGGCCTTAAGTAAGCTTATAAATCTTTTTATGAATGAATAAATCAATTTTTATTGAAAAATAATTTTATTAAAGGAAAGTTTTATTCTAACTTTTTTATAAATAAAGTTTGAAATGATATTTTGATTTTACAGATATATATTGATGATATAATATTTGGTTCAACAAATAATTTACTTGGAAATGAATTTTCTAAATTTACAACTAGTATGTTTGACATGAGATTAATGGTATAATTGAAATTTTTTATTAGTTCACAAATTAATCAAAGTAATGATGGTATTTTAATAAATTAATCAAATTATGCTAAAGAACTTGTTAAAAGGTTTGGACTTGATTTATGAAAGTTTATGAAAAAACCTATTAGTAAAATTTAAAAATAGGATTTGGATATATCTTTAATGTGTGTTGATATTAAATATTATGGAGGCATGATAGGTATCTTACTGCATTTGACTGTATCTCGACTAGATATAATGTTTTTAGTCTATTTATGTGCTATATTTCCGTTGGATCCTAAGGAAAGTCATATTAAATCTATTAAGAGAGTTATTAGATATATTAAAGAAACTATGAGTAATAGTTTATTCTATTAAAATAATATATTTTTTTGATTTATTATCAGATTTTGACTTTGTCTTTAAAGGTTGTAGGATTGAGTGTAAAAGAATAATAAGTATGTTTCATTTTCTTGGTAAAATTTTAATTTCATGGAGTTCTAAGAAATATTTATCTATTTTATTATCGATAGATGAGGTTGAGTATATTGTTTCTACTTGTTGTTTTTCTCATAGTATATTGATCTAATAAGTATTATATTATTTTAATATTAGTTTTGATAAAATTCTAATTTTCTATGATAATTATTGTTTCAATTTCTAAAAATCCTTTGCAATTATTTTGAAAAAACCCTATTTATATTATATTTAATTTTTTTAGGGATGATGAAAATAAGGGAGGTATTATTTTATAATTTTTCCAATAGAAAAAAAACTTGCTGACGTATTCACTAAACCATTAGATTCTGTCAAATTTGAGAAAATGAATTTTGAATTGGGTATGCTAGAAGCTTAATATTTTATTTATTATAATTACAACTTTATTAAAAATGGATATGTTTTTGGATATTTGATTATGTAAATAATATTATTAAATGTTAATTTTTATGAAAATGTTATACCTTTTTATTATATTTTCTACTTTATTTAAGGGGGATAACATTTTAGAAATCAAATTTTTATCTTTTTGAAAAATTTCAAAAAGGGAGAGAATGTTTTTGAAAGTTTAATCAAATGTTCAGTTTTTTAATTTACAAAAGGGGGAGATTATAGTGTTTGAACATGTGTGTTGATGTTTTATTATATTTGTTTTTATAAATTATAATTAACTCACATTTATATAAATTGAAATTGTCTAAACTCTTTTATTTTTATAATGTTAATTGAAAAATGTTAAATTAATTAAAATGTTTTATCTAACATCACATTTATTTTATTTTAAATTGTATATTTTTTTAAAAGTGTTAATTTTTAATATCTTTTAATATTTAATATTATTTAGGGTTTTTATTATTATTTTAAGTATAGTATCATATTTCATTTTAAATGTTTTAAATATTTTTTATCATGTGAAACAACATTATTGTATTTTTCATTTTTATCATTTTTTTATTTTAGTGTTTTAAAATTTTTTATATTTGAGTGTTTTTTTGTAAATGGTTAAAAATTTTCATACATATTTACAGACACACACACACACATATATATCAGCTCATATATATAAAATATATAGTATATTTATATAAAATTTGCACTAAACTATTCCTCTTCCTTTGGCTTCCTGTGTGAGAATATCACCTACAACACAACACTATGAACGACAACCACTCCTTCCTCAAGATAAATATTAGCACAATACATGAAGTCACATCATATCCACAATAGTATGTACCCAAAACATCACCCAAAAAGCAGCACCTCGACCTGTTATGGATTAAAAACATTGACAGATTGTGATACAAGAATAACTGATTGAATAGGTGTAACATGTAGATTTGAAGATGAACTAGTGAAGCTCATGTTCAATAATTAGGGAAGAATCAAATGTTTTCAAATCATGTCTACTCTTTATTATGATATCAGTAGATTTCTCAAGATGATCCCATAAAAAAAATCATAACATAATTCACTTAAAGGTGAAATGGAAATTTTGTACAACAGAACATAAAGGTTTTAAAATAATAGGCAGAATGAAGTTTATTAAATTATTAAATTCTATTTAAGACTTTAAAATAATAAAATAGTTATATGCATTTGAAATATAAGAAAAAGGAAACAATTAAAATTATTTTCAAAGTTTAGTACTAAACAAATTTTTTTAAAAAATAATAATTTATTAAGATCTTAGATGTTACAAAAAAACAAAAAAACTCACACTCCTATTGGCCAATAGGGACAAGATACACCCCCTTAAAGGGTTGAACCAATCCACAACTGACCAATTACAATGAAAAACCCCAAAAACATATTATAGAATCATTCATGTTAGAACTAAAAAAACTAAGAATATCGATAAGCGGTCATCAATATAATATCTAGATTTCCTCCAATGAGTAAAAATCACTAATCAAGTATAAGTTAGGGATTAACAAAACACGAGAAAATAAAATAAACCTCATTAATATAAATAATCTCCAATAATTAGAGTGAATTAACATTTAAATAAATAATTATTCAAAAAAATACATCAACCCAACATAGTTGAGAATATATCAAACATAAGGGTATTAACATCCATATAAAAAAAATTATGCATAAGTATTTTAAATAGAAGCAGCATTATCATCCATTTCTAATGATTATGAATTATTTTATGAATGTTATAAAATATCACCCCTTATAATATAAGGTTTCTTCATTGACCTATTTTAATAAATCCTGTGAAATATTTCATACCATAACATAGAAACACATCTCTATTTTGATTTAAAATTTATAATAGTAATTATTATGTTTTTCTTTTTTTATTAACTTCATAATGAATGATTTTATATGAATTTTACATGATATTATATGATGGTTTTTTGAGTTATTAATGCTTGGATTAATTTTTTGTAGTAATTTTAAAAAATACAAACACTTTCATTATAATAAAAATTACAATATATAATTACATTAAATTATAATTTTAATATATTACTTAATAACTAGTACTTATATTGAAATATTTGATTTATATTGCAGTATAAGGTTACATATTATTAGGAAGTACAATTGTTCTTTTATTTGTTTTATGCATTGAAAATCCAGTAGCATCATAATGTGATTTTTTTTACCAATTTTTTAAAAATAGAATCCATTCTACAATTTTGATATATACTTGAATATAAAATAATGATTGAATTTGATATAGTTAAGTGGTTGTGAATGATATGGATTAGTATAAAAAATTCACATTATAACCTAAAATCTCATATTGTTTGATACAAAACAACAAGAATACCTAAAAAAATTCCATCATTAAAATTCATAGTCAATTAAAATTACATAATAGTAGAAAATACGAGCATTATTCAAAGTCTTCTAAATGTATCGACAAATAAAAATTAAATGAAAGACATGATCATAGAATAAATCCACATGTCAAAATCACCCAAACAACATCAATATCTACCAAACCAGTGAAAATAAAAAAAAATTCCTCAGTTTGAGAAAAAATGAAACATCACCTAGCCATATACAAAGATCCCTTTCTAGATCATCATATATGATTTTGATTAAGATAAAAATCAATGAAAATAACATAAAACACTATAAATTAGAAAATATATTATAGACCATCATAATTCAAAAATATCCAAATATTATAGTATCTGAAAAAGCACATAGAAAAACACGTAGATAGGAACACTGGTTGGGGTTCTAGGGGATTTATGAAAATATATGGGGAAGGATTAGTCAGCTAGGGGTTTGGGATAGGGAATAGATAACGTATCTGAGATGTAGTTTCCATTATAGCATTAGGGAAGGGTCTAATGAAATGGTAGAATGAGTCAGGTATTGGGCGTGACACATTGAATACATGCACCACAACGACATAGCTTAAGAAGTTGGGGTAGTGGTGGCCAACATGGTGGGTCACCATCAGATAATAAGGAAGAGAAAATGTGGGTGGTGAATGAGGGCAATAAATTGATGAGTGATGCTATTCTTTGGTCATAAAATAGTAAAATAAAATAATTATTTCCTAATCCATAAGATAAAATAAAATAAAATAAAAGAAATGATTTTGATTTCTCTTCATTTTGTTTGGATTTAAAATTTAGTAAAAAAAGAAATGATTATAATTTTTCTACATCTTCTTTGGCATAATTTTTTAAAATAAAATAAAGATTATTTTTTGTTATAAAGGACACAAATATATTTTATTTAAAAATAAATTTTTATTAAATTTTTTTCTAAAAAATAAAAAAAATTATTTCCATTTTAATATATACTTATACTTTCATGTCACCAAAATAAGATAAACATTAAAATAAAAAAAATATATTAATAAAAACTTCAAAAAAAACGTTTATATAAAAGTTATTTCACATATTCATTAAAATCATTTACCTAATTCATATATTTAGAAATTTTTAATTATTTATGTTTTATATTTATATATAATCATCAATTTATATTAATTTTTAAACTATTAAATTTCAATAACTATAAAAATTAATTATATAAAAATTTAAAATATTTATATGCAAATTATTTATAAAAAACAATCAAAATTATTTCTAAATTACATTAAAATTATAAAATAATTGTTTTATTGTTATTATTAATAATCACAAACATGAATATTTATATAAACATTAATTTTAAAAAACCATGAATAAAATAAAATATGTAGAAGGGCAGTATAGGAAGTTAAACAAAATGTCATGGGTTCACTGGTTTCCTTTTAAATCACCCCATTTTTGGAGTGATTTGAAATATTTATTTGGGGAGAAACTAGTTTATCCCCATTTATGTGTGAAGTATTTCTCTCTATCTAGTATAATCTCCACAAATAGGGGAAATGAATATTAGTTACTCTAATTTGTTTCATTCCTCCCCAAGCTACTGATACTAAAAAAGCTGTTAGGGAATATTGTTTTGGGGAGGGGAGTTCACGAGTTTCTATATAGGGGAGTGGTTGCATGATTTATTTTTCTCTATTTTTTATGAGTATAATGAAACTTCCCTTGATTTATTTTCTCACTTATATAGTGGTTTAGGCTATAAACCATATATAGTTCGAAATCTAATTTTAAAGAGGATCTAACTCACAATTAATGTTATCTTTAATCATTTCCTATGAATTAATTTCAGAAAATGATAATTTTTAATAGTTCCTTGGTTTGTTAGTGGGATAAGACATTTTTTTCTCCAATAACCTTCGGTTCTAGTGTTATAGGTGACATATTTTCATCTATATGTGGGGGGATAGTGGACCTGGTGACCCTTGAGGTGACCAATATAGATAGTTACTTTAGATAATTCAGGTCTAGTTGAGGCCACTTTGGGGTGTTATAATAGCTACGAGGTATTATTCATTTTGGATAGGGTGAAACATATTGATCCCAAAGGAGATATCTAACCTAAAGCCTCTACATGCATGTGATGCATGGCCATATCAACCTATTTGGATGATCTTTATGACATGGTTAGAATACCTTTCCCATGTAGGATATAATTAAATGAATTATTTAATAGTATGAAATATGAGAGAGGTGTTTCATTAATATGATGGATGCATGAACTGTCCGTAGAATTTTCTCACACATTTCATCACATGAGTAAATGCTACAACACCCAAGGATCATCATCAAGTATTTTATAAATCCACTACCATGCAATAGAAATAAGGTGGATACTATATGGAACCCCTTAGATACCCAAAACTCTATTCTTATTCCTCATACACATCATGAGATGTTATCATTTCATAGAGGATAAGTATTCATGTTCACACAACAAATGATTCAATATGGCATATGGATACCTTTGGATGTGGGAGGATTTTTTCTACCACTTTTTTTATCCTATTAAAACACATCATAAAAAGACAAGGTTTCATAGGAATTATTAGTGCAAGGTATCTATTTATAGTAGGTTCTTCATTTAAATTATTTATACAATCACATATTTATTCCATAATGATCTTATATTTTTGGTTTCTTTTTCTTATGCTATATGGATTAAGATTTAATCATGATGGGTTTTTTAGAGTCTAATAAAATTTATTATAATCCTTAGAAGCAATAAAATCCCCTTTTTTGAGGATATCCATGAACGATAATATAAAACCTACAAAAAAATTGAAATGAAGAACATAATATAAAATGCATGTACCTTACACCGAAGATAAACTTCTATATCTTCTTCATCTTCATATGGTTTAATAAATATCACTAAGTGAAAAAATCATCCCACCTTTGGGGTGTATCCACAGGCTACACTTGAGTCACTTGATGTTCAAGTAGGATCCAACAACCTCCATGATGTGCTAGCATATCATAGTGAAAAGGAGGAAGAATAAAAAAAATTTTGGTATTTGGGAGTTTCAACCAAGCATGTGGCAGTCACACACTCACTACCATCAGATAGAAGTAGTTTAAAAATAAAATTAATGACAATCCTTAATAGTTGTATCATTTATTCATGCGTTAAAATGAATTTTTAAATGCCATGGATTGTTTATTCATCATATGCATTAACTCCCTTATGTTAAATCTTATGTAATAGTTCCTTAATGATAAATTTTGTGGGAGGATAAATAAATGATAACTATTTATCATTTTCCCATAATCATAAATTTCATGGGCATGAAAATCATAATTTTCATGTAATACCAGGAAAGCCCAGCCAGAGACAAAGTCTCTGACCATTTATTAAAACAAAAGAAAAGTGCAACAAGAAAGCATCACAAGCCAAAGCAGACAATTACATGTCATAAAATCCATACGCATCGCCATATCCAGGATCAATTGCTTCATCTGAAGTAGCTTATTCCCACTCTGAGCTTTCACATAGCTTCCGAGTCTTCACATACTTCCGTCGGAGATTTAAATTCTCTAAATACAAAAACTCCTAAGAAGAATGCATACCATTTCATTTTATTATGGAAGATCTTTTAGGCATCGACTTTGGAGAAAATTCCCATCAGTATCTCACATGCACTAAATCATAAAAGTACTTGTGACACTCCACCTTATATTTTATCATATAAAATAACTTATGAAATCATATACAAAACTCATTTTGGATATATTCCAAAACACTTTTATAAATCCATCATTAACTTCACCTTATATCACATCATTTGTAATTCCATGTGAATAGCTATAAAAAAGACTTGTGTATTAACTCTAAAACACTTTTAGAGTAGCTCTCCGAGTCAAACTCAATCCCCATTCAGAAAACCACAAAGTGTACCCCCATAATCCTTTACAATTTTAATAAAAAATATTAATATTTGGATACTTATATGTAAGAAAAGGGTGGCCCCTAGAAAATAATCAAGGCTACTAAATCTATAAAGGGATCTAGCATGATATCCATGAAACACATGTTTCTATATATCTTTTTCCACCAATATGCACCATATGCAAACATGAATTCACATATTTTACATTTTTCTAAGACATCGAGTGACCATGGGACATGGAACATGTCAATACTATATAAAAAACTCATTTATTCTCGATTCTCATACTATAGATTGATATGATCGATGAATACATCACATGTGATTCATACTTATAGATAATCAAATCACATGACCCTTATCTAGATAGATATACAATATCTAGGTGCATCCACAAACTCCCATAATCTATCTCAATCTAGGGCCTAAATGTCATACTCATCATATGAGAGTAAAAATCCCATCTTGGTTAAGCTTAAACTAATGACATGATCAACAACATACCCAACTACCCCGTATTATTTAAGTAAATATGTAGACTTTTATAAGTAAGCTATCAAAATATGAAGGTTATCATGCTAGGTATCTCACCAACATTAGGTAATAGGGACTCAAATATGATCTATGCACTACTAGTACACCAATGACATATTTGTATGACACTTCATGTAGTATACTTATTAGGTCATCCAATACACACAAATAATCATATTCTTTGTCTTATGCCTCATGAGTATATTCTGTGTCTCTATAGACTAGTCCCACTCATGGTAACCATACCATTTCTTCATAACCTATAATATTATATAATTAACATTAGTTAGGGATAAACTCAATGTCATACTTTAAAGAGGTTATTGGCACAATATTATTTTAATGCCCACAAATCATGTTAATTATGTTTCTAATGAGTTTTACTATTTATGATAGGATTTTATAATATAAGGTGATCTGATAAAAATTTGGCTAATTTTTGTAATGATTCACCATTAGTTCAACATTTTATAATATAAGGAAATATAATGAAAATTTGGATAAGTTTTGGGACGAGTCACCATTAGTTCAAAAAGACTCACCACCAGAAAAGACTCACCATTGTACTTCACCTATTGATAGAAAAGAGTCACCTACAAAATATACCTACCACCAGAAAAGAGTAACCACCAAAAAAGGGTCAATGCCAGGCTTAACTCACCACTAGAAAATATTCACCACCAAATGACCTACTATCGAAGGAACTACTTCTAGACGAACTACCATCTGACGAGTTATTATTGAATACAAGACACCACTAAAAATGATTAATCACCTGATAACCCACCCCCAACCTGACCTAATGCCAGCCTAAATCACCATTGGATTGGCTCACTACAATAAACAAGTCACTGTCAGTATGTTCCACTATTTCTATATGATTATAGGAAACCCATTAAGAAAACACGGGTTCCTAAATACTTAATTGATGATATTTCTAGTCCCAAGAAGATTTGGGTACCAAAATAATTTTTGGTGTAAAATTTGTTTTGTAGGTAACCTGCTTCAAGAGATCCATTAAAATTCTATGATACCAAAATAGTGGCTATTCTATACACATGACTTGAGATTAACCAAAATTCAAAAATTTTATAAAGGTTGATGGTGTAAATTTCACCTTTGGAGACAATACCAAAGGGAAAATAATTGGCCTTGGACAAGTTGGTAATTTTAACTCAGTGTTAATTTCTGAAGTATTATTTGTTGATATTTTAAAATTAAATATTCTTATCATCTCACAACTATGTGATGATAGTTTTCATGTGAAATTTTAAAATAATGTTTATACTTTTTTTGATTCTAAAAATTATTTAGTATTTATTGATTTGAGAAATGACAATGTTTATGCTGTTGATTTAGATTATTTATTTTCTCAAAATATTTCTTATCTAAGTGAATTTCATATGGAATATTGCCTTTGGAACAAAATACTATTCTATTTTAATATTTACTCACTTAGAAAGCTCACTAGAAAAGGTTTAGTCAAATATATACCTAAACTTGAATTCCCAAATGATAATGTTTGTAACACCTATCAAAATGGAAACAATACAAGATATGTTTCAATTCAAAGAAAGATATTTCAACTTCTCAACCCCTAGAGTTGGTTCACATGGAATTGTTTGGACCATTTGGACTATCTAGAGTATATAGTCTAAATGGGAAACACTATGTCTATATCCTTGCAAATGACTTTTCTAGGTATACTTGGGTATTATTTTTATCTCAAAAAAGTTATTCATGTTATTACATTATCAAGTATTCTTGATATGTATAAAATCTTAGTAGACTTAGGATTAAGTCCTTAAGAAGTGATCATGGATGTGAGTTTGAAAATAAAGAATTTGAATAATTTTTCTCACAAAATTGATATAATCACAAATTTATGCTTGTAAGACCCCAAAACAGAATGGAGTTATAGAAATAAGAAATAAGACACTTCAATAAATATCCTGAACTATTATTAATGAATACGACCTTCCTATTTAATTTTATATAGGGGCTGTGAATATATCTTGCTATATAATTAATAGAGTTTTAATTATACCACTATTAAAGAAATACCCTTATGAACTTTGTAATAATAGAAATCCTAAGGTTAATTACTTAAAAGTTTTTGGATATAAAGAATTTATTCTTAACACTAATGATAATCTTGAAAAATTTTCTTACAAGAGTGATGAAGGAATTTTCCTTGGTTATTCAATATCTAGTAAGTCATATAAGGTATTTAATCAAGGAACCAAGATTATAGAAGAGTATTTTAATATCAAGTTTTATGATACACATCCACATGAACCTAATAACCCTTTAGATATCCTTGAGGATAATCTATCTACTTTGAACATTAATACCAAACCTATCAAAAATTCTATGAAGAAAATAGAAAAATCATCTAGTTTTGAGGAACTTTCACAACTAGAACCTAAGCCTGAAGAAGAACATGAGATAACCAACCCTGATTTTTCAAGATATATTAGGAATATTAAATACCATCCACTATATTCTATAGTTGGAGACCTATGTAGAGGTACAAAGACATGAGTTTCTCTTAGAAATCAGGTTGAACATCAAGTATTCTTTTCACAACTTGAACCTAAGAACATCAATGATGTAATTAATGATGAAATATAGGGAATGGAAATGAAATAAGAACTTAATAAATTTGAAAGAAATAATGTTTTGGAACTTATATTTATTCCTAAATACACCTTTACTATTGGAACTAAATGGGTGTTCAGAAACGAGGTTGATGAGTCAAGCACTATAGTAAGAAATAAAGCTAGGATAGTTGCACAAGGGTATAGTCAAGAAGAGGTTATTGACTATGAGGAAAACTTTTCACTGATAGCTAGGCTTGAATCCATTAGAATACCAATTGACTATTCATCACATTTGGATTTTAATATATATCAAATATATGTCAAATTTCCATTCTTTAATGGATATATAGTTGAGGAAGTTTTTGTTAAACAACCCATGGTTTTCGAAATCATCATTTTCAAAATCATGTCTTTAAATTGAAAAAATATTTATATGGTTTAAAATAGGATCCTAAATATTAGTATGATGGGATCAACTATTTTCTAATTTCTAAATGTTTTTCAAAATTTGAAACTGATCCTACTATTATTATAAAAATAATTTCAAAATATGTTTTTTTTTTCAAATCTATGTTCATGATATTATTTTTGGATCTTCCAAAAATTATTTGTGTACTGATTTTTAAAAAATGACGCCAAATGAATTTGAAATGAGTTTAATGAGAAAACATAAATTATTTCTTGGTTTTCATATTTTTCAAAATAAAGAATGGATTATTTTAAATCAAATTATTTACACCAAATATCTTCTATTTTTTTTTGGTTCGGATAGAACTAAATGTAGTGACATTCCAATGAGTACCACATGTAATTTGGATCTTCATGGAGTTGGGACATCAGTGGATCAAACCAGCTACAAAGTTGTGATTTGAAGTATTATATATTTAACTACTAGCTGGCCTAATATTATGTTTAGTGTGTGTATGTGTTCTCATTTTCATAAAAACCCAAAATAGTTACATTTACTTGCTGTTAAACTGATTTTCAAATACCTCAAATATAGAAACAATTTAGGTTTTTTCTACCCTAGAGGGTAAGAATTTGACTTAGTGAGTTATTCAGATGCTAATTTTGGTGGTTTCAATTTAGATAGAAAAAGTACCACTAGAATATTTCATATTTTGGGAAATTATTTAGTATCTTTGTGTAGTAAGAAGAAAAATTCTATTTCACTATCTACTACTAAAGCTGAATATATAACTGCAAGTAGTTGTTGTGATGAAATTTTGGGGGTGAATCACACATTTATATACTATTTATATCAATTTATAAACATCCTTATAAATCGTGACAATATAAGTGCAATAAAAATATTTATAATAATCCCATGTGTCACTCTAGAACAAAGAATATTGATGTAAGACATCACTTTTTGAGAGATCATTTTCAAAAGGGAAATATAAATCTTGAATTCATTGGAACTGAACATAATATTTGTAACACCCCGAGCTTCCACGATACGCTTCTCATTCAATAATGCAATAACTTGCATTGTACGCAACTTCGAGTTCTAAAACACCGCAACTAATCAAAGTAGCCGTTATGAATAGTAATAACCACTTTTTAAAATTATAGAAATTTTATATTTCAAAATGGACTTCATTTTTGTATTCGTAATATCGAAATTATCCTAAGTTGAATTTTTTGTAACTTTCTGAGAACTTCCAATTTTTTTATGAATAGTGAAAAATACTTAAAACAACTTTTTTAATCAAAATAATTTATTGTGATAAATTATACTATTTAGTGGTTTTAAAGTATAATTAGAATATATTTTTACCATTTTATCCAATGTTGGTCATTAGAATTAATTTAACATTGAAATTGGACATAAACAATTGCCAATCTTTTGATATAAATTGTTTCTTAAAAACACGCTATTTGTTGTGACAGCAGGAATTAATTATAAAATTAATTAATGCAACTTATATGTTTGGAATTTTTTAAAATAGACATTATTTTTGAATTCGGAATATCAATTATAGCTTAGGGTGAAATTTTGGCTTTGTTCTGAAAAACTTCAATTTTTGATGAATAGTGAAACCACTAAGTGGTAGTTAAATAACTGATTTTTCGTTTAAATGAAATATTACCACTTCTGTGATTTGATTTTCAAAAATCTGACATACATGGTTGTCATTAAGAAGTAAAATGTGGTTCAATGAGATTAAAATAATTTTTTGGTGAATAGTAACTTTTAAGTTCTTAATCGCGATTAGAGGTAATTAGTGTAGTTTAAGGTGCAAATAATGTTTTAATAATATGAGATGAGCATGACACTTGTCCTACTCCTATTGGATGAGTCATGGCCGACCAAGACAACCCATGGGTCAACTTGGGGACCCCATGGAGCCACTTTAGTTGGAAAATGACATTAATATATATTTATTTAATGTTAAAATTAAATTGACACAAACATGAGTTGTTTTAATAAAACAGTTTTTAAGTGGGGTTACACAAGTCCAAATTTTGACTATAAATATTCATTATAAAGATAAAAAGATTTCCTACATCATAGTATTTTTTTATAATTTTTATACATTAAATAAATTAAATTATTTATGACATCATTATGATGCAGCGATGACCTCATTATTTAACGATTTAGATAAAATGAGAAGATAATGCAAAATCCAAGGCTTACACTTGTCCAAATCATATTGTATGAGGAGATTTCGAACCCTTATCACCTTATCCACGAATTATATAAGTGTGGGACCTTTAGAATCCTAAAAGCATTGTGTAATAATGTAACATTTCAATCTTTCCAAAAGAGCCCCTCCTCTCCACTTATAAAAGGCCCCCACCTCTCCCACCTTATTCACACATTCAAGCCATTTGGCTCGGCCAAACTCTGCCCAAATGCTCTCCCAACTTCCCCCTCTTACTCCTAGAATCCTCACTTTGGGCAGAACTCTTCTCAAGGAATCCTTTGGCTCAAATCAAAAAGAGTTACCCGATTTTGAGGTAATGTCTTCTCTAATGTTGTTTTGTTTTATTTTTCTTCTCCAACCCCCTAAACTCTTTTTATTAATTTCTTTTGTAACAACACCAGTATCCTCAATATACTATGATGTTTTTATAAGAAGTATTCGAGCTACACTTACACACACCTACATCTAATGGTTACAGAACATACGGTTTCTGTGGATGGCGAATTTCTGCCTCACGAAACGATGATTGTTCAACACTCATATAACACCTTAAAAGGTGGACATTAAGATGTCACTATATTTATATATGATATATAATGTGTTTATGTTTTACTTATGCTTCTGTATTTCTCATTTATGGAATACTTTATGATTTCCATTATGGGTAAAACGCGATAATTTCATTTTAGGAAGTGCGGACTACCACCCCCTCAAAGTGATTTGAATCATTAATGCCATATGTGGGATGTATAAAGGATGGATTAAAGGGTATTATACACTATATTATACTGTAATTATATTATAAATTTATATCATTATGATTCCGTTCCATTAAATACGAAATAGAAATGAAAGTAGCGTTCATGCGTACGTACGACTTACCGTCTCCATGAACGGTGCATTTCATTTATTACCTCTAAAGGTTACGTGACATTATGAATGAATGTATATACTGTATATATGATATATATGATATCTACATCATGAATATAATTCTGGATATAATGGATATTTCACCACATGAACAACTTGTAATTATAAGAAGTTTATTTTTGACTCAAGTACCAAAGATCGACAAAACGACCGTTATTAACTTAAATAATTACATAATGTTCATAACATGGTAATAAGGGATATAAAAGGAATAATGAACATGAAAAAGGTTCTTAAATAAATAGTAATTAACTCTATTTTATTATTCAGGAGGTTAAAGAACGGTCGAGTCAGGACAGGACGCAAGGTAAGGGAATTTCATAACCCAACTTCCATTCTTTGGGTTAATCTCCTACATTCAAATTATGTCATGATATTATTATGTCCTATATTGTATTTGTAGATTATTTATGTGTACTTATAGTGAATACACATTATAGATGTACTTTATTTAAAAAAATGATCTTTTTAAGGACTTCGTCTCAATCCCCTTTCATTGAGGCATATTTGGTTTTATACTCAACTTTCTTTTATACGGTGTATAAACCTCTTTGACTTTTACGTTTTTTCAAAAGGAATATTTTTTATACGAAGCGATTTGCTAAACGACAAAAGGGAATGTTTTTCTTTCCGTACTTATGCGGCGAAAATGACTTCTCCGCCGCCGTGACCATTATTTGAGTTTCGGCTTCCTCTACAAGCCATCATTTTTTAATGGAAAATAAATACAAAGTTTTAACTTTCTTTTATTTTGGTATTGAAAATGGTTTTGAAAGAATTTTTATTATATAAATGTGTTGTATTGATATCTTGTGATTGAAATGTGGAAATGTTATGTTTCCTTTATGCATTTTTTATGTGATACGATTATGTTATGGTTTATGATATGTTTAAACCTATTCATATGAGGAATGCATTGGACTTAATAAGTGATGGGTGGAGCCCGCTATAGCTCCTCGGTGCATCAGCAGGTCTCATGAGACAAACTAGTGTCTTGGCACAAGGCCTTGACAAAATCTTATTTGTAGTCTTGGCACGAGGCCTTGGCTATGTGGTTATGATAGTCTGTAATTATGCATTCCATCATTATGAAAGTGGTTATTGATATTGCATGTGATTATTTGACCAGTAGAATATCCATGTGAACAAGTGAATGGAATTATCTCATTTTACTTTTGCCATATTATGTTGATGTTCAAGTTTAAAAGGCTTTTGTTTTAGTTATACATTGCCTTAATTTTTTTTGTTTATTTATGAAAGCTTCCGCAATATTGTTATCCTTACGGAGCATCTGCGCTCACCCCTTTCAATGTTTTAATATTTTCCAGGATGTGAAGAAGTATTTTATGAATGACCTGCAGGGATAGTCAGAAGAGGATATGAGTGTGGACTATGAAGACTTTGTTATTAGTTTTTCACTTTATGATGTAATGTAAGACTTATGAATGTATCTAGTGTTTCCAAGGCTACTAAACTAATCGGTCTTTCGAGACTTGATCTTTTGTGATCATGCCAATGTTACGAAGTAATGCACCGACTCTGGGTAGCTGGGGTCGGGGCGTTACAGTTGGTATCAGAGGCATTTTAGTACTAACCTTGGAAGCTAGATTTAGATGAACTCTGATTAGAGCACATAGCCCGAAGATAGACTTTGAGGATTAGTATAGAAGAACTTCCTAGAATTTTGTTATTGTAGAGATTTTGTGAGTTTTCCAAGCAATAAATCCCTGTCTGGATACGAGCAAGTAGAGGCGGCTCTGGCACAGATGTACCTAGGGGTAAAACCCAAAAACACCGCTTTGAGCTAGACTCGAACGGGAACTGGTGCACGACAACGGGCCTTGCTGCACTCTTAGTTACGACACTCCCAGGGGATATGCTTTGGATAATTCTCATTTTCTTTATAAACCACTATGAAGGGTTATGAGTATATACTTCCTCAAAGAAAACATTTTTATGGATTATATCCATAAATAGTTCAATTTACGTTAAGTATCTTACAAGTATGGAATTATGTATTTTGATTTATAAACTAATATAGTTTATGCCATTGTTTAGAAATGGCGCCTAGTGGAAGAAATGGAAACCGTATCAATGCACGCACTCCATGTAGGGATTGCCCTCCTGCTCAAGATAATTATTGTGGAGCTGGAGATACAACTGGTGCTGATCAACTTATTACCATACTGGGACAACTCACTCAGGTTATGAATAATAACCTTAGTCGTATGGAGCACCATGATCCGCAACATGGAGGATCAATGTTAGACCGCTTCATGAGGAAACAACCACCAACCTTCAATGGGAGTACAAATCCTATAGTAGCTGAGCAATGGATAAATTCCTTAGAGAAAATATTCCATGCCTTGGGGAGTAGTGAAAGGGAGAAGGTTGTCATGGAAGTTTACCGCCTCACTGGAGATGCCGATCAGTGGTGGTCACTGATTCAAAACACAAAGGAAGATGATGACGTATCGAATATGGAATGGAGGGAGTTCAAAGAGCTTTTCTTAGAAAAATACTTTCCTCGTGACCATCGAGCAGATATGGAAAGGCAATTTCTGAGTCTGAGGAAGAAGGAGGATGAGAATGTCGCAAAGTATGAGGCCAACTTTACAAGGTTAGCGAGGTATGCTGCAGATTATATACGTAACCCAAGGAGTAAGATTGATCGTTTCTTCGATGGGTTAAAACCATTTCTCCATCGAGCTTTAGTATCACAATCCTTCTCATCATACGAAGATATTGTCTCGTGTGCTATCAAGACAGAAAAGGAATTCTCTAAGTCTTATGACAACAAAGTAAAGCAAGAGAAGAAGAGAATAGTGGAACAAGAGACAGATAAAGGGAAAAAGGGAAAGAAGGATTTTCCATTATGTGATAATTGTGGGAAGAATCACCCTGGTACTTGTCTAAAAGGAATGGGAGTTTGTTATAAATGTGGAGAAAAGGGTCACCAGGCTCGTGATTACAAGGGAAAGAAAAAGGCTATCAAAGTTGAATGCTATAATTGTAGAGAAATGGGTCATTATGCAAATGAATGTCCTAAGCGTCAGGGAAACTTACCTCAGAAAAGGCTAAGGGATCAAGGACAATCTTATGCTGTTACTACAGTTGAAGCAGAATAATTAATGTATTGGTGCTTTTGGATTCAAGGATTATATTCTGGTTATAAGAATAATGTGATATAAATAAAGATTGTACTGCAGTACTTTTTGATTAAGGTAATATGATTACGGTAATCATATTTTTAGTATGTGACAATAAAAGAAACTTTTCTTTGTTTGGGGAATCTAATAAATTGATTTTGGAATTAAGAGACCTTTTAGAGAAAGTCTGGACAGAGGTATTTTGGATAACTATAATGGTTGGAGTGGATTAAGTTGATCTTTGGATAGTATTGTTTAAGGTTAAAAAATTTATGAATATTATTTTTGGATTATTATGATACTATAGTTTTAGGAAAAGGACAACCTGCAGGGTGGGGCATAACCCGTCGCGTCGGACAAAGCTGCAGGAATCGAACCCACAATCATGGTGCGACAGGACTTTATTTCCTACCACTAGCCTACAGGAAGTCCCTGGTTATTACAAAATAATTTTACTAATCTAAATGGTATGTGTTAACATTTGGAACCTTATACAATTAGGATTAGTATAATATTTTTGAGTTCTATTATCTTTTTGAGTAAAAGATGAGTTGAAGGTTGAAACTCTAATTGTCAAGCATAAATATATATATACCTATCTCTTATTCAATGAATAAATTAATTCTTAAACATTAGTAAAGGGATATTAAAACAAAAAAATGTGTTATCCAAATACCATATGTGTTGTTGAACTGATGATATTTTAAATCGACATAGACTGAAGGCTTTGAGGCCCTCAATTTGACAGTTGATTGTGATTGATGACCTCAATCACTCCCTACAAATATTTACGTTTTTACTCCAATTATATGTCTCTAATTTCCACCAATGTTCTCCTAATCGAGATCATAATTGGGTGGTGACTTCTTCATTTCCCTTACCCTCTTATTAAGGCTAAATTTTATTAACCTTATTTCCGATGTGGGTTTTCCTCAAAGGTATTTTCTCTTTTCAACCTTTTATTTTCAAAGAAAAATTTCAAATTGCGAGGACGCAATTTATTGAAGGAGGGGAGAATGTAACACCCCGAGCTTCCACGATACGCTTCTCATTCAATAATGCAATAGCTTGCATTGTACGCAACTTCGAGTTCTAAAACACCGCGACTAATCAAAGTAGCCGTTATGAATAGTAATAACCACTTTTTAAAATTATAGAAATTTTATATTTCAAAATGGACTTCATTTTTGTATTCGTAATATCGAAATTATCCTAAGTTGAATTTTTTGTAACTTTCTGAGAACTTCCAATTTTTTTATGAATAGTGAAAAATACTTAAAACAACTTTTTTAATCAAAATAATTTATTGTGATAAATTATACTATTTAGTGGTTTTAAAGTATAATTAGAATATATTTTTACCATTTTATCCAATGTTGGTCATTAGAATTAATTTAACATTGAAATTGGACATAAACAATTGCCAATCTTTTGATATAAATTGTTTCTTAAAAACACGCTATTTGTTGTGACAGCGGGAATTAATTATAAAATTAATTAATGCAACTTATATGTTTGGAATTTTGTAAAATAGAAATTATTTTTGAATTCGGAATATCAATTATAGCTTAGGGTGAAATTTTGGCTTTGTTCTGAAAAACTTCAATTTTTGATGAATAGTGAAACCACTAGTGGTAGATAAATAACTGATTTTTCGTTTAAATGAAATATTACCACTTCTGTGATTTGATTTTCAAAAATCCGACATACATGGTTGTCATTAAGAAGTAAAATGTGGTTCAATGAGATTAAAATAAATTTTTGGTGAATAGTAACTTTTAAGTTCTTAATTGCGATTAGAGGTAATTAGTGTAGTTTAAGGTACAAATAATGTTTTAATAATATGAGATGAGCATGACACTTGTCCTACTCCTATTGGATGAGTCATGGACGACCAAGACAACCCATGGGTCAACTTGGGGACCCCATGGAGCCACTTTAGTTGGAAAATGACATTAATATATATTTATTTAATGTTAAAATTAAATTGACACAAACATGAGTTGTTTTAATAAAACAGTTTTTAAGTGGAGTTACACAAGTCCAAATTTTAACTATAAATATTCATTAGAAATATAAAAAGATTTCCTACATCATAGTATTTTTTTTATAATTTTTAGACATTAAATAAATTAAATTATTTATGACATCATTATGATGCAGTGATGACCTCATTATTTAACGATTTAGATAAAATGAGAAGATAATGCAAACTCCAAGGCTTACACTTGTCCAAATCCTATTGGATGAGGAGATTTAGAAACCTTATCACCTTAGCCACGAATTATATAAGTGTGGGACCTTTAGAATCCGAAAAGCATTGTTTAATAATGTAACATTTCAATCTTTCCAAAAGAGCCCCTCCTCTCCACTTATAAAAGGCCCCCACCTCTCCCACCTTATTCACACCTTCAAGCCATTTGGCTCGGCCAACCTCTGCACAAATACTCTCCCAACTTCCCCCTATTACTCCTAGAAGCCTCAATTTGGGCAGAACTCTTCTCAAGGAATCCTTTGGCTCAAATCAAAAAGAGTTACCCGATTTTGAGGTAATGTCTTCTCTAATGTTGTTTTGTTTTATTTTTCTTCTCCAACCCCCTAAACTCTTTTTATTCATTTCTTTTGTAACAAAAACAGTATCCTCAATATACTAGGATGTTGTTATAAGAAGGATTAGAGCTACACTTACACACACCTACATCTAATGGTTAAAGAACATACGTTTTCTGTGGATGGCGAATTTCTGCCTCACGAAATGATGATTGTTCAACACTCATATAACACCTTCAAAGGTGGCCATTAAGATGTCACTATATTTATATATGATATATAATGTGTTTATGTTTTACTTATGCTTATGTATTTCTCATTCATGGCATACTTTATGATTTCCATTATGGGTAAAACGCGATAATTTCATTTTAGGAAGTGCGGACTACCGCCCCCTCAAAGTGATTTGAATCATTAATGCCATATGTGGGATGTATAAAGGATGGATTAAAGGGTATTATACACTATATTATACTGTAATTATGTTATAAATTTATATCATTATGATTCCGTTCCATTAAATACGAAATAGAAATGAAAGTAGCGTTCATGCGTACGTACGGCTTACCGTCTCCATGAACGGTGCATTTCATTTCTTACCTCTAAAGGTTACGTGACATTATGAATGAATGTATATACTGTATATATGATATATATGATATCTAAATCATGAATATAATTCTGGATATAATGGATATTTCACCACATGAACAACTTGTAATTATAAGAAGTTTATTTTTGACTCAAGTACCAAAGATCGACAAAACGACCGTTATTAACTTAAATAATTACATAATGTTCATAACATTGTAATAAGGGATATAAAAGGAATAATGAACATGAAAAAGGTTCTTAAGTAAATAGGAATTAACTCTATTTTATTATTCAGGAGGTTAAAGAACGGTCGAGTCAGGACAGGACGCAAGGTAAGGGAATTTCATAACCCAACTTCCATTCTTTGGGTTAATCTCCTACTTTCAAATTATGTCATGATATTATTATGTCCTATATTGTATTTGTACATTATTCATGTGTAATTATAGTGAATACACATTATAGATGTACTTTATTTAAAAAAATGATCTTTTTAAGGACTTCGTCTCAATCCCCTTTCATTAAGGCATATTTGGTTTTATACTCAACTTTCTTTTATACGGTGTATAAACCTCTTTGACTTTTACGTTTTTTCAAAAGGAATATTTTTTATACGAAGCGATTTGCTAAACGACAAAAGGGAATGTTTTTCTTTCCGTACTTATGCGGCGACAACGACTTCTCCGCCGCCGTGACCATTATTTGAGTTTCGGCTTCCTCTACAAGCCATCATTTTTTTAATGGAAAATAAATACAAAGTTTTAACTTTCTTTTATTTTGGTATTGAAAATGGTTTTGAAAGCATTTTTATTATATCAATGTGTTGTATTGATATCTTGTGATTGAAATGTGGAAATGTTATGTTTCCTTTATGCATTTTTTATGTGATACGATTATGTTATGGTTTATGATATGTTTAAACCTATTCATATGAGGAATGCATTGGACTTAATAAGTGACGGGTGGAGCCTGCTATAGCTCCTCGATGCATCGGCAGGTCTCATGAGACAAACTAGTGTCTTGGCACAAGGCCTTGACAAAATCTTATTTGTAGTCTTGGCACGAGGCCTTGGCTATGTGGTTATGATTGTCTGGCATTATGCATTCCATCATTATGAAAGTGGTTATTGATATTGCATGTGATTATTCGACCAGTAGAATATCCATGTGAACAAGTGAATGGCATTATCTCATTTTACTTTTTCCATATTATGTTGATGTTCAAGTTTAAAAGGATTTTGTTTTAGTTATACATTGCCTTAAATTTTTTTGTTTATTTATGAAAGCTTCCGCAATATTGTTATCCTTACTGAGCATCTGCGCTCACCCCTTTCAATGTTTTAATATTTTCGAGGATGTGAAGAAGTATTTTATGAATGACCTGCAGGGATAGTCAGAAGAGGATATGATTGTGGACTATGAAGACTTTGTTATTAGTTTTTCACTTTATGATGTAATGTAAGACTTATGAATGTATCTAGTGTTTCCAAGGCTACTAAACTAATCGGTATTTTGAGACTTGATCTTTTGTGATCATGCCAATGTTACGAAGTAATGCACCGACTCTGGGTAGCTGGGGTCGGGGCGTTACTATATTGATGATATTATTAATAATCCATTTAATTATTTGAGATTAAACTATATAAAAAATTAATTAGGAATGATAAAGTTTGGGTAAACTTGAATTTTGGGAACCCACTGTTGGAAATTACCCACCATTGGAAATAACCAACCATTGAAAATATGCCACCATTGTTAATTTTATTTCTTCAGGTGTAATTTTAATTCAATTTAAATGTTTATATTTTATTATTTTTTTCAATTTCAAATCTAAAAATGATATAAATTATTCTTAAGTATAATTTCAACTCACTTACTCCGTCAAGATTGTTTCCCTTCAAACGTCTCTGCTACCCTTTCTCTCCCGACCATTAGACTTCCTTAATTATTGCCTGAACCTTTCCTCCACTGAAATGGTAAAAGTGAACCAACCTACTAAGTTATATCCTTATAAGTCATGAACTTCAATGAATCCTATAGTATAATTGATAAGATTAGTAGCTGAGTTGCGGAACCCATAACTCATAAATCATAAAGTGGTTGTTAAGGAAGAAGTAAATTATAAATGGTTGTTGTCTAGAAAGTCGATTGTGGTAAAGGTGATCCAGGACCGAGGATGGATATAGTAGTTCTCAAATAATGAAATACCTTTCTATCCTAGTCTAGTTCAATAATTTTATCAATACACTGAGTTTAGTTTTGAGGTAAATAAAGATTGGATTGGAAGAATGATATTTGGACTGAAGGTAGTCTTCTCTTCAAAACAATGAACTAAGTATATTAAGGTTCCTTATGAAGGAATTTCAAATGACTATAAAGGGTCAATTCCCAATTAAAATTATTATTTTTTATATGATAATTCCTTAGTAGAGATTACTGAAGATGGAAATCTGAGAATACCTGTAGCAATTGAATTGGATGGTGCACATAGATTATTGTTTAATTTTATACAACACATTTTATGACCTTAAAAAGGATACTTAAGCACTATTATATATCAAATTGTGTATCTTCTATACATTATGAAATATAGATACATAATAAATTTGTGTAGGTATTTAATAGAGCATATTATTGGTATGTTCAATACATCTTCCATGTCTAATTCCCTTATATATCCTAAGTTTTTTTGTCCATGATTGAGGCCAAGGGATTAATTGATGAAGATGAAGTATCCAAAGTCAAGTGTGGTGGATTTTGTTTCAATAAATTCATATGTAAAAGAGTGAAGCTAAATTGGAACCCATGTATGAAGAGATGGTTGGGAGATATTGATAAGATCTATTATGATTTTAATCCTATAGATCACCCCATCAGACCAAAGAAACTTTTTGATCCTAAAATAGAGCCAGATGAAGTAGTAGAGTATTATGATGAAGAGAAAGAAGAAGTGGAGGTTTCTACATCTGGTGATGAGGAGGAGTTATTAATTTAGGAGGTAAGTGACGTTGACATACTTAAGAGACCATTAGTCTCTTTTGGTCCAGATATTCTTCTATGATCTCTACCTTCCAGAGAAATTATTTTAAGTTAAGGATACGAAGAAGAGGAAACAAATGTTTTAGGAGAAGAAAAGTTTATGAGTTCTTATTCTAAATATTATAATGAAATTGTGGATGTTTTTTACAATGATAGTGATGGTGATGAAATTGGAAATGATGGAAATAAGGGAGATGATAAAGATAAAGGAGATGATGAGGTAGACGGTAGTGATGATGGATCTGATCATCATGGTCCTAATGATCAGAAGATGTCTTAAAAAAATCATTCTTCACTAATTGTATTTGTTTCTACTTGGTCTGAGGATATAACATGTTTTGTTCAAGATGATAACAAAGAGGCCTTCGATAGAGATGAGATGAGATCATCTTTTGAGGGAGACTAAACTCCTAGTTTTTTATCCATTGAGTTGACTCTGTAGATGTTGAGCCTGTTAAGTTATCTTCCTCCAAGATGAGTGTCATAGCTTTCGATGAATGGGAAAGATTCCTATGGTACATGACACTTGGATTATACTAATCTGACTCAAATGTTTATGACAGAATTCCACTAAATTATGGTGGACCTGCTATTCTAGTTATAGATAAGATAGATCCTAAGGGATCCATGGTTGAGCAGGTTGTTGCTTCATGAGAGCTTTTAGATTTTGTTTCAGATGTTCATTCTAGACCCGATCTAGTAGAGGCTATTTTGCCTCATGTAGAGATATATGCTACACACCTTTCTGCAATTACTACACCTGTTCCCTTAGATACTATATTTGGTGATGATCCAAAATATTTCAAAGAGAGGCTTCTTACTGATTTTGGTAGGATTTGGAGGAATCATGCACCTAAAGTTACATATCTTAGTTAGAATAATTCTAGGAATTTATTTGAGTTGGTTGTGTACCAAATTAAACTAAATACGGTTAATCATATTTAGGAGGTTGAGAGTGCTAATATAAGTCTATCTAGTTATTTAGATACCTTGAGGTCTGTGATGGAGAAGAATCAAACCTATTCTGTAGCCAGTTTGGTTGCTTTGTTTGTGATATTGAAGACTTTACCTTCAGTATCTTCTACTTATAGTGCTCTAGCTCCCTCATCCTCCTTTTATAATGAGTTTATCATAAATTTTTTGGGGTAGGTGATTCAATTTTATTTGGTATATATTCATGCTACCCATTAGAAGGATTTGAGTCAGATCAGAAAACATGGTGAAAACATTTAGCAATTAGTCAAGGAATGTTTAAATGAATCCAAAAGTGATTGGTAAATGATCAAAAAATCAATTAAATATTACCATTCCTAGATTTACACCAATCATGAATTGAAATCACATATAAATTTTTTAGTTGAGAACCTTCGAATTCCACCAGTTAGCCAATATTTCAATGGGAAGGTCAATCAGTTGAAGGTGATGACACCTGTTATTAAATTATTTATGGAGGAAAATAAATACTTCTTATGTTACATGGATCATGGAGGTAAAATAATTATATATTTTATCAATCTCACAAATTATTTATTACATGTGTCTAGTGATGCAATAGTATCTCCTGAGGCCATTCCAATGACTACTCATCTATATAGTACATCTACTCTTGAATATTTCACATCAGCTATTGTACAAAATCCAAATGATCCTTTACCTTCTTAGTTTCAGTATCTCATTTTTTTCTCTAATATAATCTATAAAACATATTTGACTAGTGATTAGTAGAGATATTATGACTTCTACTTCATTTCCTACAGTCACTACCACATTTACTTTGGCCTCTCATTCTGTGCACCTATCTCTGACAAAGGAAAAACACCTATTGTTTTTCATACCAAGGCTGGGAGTGATTCCAATTATAATGTGTATTTGATATGGAATTAATTGTATTTTTTCCCTTTTGGATTCAATACACTCACTTTTGTCTTAATGGAATTTCTCTTATTATTCATCTTTTTCTTCTTTAACTTTACTATATATTTTCTTTTATTTTTGATAATCCCAAAAGGGAGAGAATATATTTATGGAATTTATGTTTATGTTTTTTCTATTAATACTTTTTTCCTGTGATATCATAAGTACGTTCATACCATATCTTTGATACCATTTTTATTTATATAATATTTTAAAATTTATGAACAAACTCACACATTATCTTTTTAAATTGTTAAAAAGATATGATTACTTTTTCAAATACATCTCTTTCACGCAAAAGTTTTTTCTTATACATGGTTTCTAAAATTAAATGATTTTTGACCACAAAAAGGAAAGATATTATTGAAACATACATATTTCAATGCTAAAAAATCATGTTAATTGTGTTTCTAATGAGTTTTACTATTTATTATGGAATTTTATAATATAAGGAAATCTGATGAAAATTTGGCTAAGTGTTGGGATGAGTCATCATTAGTTTAACATTTTATAATATAAGGTAATCAGAGGAATATTTGTCTAAGTAATGAAATAAATCAAAATTAGTTAAAAAATATTCACCACCAGAAAATAATCAACACCATACTTTACCCACTGCTATAAAAGAGTCACTGTTAGACTTTACCTACTATCAAAAAATAATTACCACTAGAAAAGAGTCACCGCCAGGCTGGACTCACTTCCAAAAAAGAGTCACCTCTAGATGACCTACTGCCAGATGACCTAACTCCATATGAGCTACCATAATATGAGTTCACACTGAATATGAGACACCCTTGAAAATGATTCACCTTCATATGACCCACCCCAACCTAACAAACTGCTAGTGTAACTCACCACAATATTGAATCACCGCTAGACACGAGCCACCATTTTCATATTCCACCATCGCTATTCTGAGTAATTTGAATTAAATTTTCTTGATGAATATATTATTGAAGTTAATGAAACTTATTATTTAATGATTATTCTTCAAGTATTCCATGGATGCATTAAAGATAATGTTAGATCCAAATATGAGGTTTTAATAAATATTAATGACTATCCTTCAATGAGAGTTCATTCCATTAGTTATATATATTTCTGAGGGACTCTCTATCTCTTAGAGTGAGATGATGCATGATCAAAAATTTCACTTACTATATACTGAAAGGATCATTATTCAAGATCTTACACAATTCAATCCTACAAAATTTCTATCATGAAAGAGTAGATCATCCTGAAGGTCAATACGACACTATGTTTTAAAGCTAATTTTAGAGAAATGGATCGAAATATTCAGAAATACACATCTGAGGAGACTTAGGCATATGGAGGACTTCAGACCAAACAACACTACCTTTTATATATCCTGTTGTTTTATTTTTTTGTTTTTCACTTTTACATTCATGCATTATGTTATTTTTATTATACCAACATACACCGAATCTTACGCTATAATTGGAGATAATTAGATATTATATTCACTATCTTTTTATCTGTATACCCACAGTATTTGTGGAAGTGGTCCATGTGTTACCTATTTTATTTTTATACCCATAGTATTTGTAGAAGAAGTCCCTATGTGTCCTGTACATCTTGTACACTATTTCATGAATACATAATATAGGCTGTGGATCTGATTATAATTATATAATCTTCTTGTAAATGTGTGATTTCCAAGTGGAGGGGATTAGGTATTATCTTGAAATTGAACCACATTTTTATTCAATTTCATGGTTTTGTTTTGTTCCGTAATTTAAAAATATTTAAACTATATTTGTTTTTAAGTTGCAAAAAAAACTAATAATTTTATAGTTAATCTTAACTAGTATTTATATAAGTATTTGATTGATTAAATTTATTTAAAAAGTTAAATTAATTTTTATATTGTTTTAACTGAGTAGTAATCAATATTTGAGAAATTTTTTAAAAGATAAAAATTTTATTAAACCATTCTTTTTATTAAATAGGAAAATTTATTTTATTTGGGGGATTATATTTACACTTTTTTTAAACAAAATCACCAATTTATCATATCATATATGATGAACTACTAGATCATCCATATGTTTTATACACTTTCTAGTTTAGTTAAAACTTTACATCATATATAATTCATGTCACATATCTATGTAACCATTTGATAAAATACTCCCAAAAAACTATTTAGTGATAAAAATATATGAAGTAACACATTTTGAATAATGGTGATTCTTAAGAATCTTATTCATAACTATTCCACTTATTGAACATATTCAAACTTCTTAACTTAACTACATCAACTGTTAAGGTCACAAATTATGTTGCCTACTTAGAACTCTTTTTAAGTTCATCATCATCATCATCCTTGGAACTCTATTCCATCAAAATTTTCCCTTAAAATAATGTAACTACTTACATTTTTTTAATCATACTTCTTAAGTCTCTTAGGATATTAAGTAAAATTTAGTTTAAAAATAGATTGGTGTAATTATTTATTTGTAATCTTTGAACTTATTTAAGTCCAAAAATACTCCCACTAGACTCTTAGACAGTATATACTTTTCAAAACATCTTTATAAGACACACAAACCATTTTGTGTTAAGAAATAACACCTATTTACTCTTTAGTAAGAAAATTTAAAAAATAAACTATTGTTTCCAAATCATATATGTTATTCTATGTGTTTGGAACATTTTTTATTTAAAATAAGATTTTTTAAAAATATATCATTGATGTGTGGTGAGAACACATTCCCATATATTTTTAAAAATACTTGGATAAAATTTTTATCCTGGATAAAACACATTTATCTATATATTCTTCTCAAAAGTTTTTATAGAAATTTATGAATCATAAACCACGTGAATAAAATTAATCATCTCATACTTGTTCATAAAAAATATTTGTTATTGAAAATTTTCTCTTATTATATAAGAAAAATGAGGTGAAAATACAAATCATTTACTTAGATTCATCAGAGCTTAATTAAATCTTTTACATTAAAATCCTTGATACAATAACTATTTAATACATATCATAAATATAAACTACAAGCTCTATCAATTCTTCCTTTCTTTCCTAACTCTTATATATTTACAAAACTTTGAAAAATATACATTCAATCTCATATACCTTTCAAAATCTAAGAATAAATTTCTATAAATATCATACTTGATAAGAAAATTACATGTATTTTCTCAAACTACTTCAGGTTTATCTTGGATAATCCAATCATATTGAATAATAACTATTCCTTCCTGATAACCCTTGGTTTCAATGAACATGATTGGATTCTTGAAGAAATATGGTTAAAATTTTCAACCAATTTTTTTATTATGTTTTGAGATTTTACTTGTACTATCTATACAGTACTTTAGAACCTCGACATAATATTTCTAGTTCATATATATTCCCAAAACTTTGAGAATATCAAGTAAAAATTATTTTAATTCAATCACATTGTAAAAAAATATACATATATGATAATAAGATAAATCACCTAACTAGAATAATCCATTTTTATTCTCTCCTTAAAGTATGTTATAGAATTAAACAAATAAAAAACATGTGTATTTTAAACATCAATCTCATTTCATTTAAAAAACTATTGTTTACATGCTCTTAACAAGAGTTAAATGCGATAAAATACACTTATTATGACAAGTTTTTCCAAGATTGAAGCATTCATCTTATCAATTAATCCAATCCTTTTCTCCATTACTTAAAATATCATTCAAGCTCAAAAAATAAATTATTTTTATCTTTTTGAGCTTCTATATATTTACAGCACTTTTAAATCATACATTCGATATCATATATCTATTAGAATAATATAATTGATTTATATAACCAATAAAGGTTTAAGGAAACCTTTAGTCTAATTGATACATCAATATATTCAATAATATTCAATATCATTTGATATATCCAATAATATTGAGTATATGAGACTAAAATTCCATAAACCATTAATATACCCAATCATATTTATTATAGGAATGGAGACAAATATTCCTTTGGTTATTATGAAACTAATGCATTTAAAACCTTAAATGAATCAAACTATACTTCTATAAACATCTAGATTCAGTTATTTAACAACCTCAACACTTGGTTACTGAGGAATGAACTATTACAAACCATTGAATTTTTATTAATAAATTTTCTTAAATCACCAATATCTCTTAAGAAATTTTCTTAAGTACCATTCATATGAGTAACTTACATTAAGATTCCTTTTTTCAAGGATTAATTACTATGATTAGCTTGATTATGATGATGATATTATCAAAAATAGAAGCTTTTATCCAATTAGTATCATGTTTTATTAACCATTTAATAAGGAATTTTATTAAATGGTCTCCCACTAAAATAATGACCCATTTTAAAATTCAACATAACCATTAGTGGTCCCAGATACATATTTCACTAAGAAAATGACCCCTCTTTGGCATGAAACTCACCTATTAGTTATTTTGGTAGGTGATCATCCTAATCATATCATATATGATTCTTGGATAGTTGTGTTGAAAACCCTTTGTTCAATCTATCATATGGATAAACCCACCTCAATTCCTCCAGTATACCAACTCTTAGGGTTTCATAGCTAGTGTAACATAAAGTAAACATAGAAAAAGGATATAGTCATAAGAAAATATTGGAGAACGCCAATTTGGTGTGAAACTACCTAAGGATGATCCAATATCACCGATTACTTTCTTTCCTTACACAAGATAATCCATAAGAACCCCAGTTTGGCGTGAAAATGCCTGGTTGTATGATCAAGGTGTTTACAAGTGCTACTTTGGAAGGAATATAACACTTAGTATTTTTTTAACATCCCAGTTTCGAGTGCTGCCCAAAGGTGCCCCGTACCTTGTTGGTCACATGACCTCAAGCGCATTTCCCCGAACTCCCGAGGGTGTCGACTAGCAGTGAGGGCCTTGGGTATGATAGTGGGGAAACTATACCCTCATTGAAAAAGTAAAACAATAGAATAAAAAATAATAAATATTATAAAAAGAAATAATTCCATACAACAAGTAAAAAATAGAAGACTAAACATAAATAAACAACTGGAACACATATATAAATGATGCTTGTCACATAAGTCTAGGAAAAAAACCAAACAAGTCACAATGCTATAAATATAGTACTAAACTAAAGTAAAAATAAAACAAATAAACTCCAATAGCATTGCAAGCCTCATCTTGGTCCCATGGCCCCTAGCTCCACAAAAATCAAGTACCTAAAGTAGAAGGGATCTTTCCCTTATCTACACCTGCAACCATATAATCTGTTTAGGTCCAAAAACATAACCCAAACATGATGTGAGATGAATCACAATAAACAACCACCACAAGATCTGTTCCTAACTATCAGTGAGTATATATAGAATCTAATAATATAAATGCCACAAAGAACCAGGAGTATACAAAGGTAACCAATCCTACAGTTTACATTTACTTTCATTAGCATTTAATGTTCATTACTTAATCAAGTAAGTATCAAAATAGGTATCTCAGAATAATTCCTTATAGGATTGAATCCAAGTTTGTGCTTTGGAATGGAAGATGCCAAAAAAAATTCAATATTTATTTTAACCCTATGAGTAGCTCACACAGTCTAACCCCTCTGGCCAAGTAATGCAATAAAATGGCAAAGACACTATGAGGAAGCACTGACCATCAATTCCCCCATATAGTCTTTCCATAATTACTACAAAATCTCTAAGGAAGCACTCAACATAAATTTCCCCTTGGTCTCATAACGTAAACTATAGACACTCTGAGGGAGAATACACTATTAATCCCCCCCTATGGTCTCATTTCATGAAATATAACATGCACTATGAGGAAGCACTCAATGTCAATTCCCCCCGTTGTCTAACTACACAAGGTTCTGACAGACCTGTACAATTCAATCGTGCATATATGATATCAAGTAGCCCAAAGTAATCTCAACTACTACATGGATAGACAATTAAAATGTACATCACAAGAATTTAATAATAAGTAAAAGGAAATTAGTTCCGTCTTATCAAGAAACGTAAGGAAAACAAGGTCTACCTCATAGAAAACCTAGACTAAAGGACCCTAAACATTTAAACAAGGAAACCCACCCACGAGGTGTTACTTAAACATGCAATTCACATAATATCACCTCAAAAAACCCTTAATCCATCAATAAATCTAAGGAAGATAAAAATAGGGTTCAATTTCCATAACCTGAAATAACAGAAACATGGGAAATCAGAACTTTGGCATATAAAACTCAAATACAACCAACTAAAGGAAACAAACAACATACATCGACATTGTAAAATCGATATAATTGAACCTAAACCTTTAAATTGACTTAAAACATCATATATATAAAAAAACTTAAAAAAAAGTTCAACCTTGAATAACTCAATAGATGGAAGAAATCAAGAGGAGATGCTCTAGAATAAGGAAGGAATCACCGGTGGGATTCCAACACAACTGAAGGTGTTTGATTTAGTGAATAGATGACTGATCGGTGTCTTGGAGAATAATCATCACTCTCAGTCACTCCTAGACGAACCAAGGTTAAAAGAAGACATTTTTGGGGATTAGACACACCCCTATCTGATTAGTCAAATAAAAATAAAAGTACACGGAATGTTCATTCAATGTACATGCCATGTAATAGCCTTAACTAGCCCCAACACTAGGTGGTCTCCAGGTCACCTCACACATCCATGTACTCGGCCATTACATGGACAATACACAGCTACCTGTGGCAACCGCGTACATGATGTGTACTCCTAAGTACATGGCGTGTACTTATAAAATTTCCAAAATCTTTATTTTTCCTCAAAAACACTAGAAAACAAGATTCATACCTGAAAAGAAAATCCAGGTTCTTAAAAAATCCCCCCCTTAAAGAAAATTTTCCCTCAATTTCCCTAACAAGGTGGTGAAGAATAAACCTTGAAAAACTCTATCCACTATGATCACACATCGATCTAGCTCTCCCAAGTTTTTTCCCATACTCGGCCGTGCTATCCCAACACCCGTACTAGAGGAATAGACCATCCACGAAGAATCTTCGGGCTGCGATCAACAATCTAGATAGGATGCTCCTCGAATGATTCATCCACCTACAACTCAACCTCCTCAGGTTAAAAAACATGAGACGAGTCTTAGAAGTAATGTCGTAACTGAGAAATGTGGAATATTTCATGCATATCCCGATACCTATGAGGTAACTGAAACTAATAGGAAAATGGACTGACTCTCTCCAAAACCTCAAAAGATCCAATGTATCTCAGTGAAAGATTCCCTTGTCCCCTAATTATCTAGTGTCCCAACCTTGGTGTGATATCTAGGAAAACCTGATCTTCGACCTCGAACTCCAGTGGTCGTCTTCGATGATCAACATAAGACTTCTGTAGAGACTGTGTAGTTTCCATCCTTTTCCGAATCAAATCTACCTGTTCAGTGGTCTCTTGGACAAGACGAGGTCCCAACATAGCTACCTCTCCTACCTCTATCCAACATAGGGATGATCGACATGACCTACCGTAAAAATACTCATAAGGTTCCATCTGAATTGTTGCTTGGAAACTATTATCATAGGAAAACTCTACCATAGGTATGTGATTCTGCCAAGAACCTCCAAAATCTAGGATGCATGCTTGAAGCATGTCCTCCAGCACCAGAATTGTGCGATCAGACTGTCCGTCTATCTGGGGATGGTAAGCTGTAATCAGAAGTACCTGTGTACCCAAATCCCTCTGTAGACCTTTCAGACATAAGAAGTAAAATGAGAATATCTATATAAAATGATAGAGTGTGGAACCCCATGAGACCGTACAATCTCTCGGATGTAAAACCTTCCAAGTTCATCAACACTGAAGGTTTCCTTGATTAGTAGAAAGTGTGCAACCTTCGTGATTCTTTTAATGAAAACCCAAACTGCATCATTCCCTTAAGGTGACCTCAGTAACTCTATCACAAAATCCATTGTAATATCATTCCACTTCCTCTTGGGAATGGGTAACTACTATAAATTCCCTTCTAGTTTCTAATTCCCCGCCTTCACCTACTGGCAGTTGGAACATCTCATCACAAAAATAGAAATATATCTCTTCATACCTGGCCACCAATACTGACGGTGTAAATCACGATACATCTTGGTGACACTAGGATTAACTACCCAAATCGAGGAATTAAAATCCTATATCTAATCCTCATGTATGTCTACTGACACCCAGAAATGTCCATGAAAGTGTAATACCTCACCCTCTCCTATGGTCCATCTAGGGGTAGGGTCTTCTCCTAGCACACTCTCATATAGGAAAAGGCCTTCAAAATCTGATAGCTTCCTCATTCACAAATGATCCAATAGATTAGAGGTAATAAATACAGAAGAAAGAAATGTCTTCCCCTGTCTGTTGTGAACCTCCAAATGCATCTCAGAGAACAGATCCATGAGATTCTGCTAACTGACAGGTTCCTAAACTTCCTGTATCTCATTCCTCCTGATCAATGCATCAGCCACTATGTTGCCTTTCCCAGGCATATAGGCAAGCTTAAAGTCGAAGGACTAAAGGTACTCAAACCACCTTCACTATCTAAAATTAAGGTCATGCTGGGTAAAGATATACTTGATACTTTTTTTGTTAGTGAAAACCACAAAATTATCTCCCAAAATATAATATCTCCAACAGCGTAAAGCATGCACAAATACTGCTAAATTTAGATCATGCGTCAGGTAATTTCTCTTAAGTGACCTCAACTACAGAGACCCATATGAAACAACTCATCCCCACTACATAAGCATGGTTCCTTGACCGATACTCGATGTATCACATTAAACGGTGCAACTCTTTCCTGGCTATGGAAAACTACTATTTGTGCTGAACTCAGTCTTCATTTCAGCTCTTGAAAGGCTGACTCGCAAGAATTTTTCCACAAGTACTTCTCAACCTTCTTATTCAGGACAATTAGTGGAGTTTCTATGTTTGAAAAGACACTTATAAAATTCTCGTAGTAACCAGTCATCCCCAGAAAACTTTTTACCTCAAAGAAGTTCTTCAGACAATCCCAGGAAACTACTGATCTCACTTTCTATGGGTCTTTTGATACTCCTTTATATGAGATAACATGACCCAAGAAGTGAATATGGTCCATCCAAAAGTGTCATTTTGAGAGCTTATCATATAAATGATTCTCTATTAGTGTACCTAAAACAATCTCAAGATGGATGGAATGGTCGCGTTGAGTGTGAGAGTACACCAAGATATCAGCCATTGAGAATACCACAAAAGAATCCAAATATGGACAGGACACTCGATTCATTAGTCCCATAAAAATAGTAGGTGCATTCGTGAGACTGAATGGAATAAACACATACTCGTATAGACCATAATTACTCTAAAATTCTGTAATAGGTATATCTAATGGTTTAATGCACAACTGATGATAAAATAATCTCAATTCAATCTTTGAGAACACCCGGGATACTCAAATATGATCAATGAGATCATCAATCCCTTGTAAGGGATGTCGGTTCTTTACCATCAACTGGTTCAGCATCTAATAATCCACAAAAAGTCTGAGGGTACCATCTGCCTTCTTTGAAAATAGGATAGGAAAAACCCAAGGAAAAGTACTGGGTTAGATGAAACCCTTTGCCTGTAAATCCTCTAATTGCTTCTTGATCTCTTGTAACTCTAGTGTAGCCATCCTATAAGGAGGAATGGACATTGGTGTTGCTCATAGAAAAAGATCAAAAGAAAATTCTACCTCTCACTTCAGAGGAAAACTTGAAAAGTCATCTAGAAATACATCCCTAAAATGATCGACCACTAGAGGAAAGTCTATTTGTGAAGTCCCATGGTCATCTAGATATAGACTAGAAATATGGGTTGTAACACCTCCCAACCCATGATGCTTGGGTCCATCTCTTCTCTAATGAATATCCTATTCTCCCTTATTTAGAAATAATATGCCCTTTGGTGACATGAGACTCACCCTATGGAGAAAAAAATCAAAAATGGTATGGAAGAAGACTAACTGGTCCATCCTGAGAATGAAATCGAATCCTATCCTCTCTAAGACATAGAGGTCCCATAAGTAGTGACACCCACCAACATCTAGAGGGAACTCCTTGTATGGACGTACACAATCCATTATAGTCCCCAATAGAGCTTCCATCGTCATTATATCAGCAGAAGTAAAGATACAGAGCTCAAGGATCTCTATAACATGCACAAATATAAAGCTGTGGGAATCCCCTGTATCGAAAAGATAAGAATCTAAAACCGAGGCAACCAAAATTTTACCTCTAACTGTAGAAGGTCAAGGATCCTACTTCTACTGAATCTTCTCTAGTGCAAAATCATGACCTACGTCATGGCCCAATGAAGCTATCTGAGATCCCCGAGATGATCCATCGTGTGACTGTCGAAAACGCTATGTCTAACCAATTCGGCCATGACCACCACCTTAGCCTGAACTGCCTAAAGATATATAGCCCCCAGTTTGATGTGGGACTGGTGGTCCTACTCTGGTATGAGGAGTCGAAACAGATCCTTCCTCACTAGCTGCTGGAAGGATGGCATTGTTGGAATGCTGAAGATATCCCATTTTTTCATAAGATTGACACTCATCTAGGTCTCTCGGTCATTGAGTGTTCTTATGTCTGCCCTTCTTAAACTGGTAGCACACCATCTGGCTACCTAAAGGAAAATCCTGCCTACTCGGATCTCCATGCATAGACTCCCTACTGTGATTCATGCTATCAGTCAGAAGGGTACCAAATCTTGATGCTGAACCACCCTGGATCAAAACTCTATAATCCCTTAGGTTTTTCTTAGTGATCATATCATGGTTGACTATAGAATATATGGAAGTCAACTTGAATATGTTCACTTAAGATTAGATGTCATGCTTGAGACCATCCTCAAACTTTCTTTACATAAATAACTCATCACCCCCCAGAATGCGTGTGAAGTACTGTAGCTCTATGGATAGAGAATAATACTCCATGAATGAGAGAGTACCCTGCTCCAAACTCATGAAATCTCATTCTCAGTTGGTCCTCAAGGTCTCCGGGTGGAAGTAGTCATAGAAGTTACGCTAGAACTCATCCCAAGCCATAACTCACTGGTGTCCTGTCTATAATATCATATCCCACTATCTCTTAGTGTAATATTGTAGAATGCACGTCAATAGATTTACCCTCCTCTCTGGATGTGTCTAGAGATTCTAAAATATAGATGTCATGAATTCTAACCATGAACCTATATCCTGAGGTCCTCCATCCCCTGAGAAAGTGGGAGGATGCTGCTACTGAAAAACCCAATTCAACTCTACCACAAACGAGGCAGGATGCAGTGCTCCCTGGAAAGTATGCATCATCTTCATGAATCCTTCTCAGAACTGTACACCCGCACCCGTTTCCGGTATAACAGCTGGTTCCAAGATAGATATGACAAGAGGGTCTACTAGTAGTCTATGATCTACCATTCTTGGTGTCGGATCGTTGCCCTGTATCTGTCGTATAGCCATAGGACGTCTTGGTGGCATGAATATGCAAGGTCAAGCACACACCCCAGTTCAAGATTATTAAGGAATGAAACTTATAAGTTCAAGAAAGGAACAGAAGAAAGAAAACATTCAAGTTTTTCAAAATAGGGTTACAGGACATGTATTCCTTCTACACGGCGTGTTCCCTTAGGTTTCAACATGGGTGTGTACCCTTACCAAACCTGGTCATGTAATACCCCTACACACGGTGTCTTCATCATTTGACATGGCATGTACCTGAATTTTCCCTCCTTCCTGAGTTCTTATACATGGCTAAACCACACTATTCTATTAGAAAAAAACTACATGATGTGTATATGCTAGACACGACATGTACTAGAAGGATTTCATTGACCCGTGTTGTTAGTCACATGGTTGGATACATGACCTCTACAACCTGGCGTGTACTCCCAGTACACGACATTTTCCACCAAACATTTACCAACCCCGTGTCTCTGCCCACACAGTGAGTCACACAATTTAAGACTACGAGGCGTATACTTAATAAATGTTATTTCTTCCAGAACAGAAGGATACATAGTGTTTATTCATCCGTACATGCTGTGTATTCTAGGTTTTTCCAAACAGTAAGCCTCAAAAACTACTTCGGAACCCCATAAAAACACTGGAACAAGAATTAAAGTGTCAAATTCTGATCTGTGGGGGGACATACTCCCCAGGAATCAATGTTTGGCATCAAATTAATTTATATCAAAAAGTATAAAGGTGAAATCAATCACATAATCCACCAAATTCCGATCCATGGGGGCCCATAACACCTCTAGGACCAAAGTTTGGCACCCATTCAAATGAAAATTAAATTTTTCCAGTAACCTATCAAAATAGTGGTCATTCTATCACATCATCTATCACAACAACATGAATATCTAGCATAACATCTATCACAACAACATGAAATCAGTAATGCATCCTAAATGGCATGAAAAAATGCATGACATGTGATCTTTAGCAAGTGCCTATATGATGCATGATATGTAATACCCTCATCTCATCAGGTTGTAATAGAAATAGAACCTCAATGATATAAATCATAACAAAACAAATCATGTGAATCACCCAAAAGTAAAATCAAATCAACTATAAAAATTTCAAAACAAAAAAAATGCAATAATCGAGGTAAATTGTCTTTTCCATGTACACGGGTTAGCTACTCCTGAGCACAACTTATTACCAACTACCTATTCCTTAGAATCCCTTTATATAGGCTCCAAATAGTAAGACAATGTATAAAAGCAAAACCTCCTCTGATACCAATTTATAACATCCTAGTTTCGGGTGCCGCCCAAAGGTGCCCCGTACCTGGTTGGTCATATGGCTTTAAGCACATTTCCCCAAACTCCAGAGGATTCTGACTAGCAGCAAGGGCCTTGTACGTGATAGTTAGGAAACTATGCCCTCATTGGTAGAGTAACATAGTGAAATAACAAATAATAAATAGTATAAAAAGAAATAATACCATAAAACAAGTAAACAATGGAAGAATGAAAGTAAATAAACAACTGGAACACATATATAAATGATGCATGTCTAATATATCTAGAAAAACAGCCAAACAAGTCACAATACAGGAAATACAGTATGAAACTAAAGTAAAAAGAAAACAAATAAAATCTAACAACATCAAAAGAATCATCTTGGTCCCATGATCTCTAGCTCCACAAAAATCAAGTACTTGAAGTAGAAGGGTGCTTTCCTTTATCTACACATGTAACCATATAATCGGTTTGTGTCAAAAAACAAGACCCAAACAAGGTGTGAGACGAATCCTAGTATCCAACCACCACAAGAACTGTGCCTAAATTTCAGTGAGTATATATAGCTGGTAATAATAGAAATACAATAAAGAACCAGGAGTACACAAAGGTAACCAATCCTATATTTTCCATTTATATTCATTAGCATTTAATGTTCAACATTTAATCAAGTAAGTATCACAATAGGTATCTCAGAAGAATACCTAACAAGACTGAATCCAATCTTGTGCTTTGTCTTGGAAGACACATCACAAAAATTCAATTTTTATATTAAGCCTTTGGGTAGCTCACATATTCTAACCCCTCTATCCAAGTAATGAAATAAAAAGGAAACGACACTCTAAGGAAGCACTCACCGTCAATTCCCCCTATGGTCTTTCCTGAATGAATACAAACTATTTAGGGAAGCACTCAAAAGTAATTCCCCATGTAGTATAATAACCTAAACCATAGACACTTTAAGGGAGAACTCACCGTCAATCCCCCCTATGGTCTCATAGCATGAAATATAACAGACACACTAAGGAAGCACTCAACATCAATTCCCCTTATGATCTAACTATACCAGGTTCTCACCATCCTATACAATTCAATCGTCCATATATGATATAAATCAGCCCAAATTAATCTCAAATACTACATGTATAAATAATTCCTATGCATATCAAAAGAATTTAACAAGAAGAAAAAGGCAATCAGTTCCATCCTGTCAAGCAAGGCAAGGAAAACAAGGTCTGCCGTATAGGCAACCTAGAAAAAATGACCCTAAACATTCAAAAAAGGAAACACACCCATGGGGTGTTTCTTAAACATGTAATTCCATATAATATCACATCAAAAAACCCTTAATCCATCAATAAATCTAGGGTAGATAAAAATTGGGTCCAATTTCCTTAACCCGAAATACTCAAAACATGGGTAATCAGAAATTTGGCATATAAAACTAAAAGACAACCAACAAAAGGAAAAAAACCACCTATATCGATGTTGTAAAATTGATATAGTTTAACCTTATCCTTTGAATGGACCTAAAAAGTCATAGATCTTAAAAAATGCCAAAAATGTTCAACCTTAAATAACTCGAGAGAGAGAAGAAATCATGAGGAGAGGCTATTGAAGATGTAAGGACTCACCTATGGGATTCCAACACAATATACGGTGTTTGATTCGGAGAATGGATAACAGATCAGTGGATCAGAGAAGAATCATTACTCTTGGTCACTCCTAGATGAACCAAGGTCAGAAAAAGATGTTTCTAGGGATTAGATGCGATCCCGGTCCGATTAGTCAAATAAAAAGAAAAGTACACAACATGTTCATTTAATGTACATGCCATGTACTATCCTCAACCATCCCCCACATTAGGCAGTCTCTAGGTCACCTCACATGGTCATGTACTCGGCCATGACATGGCCAATACATGGCTACCCGTGACAATCGGGTACACGACTATACTCCTAAGTACATGGTGTGTACTTATAAAATTTCCAATATCTTTCTTTTTCCTCAAAATACTAGAAAACAAGATTTATACCTGAAAAGAAAATCTGGGTTCTTACAATTTTAAGGGGATTTAATCTAACCATCTTATCTCATGTTATTCCCTTTTATGTATTAATTATTCTAGTGATTATATTTTGGAATCATACTCCCTATACCAAACCAATATGTTCAAACCATATTGATTTGTAACTCTTTACACGACCCACAAGTTTTTGTTACTTACCCAAAAATATAAATAAAACATATTCATACATATCCTGATGCATCATATATATAAGGTACATGAAAAATTCATGTAAATGTATAAAGTCATATGAGATTATCAATATTCACATGAGTAAGCATGAAGTGGTAGATAACCAACCTCATTCACTATCCTAGACAAGGAATAATCCACTGGTTAGGTAGGTAGTTTGACCCCATGTCCCTCTACCCTGGGATACTTTTCTCAATATAAATTCCAACTGATCATAAATCTAATGCCTAAAATTTATAAACTATATTAAACAAATAAATTTATGATAATAAATTCAATTAAAAACTAAGATCAAGGTTGGTGAAAAACTAAATTCACTATAGATACATTGCTAGAATGTAATAAATGGCCCTATCCTTCAAGTAATTTAACATTTAAACTAAATCATAATTAATATTCACATTTTTTAAACAATTTAATAAAAATAAATATATTAGGGAATAACCTTTTAAATAAATAAAAAATTAAAATATTTAGTCATGAGATAAAAATTTATGAACAATTCATGAATCAAAGATAATTATAAATCCTTTTATAATTTTTAGATTTAATAATATAAACATTCCATAATTTTTAATATAAAAATTTTATATTCATTTTAATATGAAACCTTTTATATTAACCATTCTATGACATTTATATTTTAAATATATGATATTATATGAATTATAAACTATTTATAATACAACTTCTATTATGTAAATATTTTACATAATCTAAATATCATATACTTAATCATTACTTAAAACCTGATCAAATCAATAATCAAAATAGTTTTGATGTGGATTAAATAATATACAAACAAGTCCCCTTTAATTTGAAAAATTCAAAATAATTGACTATGTACAATTCATATTTTAAATAGAAACATTTTATATTTTGGTTTTACTTCACAGTTTATGACACTTTATAAATTATTTCTTATGATTTTTAAATAATATTTTTTATTTCTATATCATAATAATTGGCATATAATTTGTTTAAAAGGTATTCAAGATAATAAAATTTAATATTAGTGGGAAATTGTTTCATAAACATTTGTTTAATTATAAAAAATTTATAATTAATTAATCTATGAACCTTTTATAAATTAAAATATCCCAAAATACCTTTTATAATAATTTATAAACATTTTATAAACAATCTAAATCATTTTAAATGTTAAAAATATTTTTTTTATCAATTTTAAAACAATTTTGATTACCCTTATGCATAGGGATATTTATGCATAAGGGTAAAGCATTCTACCCTTATATAGGCTATTTGAAATTCATTACGTAATGGTAAGTCACTACTTAACTTTACATAGCTTAAATATAATGCGTTTCATAAAGGTAATATGAATATTACCTTTACAGAGCTTATTCTAAACGAGGGTATATAGGATATTACCTTCATGTGGATGATTCACATAAGGGTAAGTCTCAATTTACCTTTAGATAGACTACCAATACCACTCTGTAAGTGTTCCACCTTCACACAAAACATTTGCGTAAAGGTAAGGAAGATGTTACCCTTACACATACCTTCTGTATAAGGGTATAAAATTTACACAAAATTCATTGCATAAGGGTGATATTAGGTTAAACTTAAATATAATGATCTATATTGGGGTAATTTAGGAGAAAAAATTACACATAAAACTTTTTATAAGGGTAAATACTTGGTTACCTTTGTAAAACCCATCTATATAAGGGTAAATTATTTTTCCATATTTTCATAAAACTAGAAAAATGATGCTCTATTCTTGGGTTATTCTACATTTTAATACATGATTTCATAGATCTAAATCATGAGTTCTATATGATAAAACTATTAGGTTTCATTAGAATATAATAACACTTATTAGACACCATATAAGAAATTAGAAACCAAATATATAAGGATCTCCCATGTAAGATAAATGAAACATGTGATAAAACCAAAATGAAAAACCACTATAAATGTATGTAACTTTCATAAAAGAGACAATAACATTTTTGATATTAATTTTATGATCTATATAATGATAAAAAAAGTGGAAGGAAAAATATTCCTACCTTTATAGGTATCCACATGCTTATATGAACCATCTAATGTTCAGATTGGATTTATACTTCCTCCACGACCTACATGAGCCTTTAATGTAAAGAAGAATAATAAAGAGAGAAATGATTAAATGAGTATTTTCTAATCATATGGATCTAAATCCACCACAACAACACTACCATAACATGAAAATGGTTTATAAATCTCCAAGGAAAACCCTTGGCTGGTATCATTTACTCATGCATTGATAATGCATGAGTGAATGTTTGGGCCAATAAATGCATTCATTATATTAATGTTATACCTCCCCACTATTTTATCTTATGAAATGGTTCCTTGAATTATATAATATGTGGGATAAACAAAAAAATTGTAATAATTATCATTATACTACAATCACATATTGCATAAAATAATATACACTCATGTACATGAAAATTATATTTAACATGAAATATATATATATATATATATACATATCATATATATATAAGGATTTATAGAATAACTGCATAATTCATCTTCCATACCATACTATGATTGATTATATGATATATGTGATCAATTAGATGTTCATTTTAACTAAAAAAATAATAATTAATAAATATCATTTTCCTGAAAATTTGTTATTAATGAGTAGGCAATTATGACCCAATAATTGATTCCTTTAGTGGAAAATTCTCTTATTTACCTGCATAACATGAAATATTACATCCTTATAATTACATTCATATCATGTTATGTGTGTCTTAAAATTATATATCAATCATGTTATATTTTTTCTTACAATTTGTTAAGGCATGTTTATTATGTCTTTAAAGTTACTTTCAAATAATGTTTGATTAATTAAAAGTTTAATGTTTTTTTTGAAAAAAATGTTTTTTAATTTAAAAATAATGAAGGGATAGAGTTAATGGTGGTTATAAAAAATATTTTAAATGAATTTATAAGACTTGGATTGTTAATTAAGGAGATAAATTTAAGTTTTCATTTAGATCATTGTAGAGTATACTGCCTAGATGACCACCACCTACCAGACAAGAAGGGATAAATGAGAATGACCAAATGAAAAGACACTTTGTTAACTTTAAATTTTTAAGGAATATTTCAAAAATGTTATATATTGTGAGACATCTATTACCTCAATGGGAACTTGTGGCTACTAATGTTACACTATATTTTTTAGGTGGAATCACCCAACAAAAAGTAAAAAAATGAATTCAATAGATCCATTTTCTCTATGATCATGTAAAATTTTCCCTACAACACCATGAAAATGTGGAATATTTTATGATTAGAAGATATCCTCATTGATGGTGGGAAGTAATTATAGAAGAAGCGAGGGATCATGGTTTGGAAGATCAAGGTTCAACACAAGAGAGAAAATGAGATCGGGTAAAGTTGATCCAATTTGGGATTTTGTATGGTGGTTTAGGTGAAGGTGTCTTGGTTTACTATGATTAAAAAAGTCCACCCATGATGTTTCACCATTGTGGGAATTAGAATCATATTAAGACAAATTATAACTTTAAAGAAACATTGTGATATTTTTTTCTTATATAGTAGTTTATAAAAATTATTTTAGAGAATGGAATTAGTAGGAATTTAGATGTGGATCCAAGAGTTTTAAACCCCACAAACTTTATTCAATACTTAATTTATTTAAGGTAATTTACTATTTGATAAACGCACAAGACTAGGGTGAATACTAAAGAGTTATTATTTTCTATTTGAAGTGAATTTTCTTTGGTAAGAGTTGGTATCTCAAGGTCAATATGATGGTTCAATAAGAGTATGTGTTTTAAGGTAACCTACAAATAATTCTAGTATAGGTTTATCTACTAGTAAGGGTATTATTTTGGTACCCTTATTTAATTTTTTTTATATTTAGTAAATATTATTTTCATTCTTTTATTTTTATTCAATTGGTGTTCTTATAAATCATATATGGAAGCCCAATGTTCCTAATGGAATCCTGATAACTATGGGGAAAAGAGTAGAGTAGATCAAGGAATGTCCATTTTGATTTATAGTTGTATATTTTTATGGGATATTAGAGGGTATTATGGTGATAAATATGGTTTCATTATATGTCATCCTGGAAAGGAATTAAAATACCTAATTATGAGCTTGTATTGATTTATACACTCAAAGGGTATATTCCTCATCTTTAACGAGTACCCAATATATCATCTGTAGAGGGTGGGAGCGTCATATTGGTTAATTAGGACCTGATTTAGAGTATTTTGGATATAAACCTAATAATATTTCTAGAATTACCCTTAGGAAAGTAAATCCTAAGGTTGGATCATGTCTTACCATCAGTGATGGATTTATACCTCGACGTCCTCCCTATGGATTTATTTAAATTTCATTTAAGTGAGATGAATAATTTACCATTGATAACCTATATGCAATTAAACATATTTTAATTACATTATATCATTTTTATTTAATCATATCTGGGTAATTAAATAAATAGTTATAAGAATTTGAGGATAAGGAATTTGTTAGGCCGAGAACTTCTCTGTGGGGTTCTCAAATTCATTTTTTCAAGAAGGACAATTAAATTTTATGAATTTTTGTAAACTAGAAGAAGATTAAACAACATGATAATTAATAAATTTTTCCTTCTCCCAAAAAATATGATTAATTTTATTAGATTAATGGTATAAGGTGGTTCTCAAAAATTTTCTTGTATTCAGGCAACCATAATCTTTAGTTCGGGATAGTGAACATTCCAAAGTTTTCTATCTGATATCAGTTGGGCACTTCAAGTATCCTTTAATGCCTTTAATATTGAATAATGATCCAAATATGTTCATGTAATTAATGAGTTATTTTTTTTATCTATTACTATAATTGTATGTCATGGTCTTTTTGAATGAAATATTGTTCTGCTCCAGATTTAGGGATGAGAGTTACCAACACCTAAGAATTGTCTCAGAGACCTTAAGGGATTATTAGAAATATTCCCAACTCTTTAATTTCTCATTCTATATCACTGGAGATAAATTCAATTTCCATGTGTTTTTAGAATTCTTAATACATTTGGATCTTAAAAATGTGGATTAATTCATGTATTGGAATGTCCCCACCAATTTATTCAAGACCATAATATTTCTCATACTTGAGGGGTATTATCATTTCTCCATCCATGAATTTCAAGAATTACTGGAACACCCCAAGCTTCTACGGTACGCTTCTCTTTGAATAATGTGATAGCGTGTGTTGTACGCAACACCGAGTTCTAACACACCATAACCAATCAAACTAGCCGTTATGAATAGTAATACCTAATTTTTGAAATTATATATATTTTATATTTTAAAATGGACTTCATTTCTGGATTCGGAATATCGAATTTAGCCTAAGGTGAAATTTTGGTACTTTTCGGATAACTTTCATATTTTGATGAATAGTGAAGATTACTAAATTTTAATTAAAAACAACTTTTTTTAATCAAAATAATTAATAGTGATAAATTATGAATTTGAGTGGTTTTAAAGTATATTTAGAATATATTTTTACCATTTAATATAATGTTGGTCATTGGACATAATTTTACAATTAAACCGAACATAAACTAGTGTCAATCTTTTGATAGTTATTATCTCTTAAAAACACGCTTTTTGTTTTGACAGCGGGAATTAATTTTAAATTAATTTATGCCACTTCTGTATTTTGAATTTAGAAAAATGGATTCCATATTTGGAATCAGTATGTCCAAATTGTGTAAATAGGTAAATTTTATTTTTAGGCATTTTGAATAATTACTGTGGTAAATATTTTATTTACCATGGTTAAGGGTAAATCTGGTAAATAAGGGTTAAAAAATAATATTATAATAATACTAAATTACCCTAAAATGTGTCCTAGCCTTATTTGTTGATACATGTTCGACCATATGCATATTTGGGTCCATTTTGGGACCCCATGGTGCCACTTGTAGGTGATAGGGACACTTTTTTTTAATTAAGTTAAAATGAATACAAAAATGACACAAGCATATATCTTTTAGAAAAACAATTTTTACATAGGGTTATATATGTTGGATTTTAGTTTATAAATATTAATTATAAAGATAAAAAGATTTCATACATAATTATAGTTTATTTATAATTTTTAGACATTAAATAATTTAATTTATTTATGACACAATGATGATGTAGTAATTACTATAATAGTGAAAAATTAAAATAATTGATATTATAAATACCCAAATAAATATAATATGAAACTTTTAATGAATTAAACTAATTTTCTAGGATAATATGATATATTAGGATTGATTTAATTGAATTTTTTCGAAATAATCAATCTGTTATGAGTTTCAAAAAAATCATCTATTGAATAGTGTAAAAATTGACATAAAAGAGTTCTTAAAACAAATATTATATTATTAATTGATATTAAATTCATAAAAATCTAAGGTTTGGCCAAGAGACCTATATCATGATAGTTTCATCATTAATGGACCTCATGGGGGTCTCTTGGATGTATATAGTAAGTTTATTAACCATATTATATAAAAATACAAAGAGACATTGTAAAAGTGAAACTAATTAATTTAGAGTTAATACTTAAAGATAAGGTTAATATAAGTACCCAAACCTGTCTAAATTCTATTGGTTGAGTTTTTTTCGACCTATCCCAACCTTAAAATTTAAATAATAATCTTTGGAGCCATTGGAAACCGAATATGAATTTATTATCAACTAATATTTCTAGCTTTTCCAAAGGTGCCCCTCACCCCTCTTATAAAAGGGCACTCCTCCTTCTCATTTCTTCACACCTTCAAAGCCTTTTGGTTCGGCCAAAATCTGACCAAATACTCTCCCAACTTCCCTCACTACAACCTAGAGGCATTAGTTTGATCAGAAAGCCAACCTAAGGAGCCCTTTTGATCAAATCAAAAGGAAGAACCCGAAGAAGAGGTAATGATTTCACCACCCTTTTCCAAGTTCATTTCTTCTTCCACTTCTTCTTCCTTTGTTGTTACAATTCTAAAATAATAACTCCAGTATCATATATATAATGTGATGTTATTATAAATATGGTACAAACATATTCAGTATTCTATCCACCCTTTGAGTAACATGTCACCATACGTGCGTACGTACGGCTTACCGTCTCCACGTCGTAGTGTAATTGTTATTCAATATATTATTATTTGGATGGGTATAATAATGATGTGTAACTCATGTAAATAATAAATATAAAATGTTAATTATTCTGTATATATATGATATACCATCCCTTTATATATTATTTTAATATCAAAAGAATGATATTGTCGCTCGTGCGTACGTACGGACTACCGTCTCCACGAACGCAATGAGATTCATTCTTCATCATAACCATTAAAGTATAATTATCATTTGATTATTTAAAAATGATTTTTAAGGACTTGATATCATTCTGGATATGAATAATATACAACCTATCCTTTACAAACATGTCTTACGTAACAAAACATATAAAAGACAAGTAAGTTAACACCCGAAACAACGATAATACTAAGATATTATTATCAAATCAATATTAAAAGATCATATATGATATCATATTAATGTATATGATTCTTGTATAATTTAATAACAATTATTTCAACATTATACAGGAGGTTAACCTACCCCAACCAAGGAAAAGTACAAGGTAAGGGTTATTTCACAATCTCTTCATTATCCGAGGTTGTTTATACGTAATAATCTACTGGGATCTATTTATCATCCACATCCATGTTTCTTCAAAATGTATTTCAAATTTTTTTTATTATTTACAAGAATATGGGTTAAAGTCATTTATACCCTTATTTGACTTTTTATAAGAGTAATCTTTCCGTCGTTTTCAAAATAAGGTCCTTTTTAACCTTTTCGACAGAATTAAGGTAAGAATGTTTTTTTAACTTATACGGTGGGTGCAGTTATTTTCCACCGTTATAAAATCTTCAAAGATTTCCTTAAAATCTTATAATAATATTTTCAAGGAAAATGTTTTATTTTATATGGATCTTAAATGATTTCAAAAAAAAAATAGAAAGAGATATTTCTCTAAAAAGAGTTTTGATTTCATCTATGTCAACATCCTTTGATGGATTTTACGCTTATTTGAAGTTGATTTATTATGATACAAAACTTCTATATTGTATTGAAGGTTTTGTGATATGTTTGACTGTGGATGTTCTATTTTTATACCATTCATTGTTTATGGTGAAATTATTTACATTTCGTATGCTAGTTTTAATACGAATGTTTATGTTATGTTTAAACCTTTTCATATGGGAATGCATTGGACTTAATATGTGACGGGTGGAGCCCGCTATAGCTCCTCGATGCATCGGTAGGTCTCATGAGACAAACTAGTGTCTTGGCACAAGGCCTTGGCAAAATCTTATTTGTAGTCTTGGCACGAGGCCTTGGCTATGTGGCACTAGTGCATAAAACATTTTTTACGTCGGTTATTTTTCATTATTTACGTCGGTTTTTAGGCGACGTTAATACGGACGACGTTATAAATAACGTTTTTTACGTCGGTTATTTAAAACCCGACGTAACATCCCTAACATCACGGTGTTTATAACGTCGGTTCATTAATAACCGACGTGATAAATATGCGCGGGGGGGGGGGGGGGGTTATCACGTCAGTTATTTTCTAAACCGACGTGATAAAACGCCTGGGATATCGTTTATCACGTCGGTTATGACATAACCGACGTGATTAACCCTTCCCCGGGCCTATTATCACGTGGGTTTCTTAAATAACCGACGTGATAAAAAGGCCTTGGAAACGTTTTAGCACGTCGGTTATCCAATAACCGACGTGGTAAATCGATTCCCAGGCCTTTTAGCACGTCGGTTATATTAAGAACCGACGTGATAAAAGGCCCGGGAACGGTTTAGCACGTCGGTTCTCGAAAAAACCGACGTGATAAACCCCTACCGATTTATTTACCACGTCGGTTATAAAATAACCGACGTGAAAGCGATATTTTTTTTAAAATAATTGCACTGCTCTCACCAAAAAGCAACCAGAAACCAAACAAAAATAACCATGCCAGCCCTCCCCCAAGCCCCAACTGAACCCCACCCTCATCTATACCCACCTAACAACCTGGCCAGCCCTCCCCCACCACATTGGAGCCCCACCACAACCATTGGACACCCCCCACCCATTGGATAGCCCCCCCCACCCTCATTTACACCCCCACGACCCCTAGTACAGCCTCAAACACCCATTGGACACCCCTCCCATATCCCTTGGACACCCCCCACCCCTTGGACACCCCCCACCCCTTGGACAGCCCCCCCCACCCTCATTTACACCCCCAAGACCCCTAGTACAGCCTCAAACACCCATTGGACACCCCCCCACACCTTGACAGCCCTCCCAGACCCCTTGGACACCCCCCGACCCCTGGACACCCCCCGACCCCTAGGACAACCCCAAACACACCTTGGACACCCCTCCCATATCCCTTGGACACCACCCACCCCTTGGACACCCCCCACCCCTTGGACAGCCCCCCCACCCTCATTTACACCCAACCGGCCCCTTGGACAGAACTCCCAGACACCTTGGACACCACTCCCATATCCCTTGGACACCCCCCACCCCTTGGACACCCCCACCCCTTCGACAGCCCCGCCACCCTCATTTACACCCCCCGAACACTAGGACATCCCCAAACACCCCTTGGACACCCCTCCCATATCCCTTGGACACCCCCCCACCCCTTGGACACCCCCCACCCCTTGGACAGCCCCCCACCCCCTGGACACCCCCCGACCCCTTGGAAACCCCCCTACCCCTTGGAAACCCCCCCATCCCCTTGGACAGCCCCAAACACCCCTTGGACACCCCTCCTATATCCCTTGGACACCCCCCACCACTTGGACACCCCCCCACCCCTTGGACAGCCCCCCCCCACCCTCATTTACACCCAACCGACTCCTTGGACAGCCCCAAACACACCTTGGACACCCCTCCCATATCCCTTGGACACCCCCCACCCCTTGGACACCCCCACCCTCATTTACACCCCCGACCCCTAGGACAGCCCCAAACACACCTTGGACACCCCTCCCATATCCCTTGGACACCCCCCAAACACCCACCCACCCCCTTGGAACCTCTCCCCCCATACCAAAATCCAGACCAGAAAAACCATCAACAATAGACCAAAACAAGAAGTAGAGAAAAATTAAACATTCACTTATATAACATTCAAAACTTACACTGTCAACTTCAAAAAAAAACTAAATCCAACCTAAATGACTACGAAATACACAATTACATTGACAATATTCAAAATTACATTTTACATTACAAACAACTAAAAGTCAATCAAACCTGTAAAATAATTTGACCACTCCACTTGTATGTGTTTGATATCTTCAACAGTAAAGGGTTGAGGGTCATCAAAAAGCTACAAAGGAAAAGGATAGTAGTCAACATGTATAATGAATAAATCAAATTGAAATATTATGAGAAAGAGGAAATCTTACCAGGTCAAAACTCAGAACTGTCCCAGTTGTTATTATTTCATACATAAATCTTAACATGTAATATCCGCATTCGATGATGCCTTGTTGCTCATGACATTTCTGTTTGAATGAGTGTAAATTCAATATATTATTTTTATGTAATAAATCAAAATTTACAAATTATAAATGGATATTTACCTTCGCATGTACATATTTGATCTTGAAATTCCTTTTCTTTGCGCTTTTTCGAAAGTGGACCCATGCCCTGTTAGAAAATAATACGAATGAGGTAAATTTAAAATTCATTATAATATATAAAACTATTGTGAAATTGAAACTTACGTTTCCAATGTATTCTTAAAACTTTCTCGCACATCATCATGGAGAGAGCATATCCAATAAAGTGTTTTCTCCCTAGGGCAAAAAACCCCTAACATCCAATGATCCCTGATAAAAGGAAATTTAACGTTAGTGGTTTTTTATGTTAAAAGATAATTAACTCTTTGAGAGGGATGTGTTTCATACCTCTCACAAAAAGGCATCATCCAACACTGTGTGATTACATTCTTTTCAAATCTATCAGCAATATAAAGCATTCTTTGTTCCTCATCCAATGCACATGCTTCAGGGGAAATCAATTGTGGGTCCATGAATCCATATACATCTGTCAGCTCATTCCTCTCACAAATTTTATACAGATACCTAATATAAAGCAGACATAAGTATACATTTTTAATAAATATAACGCAAGGAAAAGGTGTTAAGACTTACATGATAAAAATTTGCACCACGTTGATGCCCAACTTATCTCCAGTGACAAACTCCATGATATCAGTTTTCATAATCCCCACACTTAGTTCACGTCCACAGACATGAGCTTCCATTGTAAAGTCATAATGATCCAACAACAAATTTGAATATCTTGACAATTGGTCAAGACTGCTAGTATCTGCATCTGATGTCATAGCTATCTGTCTTTGTTGTTGTCTATACAGTATTTCTTTACCTTTGAAGTATTCCTGTAAAAATAAATTGAAAAATATATTAGTTTCCAAATGATAAAATATTAATAAAAATATAAAATAAAAGATATAACATCCATACCTCTATGGTAATGAGTCGAAGAAGTCTGGATGGCCAAAGTAAAAAATGGCCGATACTATGTCCAACAGTCGTCACCTCATCTGTAGGTAATGGTATCCGAGCTGATCTATCTATAATATCCTGTACAGTGACCCTCTGATTCTCTACCTCTAACTGTTGATGATGAACTGTATCTCCTATACAATATACCATCCCATATGAAACTATATGATGTTGAGGATCATCAACATACAACTCACAATAAGTAGGTAGCTGCGGCGGAGGAGGAGGATCAAAAATGGGGTCCGCAGGCTGAGGTGGGGGAGTGGGAGCTACTGGGAGAGGTGGAGTGGGAGCTGCACCCTGAAATTGTCTTTGCAAGTCTGCAAACATAAACTGCACCGATGCTCTAATCTTGTCCTCCATTGTCGCATTAATATTATGGACTTCAGCCTCCAAGGATTCTATTTTTTTTATAAACTCCCTCAATGTTAGAAGTTGAGGAACGTGGCAACACTTTTCTTACCGATACACCTGCCGGATATCCTCTTACACGACCAGGATGTTCGGGCTTTCCCAATGCCATAGATAAAATATCTTCCCTCCCAGATGGTGTAAATGTCCCCTGTGAACTCTTCTCCTCAAGTGAGTCCTGTAATAATTAATTGAACATTTCTATAATGATTGGAAATATATGACGAAAATAGTAAACTTAAATAAATAAAATAGATATCTTACAATCCTCTCAACTACGAGTCTCGATTCTTCCGAAAGATATTGTCCTTTTTTGCCCTTCCGAGCTCTTTTCCATTTCTCATGTCTAGATGGAGGGGATGGAGGGGCCACCTCTCCAGAGCTTGAAGACTCAGCTCTTAGTTGTTGAAATTTTTCTTCCATCATTTGTTCTTCCAATAATGCATATCCTCCCCGAGATAAACTATGAGGGTATACATTTTTAGATTGGATCTCTTGATGAGCTTTCCTTGTTTGCTGTAAATTAAGAATAAGTAATCATTAACAAAACAATAATAAGATCATTTATATAAGAAAGCTTATAAAAGTTTACATTGCCCTTACCAAAAATGATTCTTTTCTTCTACTTTCAAAAAATTGTCTCCATGTGTCTTCATCTATAAAAGGATATATACGACATGGATTCTCACAACTCCTATGACCATAAATGAAATCAGATGAGAGGGTTGATTTGAAATCCCTCCATTTCCTAGAAGCCAACGATAAGCATTTCTTCCTGACTCCTCTAGTGTCAGGAATATCAAATGTCATCTGATAAAAAAGAGGTTAAAAATATTATATATACTAGAAACATTTAAAGAACAGTCAAACAATAGCAAAAGATCTTACCAAAATGGTCTCCCACAGCTGAGAAATTATCGCCTTATCCACACTTCTCCAATCATCATAGAGAATGCTTACTTTGCTCTTAGCCTGAGTTGCTACAAAACCCTTAAAATCTTTAGCATTTGGACCTCTAGGAAGATCATCATCATCAAACTCCACGACTATCCTCTCCTCCTTCGTACGGACAAGTGATAATTTTGGTAAACGTGTGCACCCACGCTTACCAACCTTTGAACTCTTTTTCGTAATAGGAGCATTTGAATGTTCCTCCCCAGATGTATGACCAATATGCTCATCTCCAGAATCATGTGGCTGATCAACTGATTGATCTGTCATTTTCCTTCAAATCAAAAAAACAAACATTAGTTCACAAATATACAAATTCAAATATTGTAGTACTACTTAATCAGAAAATAGAAAAGTGTACTAAATTACATAATAGTAAACATTGGTAATATGGTAAGCATGTTAAACAATGATAAACATGGTAAACACAGGCAAAAGGTTGCCAAGGAGTTGGCCCAAGAAAGCTGAAAAGTGGACTCATTGAGTCCACCGGTCAGCCGGTGTGAGCTCACCGGCCAGCCGGAGGACCCAGGAAGTAGACTTGCCCACTGCCTGGTGCCACCGGCCGGCCGCTGGCTCACCACCGGCCGGCCGCTGGACCAGAGCCTTGCTCTGTCTGGACCACCAGCCGGCCGCTGGATCACCACCAGCCGGCCGGTGGACCAGACAGAGAGCCTTCCTCTCTGTCTGGACCACCGGCCGACCGCTGGATCACCACCAGCCGGCCGGTGGACGAGACAGAGAGCCTTCCTCTCTGTCTGGACCACCGGCCGGCCGCTCGATCACCACCGGCCGGCCGGTGGACCAGACAGAGAGCCTTCCTCTCTGTCTGGACCACCGGCCGGCCGCTGGCTCACCACCGGCCGGCCGGTGGACCAGACAGAGAGCCTTCCTCTCTGTCTGGACCACCGGCCGGCCGCTGGCTCATCACCGGCTGGCCGGTGGACCAGACAGAGCTTTGCTCTGGACTACCGGCCAACCGGTGATCCACCACCGGCCAGCCGGTGCGCCCAAGACTTCTCCTCTTTACGGTTTTTATTGTTTTATCGTTTTGGTTTGATACATGTTTTAATAAGTAAAAAATTTACAATATCTAACATTATATTAAAAAACTAAATGTAAACAATAAATAAACATGTGTTACCTGTAATTTTAGGAATGTACAGTTGGATTGTTTTCCCAAATTCCATCGTCATGATCGTTCCTTATGGCACAAACCATGTCTTCAACATACTCATCATTATGTTCTGTTAATCTTTCCATGGAAGTAGGGATCTCACATAAATCAGCATCTTCATCAAATTCATCCTCACCAACATATTGTTTTTTCCCTTGTAAAACAACAGCCCACTGCATATCTGATTGATCTACTACATAGAAATTTTTTTGGCATGTGTTGCCATTATAAAAGAATCAGCTGTGTCTTCCAATCTATTCAGATTAACAAGTGTCATTCCAAATTCATCGTGTCTGACACTGTTGTTACCGATAAACCATTTACAGTTAAAAACACGAACTTTAATTTTAAAGTAATCAGCCTCCCATATGTCTTCAATCACTCCATAATATGCACTTGATGCCGAAATTGGGTTTCTGTCCTTAGCACTCGAAAAATGCATTGCTTCTGCAAACACCAATACACCACTATTCTGAACTGCACTTCTGTTGTCCTGAGCTTTCGTATGAAATGTATAGCCATTAATGTCATAAGCGGACCATGTTATCACATTTAAAGATGGACCACCCACTATCCATTTTAATGTCTCTGATACATCTGATCTACCAATCAAGGTCTTTTTAAACCATGGAAAAAAAGTTTTGCTGTGCTCATTCAAAATCCACATTTCTTTCTTCTTTGGATGACATTGTTTCAAATCATTAATATGCAATGTGATATACGATTGAACATCAGCTATGTTATTCAAGATGTATGATTCTAACTTCTTCATATGTTCAGCTGACAGTGATTTGACTTTCAAGCCACGAATCCCCTTTCCCTCATTATTAACCCGTTCATGGCGAGATGGAGGCAAACCTATGTGTTGCGCCGTAGCCAAGTAGCTCGTACAAAACTCTGCTACCTCCTCAGAAATATACTTTTCAATAATGGAGGCTTCAGGTCGATATGGATTTTTAACATATCCCTTTAATATTTTCATATACCTTTCAAAAGGATACATCCAACGAAGATATACAGGTCCACAAAGCTTTATTTCTCGAACCAGATGAATCATTAAATGCACCATCATATCAAAAAAAGTTGGAGGAAAATACATTTCCAAATGACAAAGTATAAAAACTGCATCCTTTTCCAAAATGTTCAAAGCATTCACATCAATCGCCTTGTTACAAATTGAATTGAAAAAATAACACAACCTCATTATAGTCTTTCTAACACGGATGGGTAATATTCCACGCAGTGCAACTGGTAGAATTTGTTGCATCATGACGTGACAATCATGTGATTTCATACCTATCAACTTCAAGTCTTTCAATGAGACAAAATTTTTTACATTTGAAGAATAACCTTGAGGCACTTTGATATCATGAAGACACTAACAGAAGCTACTTTTCTCCCTCTTCGATAATGTATGACAAGCCGGGGGAAGAAATGTTCGTCTTCCTTTAGGAGTGGGAGATAACTCCAAACGTATTCCCATTGATAGTAGGTCTAACCTTGCATTCAACCCATCTATTGTCTTTCCTTTAATATCTAGCAATGTTCCGATCAAAGAATCACAAATATTCTTCTCCACGTGCATGACATTAATATTATGTTTGACTTCATGATACCTCCAATATGGTAGCTCAAAAAATATTGACCTTTTCTTCCAAATATGTCTATCATTACCAGATTTCTGTGTCTTTCCCAATGTCACATCAAGGATTTTCACCCTCTCAAAATACAAATCTGGGGATAAAGGTTTTGGAGCAGTATAAAATTCTTGTGAGCCATTGAATGCCTTTTTTAGTCTTCTATAAGGGTGATCCATAGGCAAAAACTTTAGATGACCCATGTACACTGTTTTCCTCCCATGATGCAATTGACAATATGACGTCTGTTGTTCACAAATTGGACATGCTTTATGCCATTTAACACTGTATCCAGACAAATTTCCATATGCTGGGAAGTCATTTATAGTGAATAGAAGCACTACATGCAGTTGAAAATATTCCATTTTATAAGAATCATACACCCTAATACCATCAGCCCATAACAGTTTCAAATCATCAATCAGCGGTGACAAGTATACATCAATATCATTGCCGGGTTGCTTTGGACCAGAGATCATGATACTCAACATGACATATTTGCGCTTCATACAAACTTCAGGAGAGAGGTTGTAAATTACCAATAAAACAGGCCATGAACTACGTGTGCTACTGAGGGTTCGGTATGGATTCATTCCATCTGTGCACAAGCCTAGTCTCAAATTTCTAATTTCATTTCCAAATGTAGGGTACTGGGCATCAATTTTCTTCCATTGTGGACAATCAGCTGGATGACGTATTTTTCCATCACATACCCGCTCATCAGCATGCCATCTTAACCTTTTTGCATCATGTGAATTAGCAAATAAACATTTGAAACGAGGAATTATAGAAAGATACCAAAATACCTTTGAAGGGAGCTTTGTAATCTCTACATCAGCTTGTGATTTTTCTTTCACCTTATACCGTGATGTCCCACATTTAGGACACTCTTTCAGAAATTCATATTCCTTCCTATATATAATGCAGTCATTCGGACATGCATGTATTTTCCTGTATCCCAATCCCATCGGGCATAATATTTTTTTGGCCTTATAATGTGAATCTGGAAGATCGTTATCTTTTGGAAGAATGTCTTTCATCAATTGTAGCAGCTCTGTAAAACTTCTGTCACTCCATCCATGTTTCACCTTCAGGTTAATCAATCTTAACACCGCCGACAAAACCGTAAAATCTGTACAACCAGGATATAATGGTTTTTCGGCATCACCATATAGACGTGCAACTGTCGGTTCTATCTCAATTTGTTCTGCTACAATATCGCGAATCATTTCTTCAATTCCATCGGAGTTACCATCTTGCGATTCATTATCATCAGTGACATTCTGTCCAGTTTCGCCATGCCAAATCCAAGGGTTGTAACTCGAATTGAAACCATGACAAATCAGATGATCTTTTATCTCTCTACTTTTCAACTTCTTCATATTCAGACATTTCAGGCATGGATAGAAAAAAATGTCACTACTTGGAACATTTCGTTTAGCAAATTCCAAAAAGGAATCAACACCTTCCTCATATTCATTGCTCATTCGATGTGCCGTAATCCAACTTCGACTCATTATTACCTATAACAAATAGCAAAAATATATATATTTTTTAGATAAGACAAATATATGTTTATATGAAAAAAATCATAATTTGAATGTAAACAATTTTGAAATATAAAACAAATCGATGTGTATTTAAAAAAATATGCTTGAATATTATTTTTTAAACAAAATATAGTAAGATATAACCCCCCCTGGACCCCCCCGACCCCTCTGGACAGCCCCCCTCCCCTCCTGGACACCACCCCCCACCCCCTACCCCCTTGGACACCCCCCTGGACATCCCCCAACCCTCTGGACAGCCCCCCCACCCACCCGGACAACCCCAAATACCCTCTGGAGAGGCCGCCACCCACTTGGACAGCCCCCCACACCCATCCAAACCCTTGGACACCCCCCTGGACACCCCACCGACCCCTCTGGACAGGCCGCCACCCCCTTGGACAGCCCCCCACACCAACCCATCCCCTTGGACACCACCCTGGACACCCCCCGACCCCTCTGGACAGCCCCCGACCCCTCTAGAAAGCACCCCCACCCCTCCTGGACACAACCCTCCACCCCCGACCTACTTGGACACCCCCCTGGACACCCCCCAACCCTCTGGACAGCCCCCCACCCCTCCTAAACACCACCCCCACCCCTACCCCCCTGGACACCCCCCTGGACACCCCCCAACACCCACCCACACCCTTGGATAGCCCCCCACACCCACCCACCCCCTTGTAAACCCCCCTGGACACCCCCCGACCCCTCTGGACAGCCCCCCACCCCTCCTGGACACCACCCCCCACCCCCTACCCCCTTGGACACCCCCCTGGACATCCCCCAACCCTCTGGACAGCCCCCCACCCACCCGGACAACCCCAAATACCCTCTGGAGAGGCCGCCACCCACTTGGACAGCCCCCACACCCATCCAACCCCTTGGACACCCCTCTGGACACCCCACCGACCCCTCTGGACAGGCCGCCACCCCCTTGGACAGCCCCCCACACCCACCCATCCCCTTGGACACCACCCTAGACACCCCCCGACCCCTCTAGACAGCCCCCGACCCCTCTAGAAAGCACCCCCACCCCTCCTGGACACAACCCCCCACCCCCGACCTGCTTGGACACCCCCCAACCCTCTGGACAGCCCCCCCACCCCTCCTAAACACCACCCCTACCCCCTACCCCCTTGGACACCCCCCTGGACACCCCCCAACACCCACCCACACCCTTGGACAGCCCCCCACACCCACCCACCCCCTTGTAAACCCCCCTGGACACCCCCCGACCCCTCTGGACAGCCCCCCGCCCCTCCTGGACACCACCCCCACCCCCTACCCCCTTGGACACCCCCTGGACATCCCTCAACCCTCTGGACAGCCCCCCACCCACCCGGACAACCCCAAATACCCTCTGGAGAGGCCGCCACCCACTTGGACAACCCCTCACACCCATCCAACCCCTTGGACACCCCCCTGGACACCCCACCGAACCCTCTGGATAGGCCGCCACCCCCTTGGACAACCCCCCACACCCACCCATCCCCTTGGACACCACCCTGGACACCCCCCGACCCCTCTGGACAGCCCCCGACCCCTCTAGAAAGCACCCCACCCCTCCTGGACACAACCCCCCACCCCCGACTTTCTTGGACACCCCCCTGGACACCCCCCAACCCTCTGGATAGCCCCCCACCCCTCCTAAACACCCCCACCCCCTACCCCCTTGGAAACCCCCCTGGACACCCCCCAACACCCACCCACACCCTTGGACAGCCCCCCACACCCACCCACCCCCTTGTAAACCCCCCTGGACACCCCCCGACCCCTCTGGACAGCCCCCACCCCTCCTGGACACCACCCCCCACACCCTACCCCCTTGGACACCCCCCTGGACACCCCCCAACCCTCTTGATAGCCCTCCCACCCCCCTGGAATCACTGAATAAAGTAGTAACAACTGTAAAAGGGCAACCCATCCAAATGGACACGCCCCAACCCTCTCGGGGATTTATAGAAAACGATGAAAAATTAGTGAAATCATAAAATTAGTCAATATTGCAAGTCGAACTAATAGATCTAGGGATGATAAATAAGATTATGGTGCCAAAACGAGTTAAAAGGGTTCGCAATTGAAGAATCTTAGCTAGTTTCAACAAAACAATCACAACACATATATATATACTATCCGCGAAAAAAAAAAACGAATGAGTGGGAGGATTACCTGAGTGCTGCGAGTTTAGATGATTGATCCCAGGAGATTAAATATGAGAAACGATGATCGCAAAACGAATCTAAACCAACAAAATGGACGAGCCGATTCGGGTTTACGCGCGAGAGAGACGAGTCGCGACTGTCGAAGGTAAACTCGCGAATGACAATCCACGGGTCTGGGTAAATTTTTAAATGAGTTATCACGTCGGTTATTCAATAACCGACGTTATAATTTTTTTAAAACATTTATAACGTCGGTTATTCAATAACCGATGTAAAAACCTTCCTCCGATTCTTTTTTTACGTCGGTTATTCTATAACCGACGTTATAAAGGGCTCAAAATCCGCGTTTTATTACGTCGGTTATTCCATAACCGACGTCAAAAACATCTGCAGATTCTTTTTTTACGTCGGTTATTTTATAACTGACGTAAAAAGGCCTTCAAAAACCGCGTTTGTTACGTCGGTTATTCAATAACCGACGTAACAAACGCCCCCCGCTTCTGTTTTTTACGGCGGTTAATGTATAACCGACGTAAAAAATGAAGCCGCGCGATTAATAACGTCGGTTATCAAAATAACCGATGTTAAAGGTGTACTAAAAACAGGGTTTTACGTCGGTTATTAAATAACCGATGTAAAAAACCTCGTTTTACATATTATGACGTCGGTTTTATATAACCGACGTAAAAAATGGTGACGTAAAAAACGTTTTCTGCACTAGTGTGGTTATGATAGTCTGGAATTATGCATTCCAATATTATGAAAGTGGTTATTGATATTTCATGTGATTATTCAATTAGTAGAATATCCATGTGAACAAGTAAATGGCATTATTTCATTTTACTTTTTCCATACTATGTTGAAGTTCAAGTTTAAAAGGCTTTTGTTTTAGTTATACATTGCCTTAAATGTTTATTCTTATTTATGAAAGTTTCCGCTATATTGTTATCCTTACTGGGCATTTGAGCTCACCCCTTTTCTATGTTTTATTTTTCCCAGGAAGTGAAGAAGTAAATTATGAATGACTTGCAGGGATATTATGATGGGATAATAGTGTGGACTATGGAGACATTATGTTGTTGTAGTAGTTTTTCACTTTATGATGTAATGTAAAACTTATGAATATATCTAGTGTTTCCAAGGCTACTAAACCAATCGGTCTTTCGATATTTGATCTATCTTGTGATCATTCCAATGTTATATAATAATGCACCGACTCTGGGTAACTAGGGTCGGGGCGTTACAGTTGGTATCAGAAGAAGTTTAGTACAAACCTTGGAAGCTAGATTTAGATAAACTCTGATTAGAGCACGTAGACCTAAGATGAACTTTGAGGATTAGTATAGAAGAGCTTCCTAGAATTTTGGTATTGTAGAGATTTTGTGAGTTTTCCGAGCAATACATCCCTGTCTGGATACGGGCAAGTAGAGGCGGCTCTGGCACAGATGTACCTAGGGGTAAAACCCGAAAACACCGCTTTGAGCTAGACTCGAACAGGAACTGGTGCACGACAACGGGCCTTGCTGTACTCTTGGTTACGACACTCCCGGGGGATATGCTTAGGATAACTCTCATTTTCTTTACAAATCATTATGAAGGGTTTATGAGTATATACTTCCTCAAAGAAAACATTTTTATGATTATGGATTATATCCATAAATAGTTCAATTTATGTTAAGTGTTTTATAAACTGATCTAGTTTATGCCATTGTTTAGAAATGGCGCCTAGTGGAAGAAATGGAAATCGTATCAATGCAAACACTCCATGTAGGGATTTCTCTCCTGCTCAAGATAATTATAGTGGAGATGGTGATGCAACTGGTGCTGATCAGCTAATCACCATACTGGGACAACTTACTCAGGTTATGAATAATAACCTTACCCGTATGGAGCACCCTGATCCACAGCGTGGAGGATCAATGTTACATTGATTCATGAGGCAACAACCACCAACGTTCAATGGGAGTACAAATCCCTTAGTAGCTGAGCAATGGATAAATTCCCTAGAGAAAATATTTCAGGCTTTGGGGAGCAGTGAAAGGGAAAAAGTTATCATGGCATTTTACCGCCTCACTGGAGATGCTGATCAATGGTGGTCATTTATTCAAAACATGAAGGAAGATGATGAAGTATCAAATATGGAGTGGAGGGAGTTCAAAGATCTGTTTTTAGAAAAATACTTTCCTCGCGACCATCGAGCAGATATGGAAAGGCAATTTCTGAGTCTGAGACAAAAGGAGGATGAGAATGTCACAAAGTATGAGGCTAAATTTACAAGGTTAGAAAGGTATGCTGGAGATTATATACGTAGCCCAAGAAGTAAGATTGATCATTTTTTTATGGGTTAAAACCATTTCTTCGTCGAGCATTAGTCTCACAATCCTTTTCGTCGTACGAAGACATTGTCTCATGTGCTATCAAGACCGAAAAGGAATTCTCTAAGTCTTATGACTTTAAAGCAAAGAAAGAGAAGATGAGACCTGCTGATCAATCTAAGAATGGAAATAAGGGGAAGAAGGGAAATGTTGAATATCCATCTTGTGGTAAATGCGGAAAGAAACATCCCGGTACTTGCTTGAAGGGAATGGGAGTCTGTTACAAGTGTGGTGAAAAAGGCCACCAAGCTCGTGATTGCAAGGGGAAGAAGGAAGCTACCAACGTTCAGTGCTACAATTGCAGGGAGATGGGGAATTTTGCAAATGCATATCCTAAGCGTCAGGAGAACTTACCTTAGAAAAGGCCAAGGGATCAAGGCCAGGCTTATGCTATCACTACTGCTGAGGTAGAAGCTCCGAAAGACGTGGTGGCAGGTAATTTAATGGTTTCCTCAAGTTTAGCAAATGCATTATTTGATTCTGGATCATCGCATTGTTTCATATCTTCCCAGTTTGCTAAGAAAATTAGATATTTCCAATTTGATTTAATAAGGGAGTTTTCAGTTAAAACTCTTAAGGGAAGTATCATTGCAATAAAGTTTTGTGAATCAGTCCCCATTAGAGAACATAAATGTTCTTTATTTGCTGATCTCATCGTCATACCTATGATTGAGTTTGATATAATCCTCAGTATGGACTGGCTTTCGGACTATGATGTGAATATTTATTGTAAGAAGAAAGAGGTTACGATTCTTGATGATAATGATAAGGAACACCTTATCTTTAGAGAAGAATCGTCACCACCTAATTCTTATTTAGATCCACCCCCAGTAGCTCAACTTAATTCAATTATTGGGGAGGAAGAGAATGAAATAACTGTCGGTGAGGAAAGGAATGTTCAAATAGAGGATGTACCTGTTATGAAAGAATTTGTAGATGTATTTCCGGAAGATTTACCTGGACATCCTCCAGAACGAGAAGTTGAGTTTTCCATTGATTTGATTCCTGGATCAAGGCCTATATCGAAGACCCCTTATAGAATGTCCACTGTATAATTAGTTTAACTAAAGAAAAAACTAGAGGAATTGAGTAATAAGGGATTTATTCGCCCTAGTGTTTCTCCATGGGGAGCCCCTGTTCTTTTTGTTAAAAAGAAAGATGGATCTATGAGGTTATGTATCAACTTTAGGGAGATAAATTCTATAACGATAAAGAAAAAGTATCCCCTACCTCGTATTGATGATTTATTTGACCAACTACATGGAGCTCAATACTTTTCAAAGATTGACCTTCGATCTAGATACCATCAGTTTTGTGTGAAGAAGGAAGACATTCTGAAAACAGCATTTCGAACCAGGTACGGGCATTACGAGTTTACTGTAATGCCGTTTGGATTGACTAATGCACCCTCTGTATTCATGGATCTGATGAATAGAGTTTTCAAGGAGTATCTCGATGAATTTGTGGTGGTATTTATTGATGATATCTTGGTATACTCCAAAACCTACGAAGATCATGAAAATCACTTGCACATTATTTTGAAGACTATGAGGAGGCATGAATTATATGGGAAGTTTAGCAAGTGTGAATTATGGCTTCAGGAGATTTCTTTTATTGGCCATATTGTCTCTAAAGATGGAATCTCTGTTGATCCTTCTAAGACCAAGGCAATCAAAGAATGGCCAGCACCTACAAGTATAACTGAGGTACATAGTTTTATTGGTTTGGCAGGTTATTATCGACGTTTCGTCCAGAATTTTGCCCGATTGGCTAACCCATTAACGAAGCTCACACGTAAAGGGGTTAAATTTGTTTGGACAAAAGAGTGTGAAGAATGTTTCGAAGAACTGAAGAGAAGATTAGTCAATGCTCCTATATTGACTCTACCATCGGGGAATGATGGGTTCGTTATTTATAGTGATGCTTCAAAGAAAGGACTTGGTTGTGTCCTTATGCAGAATGATAGAGTTATTGCCTATGCATCATGACAGTTGAAAATTCATGAACAAAACTATCCTACTCATGATCTCGAGTTAGCAGCTGTGATCTTTTCTTTGAAGATATGGAGGCACTACCTCTATGGTGAAAAATGTGAGATTTATACTGATCACAAGTGTTTGAAGTATATTTTCTCACAAAAAGAACTCAACATGAGGCAAAGGAGATGGATTGAATTACTCAAGGATTATGATTGCACGATACACTACCACCCAAGGAAAGCAAAGAAGGTGGCAGATGATTTGAGTAGAAAATACCATGGAGTTTTGAACAATATGAGAATTGATAGGGATCCAATTTTCATGGATCTAGTGAAGATGGACATGGGAATAACCAGGGAAGGTGAAACATCAATGCTTTTTCAAATGGTTTCCAAACCATCTTTACTAGAAAGGATTAAGAGTTCTCAGACCGATGATGAATAATTTCAAAAGAATATTAAAGCTGTGAATGATGGGAGATTGAGAGACTTTGTGTATGAAGATGGAATTTTGAAATTCGGGAAGAGACTTTGTGTTCCCGAAATACCTGATCTAAAAAGGGAATTGTTGGATGATGCTCATAGTTCCAATTTCTCTATACACCCTGGGAGAACCAAAATGTATAGAGATTTGAAGGAACATTTTTGGTGGGACAACATGAAGAGGGAGATTTCTGATTTTGTGTCAAGATGTATGGTTTGTCAACAAGTGAAAGCTGGAAGGCAACAGCCTGGGGGAGTCATGCAACCTCTTCCCATACCGGAGTGGAAACGGGACAATATTACGATGGACTTTGTCATGGGGCTACCAAAGACTCCTAGAAGGAACGATGCAATATGGGTTATTTTTGATTGTCTTACCAAGTCAGCAAATTTTCATGCTATAAGAGAAGATCTACCCCTAGAACATCTAGAAAGACTATATATTAATGAAGTTGTGAGACTTCATGGAGTACCCCTATCGATTGTTTCTGATCGTGATCCCCATTTTACTTCAAGATTTTGGAAAAGTATTCAGAAATACCTGGATGCTGAACTTCATTTGAGCACTGCTTACCACCCTCAGACAGACGGACAATCAGAACGGACTATTCAGACCTTAGAAGAAATGTTGAGATCTTGCTCACTTGAATTTCAGGGTATGTGGGATCAATATTTACCACTGGTAGAATTTTCCAATAACAATAGCTTCCATTCGAGATTTCAGATGGCACCATATGAAGCGTTATACGGAAAGAGATGTCGTACACCAACCTGTTGGGATGACGTTGGTGAAAGAAAACTTTTAGGCCCAGAACTGGTGGAGGAAACGGTGGAAAAGGTGAAGGTAATCCAAAATCACATCAAAGCAGCTCAAAGTAGGCAGAAGAGATATGCCGATAATCGAAGGAAGGATTTGGAATTTCAAGTCAGTGATCATGTTTTCCTAAAGGTATCACCATGGAAGGGAGTCATACGTTTTGGTAAGAAAGGTAAATTGAGTCCCAGGTACATCGGACCTTTCGAAATTCTAGAACGAATTGGGGCTGTGGCTTACCGATTGGCAATTCCGCCAAGTCTCTCCAAAGTTCACGATGTGTTCCACGTATCTCTGTTGAAGAAATACATGCCTGACCCAACGCATGTACTCACCTATGAGGAATTAGAACTGGAACCCAATCTTTCCTATTGTGAAGAGCCCGTCAGGATTCTTGATACGAGAGAACAAGTACTGAGAAATTGGACGACGCGTCTGGTAAAAGTTTTGTGGAGAAACCATAAGATGGAAGAGGCAACGTGGGAACCCGAGGAACTTATGATGAAGAACCACCTGAGTCTTTTCATGTGATAAGTATTCTTGAAATTTCTAGGATGAAATTATTTGAAGGAGGGGAGAATGTAACACCCCAAGCTTCTACGGTATGCTTCCCTTTGAATAATGTGATAGCGTGTGTTGTACGCAACACCGAGTTCTAACACACCATAACCAATCAAACTAGCCGTTATGAATAGTAATACCTAATTTTTGAAATTATATATATTTTATATTTTAAAATGGACTTCATTTCTGGATTCGGAATATCGAATTTAGCCTAAGGTAAAATTTTGGTACTTTTCGGATAACTTTCATATTTTGATGAATAGTGAAAATTACTAAATTTTAATTAAAAACAACTTTTTTTAAACAAATAATTAATAGTGATAAATTATGAATTTGAGTGGTTTTAAAGTATATTTAGAATATATTTTTACCATTTAATAAAATTTTGGTCATTGTACATAATTTTACAATTAAACCGAACATAAACAAGTGTCAATCTTTTGATAGTTATTATCTCTTAAAAACACGCTTTTTGTTTTGACAGCGGGAATTAATTTAAAATTAATTTCTGCCACTTCTGTATTTTGAATTTAGAAAAATGGATTCCATATTTGGAATTAGGATGGCCAAATTGTGTAAATAGGTAACTTTTATTTTTAGACATTTTGAATAATTACTGTGGTAAATATTTTATTTACCATGGTTAAGGGTAAATCTGGTAAATAAGGGTTAAAAAATAATATTATAATAATACTAAATTACCCTAAAACGTGTCCTAGCATTATTGGTTGATACATGTTCGACCATATGCATCTTTGGGTCGATTTTTGGACCCCATGGTTCCACTTGTAGGTGATAGGGACACTTTTTTTAATTAAGTTAGAATGAATACAAAAATGACACAAGCATATATCTTTTAGCAAAACAATTTTTACATAGGGTTATATATGTTGGATTTTAGATTATAAATATTAATTAGAAATATAAAAATATTTCATACATAATGATAGTTTATTTATAATTTTTAGACATTAAATAATTTAATTTATTTATGACACAATGATGATGTAGTAATTACTATAATAGTGAAAAATTAAAATAATTGATATTATAAATACCCAAATAAATATAATATGAAACTTTTAATGAATTAAACTAATTTTATAGGATAATATGATATATTAGGATTGATTTAATTGACTTTGTTCGAAGTAATCAATCTGTTATGAGTTTCAAAAAAATCAACTATTGAATAGTGTCAAAATTGACATAAAAGAGTTCTTAAAACAAATATTATATTATTAATTGATATTAAATCCCTAAAAATCTAAGGTTCGGCCAAGAGACCTATATAATGATATGTTCATCATTAATGGACCACTTGGGGGTCTCTTGGATGTATATAGTAAGTTTATTAACCATATTATATAAAAATACAAAGAGACATTGTAAAAGTGAAACTAATTAATTTAGAGTTAATACTTAAAGATAAGGTTAATATAAGTACCCAAACCTGTCTAAATTATATTGGTTGAGTTTTTTTCGACCTATACCAACCTTAAAATTTAAATAATCATATTTGGAGCCATTGGAAACTGAATATGAATTTATTATAAACTAATATTTCTAGCTTTTCCAAAGGTGCCCCTCACCCCTCTTATAAAAGGGCACTCCTCCTTCTCATTTCTTAACACCTTCAAAGCCTTTTGGTTCGGCCAAACTTTGACCAAATAATCTCCCAACTTCCCTCACTACAACCTAGAGGCCTTAGTTTGATCAGAAATCCAACCTAAGGAGCCCTTTTGATCAAATCAAAAGGAAGAACCCGAAGAAGAGGTAATGATTTCACCACCATTTTCCAAGTTCATTTCTTCTTCCACTTCTTCTTCCTTTGTTGTTACCATTCTAAAATAATAACTCCAGTATAATATATATACTGTGATGTTATTATAAATATGGTACAACCATATTCAGTATTCTATCCACCCTTTGAGTAACATGTCACCATACGTGCGTACGTACGGCTTACCGTCTCCACGTCGTAGTGTAATTGTTATTCAATATATTATTATTTGGATGGGTATAATAATGATGTGTAACTCATGTAAATAATAAATATAACATGTTAATGATTCTTTATATATGATATACCATCCATTTATATATTATTTTAATATCAAAAGAATGATATTTTCGCTCGTGCGTACGTACGGACTACTGTCTCCAAGAACGCGATGAGATTCATTCTCCATCGTAACCATTAAAGTATAATTATCATTTGATGATTTAAAAATGATGTTTAAGAATTTGATATCATTCTGGATGTGAATAATATACAACCTATCCTTTACAAACATGTCTTACGTAACAAAACATATAAAAGACAAGTAAGTTAACACCCGAAACAACGATAATACTAAGATATTATTATCAAATCAATATTAAAAGATCATATATGATATCATATTGATGTATATGATTCTTGTATAATTTAATAACAATTATTTCACCATTATACAGGAGGTTAACCTACCCCAACCAAGGAAAAGTACAAGGTAAGGGTTATTTCACAATCTCTTCATTATCCGAGGTTGTTTATACGTAATAATCTACTGGGATCTCTTTATCATCCACATCCATGTTTCTTCAAAATGTATTTCAATTTTTTTTTATTATTTACAAGAATATGGGTTAAAGTCATTTATACCCTTGTTTGACTTTTTATAAGAGTAATCTTTCCGTCGTTTTCAAAACAAGGTCCTTTTTAACCTTTTCGACAGAATTAAGGTAAGAATGTTTTTTTTAACTTATACGGTGGGTGCGGTTATTTTCCGCCGTTATAAAATCTTCAAAGCTTTCCTTACAAGCTTATAAGAATATTTTCAAAGAAAATGTTTTATTTTATATGGATCTTAAATGATTTTAAAAAAAATAGAAAGAGATATTTCTCTAAAAAGAGTTTTGATTTCATCTATGTCAACATCCTTTGATGGATTTTACGCTTATTTGAAGTTGATTTATTATGATACAAAACTTCTATATTGTATTGAAGGTTTTGTGATATGTTTGACTGTAGATGTGATATTTTTATACCATTCGTAGTTTATGGTGAAATTATTGAAATTTAATATGCTAGTTTTAATACGAATGTTTATGTTATGTTTAAACATTTTCATATGGGAATGCATTGGACTTAATATGTGATGGGTGGATCCCGCTATAGCTCCTCGATGCATCGGTAGGTCTCATGAGACAAACTAGTGTCTTGGCACAAGGCCTTGGAAAAATCTTATTTGTAGTCTTGGCACGAGGCCTTGGCTATGTGGTTATGATAGTCTGGCATTATGCATTCCAACATTATGAAAGTGGTTATTGATATTGCATGTGATTATTCAATTAGTAGAATATCCATGTGAACAAGTAAATGAAATTATTTCATTTTACTTTTTACATACTATGTTTAAGTTCAAGTTTAAAAGTCTTTTGTTTTAGTTATACATTGCCTTAAATGTTTATTCTTATTTATGAAAGTTTCCGCTATATTGTTATCCTTACTGGGCATTTGAGCTCACCCCTTTTCTATGTTTTATTTTTCCCAGGAAGTGAAGAAGTAAATTATGAATGACCTGCATGGATATTATGATAGGATAATAGTGTGGACTATGGAGACATTATGTTGTTGTAGTAGTTTTTCACTTTATGATGTAATGTAAAACTTATGAATATATCTAGTGTTTCCAAGGATACTAAACTAATCGGTCTTTCGATATTTGATTTATCTTGTGATCATGCCAATGTTATGTAATAATGCACTGACTCTGGGTAACTAGGGTCGGGGCATTACAATTACTACTTAGATGACTTCTCTAATAAATGAAGGGGTTAAATTAATGTGGTGAGAGAAATTCAAATCACCCTTATATGAATTGAAGAAGAGACTAACATCATATCTTATTCTTATCTTACATCAACAAGGTGTGGGGTTTGATGCATATTGTGATAAATAATTTGTTGGTATCAGTTGTGTTTTTATATAGGATCAAAAGGTGGTATAATATGGTTCCAATCACATCCATCCTTAGAAATAGAATTATCTTACCCAAGATGTGGAATTGGATGCTATTTTTCACACTCTTAGAAGCAAGAGGAAATATCTTTTTAGTGATTGATTTATGGTGTTTATAGAGGAAAAAGGACTTAAATACATCTTCTTAGAACAAAAATTAAATATCAAGAATCATCATTTCATATAATACCTTCAGTAATTTTATGTTGAGATATGTTATGATTTTGGTAATGAAATTTATATTGATTTTCTTAGCTGGAAGGTTCAACCTCAAATGGTGTAGGAGGAAAAATAATAATTATTATTGCTTTCAATTTAGCTGAGATTTTTCTACTGTGGTAGAGGATTAAATTGAGAAACATCTACATCGGATTGATCTTTCATCACATGTCTTAGAGTGGTATAGATAATATAATATTTCCAATCCTAACTATATAATTATTTGAGAAAGACTCAATGGAGGGTGATCCTTGTTGGTTGGTTCCAAGATTCTCATACCTTTCTATACAACTATGCAAGGATCATGGTTACCCTGGGATATAAAGAGGAGGTTATGAAAGTGTATCATTCCCCTAGATAGGGTATAGACCTAGGGGTCAATAAAATGTACTCTAACATCCATCATTAATTTTGTGGGCTTAGTATTAATAAAGACTTTGTGGAATTTCTTATTAGATGCTTCACTTGTTGGAAAGTAAAATAAAAGCATAAAAATCCTAAAAAATACTCTACAAGTACTTCTTATATATGTATTTAAGTGGGATGAAATTATGATAGACTTTGTGACTATCCAACCAAGAACAACTAAAGATAAAGATATTTTTAGGTTATAGTGGATCATCTAACTAAGACCACTCACTTTTAAAAATTAAAAAATAATCCTCAATTGATGAAAATGGAATTTTTTATGTTAAATAGATAGTGACTCTTCACAGTGTACCATCCAGTACCATATCTAAAAGGGATCCAAGGATCATGTATTAATTTTGGTAAGTAATTCAGAAATAATTGGGATCTCAGGTGAAATTGAGTACTATATTTCATCCTTGTACTGTTGTCTGACTTAAGTATACTATAAAAATATTAGAGGATATGATTTGATCCTATATTATAAACTTTGGTGGATCATGGGAGGATAAAATTTCCTCTGTGGAATTATCCTATAACAATAGTTATTAATTATATATTTATATGGCTCTATATGATGCATTATATGGAAGACCATGTCTCTATCCTCTCTATTGGGCTAATATAGGATAATATTTTCTAATTGGGCCTATTATTTTATAGGAGATGATGAAACATGTTAATTTAATTAGAAAAAATATCAAGACTACTCAAAGATGAAAAAATTATGATGCCCACCAGTGGAGGAGACCCAAAAAAATTGAAGTTAGTGATTATTTATTTATTTTTGTTTCACCAAGTTTGGGTCACCAATGGATGGATAAGAAAGGAAAGTTGAATATTTGTGAAGTATATGCCTTTTAAAATTTTCACAGGTTCAAGGAAGTTGTATGTGAGATATCCATACCATTGGAGTTCTATGTCATTCATAATAACTTTATTATTTAATAATTGAGTATGTATGTGCCTATACCATCACATGTGACCTGATATGATGATGTAGCGTTAGAATCTCATGCATCCTACTCAGATCATCCTAACTATGTTGTTAATTAGAGTTATAAGGTTACAAGGAAAAGTAATTTCACATTTTTGGGTTATGTATAAATATCAGAATCTCCAAGATGAGACTTGGGATAAAAAATTTGAAATTAAAAGCTAATGGTTGGAACTATTTCCTCAAAAATCTGGTTAAAGATTCTAAGGGACAATAATCTTGATAGTGGGGAGGTTATAAAGACCTCAACCTCTTAAACCAGGTAAAAATATTTAATTTTAGTATTTAAATTTATTTTTATGTTTGTTTCAGGTGAAAATATATTTATAATATGAATGGGGGAGTTTAGAGTAAGAAATAATAAGAGTGGGAATGCCCCCTTGGGCCTGAGGAGCACCGAGTACCTAATAACCCCGGACCGGGTAACTAGTAGGGCTCCGAGTGGCCTAGGTGGTTCTATTTTGAAACAATTGACACCCGATGTATTCTAATGGGTTCCATATAATGTTTTAGGAAAAATACCCTTAAAAATTGTCATTTTGGTTCTTTTTCTCCTTAATCTAAGCCAAATTTAAGAGGATTTGGGATCTACTATACTTTTTCTGACTTCTCTCCTCAATTGAGCTCCCAAATTCCATCTTATTTCTATTTTGTGGATCTATAATAAAAAATTTATCTTATTATTTATAATTATTCACAAAATATTGGTCTTATAAAGTTAATTTCTCATCACCCTCAATCTATATTATTTTTTATGTCCTTACCTTAGTAGTGAATAAAATAAATACTTTCTGAATTTTATAGATTTTGGTATTCATTATTTTATTCTAATTTCATCATATTTGATGATGGTGTAAGGTTCCATTTGGATATATTAAGGTAATTATTTGATTAACATATTTAATTATATCTTCTAAGCCAAGGTGATCTCGATCCATAATTTTTCCTTTAATCTAGATTAATCCTAAACTTAAAAATATGGTTTAATCCTCTTCCTTGAAACCTGGAGATTTTCTCTATAATAAATTTGGTAGGAACATCTCTATTAAATATCATAATCCTTAAGTTATGGGTTGGATTCAGTATATGTATGAGTGTATTTAATTTAAAATTAACCTTTTTGATAATAAATGAAACATTAATTCCTCTTTTATGAAGTTTAAGGGATGTTTGAATTTGTTTTACATCTATATTTTTCACAAGAATACCTATGGAGTTTATTATTTTTATTAATCCTTGATGGTGATATTATATTTTATCATGAACTAAATTTATTTATTTTTCCATAAATATTTACAGAGTATTTATGATATATTATATACGTTTCTAATTTAATGCTTTTAAGGGAATACTCTTGTATTGGTTCCTTGATATTTTTTGGATCGTATCATGATATTAGTGTATTGAAAATGTATTAGAAGGGTTATTTATACTACCTTAATATGTTTTAAGAAGGTACCACTTAAATAAGAGTTTGGTTCTAGGATGAGAACATAACTTCAAGACTATATATACCCCTTCCCCTATTCCATGGGTTGGGCTTAGGCCTCAACTTTCAATACCTTTTTCCATATCCCCTATGATGGGATGAGGCCCTAAATTGGTATATGTTCCAATCTTGATGGGAATGTTTTTATTATTTCTAAACCTCCAACCTGAAATTGACATAAGGCTTTCTTGATGTTGGTAAATGAAGGTTAGGAACCTCCTGATATAGGGAGTTACCATTTCTTATTATTTGTTCTTTACTTTAAATTATATAAAGAATTTCATTTTCTTTGATTTTATTATGAATATATATATATATATATACTAATAAATTTTGGTACTTTATTTTATGATAGGTAAACATAGATATGGTATAGATCACCTACTGAGTTTCCATACACATTCCTAGCACATACCACTATGGGACACATTCTAACCTTATTATTCTCAATCCAGGTATGGGGAAAGAACAAGAGCATGGAGGATTACACCTTATGATTTTTAGTTAATAACCAATAATTTATAAAATATTCAAGTGGATTAATGGTTTATATCTTGGGGATGTGACCTAGGAATTTCTACATAGGAGATCCCCTCTTTTATCATTTTGGCCACATTTGTTTAAGCCCTTTGGTGTATGGACTAATTTTGTTTACCCTTTCACTTATATAGACATTATGTATTTTTTTGGGATTGGTTTAGCATGAATTCACATCTCATATAGTTTTTATATCTATGATGGCTATAATTTATGTGAAATAGGTATACCCATAGAAGATATATATATTTTAGGTAAGGATGTCAATTTACCTCAGGGGTTATTCTAAATTTTTAGTATGAATTATCTATATTTTTTATTCATTTACCCGGGTTAAAACCACATTCTATAGACATATATATCAAACCCTAATGTTTTTTCCAACCTATAGAAATAAATAAGTACAAATGAGGTGTTATGGAGACCCAAGCTGATGCCCTTCCGGTATCTGGATCATGGTTGTTATAGGGTATCCTCTATAAAAGAAGATGAATCTCCATCCTTTATTAATAAAGAGAATTAAATATTTTACTCAATTACATAGTATATGTTCCATATTGGTTCTATTTTTTCTTGAGTTAACAGTCTTGTTATATACTTAATTGGTACCTGATCATCATGCTTTGGTAATACATCAATGTAAACTGGTTCTTCCGTTATATCATCCTCCACCTTAACAATTTTTTTTTCTCTTTCTATACATATCCATCAAAGGACATTCACAAATCATCCCATATGAAAATTATATCTCTACTAATGATAATTTTATGGGAAGTGGGATCCCACACATGATACTCCTTTAAACCATCAATGTTGTTGGAAGTGCACTAAAAATGCATATTCATGAGATACATGTACACTTGCATGGATGATGCATGAGAAACACACACACACAATATAATATTATGTATATGAGTGTACATTTAATATGTTCATATGATGAAATTATTATTCATGAATGAGATACTTGATATATATATATATATATATATATGATACCTGATATATATATATATGATATATATATGATATATATATGATATATATATGATATATATATATGATATATATATGATATATATATGATATATATATGATATATATATATATATGTGATATATATTTATTATATATATTTATTATATATATATAATGAATAAGAATAATAAATAAATAAATAAATATTATATATTTATTATTATTTCTCCCAAATGGTTTCATTAGCTAAAATCCATTTATGAATGGATGAAAGGCTTTTCAAAATTCATTGAAACTATTCAATGAATTATACCCCAACTTGTAGAAAATCAGATGATGAATTTGTGGAGACTCAATATTTGGATATATAAGAGGGTGATATCCTCTTATTGGATGCATGCATGTGCGATACTTGTGAAGCCTCTTCCAATCTTATCTTCCTCCCATAGCTCTGTTTATCTCTTTGAGATGGTACTAGCAACCCCTAGGATATCGAGTATTCACATGATATGATCATGAACCCTTTGTCTATTAAACCCCACAAAGTAATGGTGCTTTTTTTCATTGCTTTTAGTGATCTACCTCAATAACACTCCATTAAATGAAGAAGTAATCTATTACTACTCACATTTTTAAGGTACTCTATTGTTCATTTTACTTACATGTTATTATTCTTGAAGATAGATCTCCTGTGTTTTTTAGTTGTCTTCCACTGTATATGATCATAATATGTTCATATAAAATACATAATTGGTATTATAGGTAGTTTCTTAATTAATTTAATGTGTTTTGATCACTATTTTCAAAGAAAAAAGAAATATAGTGTTTTTGTAAAACTAGAAAGGCGTAACAGACACTTATGTGGATAATGTAAAGGTAAATATGATTTACCCTTATGAAGGTTGAATATGTAAAGGTAATACCCTTACATAAATGGTTTGTGTAATGGTAACCTCATTGGTACCTTTATGTAAATGAGATATGTAAAGGTAGTGCCCTGACACATGGGGTTTACATAAGGGTCATTGGAAATTTATCCTTACATGTAAAGGTATTTCAGTTACTACATAAAGGTCCCTATAGTTTACCTTTACCTAGTATTTTTTTAAAATCACCCTTACACAAAGGATATATATAAAGGAAATTATTTTACATGAGGGATATTCATAAAGGTAATATGCGCATTACCTTTATGCAATGGTTTTAAAAAGAGACCATCCCTTATGTGAAGCATTCACATAAGGGTAATATCCACTATACCCTTATGCAATGCATAAAATCTAAATTGTGTAAAAGTAAGAAGTTACCTATCATTACAAATAGACTTCCAGATGTCTTGTGTAAGGATAAAGGATTATACCCTTACATAAAATAGGGGTGCTTCGTAAGGGTAAGTAGAAAATTTTTAAAAAATTATTTTTAACATATTAAATTACTTTTATGATTATAATTTTTTTATAAATCATAATAAAATGTATTTTGTATATTTTAATTTATAAGGAATTGATTAATTAATAAATTAATTGTAAAATGTTTATAATTAATTAAATAAATGTTTATGAAACATTTTTCCTAAATAGTTTGGGTTAATATTCTAAAATACCTTTAACAAATTATATGAAAATTCTTATGATATATAAATAATATTTTTTATTTAGAAATAATAAAAAATAATTTATAAATGGTAATAAATTAATAAATAAGGCTAAAATATAAAATTAATATATTTAAAATTATGAATTGTTCATAATTAATTAATTTTAAAATTTTCAAATTAAGGGGGTCTTATATGGAACATTATTTAAGCCATATCAAAAAGTGTTTTGATGAATGATATGATAAATTTTTATATAATAAATTAGTATATAATATTTAGATAATGTAAAATTTTTACATAATATAAATTAGATTATAAAATATTAATAATTCGTAAATAATAATAGAAATTTCATATAATGATTAATATGAAAGATTTAATATTGGAATAAATATAAAAATGTTTTATTTAAAAATTATAGAATACCTATAATGACAATGATAAAAAATATAAAAGGGTTTATAATTATATTTTATTTATGAATTGTTTATAAATTTTTACCTCATGTTTATATATTTTAATTGTTTATTTATTTAAATGCTATTTCCAATTTTATTCATAATAATAAATTGTTTATATGATGAATTGTGTATGCTTTATTTTAAAATGTTAAACAACTTCTAGAATATAGCCTTACATTTCATGTGGGGTTTGATATCATAAAATTTTGTTTTTATCTACCTTGGCCTCGATTTGTTTTTTTAGTTACGAGCTTAAGAATAGTTGTCAGACAATGTTTGTGTATAATAGGTGTTAGAGTTTTTCATGAATTGAATTATCACTTGAGTAAAGTCTCCTTGAGTATAGGGACTTTGGGTCAGACCACCTACTTTTTTGGAGGCTTTCCTTGGTTAGGAATGTGAATGATATTGACTATATATCACTCCAGGTTTACTCATGTAGAGTTTTTCAATATCATATTACTATATTCCTTTACATGAAGCATTAACATACCAGATTAATGTGATGAATTTGGATATGTATGAATATAATTGACTTATATTTTTGGATTATTTACATAGAATTGTGAGTTTATTAAAGAGTTTCACATTAATGTGGTGTGAACAAATTAATTTTGTGGCTGAAATAAGGATTCCAAAACTAAATCATTTAAAGAATGCATACACAAAAAGGGAATAAAACATGAGAATATAATTATTATATAGGATTTACTTATTATGAATTTAATATAAATATTATTTATATTAAATGGGTGATACTTTTAAAATAAAACTCCCAAATACTAAGTATGAGATTCCTTCCAAAGAAACTCTTGTCAAGACCATGATCACCCAACTAGGTAATGTCGATCTCAGTGAAAGTAACCTTGTATTATATTATGTAGGGAAAGAAATATATAAGTAATGTAAGATTTTTATATTCGGTATTATTGATATCAGCATGAGAATCCATTTATTATCCTTATTTGGATCATTCTTTTCATTTTCTTTGGGTTACATTATTTAGGAATCCATAATAGTTAAGATACCAGAGGAATAGAGTTGAGTAAATCCATATGATGTATTTGGATAAAGGGTTATATACTCAATTATCCAATAGTCACAAATGTTGTGATTGGTATGATTCCCTACCAAAATAATCATGTACTTATTATCTGATAACTAGTATATGTTATGTTGAAATATATATCTTGAATCACTAAATGGATATGATGTATGTGGTCACAAATTTTTATAGGAGAACTATCATTAAAATTACTCAATTAAAAGACATAAAAAATGCTATTCATCTGATAAGAATTTATGTTGTAGATAAATATATCATTATCATCAAAATAAACATTATATGAATCTTGGAAATGAGGAGATTAATGTAAGAAACACCTAATACTGGTATCTTAAGAAAATTTATTATGCAAGATAAATATTATATGTGTTAGAACATATCCTTCCTAAATAACTAACAATTGAAGTTATTCAAAAAGTGAATCATGTTATTTTTATAACTTATAAAGATTCACTTAGGGTTTTAAAAGAATTTAATTCAATTTTACCTTTGTTTTACAAGTATCATATTATCAATATGATTGGGTATGTTAATTATATTCAATATGATTAGATATGTTTGGAGAGGCTAAAGAATTACTATAAGGATTATTTTGGTTATGTAATTTATTATTTTTTCATTTATAGAAATGTCTCAGAATGATGGATGGATTCAAGAAACTTTTACCAAATATCCCAAATGTGTTGATAATAGATGAACTAGGTATATAATTTCTAATTTTTGGTACTATACTGACTGTACAAGGAGGTAAAAACTGAAAAAATAAAATATTAAAAAATGTTCAACAATATTTCATCAAGAAGAAAATTAAGGTAATTTTAATCTTTTGGGTATTATCAAGAAGGATTAATGATTCCATAATATGGGATTATCTTGAATACCTAAAGGATTTTGAGAACTCCATGGAATTTCCATGTCATGCATTAATATTATACAAATTAATCTTCTATTTTGAAAGGTATGTGATACTGAATGTGTATTTTACTAAGTACTATAAATATAAAGGGGTTAAAAATAAAAGTAATAATTGATTGATATTGTAGTTTTTATTCATGAGAGGTAAAAAATATTTAATACATTAAGGGTTTGAATGTAAAGGATTTTTTCAAACTCAAATGAATGTAAGTAAAATATGTGTATCTTTATCTCTTTTCTATTATATGATAAGAGAATATGTTTGATAAAAAATAGTTGTTAGAAACAAGTTTTAGATGATTAATTGAATACACATGGTTTATGATTCAGAAATTTCTATAATATGGATAGATAAGAATAAGTGGATACATGTTTTTATGTAGGATAAAATTTTATATACAAATATTTATTAGAATACATGGTAATGAGTTCCCACCACCCATTAATTAAATATTTTAATAATATATTATTTGAAATTAAAATTTTTCCAAACATTGAGAATACCATATATATGAAAAAAATAGTTTATTTGTTTAATATTCATAAAAAATGAAATAAAATTTATTTCCTAACACCAAAGGGTTTGTGTCTCTTTGAATGATATTCTGAAGAGAATATAATGTTGTGGGAATATATTATAGGATTAGAGAATTTAAAATTTAATAGATAAAATATTTTACTAGATTTAGTTTAATTGATTATTTACTTTACATAATAGAGTTAAGATATGTGACAATATAGAGAAGTGTAAATAGATACATTTTGTTACTATGAGAAAGTGAATATAATTATTAACTAAAATATTATACTAGTTTGAGATTAAAAGTAATTATTCACCTAATTTCCTAAAATGTTTAGAACATGTGATGAAAATTAAATATAAAGAGTTATGTTTAGCTATCATGAGAAAATTAATTACACTTGATATCCTAAAATAAGTTTTAGAATATTGTTGCAATGACAAAATATAAATATTTACATTTACTTACAATGAGAAAATGAAATTCCCTCAATATACTAAAATATTTTAGGATATAACGGTAAATATAAATGTAAATAGTTTCATTTAGTTACCATAATATGTGAAAATAACTATTCCATAATGTTTTATACTATCCAATACACAAAGTGCATCACTTGGTATCCTAAAAGAGTTTAGGGTATGGTGGTAAAGATAATTGTAAAGTGTTACATTATCTACCATAACAAAGTGGACGTCACATTATCTTAAAGGATTTTAATATATGCCAGTAAAGTGATAATATATATATTTACATTATTTAGAAAATATTTCAAGAAAAAATTTTATGTATAGGGTTCCAAGGATGATGATGATGTACTTAGAAATATTTCTAAGTAGGCAAAAACAGATACATTAAAACATTTTATTTTATGAAGATAAGATGTTTGAATATATGTTGAAAGAGTTAAACTTAAAGGATATGATTCCTAAGTTTCACCATTATTCAACCTATCTTTCTTCATAAATGTTACCCACTAAGGGGTCAGTGGGAGTATTTTATCATATGGTCACATGGGGATATTATAGGAATTTCATATAGATTTAATGTTCAAAAACCATTTTTATTGAAACAACATGAAATTCATGTAGAATCTATTAAGATATTGGTTGTAATGGTTGTAAAAATATCATATAATTGTAATAGAGGAAACCTCTATTTATTATTCATTCTTGTGTGCTGCAATATTACATTACATGAATGGTAAAATGATAAATTTCTCCTAAAATTACAAACTTTGAGTTGTCCCTAATCAATGATCATCATGGAGTATAATGGGTTGTGATGATATGTAAAATTTATCTTTATTAAATTATTATATCCATTAAAAATATTTGTATATGATATGTGAAGAATACATTCTCAAGGTTATACATAGACACAAATTACTTGGACTGATCTGGAAAAGTATATCTCAAGGAATTTCATATGATCATAGATATACTTAGGTGTGTATGCTTGTTATCATTCCTTGTTACATGAGGTTGGTGAGATACCAAGCATGAGAGCCTTAATAAATTGATACCATACTTACACAAGTCAACATATGAACTTAGTTAATAAAGGTTGGTTGGGTATGTTGGTGATCATGTCGTCGGTCGGAGTGCAACCAAGTTGAGATTTGTACACTTGTATAATAAGAAAATAAATTTACCCTATGATTGAATTAGACTAAGGAAATACATGTCTATTCTTAGTTATTTCACATATGATGCGATCAACTACTTGGATAAGTGACACGTGATGTGCTTATCAGATAGATTAATGACATGTGATGTATTCATCTACTTGGTTAGTCTTTTTTAGAGAATCAAGAATTGATGAGAGGCCAATACTAGATTTACATGTTCCATGTTTAGTGTCCAATAAATTTCATGGAGAATTATATAGGATATACATTATGTATATCAAATATCTTATGGTGGACATGTTCATATAGAGATATGAGTATGTTTGATAGAGATCACACTAGACCCCTTAGTAGCTTCAGTAGCACAGATGTTTTGATTGAGGCTACACTTTTTTCACATCTAATAAATTATGATTTAATAGTTTTTTTCAATCCTGATAAGGTACGTAGGGTCACATAGTTATGCCCTAGGATAATTATTTATTTTTGGACAAATGTTTCATTTAAAATAAAGAGAGTTTGATGAAAAACCATATACCTAAGAGTTTTTATGGATTCAAAAATATTTGTGAAGTCTTACATAAATTCCTTATGGTATTTTTGTGAAAGTGTGATATTGTTGTATGTGCACTAAAAATATACATGCATGATATGCATGTACACCTGCATTAGTTATGCATAAGAAATATATATATATATACATATATATAATATGATATTATATATATGAGTGTACATTTAATATGTGATTGTGAGGCATGTATTATTCATGCATATGATTCATAAAATATAAATAAATATATATATATATATATATATATATATATAATATTTATTATGTATATGATGCATAAGAATAATATATATATATATATTATATTTATTATTATTTTTCTCGAATGGTTTTATCAGTTACAATCTATTTATGAAAGGATTAAAGGAATTAAATTAATTCATTGAACTATTTAATGAATTGTACCCCAACTATCATAAACACATACAATTCATTAGAGGAGTCTTAAGCGTCATCTATATAAGAGGATGATATCCTCCCATTGGATGTATGCCAATGAGATAACTGTGAAGCCTGTTCCGAACTTCTCTTTCTCCCGTAGCTCTGTTTATCTATTTGAGAAGGTGCTATCACCCATTTGGATATTAGGTTTCTTCACAATATGATTGTGGAGCGTTTGTTTGATGTCCCCCCCAAAGTCATGGTTCTTTTTTTCATTTCATTTAGCGATCTCCCTCAATTACACTCTGTCAAAGGAAGAAGATAACTGCTACTACTTGTGTTTTTCTAGGTACTTTATTTTTCATTTTAATTACTCATGATTATTATTGAAGATTTATCTCCTATGTTTTTGGATTGTATTACACTACATATGATAATAATAAATTCATATGAACCTCATCAAATATATCATTAGAAGATATATTTCTTGGATTTGGAATAAAATATTTATATTTCATAGTCATTAAACAGGTCATAAACAAACTTACAAAAGTATGTAACCATGAATATTTGGCGTGATTACTAGTCCATATCTCCGTTTGTGTTTTTATATAAATCACCAATCAATTTATAAGATATTTTAATGTATTGACTACTTATATCCAAAATGTTCCCTTGTTCTGTTCAACATGGTTCTATTCATCCATACTCACAAACTATTATACTAAAGAGTTCACATTACTATGAATTGTATCTTAATTACTATTTGATGATATAAAGTTTAAAAATATTAAATTTTATATTCTCTACCATTTTCAGTCCTCAAACACTTTATATTCAATCTTAATTTATGCTCCTTCATTGTTTTTCATGCTTTCAAGACTTCAAAACATCCAACTTTTCTCTTGATTGCATACACACAATATGAAAAATATTAACTTTATTTCACATTAAATAATGATTTATTACATAATGATACACATAATACAATCCATAATATCTATAATTTTAGTTTATTTGGGTAATTAGGTAAATTAAATAACATATTAAAAATAAGAGGTACATTGGCATTATTGAAATCTTCCTTAACAAGCTCATAATTTTCCATCATTCTTAAAACTCCATGGGATAACTTGGGGACGTACATAAGAAAGGGGTGAGATATAAATCCTAAAAATTGAATAAACAAATCATAACATGAAGACATTATTAAATGTTAGACAATAGGAATTCCAATGGAACATAAAATTGGAAAGAATCATCAAAATGAACAATGAGGCATGATATAACATGATAATGCAAATGAAACCTGGGAATGTGGAAAAAAAATTTAAACATGACCCAATAAGAATAATCCTAGGTTAAACATCGATAGATCATATCATAATGTTCTTAGAATAACCTCCCATGAACCATACATGGAGTATGATGAGACTAAAAAATTACAGAGCTCTATTTGGACACACCCATCATCATCATATAACGTATATGTATAAATGTACCAAAAAGATCATATAACATAAGAACATATTTTATAACATTTATTCTCATGATTCATGATTATGGGTTAAATAAATGGAAGTAAAATATCAATTAATTATAGGTATAAATAGGTGAATATCCTTGAGTGTAAATGAGTATGGGTATAAACCTCACAAATGTTCAACATGGAAAATCGCAGTGACATTTCAGTAGCATAATAGTAGTACATAAAGATACATAAAATAGTTTAATGAGAGATAAATGGATCTATAATCACTTGAAAGTTATAATTAAATTATTATGGATATGTAAAAAGATAATACAAAATTAAAATTTAGTAATTAATAGGTATAAAGTAAGGAGGTTTCTTGAATAAAATCATGACATGAAAAAATCACATGATAATTTCGGTAGTGTAATGAGGGAACATAATGGATAATGGGAGAGACTAATATGAGTGAAAGAGGTCACTCATAACTATGAAATCATAAGGTTTTTTATACGGATGTGGAAAATAATATCCCATTAATATTTAATTGAAAGAAAAATTTCATTACATAAATAAGGTTCTTGAATAAAGTGGAGAAAGAGAGGACCCCTTACTAAACTTTGGCATAATAATGGCTTAGGTAAATGCTATAACGAGAGGGGATAAATGATCTATAATTGTTATTAAATAAATTTTATAGTGTATTTATCTTATAAATTCATTAAAATATAACCAATTGAGATTAAAAATGCTAATTCCAAATAAGGTTCTTGAATGGAAAAGAAAATTGGGAGATCCCTTACCTTAAAAGGGTGATTCCAAAAGATTTAGAGGAGCTACTTGAGAGCTTGGGAGCACCTTGTGAGGACTCGAGATTGGGAATAGTTGAGTTAGGATGTGATACAAGGATTTTTAGTGAATATTAAGGGGACCTTGGGTTTGTTTATGTAGTAAAAGAGAGGGGAGTTCTTTATTATCTCTCAAAATTTGGTTTTGGACTATATACAATAAAATAATCAAAACCAAAAATTGTCCCCTGGGTTTTACCATCGGTTTTTCCAAATATAAGTGGTTTTTATTATTTTATAAGGGCAATATATGAATTGATTAAAGAATTACACTTGGTTATGTGGAAGTGAGTCATGTTTATAAAGAAATGATTTTAAAACCTTAAAATATAATATAGGGTTTGGAAGACTCACAAAGGTTTTATTAAATCAATAAAATAAATTAAAATATAGATTATGTTAAATGGGAAACATATATTTGGTCTCACATAACATTTATATAATTTATTACATCATTTTGGGTCAATATGGTGTCATAATACACCACATATATTTATACCGTATTTATTTTTTACTTGAAAATTCGATTGTCTCAAAAAATTATAAAAAATTCAATATTGGATAATTTTGATGTTATGATTCCAAAAATAATATTTATTTTATGAAAATAACTTTATAAATATTTTAATTTTCTCTTTTAAAACAATAATATATTTTTATTGAGAAATGATGAGTTTTTTTGACAATAACAGTTTTCGTACCCATATTAAAATTCTTCATAAAAATTATATTATCATTTATATTTAATAAAAATTATTTGATTATTTTATTTTATTAAATTATCCTTTATTATTAAAATTCATGAATTCATTAAAAATTAATGTTTTAATTGAAATTTCATATTTCATAAAAATACAATTTGTGTTTCATCATATCAAAATAAAAATCATTTATAAAGTAATAAAAATAATAAGTAAATATAATAATTATTATATAAAATATTAATATTTGTATTTTTAGGGTCTTTATACATAGACCATTATTACAATATAAAATTCCCTAAGGGTAAGGTATGCGATGGTGATATTTTCATGGGGCGGTTCGACGTACATGGTTTGGGCTGTGATCTCAATGCGCTTGAAGTTATTTCATAAATAGTTTGGATCATGATTTAGTTGTTGGATATAGGCTTGAGCTATGTTAGGGGAAAATACTAGTGATTTTATCTCCCTAGGAAGCTCTGATAAATGAGATTCATAGAGCTCAATCCTACTAGTTGAGTCCATTGTTTCTTTTTTCGTGTAAATTGGATTTATAAAAACCTATATTTATACTAATCATATGATCATTGTTAAAAAAATATATTATCAATGGTTATTATTCTTAATTATTTTTAAATCCTATAGGATATAATAAAACCAAATAGGTGCATGTGTTTTCTATAACCATAATAATTAATTTAATTCAATCACAAAAGGTAATTTTATTTATAAAAGTTCGATTCATTACAATATTCCTCCCTTTAGAAATTTATCTCTATAAATTTTCATTTCACACATTAAAATATATGAGGCTTATTTTGTTTCATCACTTAATTCGGTTCCCACATCTATTCTTCAAACTTTTGGTTTCTCCATATCACTTTGACCAGGTGCATTGTCTTATTTTGTAGAACTTTGTCTCTACGATCTAAGATCTTTACAAGTTGTTCCTCATGAGAGATCATTATCCAATGATACCACCTCTGGATTGATCACATTTGAGGGATATAGTAAGTAATTTTTCAAGAGGGATACACAGAACACATCATATACTTGATATAATTTAGGTGGGAGTGCTAGTCTATAGGCCACCACTCTGATGCGATCAAGGATCTCAAAGGAACTGATATATCTTGGACTAAGCTTCCCCTTTTTCAAAAATCACATGAATTTATTCCATGGAGACATGTGAATGAATAAATTATCCCCAACAAAAAAACCTAGGTCTCATCGATGATTGTAAAAATAACTCTTCTATTGACTCTGAGTATCCTAGATGTGCTGCTGAATGGTTTTGACCTTTTCCATCATTTTATCAACCATTTTAGGACCCATCAGTTTTCATTAACTAACTTTATCCCAGCATGTAGGTGTTCTAAATATCATACCATAAAGGTCTTCAAAAGGATCTAATTTGTTTCTTGAGTGAAAACTACTATTGTATGATAAATAGACCAGAGGAAGATGTTGATCCCATCCCCATTTAAAGTCAATTGAGTATGCTCTCAACATATCCTCAAGTGTCTAGATAGTCCGCTCAGATTGACCATTAACTTGTGGGTGATAATCCATGATGAATTTCAACTCAATAGTTAGATCATGTTGGAGACTCTTCTAGAACTTGAAGAAAAATATTGGGTCTCCATCAGATACAATCGATAGTGGTTTTCCATACAGCCTCACCACTTCTCTAACGTATATACTTGCAAGTTGATCAATTGAAAAATCCTACAAAATTGAAATCAAGTGAGAATCATTTGTAAGATGGTCCATCAAAACCCATAAGGAATTGTTTCCTCTTTATGTATTTGGAAGACCACTTACAAAGTCCGTGGTTATGTTTTCCCATTTCCATATAGGTAAGGGTAAGGAATGCATCATCCCCTAGTATTTTTGCCTTTTATCCTTTACTTACTAACATACCAGACACCTTTATGTATATTCCACAATCTCCTTCTTGATATTTCCCACTAATAGTTCTCTCAGAGATCTCGATACATCTTTGTGCTCCCTGGATGGATGGAGAAGGTAGAGCTTTGTGCATCATCCAATAACTCCTTTAACTTAGGATTTTTTTGTAGATATAGTAATGACCAAATTCTTAAAACCACTTCTTCATTAATTTTGAAATATGAGTATTTACATTTTATTATAGCTTTAAACTTCTTATGAATTTCCATATATTAACTTTTAGAATGCTTTATCTTCTCTAGAAGGGTTTGTTGAATAATCAATTTTGAAAGGATTGATGATGTTCCTTCCTTTAGGATTCCCATGTCTATCCTTTTCAAGTATAATAAGATTGAAACCTTCTCAATTACCATAAATGATAAAGTTAAAAAATCTTTTCTACTTATATTATCTCTTACTTTATTTTATTTCCCAAGATGGTTGTGGATTAAGCATTCATAGGCCTTAAAATATTCACTCACCATGAAAAAGAGGCCTTTAAAAAAGCTAGAATAGGCCCTTATTAGTTTGAAAAAGAGTTGACTACTGGAGCACAGTTAAAATCCCTAAAATTTTATTATAACTATGAATGAGATAATAATTGATTCCTTTATAAGTTCTAAAAAAGTGCTGATAAATCACTCATTTATAATCGATGTTAAAGGACTATTTTAACATAACTTGTTTTCATACTATTAAAGAGGGTAAAATTATTATTTTTCCAGATATCTATGAGATCAACACTATTTATCAGTGCTTCCATGACCCATTTAATAGTTATCCCCCATTTATCAGTGGTTTTCACCCCACCACCCCTTGTACCAGTGCTATTCAAATTTACAGCCTCATGCACACCTTCACAGATTCAAACCCTGCACCTCTTCTTTGACGACAAAACACATTTACCACTACACCCTGTTGTTTTGTTGTATATTTAATGAATTTCTTATGTATATATATATATATTTACATATATATATATATATATATATATTTATTCATATATTTATATAATTATTTTTAAATACATTTAATGTCTCACATGTTCAGAATGCCTTTTGTAAGGTTTGGGTTTATCTGCATGGACTCAATTAGGTCCTTTGGCATCCGAAGATCTTGCATGACATTGGCATGACAATAGGAACTCTTATCCACCTTGATAAGGAGACGAAGGATTCTCGGTATAGACACTATGATAGGATATTAGTGGAGGTTGATTTTAGATCTACACTATTTGACAAGTTAACCCTTGCGAATCCCTCTGATTACATTCAAATTGATGTTGAATATGAAAAAGATCCCTTTTTATGCAATAAATGTATGGTTGTTGGATACTCTTTGGAGTTTTTTGGAATAATGTTTCTTTTGAGGGATTTGGGATAAGAGGATACTCATCCAACCTCTGTCAAAAGAAACCAAAGATGAAAAATGTGGACTTGTAAAAAAATGTTTTTCATAATAGAGATTCCCCTAATGAACCATTTTCACATGTGTAAGAGGTGATAATTCCAAAGGAGTCAAATAGAAAGGGGTTTTTGATTGAGTATCCGATGAAGCATAAATCCGGGGCTAAAATCTTTTCTAAGAGGTAAATTCCAACGATTCTGATTCTACTAAGAATGAAAAAAGTGTTGACTTGAAACAAACTCAAATTCAAGATGCTTCCCAAAATAAAGGCAATTGAAACGAATTGAATGAACAATTTAATGCAGAAGACATAAAAATGTGGTTGATCAACAAATTTCATTAGGGGACATTGCTGCTTCAAGTATTCAGATGGGTAAAAAAACCTTAGAAGTTGATTCTCCCATCTCTTCTAAACTTTTTTCCTTCCTCTTAAAAATCTGTTGTAGACAATGAGGTTTTTCATCTTGTTGCATATAAGAAGACAAGGTCTCTAGTGGATCCTGAAGTGGTGGTTGAGAAACAATTTTAATCTCCCTCCTATGAACAAAAAATATATTGTGCAACTGAGATACATGGTTCAAGGTATACCCCTTCTAAAAAAACACAAGAAATGCAGGTGGTAAACTCTAACTCTGAAATAACTGATGCTGAGACCCTATATGAAAGGATTAAAGCTCTTCCTTCATGTTTGAGAAGATTGAGATGTCAGGGTCATGGATGCGGAAGAGTTGGCTGGCACTCTATTCAAGTGAAGGAAAGGAATCAAGGTGAATGATTGATGAAAAAGTTAAGTCGCTAGTCTTTATACTCTATGCAGTTTGCTTTGTTTCCCTATTCCCCTTCCTGGACCCTTTGTTTGATTTTCTTATTTCTAATAAAAGATGCCCTGCATCAACCTTTTCAAAAAAATGTTTATATATAAATTTTAATTGTATTGGTATATATATACATATTATTTCATTTTTATAAGGTTAATAAAATGGATATTTTTTAATTTAATAATAATAATAATAAATATTTATTTTTTATATTTAAAAATAATTTTTTATGTAAATATGTTGATATTTGTATTTATACAAGTGATTTATTATAAATAAATATAAGAAAATATGTATATAATTAACTACAAATAAAACAATATTATGAGAAATGATATATTTTCAAAACCATAATATCAATATGAATGTAATTTCTAGGAATAAATTTATTCTACACCAAAAGAAGTAATAATAAACCCTTAAACAAGAATGAAAATCCATCTAATGTTAAGAAATCGGGGTACACTGACTAAAAATTCATCTTTTGAGGCCTTCTAGGCCTTTTTTGGCCTAAAAAATGTGACTAGGGTCCCTAGGTTGCTAGGGAATAGATCTCATCACGAGCTTTGATTTTATATGTAGTAGATCCAAAATAAACTCCCCGATCAAAAGTTATGTCCATTTGAAGTTCGAGTTAGATTTTCAACTTATTTTCAAGCTTTTATTAATTTTTCGATTTTTTATCTTCAAATTGATATTAAATGACTATTACTCGATAATAATTAAAAAATTATTAATTATTATTATTTAATTATTTCATAAGACATTTTCACTAAATAAATTGTATATTATGTGTAAATGCCTATTTATCCTATATAAAACATATGTAAAAAGTATATAATGCATTTATATCAATATAAATATATTTATATATTAATATATCATTTTTAATATTTTTATTAAAATATACCCTTTATCAGTGTTTTTTTTACAAGCAGTGATAAAGGGTGAGCCTTTATCAGTGCTTTTAAAAAATAACGAATAAAGTGCCCCCTTTAAGAATGCTAAATATAGTGCTATTAAATACCCCCTTTAACATTTCTTTTTCTTGCACTGAAAAAGGGGATCACTAAATTCACTATTATCTAGCTCTATTAAAGACATAATACTAGATAAAACCTGTTTTGTTGTAGTGATCAGTGCATATTATTCACTTTCTATGAGGATATATACTTGAGGATCTTATGATCTGTATACATATCAAAATTTTCCCAAAGAGATAATGACACCATATTTTCAATGTGAAGATTACTATATCCAACTTTAGATCATGCGTTGGGTAGTTCTATTCATGAACTTTCAATTTCCTTTAGGAACATGATATCTCATTTTCATTCTGCATTGGTACACAAATCATGATTTTCTTCAAAGCCTCACTATATACCATGAAAATTTCTCCGCATGTAGGTATCATAAGTACATGTGCAATGATAATCCTTCTTTTTAACTCCTTAAATCTCTCTTCACATTCACTAGTACAAACAAAAAAGATACCCTTCCAAGTTATCTTGGTTAGAGGGTTTTAAAACCATGAGAAGTTTCTCACAAATCATTTAAAATACCCATCTAATTCAAGGAAACTGTGGATTTCCATCGTAGATATTGGCCTCAACCATCCTTTAATTGCTTCAATTTTCAAAGGGTCCATATATATTCTATTTCCTATGATAAAATTCCACAAGAATGATACTTCCTTCAACCAGAACTCACATTTTCTATAAATTTCATTAATCTTCTCCTTTAAAAAGGTCTTTAGAATAGTGATCAGATGATTCTCATACTCCTCCTTTCTTTTAGAGTATATTAGAATATTATCTATTATGACTACCAAAAATTTGTCAAGATAATCTTTAAAGACTATTCATCAATTCCATGAATATTTATGGATCATCATTGAGTCCAAATGGAATCATTATGAACTCATAGTGACCATACCATTTCTGGAAACTAGTCTTAGGGATATCTTCCTTCTTTAAACTTACTTGATATTACCCTGACTGAAGATCCACAATAGATAAGTACTGTTCTTCACATATCTAATCAAACAAGTCATAAATCCATGTTAGAAGGTATTTGTTCTTTGTCATGATCTTTTTGAGTTCACAATAATCAATGTTAAGGTGTTTTGACCCACCATTCTTATTGACGAAGAGGACTGGTGCACCCCAAGGTGAAGAACTTGGATGTATGAACCCTTTATCTATATTCTCTTGTAATTGGTTCTTTAGTATCTCAAGTTCCACAACATTCATTATATATGGAGTCTTGGATATTGGTAAAGGCCCGGGTATAAGCTCGATTGAAATTTAATCCTCTTTGCTAGGAGGAAGACTATAACATTATTCAGGAAATACATTATCATAATCCCTCACAAGGTAATGTATTCAAGGATGATATTTTACTTAGAATCAATCATTTGAGATATATACACTTAATCTTAGGGAGAAAATATCTATTCTTGAGATGTTTTTGCTAAAGAAGATTCATCCTCCTCCTTTCACTTGTGTATATAATCGAAGGAAAATTCATAATATAGAGAGTGATTTCCTTCTCATGGAAAGTTATGTTGGATATATATAAGGAAAGCCAATTCTTACCCATAATTACAACAAATTACACTGAAGGGAGTATCACAAGGTTTAATATGAAGTTTATCCCACATATTTTGATAATAGAGGAGTAACATACTTGGGGTGCAAAAAATTCCCCATTTTTTGTTTTCACTCGCAACTCTACTTCCATGATTTGTGGTGGTGTTTGAATAGTTATACTAAACTTGTGTGATATAAAAGAAAGTATATAATGAGAATAAAAAAGTACATTCACTATTCTTGAATGAATAACTACCACACCTATTACAACTTCATTTTTGGGATCCACCTTAGCGGTTGTGATGTAATATGCCCACCTTTGTTGCCTTGGAGGTTGTTGACATTGATTCTATCTGAAAACCCTTAATATAGAGAAGTGGTTCACATAGTATACCTATTCTTTGTATTTTAAACATTATACAATAGGATGACAGTTGAATAGAGAATTTCTCTATTCTATTACATTGGAGGGTTTCTCCTATTGGAAATCACTAGGTAGGTTCCCATCCTTTCTGCACCTAAAAAATTTACTCATACCCTTCAAACAATTTCTATAGGTACTCTTTACAAAATTTTTAAAAGTGGGATGTTGAAATTTCTTACCATTATTAGATTTCTACATCGCACTGCCAGAACTAAACTCCACTTTCCGCTTTGTATCCCCATGAGAGCCTTAAGATTTTATGATCTCTAAATCGACTTTGAGGGCACATCAGAAAATTTAATCATAGTTTTAAAAGTACTAATTCTCCATAGATTTTCATATATTAGGTTTTATCCCACCATAGAGGTGATCAAATTTTCATTCAGGTTTAATGAAATAGTAAGATCCATATCATGAATGTATTATAATGTTTTCATCACACACCCCAATGGATTAATCATATTTTTGTTCTAGGGTAAGTAAATCTCTTTTCATTTTAAGTTGAAGAGTGTGAGGAAAATATTTTTCTGAAAAATATTATTCATAATTCTTCCCACCCCCTTGCTTTGATCTGTTCCTCAGATTTCGTGTTCTTGATCATTATACACAACTAATCAGCTTCTCCCTCAATATGATAAATATACAATATAGATTTATCTTGATTATAAAATTTAAGGATGTAGAATATATTCTTAATGAAGTTTATCAATTCTTCCACAATTAAGGGATCAAATGATCCATTAAAACTCAAAGGATTTTTCTGCATAAAGGTCTCAATTGTAACTTTTTCTTTCTTAGTGGGATTTGGGAGTCCCTCCTGATTTAGTTTTCTATTTAGAACCTGATTCAACTAAGATATTATCATCACAAATTTCATAATTCCTACTCCCATTGGGATGGGTATATTTTTGGGTAGTCATCACATTAGACTTAACATTGGTTGTTTACCTGGTTCATCTTATTTTCGACCATTGGATAAAATAAAGGAAAATTAGGTATGATTAATTCCAAAATATTAAACACACAAATGGTAATACAATAAAATTAAAGGAATAATTTGTAAATTAAATTTATTTTCTTAACTTGTGAATTTCTAGGCTTTAATCTATTTTATCTATGATCTTTTTGCTAAAATATAATATGTTGAGAATTTTTGTTCCATTAATAATCATTTTTAATGAGCTTTTGAATTTACCAAATCTTACCCCCTGTAGTGTCAAACCCTATGTGTATCAAGTCCCATTTTCATTCACCAGTTCTTGATTGAGTCTATCTCAATAAAGTGTTTTCGGGTGTTACCCCTAGGTAAATCTATGCCATAGCCACAACCACTTGTAGTATCCAAAAATAGATGTATTTTCATAAAAACCACTTACTCTATACTTCAAAAAAACTTAGGTATGTTTTCTTATGTTTAGTCACATCCCTAAGGATTTTTCTAGATTTTTATAATCCTAATCCCAAACATATCTAAAATTTTCTTTGAAACTAACTATGACAACACTTGTCTTTATCACACATTAATTTATGATTCATTACATAATAATACACATATGAAAACATATAATATTAATAATTATTGTGTATTTGGGTAATTATGCACATTACATATCAACATAAAAATAAGAGGTACATCGACATTATTGAAAACTTCCTTAACATGCTCTTAATTTTCCATCATTCTTAAAACTGCATGAGATAACCTTGGGACAAACATAAGAAAGGGGTGAGATATAAAGACCAATAAAGGAATTAACAAAGTATAACATGAATAAATTATTACATTTTATACAATAGGCATTCAAATGGAACATAAAAGTGGTGAGAATCATAAATGTGAACAATGAGGGATGATATACCATGATATCATAAAGGTGACATGGGAATGTGAAAACAACTTGAATCATGAAATAATAAGCATAAGTCAAGGTGAAACACCAAGAAATAATATAATAATGTTCTAGGATAACCTACCATCAACCATACATTGAATATCATGAGACTAAAACATTACCCAATGCATTGGAACACCATCTAGGAACACCTATCATTTTGATATCATTTACATGCATAAGTGGGACACATATATTATACAATATAGGAACACACTTCATCACATTTAATACCAATATTATGTATCATGTGTTATATACATGGAATTACCCAATAAATTAATTATAGGTACAATTATGTGAATACCGTTGAGTCGAAATGGGTATGATTTTACAACTAACAAATGTTCAACAAGGAAAATCACCGTAACATTTCGACAGCATAATGAAAGTACATAAATATTCATAAAATGGTTAAATGATATATAAAGGTGCATATAATAATTTTGAAGTAAAAATTATTTTATTAAATGCATGTAATAACATAATCCAACCTGAAAATTGTGGAATTATTGCGCATAAATCAAAGAGGGTTCTTTAATAAAAACGTGGCATGAAAAATCTGTAGCATAATTTCGGCAGTGTAATAGGGGTACATAATGAATCATGGGAGGATTAATGAGATTTAAAGGATTAAATAATAAATATTACATTATAATGGAAATAATATTGATTTTTAAGAGCACATACAGTTAATATAAATTGGAATAAAAAGTGCAATACATAAATAAGGTGCTTGAATTAAGAGGAGAAAGAGAGGATCCCTTACTAAATTGCGGCATAGTAACAACTTAAGTAAATTCTATAGTGAGAGGGTATAAATGATCTATAATTGTTAGGAAATAAATTTTATAATAAATTTTATAATAAATTTATCTTTATAAAGTCATTAAAACATAACTAATGGATATTCAATTGGCTAGTTCCAAAGAAGGTGCTTGAATGGAAAAAAGAGAGGGAGATCCCATACTTTGAAAGGGTGATTCCAAAAGCTTGGGAGGATCCTATTAGGAGCTTGAGGGAACCTTGAGAGGGATTTATATAGGTGAGGTCAGATTAAGGATGTGATCCAATTTTTTTTTATTTAAGAGGAATGGAATCTTGTGTGGGTTTATATAGGAAAAGAGAGGGGAGTTGTTTATTATTTCTCAAACATTTGTTTTAGAATGCATACAATAAAATAATCAAAACCAAAAACCTTCCCATGTTTTAACCATGTTTTCTACCAAATATGTGTTTTTTTCATTATTTTATATGGTAAAGGACTGAAATAATTAAAATATTACACTTGGTGACGCGGAAGGTAGTCATGATTATAAATAAATGATTTTAAAACCTAAAAAAATAACACAAGTTTTGGAGGATTCATAAAGGCTTTACAGAATTAATAAAATAACCTAAAAAGCAAATTATTTTAAATGATAAACATATATTTGGTATTTTATACTCTTTAGAGTATTTATTACATCATTTTTGGGTCACTATGATGTCATAGTACACACCGTATATTTATACTGTATGTAATTTTTACCTAAAAATTAGATTGTCTTAGAAAATTATGAAAAATTTAATGTTGGATAATTTATACATGATTATTACAAAAATAATATTTATTTTATCAAAATAATTTTCAAGATATATTAATTTTCTCTTTTAAAAAAATAATTGACTTTTGTTGATAATTTTTGGGTTTTTTTGATAATAACAGTTTTTGAACCCCTAGAAAAATTACATTTCACTTCATAAAAATTATATTTTAATTTATATTTAATCAAAATTATTTAATTAATAATTTATTTTATTACTAATTATTTTTAAAATTCACGAATTCATCAAAAAATGATTGTCTTAATTAAAATTTCATTTTACAGAAAAATACATTTTTTGTTTTATCATATCTAAATAAAAATAATTTATAAAGTAATAAAAATAAGAAGTATATATAATTATTATTATATAAAATATACATATTTATATTATTAGTTTCTTGATACATATCCATTTATTATACCTGAAAACACCCTTTGAGTAAGGTTCAGAATGGTGATATTTTCTTGGGGTGGTTCAACATACATGGTTTGGGCCGTGATCTTAATGAGCTTGAAAATATCCCATAAACCTTTTCTCTCATGATTTAGTTATTAGATATCAAATTGGTCTTGGTCAATGAAAAATCCCAGTGATGCTATCTCCCTCTAAATCTTTGATTACAGGGCTTCATAGGGTATGATACTGCTAGTTGATGCCATTGCTTCTTTTGTCTATGTAAATTAGATTTATCAAAAACCTTTATTTATATTAATCATATGATCACTGTTAAACCACTATATTATCAATAGTTATGATTCTTAAAGTTTGTTTAAATTTGATTTGATATAATAAACAGAAAGAAGTTCATTTTTTTATATAACCATAATAGTGAATTTAGTTCAACCATAAATTGAATTTTATTTAAAAAATTTTATGTCATTAAACAAAACATATCCTATAATAGTCATAAATAAATGATAAAAGTACCTTTCTATTCATAGTGATATAATCGGTTCATTCCAAACATAATAATGGATCAAATCTAAGACCCCTTACTCATTTCCATCGATGTTCTAAACATCAACATGCATTTATTTCTCAAAACAAAATGCTCCAAAAAATGGTAAATATTCCTTTGTAATCCTATGAAATAACTACTAATCGATGAGAATATTCCAGACTCATTTGTATATATAGAAAATATTTTGATTCCATAACATTACCAATACTTCCATCATGGTTGTTGATAAGATAATTATCTATGAATCCATGTTTCTCCAATAAACATGTACAACTTCCATGAGATCTTCTCCACCTTCATTACCTCAAGTTCACCCTTCACAATCTTCATCACTCCATTTTCAGTGTAAGTCTTTCAATCCATGTAATTCTCAAATAAATTATGTTCTTATTTAAGCCCTTTAAATGGTATAATAATTGGATAGTTTTTATTATACATTAATGAATATTTATTTTGATGGTACATACTCTAACAATCTTTAAGGTAAGATCATTTTCCAGGCACAAAATTCATTTCAGGATAGGTTCATATAGATCAAACCATTCCTTTAATACATCAAGTGCCACATTTCTCTTAAGTAAATTATTAATGTGTAATTTAGGATTTTTATAACTCTATTAGTTGTTTCTACTTCACTTAGTATTATGTAACCATTTTAAGAAGCACTCACCACATTTCCTTGATAATTATTTTCCCAACTATTCTTATTAAAATGTCCTTCTTGAAGTTACCATTTTTTCTAAAAATCAAAACATGTGACATAAATTTTATTATTAATTAGGTTGGACGTAACATGATTATAGATCATATAGAAACTATTCTCAATTTTATATCTTCCCTCTATTGATACAACCTTCACTTGGCATAAAGTTATTTGTATGTCCCCTTATTATTTTTTCAATTTTATTATTAAAGAAACACAACTGAAACATCATTAAAGAAATATATCCATTAAGATATTGTTGGTGAGGATAATTATGTTGAAATCATATAAAACTATTAAACATTAGATTAGAAACTGCACACATTTACTATCCTCTATTTTATATCCCAATTTAATGAGCTTTGAGGATAGGGTATTCAGTGAGCTGATGTGGTTAGTCACTGATGATGAATATTAATTTTTAAGAGTTTATAATTTTATCTTCAAAAAAAAATTATTATGTAGTTACTTGGACATGTATAAATTAATTATAGTATCTTAAATTTTCATCCTCATATTTTTCTCCACATTTCTTGATAGGACCCCATTATTTAATGTTAAATGGATTTCAGCAAAGACATTCCCATCCATGAAATTCTATCTCTCCTCTATCCCACTCACTATTTTTTACTAATTTCTAGAAGGAAATTATCCTTCTACAATAATTATTGCATCTTAATTTTCCAAAATCATAAATTATTCCCATTGATTTTTTTGATCTCTAATTTTACCATCATTTCAAAATGTAATCAATCCAAAAACAAACACTATTTCACAAAGTTATATTTAAAAATATTAGTAATTTTTTTATTGATGTTAATAACCAATAAAATCCTCAATCACATAGTGTACACAAATTAATTTGAACTATTAATACCTAAAACTAAATTAGAATAGTACTAGGCTATAAAATCACTATAATATCACTTGTTTTTGACAAAAAATGATTGGCCATTTGATGAGGAAATATTATTATGTTAAAATAAAGTGAAAATATGGATAAAATGACACTAGATGTAACTTGGGAAAAACCCTACACTAAAACACCATTGGATAATAAAATGATCTCACTATGGGTAAAAGTGGGTACACACTCTTCTCTAACTATTAGAAATAGAATTCCATTTCATTTTTCTCTCTTGATTAAGTTGAAAAATAAAACACATAAAATTAACTTAAATGAAATAAATAGGATATTTTATTGAATTTAGTTTTGAATACTCTAAGGAGAAGCCTCTTTTATAGGCTACACCAGATACCCTCTCATCCCACTATCTCTTATTTTTACTCAATAGTAGGTAGGGTTGAACACCCACCTGATCTATTACCATCACCTCCCATTAAAAAATGTGGGGTATTGTGCCGTCTACTAATAAAAAATAATTGGGAAGATGGGATAATTGTAATGTTAAATAATAATAATTTTTTATTATAGAAATTGAAGGTCCAAGTGATGTGTATAAGGATAATTTCCTATTGATAATTATAGAAACAATAGAGGGTGTAATGAAGGATGAATGGAGTGATATGGAAGGGAATTATATTATAAATATCTAATTGATTTTGGATGATGGGGTCTTAATAATGATTTCATTGAAAAATATGAAAAAGATAATTTAGGATATGTTGACGAATCTATACAAAGCCAATTCACTTCATAAAAGATATATTCTTTTCAATATTAAAGGCTCTTTGACTATCATAAAATAAAATAATTTATTCCTATATATTCTAGATATTCTCAAGAAAAAATCTCATCCAAATCACCGATTTTAAAGACTGTGTAACTTATATATAATTGGAATCAATTGTGGATAAGTCCACAACTGACTATAGTTTTTAAATCCATCTTAAAACTTATCCTAAAAGAGTAAGCACAAACCCAGTAGTGAATTTCCTTTTGTTAGAATCACAAAAAATATTTGAATAAACTTTACCTTAGATAGTGAACTATGATCCTATGTAATATAATATAACTATAATGACACTTGTTTCTATACAAAAGTTTACTCCTCAAATGAAAATAATGTGTATCCATTGTAGCCCTACCTTCTATAAAATATCCTGAGGGATTGAATCTCCTCTCTTTCCCAACTCATGCACTATGTGGTTATTTTACTAATATTTGACGTAGGTATCTTCTCCTTATAAAAAAACCAGAGTACTTTCTATAACTCCACCTAGAATATTATCTCTATTACTCTATTATATTTTTAATTGGTAATATATTATAGCCACTATATCCTTCTCTGCATGTAATATTGTATTATATCATCCACCCAGTTCAGAATGTTAATCATCATAAAATTGTTCTTTTATTATCTTTTATATATTTTACCTTAATGTTTGTATGAAATTTTTATTACACAATAACTTTAGATAGATTGCACAATATGTTAAGATGAACTGCATTATAGATTAATAACTTTGTCACATACAACTCTTATAGAAAGATTGGTTAAACATGGTTCATTACTTGATAACATGAGTTTTATCTACGTGGTAGTCAAATATTGATTCATGGTCAACTGAAATAAATCTTCGATCAAATATATAGGTTCATGGAATCCTCTCCATGAATTCATTATCCAGGGACACTGATTCAAAACCTCTTGTAAAACATTCTAGGTTGGGCATTGAAATCCCACAATCAATTGTCTTTTATTTTTATGACACCATGAAAACTTAAAAAACTAAAAAATAAAATAATAATAATAAAAATTATAATTTTTATATTTTAAAATTTGTAACAATAAATTTATAATTACTGGTAGAATTTTCATTTGAATATTGAAATTAATAAATGCAAAAGTAAAATTTAAATCCATATTTACTAGAATACAAATATTTATCTTTCATAATTAAATATTATATTTCTAATAATTATAAAAAAACATACAAATCTGAATTTAATTTAGAATTTATCTATAAATATTATTATTATTACCTAATATCTATATAATAAAAATAAAATAAACAATTAATAAAATGAGGAAATCATTATAATAATTTTTTGGTATTCTAGTGGTGTTTTTAAAAATATTTAACTCTAGTAAAGTATAAAAATGACTTAAATTAGTCAAAACCATTTTTTAGAAGATAAATTTACCTTAAATATTTAAAACCACCATATAAAATTAAATTAAAGGGATTTTTAAATTAAATCATTGAAAAAAAACATAAAAAAACATATTCAATGATGATTATAAATCATTTATTAGTTTTTTACAACCCAAATCTTCCATAACTTTGTCTACCGGTTAGGTGACCACTACCCTCTCAATTTTCTTACCCAATCATCCTAAAATAAAATAATAGTGTGTATTTATGGATGAAATAATCAAGAACAACCATTAATAGTCACTAAGAATGGATTTTTTTGGCTTGTTAAAGATAAATCACATTTTACCAAAAAATTATCCCCTCAACATCCTCAAATCATCTCCCTTAAATATTTTATTCTTGCATCACTACCTAATTATTCTTACCCTACACCATACTCTCCCTCAATCACTCATGCTAATATCATCCCTATCATGTTGTATTTAGCCCACTGTAGTTTCCACCTTACCCAACCCATGTGTTATTCCCCCAGGTTGTTTCCATATCGTTGTCCCCACACCATCACAAGGACCTAAACTATATCACCATTGAAGTATTTTAATATTGATGATTTTTTTTATTTTAAATATAAAATATGGTTCTACCACTTTTTTAAATTGAAAAATGAAATTAGAGACCCACCCTACCATGACATCCAAAATCGGTTGCTCGAAACACTTTCAATAACTGCTTTTGGAGATCATGAAAGGAATTTTTCTTTTTGTGTAGGTGTTAAAAATTACAAAGGATCCCAAAAATTCTATTTCCACAACAACATTTATATCATAAGATCATTTTTATGAATTAGTTTTTTGACTATACAGGTTTTAGGTTTCACCACAATACCTCATCTTATCCTTTTATTGATATCCTATTATATTAAAGCCTAAAAGATTTATTTGAATTCCATGTAAATTATTCACGGGGAATTTATTTTTCAACCAAAATGTTGCTTATTAACAATTTCCAAAATTATATTATCTTGTTTTAGATAAGGAATTTTTGTAGTCTTGGTTTCCCAAATATCATTCATATTATACTTTGTAGTATATTTTATTTTTGTGGATAATGAGTTTTCATAAACGTGAGAAAGAATAAAAACTTGGATTGTATAAACTGTATCATAAATAGTATCCATGATATTGTATGTGATATATTTTATATTAAATTATAAAAACTAATAATTTTATATTTACCTATCATATGCATCAGATCCATGATATATTATTTATTTAAATAACATAAAAAACCTTTAAAAAGAGATAAATAAATGCATATTAATCTATATCTAGAGATTTTTGTCATATTTTTCACCACATGATAAAAAAACTTTATGGTTATGTGATTTATATTGGCCTTTAAAAATGAGAAAAATGAACTTTAATTGACTAGATGAATGAAACAAACCATCACATAACATTTATAACATAGTCAATATCAATTAATTATCTTTTAATGCGTATAGTTGATACATTAATATATATATATATATATAACAAAAGTATTAATGTATTTAGTTCACACATTGAATTTTCAATGTTTCAAAATAGTTTATTAATTAATTAATATGAATACATAAAAAATAAAATATTAATTGAACACTCTACCACTTTTATTAAATTAATTAATTAATTAAAACATTAATTTTAAATGAGTGTATCAATTTAAAAAAGGATAATATAATTAATCATTCAAAATATGAAACATAAACATTGAATATATAATATATGATTTCGATACTACTCATACATATTTAAATTATCATATAAAGAATAATGGAAATAGAATTTCATTATAAATTTAAATAAATATGTTGTTCTAAAAATGTTCAAAGAATTACAAAAAATGTATTATGATATATAACATTACAATAAATTATTATGGAATATCTCTTAAATATTTGATTTATTTATAGAGAACTTTAAACTAACACTTAACCAATAAATCAAATTACCTATGCAAACCCATATGAATAGCATGAATCTAAAAAAATAAAATGGTTAATACTTTGGTTAGTTGATTGAATAACATAATAATTATGTGAAGTTACTCAATTTAGGTTTAAGAATATAGAATTATCTCTTTAATATACATGTATACTATATCAAAATATTGGGAATGAGGAGGACTTATTTTTAATTATATAATTACACAATAACAGCATTATAATAATATTTTAAAACTGGTCAATATATACTTTCAATAATTTGAAATAAAAATATCAATTTTTGAGCTATAAATCTTGAGAAGTGGTTTCATAGTAAGAAACATAATCTTTTTATATAGATTATGTAATTGTAAGTGTTTATTTGACACTCTAATAAGAAATAACCCAACATTCTATCATGAAAATAAATACAAGTTTAATTTTTTAGTTGTTAGGAAATGTAGAAAAATATGAGTTAGAATATCCAATGAACTAAAATTGATCTAGATTTTTATATTTTAAAAAATATTCCTTAGTAATAAACAGTTATCATAAGTTATTTTTTTATTTCCAATGATCAAATCCATGATCATTCAAGAAATATCCTTAAATATTAATAATAATTAAAATATTACTATGAGTATAATATTGAGAAAACATTAAACTACCAACAATGTAAGTATATTAGAAATTATTCACTTTACATATTTCTTTTTCATATTGAGATTTTTTATTTTGGAGAGTTTATCATTTTTAAAAATTGGTTAAGTACTATTAGAATAAGTACTCATGTTAAACTACATGATGTACTTCTAAGTACATAAATTATAATATAATTCAAGAATAACTAATCACCTATCATGATGAATTTAAATCTCTAAAAAACATAAATATTCCCAATGACCTACACATCAAAGTGTATACTCAATATTAATTTTTTTATCATAAAAAATTTAACTAAACTACTCACAAAAATTATTTCATCAATATATAAAAATATAATTATAAATTGGTTTCCACTATATTTTAGAAAAATGAATTTATATGGAGAATTATATATAAATTAAAAATAACTTACCACCTTCACAAACATTAGATACCATTTTCTTTAGGACCAATTTGACCAATAATTGGATTTCTTTAGGTTATAGAACAAATGAGCCTGACTCTTTTCAACAAAACCATGAGGTTTAATCATGTTAACATTTTTAGTTAGATAAATATTAAGATTTTTTTAATATCTATTTGATGAATCTCTAAATAAAAATTAAATACTAAGCCTAAATAACTTGAATTATTTAGTTAATAGAAACTGGTGAGAAATATTATTTTAAATAAATATCCACTTTTTAATTATAATCATTTGTCACTAACATGACTTTTTATATCTCAATATTATCATATGAACCTTGCTTATTCTTAAAGACCCATTCTCAAATAAAAATTTAAAGACCATCTAGAAATTAATAATGATCTTATACACCATTATGTGTTGTAGAATACATCTCATCATGTATAACATTTTACCAATATAAATCTTGATAACTATAAATAACATCTTAAAAAAATGATAGGATAATTATTATCATTAAAATTAAATTCATTCTCTAAAACATAAACTATATATTCATCATGTATAAAATTAGTAAAAATTATTAAATATATCTAAAATGGATTTTATTTAGATTTCCAATCAAATTCCTCATTACCCATTGATGGTGTAATCACACTACCTTCCCCATTAATTGTATTTTAATGATCACCATGATTGATAGGGATAAAAAAACATTAGGAAATCAAGTGAGTAAAATAAAAAACATCTAAAAATTCATCTATAATAATTATTGATAAGAAAAACAATAAATACCATCAATGTTTTCCATAAATAATATAGAACAACTAGTTTCATAGATTCTGATAGAGTTAAAATTATAATTAAATTTATTAATTTTAAAACCTAAAATTTTTCTAATGAATAATTCACTTATATTTTTAGGATTTATTTTCCCTAGTTGATGATTATGTGGCCTCACTTATACTTTGAAACCCCATAAATGAAAATATCTCAAACTAGGTTTCTTACATTTATTATTTCTTATGGTATTTTAGGTATAAATTTTCTAGGTATATGATTCATAATATACACTAAACTTATCAATTTTTCTACCAATAAATTTTTTCCACAATTAATGGATTATCATACACTAGACCATTTAAAAAAGTATATAATTTCATACCATTTTTTTAATATCACCTAGTATATTTTATTAATCCTTAATTCAATATTCAACAAAAATCTTGAAAAGGGTTATAAGTTTAAAACAGATTCATCATATCTTCTATAATATTCTATTTATGTGTCAAATATTACACATTTAATATTATTTTATATATTTAATTAAATTAACAATTTATATGATTTAAATTAATCCAAGGAATTAATATCACATGAAATATATTTATCCAAAAAATATGAAAATATAATCTATATAAGTAAAAAAATATTTAAATTTACTAAATAAAAAATGTGCAGTAGGTCCCAATATATCAATGTGAATAAAATGCAACAAAATATTTGATCATCTAACTTTTTTATTTCAAAATTTAGAAATAAGTTTTCCTTTAATTAAATAAATATAATTATCAATGTTAAAAAAATAAAAAATTATATATAATTCCATTTTTTGTTAAACATTTAATATGAGTTATACTAATATACCCTAGACATTGTTTTATACAGTAAATATTCTTTTTCATAAATTCTAATTTTTTTATTATGATAGAACTAAAAAATATGTCACAAAAATTTCAATATGATAAATCATTATATAAGTCTCTAGAACCAAAAATATTTTAATTATAAATGATTATAAGTTTTCCATTTCTAACCTAAATTTTTTAAAATAATATTCTAAACCCAAAACCGAAATCAAATTTATTATTATAGAAGGAATATAAAAAACATATTTCCATAAAATAATATTAATAGAATTAAATTTTAAAGAAATTAATCCTTTTTAAATCATAATATCTTTAGAACCATCACCCATAATTATTTTTGATATAAAATTACATGGTTTTCTCAGTTTTGTAAACCAATATTGATAATTCACAATAAGAATTGGTACACATGAGTTTAAACACTGAGCATTGGATGGTATATCAATCACATTTAATTTAAAAAGTTAAATCTAGGAGTGTAACGTTTTTTAAGATCCTTAATTTACCCTACTACTCAAACAAGACCTCAAGAAAACATTGGAAAATTACTCATCCCATGGAACCATCCTTAGATCACCAAAGTCTTAATTATAAATATATAACAACCAACCCAAAAACATGAGTAATGGTTAATAAAACCAACATACATGATAACCATGGACTACTTAACAATATATATAGAGGAATTGTATGAAAATTTAAATTTATACTAATATAAATATGTACAATAACAATAAAAATAAAACTCTCGATACAAGTACACAACCTAAATAAGAAAAATAAAAACTAACTAACAAAATTACCTTTATTAGTCTCTTCTAATAAAACTCTTTTTGTCTTTATATTTCAACATAATTAAAATTACCATAACCTAAAACTCAAAATAACATTATCTTCATGTGAATTGATATTCACATATAGTGGTTGTGCATATCAACTCTATTGTATTTCACTGATGACTTCTCATAAACCCCATTCATGTGAAAACTATGCATATTGAATGCATTTTTTAAAAACATTCCCAAACCTTGAAAATTAATAAAATTAGATCAACATACTAATATTTTTATAAAATGTAAACCAAATATATTATAATATAATCAATAAATTATATAATCCCCTTATACCTCCTTCCCAAATCCACCATAAGTAACATTGACAAAATTTTTCTTAATAGTTTCCAAAATTCTTACACTTGTCTTATCTTGAAACCCCCTATAATAACATGGGAACCACATTCCACCCTTGTTAGCTTAATAAAGAAAATACACTTAAGTAGGATCCATAATCCAAACATAAATCCCATAAATAATCCACATATATACATTTATATCAATTAATACTAAAAAATTATCAAAATACATCTATAAATACAAATAAAAAAACCATACCAATTAAAATAACATTTTCCCACAAATTTCACCTTTTTTAGAAATCACTCACACACTCAGAAAATACAAATTTTATTCCTTTGTAACACATCCACACAAAAACCAAGTATCATACCTTATAAAATCCAAATTTATAAATAATTTTAAATCCACTTAAAAATAGTTATCTAACACCCTATCCTAAACCACCAGATCTAATCCTGAGTGCCACATGACACCACACACACCTCCCAATACGCAAGAGGCTACCGACTAGCAGTGAGGGTATAAGTCCTTCAATGGGGAGAATATACCCTTAGTATCATGTTATGACATAAATAATGACATAAAATAATTTTTATAAATATAATAATCATAATAAACATGGGGAAACTATGTAAATAGAAAACCAATCATATAATAAATAAAAGTGATCCCAAAGTGGAAATTCAAACGAAAGAAAATGTTTCATATGTAATAAATAAATAAAGCAATGTTAATCCTATATATTTTATCCGAGTCCACTATCAAATCTATGATCCTCCTTTCAACCACCACACATAGGCCCCTTTCCGTTACTCGGATCCCTATGCACGAAGTCTATACACTATTCAAAAATCCCTTAAAGGTTGTGCATATTAAACTCAATATAATACCAACAATTAATCATTTAAAATATTGTTCAAGTATAAAAAGTTTATTCCATGATAATAATAAATGTGTAATCAAGCATAACAATGAATAATCATATACCGAGCGGTCATGCGCTAATAAAGTTTCCAAAGACATCGAGTTATACCTGCTTTGTCTCTATGTTGGTAGAATATTATGATGTGAAAAATGTGAAAGAACAAGACACTAAGATCTTAATATGTATCCCCAAATTCTCTAGTTATTTAGTTAGATTTATTCCCCATATAATCATATCCTGAATCCATCACGGGTTAGGCCTCTAGACTATCACACCCTATCTCTATCTCAGGTCAGGCCCCTGGGCCATCATACCCCTAATGAGCTACCTCAGGCCAGCTCCCCAAGCCATCATTCCCCTTTATTATACTTAGGTTCGCCATTTTTGCCATCTCAAGTCTTAATAACTACCCTTATAAGAGATATACATCACATAACGGTCCACCTGCTCAAGTACTAAGAACAACCTCAAAGGCATGGTAACACACAAAACATGGTAGAGAATACAAGGAAAACATAACATATCATCATGAGAATATATTAGAAACACCTAAAAACATGTGATCATAATAAAACATGGTAAAAATATACTATAGAAATGGTCATGGAATAAAATATAATAATAGTTCTCACGGGCTACACCCACACACCCACATGTGATCAAAATAAAGCATGATAAACAAGATATGATAACATAAGAATTACAAAAAGGTAACATGTGTAAATGAGAGCCCCAAAATCTAATGAAAATCCTACCTCAAACTCATTGACTTCAATATCAAGGTTTTTCATTTAATCATCACCCAAATTACATCCACGTACTCATCAGCTCAAACTGCTCGCTAAGTATTCCTAGAACCAATTCCAAATATTTTATTTCTAAATGAAATAGAAACACCACATGTGTTAATATCTTTCCCCATACTAGATAATTAGAAATAATCATTTTATTCCAAATCATGTGTTTACAATTTCTTCCTTAGATAAAATTATAATTCCACATATGATAATAATTTTCTCTCTCTAAAATAATATGTGATATTCAAGAATAATAATAATAATAATAATTTTCTATCATTCTGGGTTGTAATAATTTTAAGAAATAATTATCATTTTATAAAAAAATTATGATTCAATAAAATATTTCTCTAGAAATGTTATTTCATGAATTTCATACGTAATTAGTAGAAGGGAGAATATAAATTCATACCGATAATTTATATCTTCCATGTGCTACACCCATGATAAAGGAGAGAGGGTGAGGTTCTGCTACCCCTAGAACTTGGTATATGAAAAATAATTCAAAGATATCACATAAATAAATTTTGGGAATACCCAACCTTGAGGAAATACCAAGAACGAAGGCATGATAAGGTTCTAATATTTTTTAAGAAAACAAATCATATGAATATTTTCAGCATCGAACCCCACAAATTAAAATAATATTTTATTTTGTATTTTACATGAATATTGAATTAATACCATTTAAATTATTATATAATCTGATTCTTCAGTTTTAAAAAAGTCTTGGAAATAATTCCCACAAATTTTAGAGCTTAAAAAAAATAAAAAACCTGTTATAAGGTCTAACTAGGGAAGAATTAGTGAAAATGAGGTTTTAAAAGCATTTCCCCCCAAAAGGGTGTTTTATAAGGGCAACATAGTTTACCCTTATGCAAATCATATGTATCACATAAGGGAAATATAGTTTACCCACATAGACCCAAGCTTACCATTAACTAAAACTGGTTGACCCTTAGGCAACCTTTAAAAAGTCCACCTTACCTTTTTGCAGACCCGGAGTACCTTTACACAAATTTTGAAAAGTACACCTAACTTTATATAGTTATAGAATTATAATTATGTGGTAGAGGGTTTCCCATATGACCCTTATGAATCACAATGGTTTCCTTCTACCACCATTAGAAAAACTAGGTTACCGTTACATTGCTTATAGAGTTCTGGATTACCCTTACACAACCCATGGAAAAGTGTCTTTACCCTTATGATGTGCATGGAAAAGTTACTTCCATAAAAAGGCTGTAGAAAATTTATTTTACCCTTACAAAACCCATGGAAACTCATATCTACCCTTATATAGTGTCTTTAAAACCTTTATTACCCTTAAAAAAATCATATACGATGTGTAAGGGTAAAAATTTAATTGAATGTTTTTTAACTTTTCATAGGAAAGTGTTATAAATTATATTCAAAAGAGGGTTTTAAGAACATTTAAAAACTATGAATATTAAACCAACCTCTAATGAATTCTCATCCCCAAGAAGTATCTATAGTGGTCTTTCTTGGACAACTATGGACAATAAGTTCTAACATTAGACTCCCACTCCCATGTCTCCTCCTGGATCTATCCATGCTAACAAAGGATCTATACAAGTGTAACTACCTTTCAATGAAATACCTTATCACTTTAGTTTATAATACACACTAAAGTATCCTCATAAGATGCATCTATATCCAAGTCAATGTACGTGTAGTCTATAACATATATAGGATTGGGCACATACCTCCAAATCTAAGGAACGTGGAACACAACATGCACTCTTTGATAATATGGAGGAATGTCTAGATTTTACACCACTACCCCAACCCATTTTTTGATCTCAAAGGGTCTGATAAACCATGGTGATAGTTTCCCTTACTTTCATAAATAATTATTCCCCAATTGATGCGACACTTGAAAGAAAACCCAGTCACTAACAATGAACTCCAAAGTTCATATCCTCTAGTTTACATATGATCACTACCTACTCTAAGTGACCACCAACCACTTTTAGATCAAATTAACCCTTATTGAGGATTCATACACTAGGATAGGTACAAAAACTACTACCTCACCAACCCCATGAATAAACAACAATGAGAAAAACAACCATTTATAGAGAGTTTTAAAGGGTTCCATCTATTTAGAAGCCTGATAAATATTTTTGTATATGAACTCAACCAATTATAGATGATTATAAAATGATCTGTATAATTCTATAATTTAAGACCAAATCATATCCTCTAGTATACAAATCATCTACTTTGACTGTTTGTTTGTTTGTTTGAGGATGGTGTGTTGTGCTCAATCTCAGTTGAGTACCTAGGGCCTTATGTAAGATGTTCCAAACACATGACATGAAATGTTAATCCATATTATATAAAATTATCATGGTAAATCCATGTAAGTATAAAATCTCTTGGAAATAAATCTTTCCCAGCTCTTCTATAGAGTGAGTCTCTCAGATCGGTAAGAAGTGAACAACCATTTTCAACTGATCATCAATCACCCAGACAACATCATGAATACTTAGGGTCCTGAAAAAACCTATCAAAAAGTAAATCCTAAAGTTATACCACTTCCACATAAGAACTGGAAGTTGATATATCTAACCACTAGGACACCGATTCTTGACCTTTACCCTATAGTAGGTACGACATCAGGAATCAAATCGAGTGCTATCCCTTTTCATCACTAGAAAGGAAAACTATTTAGTAAATTCTTGGAACATTTTTGTCACACATAGATTTAATACACATATAGAGGTATATAAATCCCTCACTAGAACCTCAATAATGGAAATAAGTACTAATACTCTCCCATGAAAAAGGATCACATTGTTGTCACCCCGTGACCACCTGGGTATCATATCACCTCCAGCTAGTTGTTCTTATATCACAACACACTAACTCCTATACTTCCTTTACCCAGTATACTAGAGAATATGTGACTCCCAAGGAAAATTAATCTATGAATGATTATCATAAGTATCCATCCTCCAGTCATCTAACAAGTTTATCAAGCACTACTGCTACTTTGAAGGCCACTCACCCATCTCTTAAGCTACCTGCATCTTATGGAGAAGATAATATGCTATGGAATTACCTTTACTAGGTGAATAAGACATATAAAAGTTAAAATTATGTAGATAATCCACCCAATAAATCTAGATCAAGTTCAGGCCCCACTGTGTGAAGATGTAATGGAGTCTCTTTTTGTCAGTACAGACAACAAACCTCTCACTGAAGAGATAATGTCACTAATAATTCTGATCATTAACCATTATTTCTAGATCTAGGTCATGAGTGGGGTAGTTATGCTTATATTTTCAAAATTATATTCAATAACAAGCTACATAACCTCCCTATATCAATACTACCCCCAAACCAATGCCTAATACATCAAAATATATTGAATATCTGATCCCAAGCATAAGAAGTATCGATACTGGAGCTGTAATAAACCTCTAATTCTGATTAAGAAATGGATCTTCACACTAGTTCGACCACTGGAAATTTACTCCCATCTTCATAAGTTCATTCATATGTACTTCCAATCTGAAGAAGTCTAGGAAAAAATATTGGTAGTATTCTATAAAACCTTTGAAGCTACTAATAGAACACATTTTTGGGATATGTCTAGGACACCACTACCTCTAATTTTTCTAGGTCCAAATATATACCTGTCTTAGATGCCACATGCCCCAAGAACTTAAACTTATAAATATAGAAGATACAGTTAGATAGTTTTTAATAAAGATTACGTGCTTGAAGTATATTTAGGTGTATCTCAAGTCGTCTGACATACTGCTATGGTGTCGGTGAGTAGATGAGGATGTCACCAATGAATACTTTTATGAACAAGTCCCATTAAGGGTAGAATATCTTGTTCATGAGATCCATGAACACTATTGATGATTTTTTAATAAAAGTAACATCACTAAGTACTAATATAACCCATAACTACTCCAAAATTCCATCTTTGAGATGTCCTCCTCTCTATCCTATTACTAGTGATAGCCCGATCAAAGATCAATCTTGGATAATAACCAGCCTCTCCATAATTGATCAAAAAGGTCATAAATCCTGGAAAAAGGACATATTTTTATCATAATAACTTGTTTTAGATTTTGATAATCAATGCATATTTGAATACTACCATCTATCTTCTTGGAGAACAAGATACATTCACCCCACGATGAAGTACTCAACTTGATAAATACCTTATGCTCCAAGTCCTTGAGATAAACCTTGAGAACCTTAATCTTAGTTGGAATCATATTATTTGGTGGTATAAAAATGTAATTTTCACCCAATATAAGATTTATCTCAAACTCAACACATATATCTAGTGGGTTTCCTATGAAGTTTTCTTGAAATAAATCCAGATAGAGATCTATGAATGGAGAAAAAGTCAAGGGGGGATACCGCTGATCCCACCAAAAGATCCTCACTTTATATATACATTGTAATCATATTGAGATAAATCAAATCTAGAATAAATATTCAAAATCCTAGTTCCCATTATCTAGTAATCACTGACCTCTCTCCCTTCGGTGAAGTAAATGACACTTTTCTCCAATAGTAATTAATGTGTGGTTGGAAGCTAGTCAACAGGTCCATACTGAGAATCAAATCAAAGCACATTATATCTAGTATCATGAAGTTCCACATATTTATATAACCATCGATGACTATAGAAAAAATTGGAAATCACTGAAGATATTCTACTATCATGCCCAATGGTGTATCAATAGAAAGTAACTCATCGAATAAATTTACTTTTCAGTTAAGTCTATCAACTAATTTTTCATATATGAAAGAATGGAAAGAACTAGTAACAAAAAAGTTAATAGATAATGTATAGGTGATAAAAAATGTAACTATAATAATATATTTCACCTCACCACAATTTTATAGAGTTTGATCCACTGTGTACATGTGCATGACTTAGCTCCATGAGCCTGTCCCTGAGGTGAATGACTAGTCTGAGTCATTGTCTGAGTCTGCTATTGTGAACCAAAAAAATATAATTGGTTTTCTGGCCATGTCTACCTCCCCGTTATAGAATCCCAATTTCATTTCTATGTTTAAAAACTACTGTAGATGGCTTACCTTTCCACATTTCATGTTTTTTATGAGGTACTGAACATGCACAATAGTAATGTAAGTTCTTCCCATAGTTGAATCATTGTGTGTAATCTCCTGACGAAACCAAAGAAGATAAACACTAATCCACCTATATACCACTGCTCTACTGCATGTTCCTATTCTTACTCTCCATCTTACCAAAAATTTTACTCACTATAGTAGGAGGAGTTACACCAGCCTAAGAACTAAAGGGCAGAAGAAGACCAATTGGCCGACTCTTCTCCAAGATCTTCTAAATGGTAAAGGACTTCCATATAATCTTAAGGTATGATGCTAGGTTGAATCTTCATACCTTTTTTTTGATGTTGGAAAAAATTAAATTATTTAACTTCCTAGACTTTTTGAGCCTCATTTCCACCCAAAAGAGGTATAAAGTGAAGAATATTAGTAAAATGAGTGAAGTATGTGGAAATTGTCAGTGAAACCTGTTGTAGCTCCATGAAATCCTATTATTGGTCAAGCTTTGTTGTATGAGGGGTTAAATTCACAACTAATATGTATTTTAAGGCCTCCCAAGTGAGTCCATCTATTTGGTTGTCTTATCCCATGTCTCCCCACTAATGCCTGGTAGGTCCCTACAATATGAACACTGCTAGATTCATATTTCTATCTGCTGACATATTGATAAGGTTGAGGAAATACTTGATAATATGTATCTAATCCTCAGTATCCCATGTCCTACTAGTTCCATGAAAGGACGGTGGGTGTTAGAGTTGGAAATCCCTATAATATTCAACCATGGATCTTAGTGTGAGGACTTCTAGTTAGTATGGGCCTACTTCCTACACCATAAAAACAAGTGCATGAGAATGCTATGGAGCACCCTACTAAACAAAAAGTAGCGGAACAAGGTATTTGGGAGAACTCCATCCCACATCATCTATAGGTCCCATTAGTCTCCTATGAGGTGGAATATTTGTATTATGAAGGGAAGAATTTAGAAAAAGGATGATGTCTTAACCAGTCTTATGGATAAAAAAGGTTCCCCTTAGAGTTAATTCATTACCCATAGGCTAGAGGATCAAAACCACCCTATGATACCATTTTGTAACACCTTGACCTGAACCACAAGGTCCGAACCTGAGTACCATAAGACCTCATTCATTCCTACCCATATGCAAGAGGCTTTTGACAAACAATGAGGGTCTAAGTTCATCAGTGGGGAGACTATACCCTCAATATCATATCCTGACACAAGTATTAATATAAGAAAATATAAATAAATATAATAATCAGAGTAAACATTAAAAAACTAAGTAGATGACATATTGGTTCTAAAATAAATAAAGGGATCCCAAAGTGAAAATCCAAATAAGAGTAAATGTGTAACATGTAATAAATAAATAAAATAATTGTAATCCTCTAGAGTCAATCCCAGTTTTCTATTATCTCCATGCTCCTCTACTCAACCATTTTCCACATACCCCCTTCCCTTACTCGGACCCCTATGAATGAAGTCTACATGTGCATTGAAAATACCATATAGGGTGTGAGTAATAAACCTAGAGGGAAACCACCAATGAATCTGTAAAAAGTGTTCTCAAGTATGAAAAGTTAATTCCATGATAATAAAAAATTCATAAATAATCATAACAAAAAACAATCATATATAGAGTGGTCATGCACTAACCAAGCTGCCACAGACCCATAACCATACCTATTTTGGATCCATTACAGTAGGATAATCATAGGATGTCACAAGTTAGAAATAATAATCTACTAGGCTCATAATATTTCTTCTAGTGATCCCCAAGGATTGATTCAAATCTGGACCCTTAATCATTGTATCTCATCTCCATCATGGGCTAGGCCTCTATATCATTAAAACCCATCTATGCCTTAGGCCAGGCCCCTAGGCCATCATTCCCCTACCTTGTACTCAAGTCCATTATCATTTTCATCACAAACTATAGGCACCACCCCTATATGGGATACACATCATATGATGATCCACCTATCTCAAGTACCAAGAACTACCTCTAAGGCATGGTAACACAAAAAATAGGGTAGAGTATACAACGAAAGCATATCATATCATCATGTAAATATAGTAGCAACAAATAAAAACTTGTGATCATAATCAAACATAGAAACAAGAAACTCTATAAATTCTCATGGAATCAAATATAATAATGGGTATCACAAGATACACACACAAACCCACATGCAATCACATTCAATCACGATAAAAAAGGTATGCCAACATAAGAATTATAACTAGAAAACATGTATAAAAAATATTCCCAAAATTTAAGGATCTTCCTACCTCAAAGTAATTGATGTAATATTAAGGTTCATCAAGGAATAATCACCCGAATTATATCAATTTACTCATTGGCTCAAACTGCTTATCAAGGATTCCTAGAATTGATTCCAACTATTTGGTTTCCAAAATAAATAGAAACACCACAAGTGATTGTAACACCCCATGGTTTTCTAAAAATAAATTGAAAAGAATGAAACATTGTTTCAATTTGATATTTATAGATATACTTTAGAAATAATTTTTCCACATCTATGTTTTTAATTTCAAGAAATAGTCATCTATAATTGTGTTTAGTAAGTTATTTGGAGTATAATGGAACGAAAATAATTTTTGGTGAATAGTAATAAACCATTATGAATAGTAATATGACCCTAATGAATAGTAAATTTTATTATTATTTTATTTTCTTAAGGATTTAATATAATGACATCTTGGTTAATTTTTCAATGTGATATAAAAGCAGTTATAGTTTTAAAATTGTTATTTTTGAATAAATTATAATTTTATATAAAGAATTAAATTAATAATATTTAGAAAATTATTTTTAAAAAAGACTTCATTTTTGAATTCTACATGTCATAAAATAGTAAGGGTGAATTTTTGGGATTTTCTCAAAATCTTGAATTTTTTTATGAATAGTGAAATACGGTAGAATACCGTATTTTCAAATTATCAGTTAAATACACTATTTATAACATCATAAGTGATTTAATCCTAATTGGTTCGAACTCAAATTATTTATTACTATTTTGGGTCACATGAATTAAGACTCTTCTTAGTCTTGAGAAAAAATATTATAATAATGATTAAAATAATGTAAAATACCTTTTCTCCTCCACGGTAAATACCACCCTCATTACCCTCTTCCTTCCACACCTATAAAGCCTTGAGAATTACCTATGTTCTACCCAATACTCCTACCAAGTCTCTTTCCCACGTCCTAGAGCTTCTGGTCTCACAAAAAGGCCAAAACCAAAGGCCTTAAGAAAGATCTCAAGGAGAATAGATCAAGAGGTAAACATCCTCTTTTGTTTTCTTTCTTTTATTTTCATTTTATTTTCTATTATTCTTATTTACTCACATCCCATTATCCAATAGGCATGAATGATATAGTATATTATATATTCTGGATTTAATTATGTTTATGGATTACTCACCATTATATTTCTTCTCCTCTCCCACTTATTCAAGAAATTAAAACACCGTTCGTGACGTGTCGATTTACCGACATCGTGGATGATGTGATTTCAATTTCTTTTACTTACTTAAATAATGGTCATGAAACCATTTATTTGGTTGAACCAAATTATAATTTATGTAATATATCTTATATAAGGTTCTGAAATTATTTTTTACACATGTTATTAATTTATAAAAAAATGAGTTCTTTACGATCGAAGAATTGCCAAAATGACCTAAAAAATATCAATAAAGTTTTAACTTATGAATCATCCTCATGTGAAAATTCAAAATGATAAATTGTATAATTTATAATTATGTAAATATTTAAATACCACTCTATAATGACATTGGATTTTCACTTCTAATCTATAAGAATATCCATCATGAACCGATCATGGAAAATATGTAAAGAACACACCCAAAACAATGGAAAGAACAAAATACTAATAATTAAAGTGTGAAATGATGTTATGAAATAATCATATAAGGTGTTATAAACATGAATATGTTTTTTAAGATATTAATAACAATCTTTTAACAATTATACAAGAGGTTTAAATGAGTTTGATGTAAGAAAAACCAAAGGTTAGGGAATTCTTACCCTGATTTCCATTCTTTGGGTTAACCTTCAACTTCATTATTTACGTTTTATTAAAATTATTTTTGTGATGAATTTTGTTTAAATTATATTTAATTATGTTTATTTATAGTGTACATTCATATTCCATCCACTCCATTAAGTCTCCCTTAAATTATATGATATTTATAAGGGGTTTTTCTTTTAAAATCAACTTTTAAAATTCTATTTTATAAAATTCAAAAGAAATATTTTTATGAAATTATTCATATTGTATGATTATGTTATAGTTATTGGGAATTTCTTATAATAAAGGGTGATACTTATATATCCCTCTAATGCATTGAGTATTTGTAATTTGGAGTTCGGCCTACGGTAACTCCAAGTGTAAGTGCGATGGTTACAAAAATAGTAAGGTAGCCTGAGGGTTAAAAACTATAAGGTAGCCGAGAGGGTTAAAAAATTATGTAAGTAATAACCCAATATAACTTTATGGTTATATTTATGTTCTTATGTTTTTTAGGAATCTTTCGGAAATATCATGTTTCACTAAGTAAGTATATATGGGTGACAAGTATATCTTTTGAAAATGTTTTCATATGTTACAAGTATTCATGGACTAATGTGCTATTTCCTTCTTTTTATATCCCTTACTGAGAGTTTTGTGCTCATACCAAGTTTTTAAATGATTTTCACAGGTTATAAGGATGTGTAAGACAAAGAAGAAAGCCAAGTTAAATTTTTGATAAATTTTCAATGAAATCATGTTTTATTTGAAAAGTTTTATATTTTGGAAGAAATGAGTACTGTTTTTATGGTATCCACTCTGTGTTAATGTGTAATGTCATGAATGTGTTATGTCACAAGTCTCTAAATCTCTAAGGACCTGTGCCTTTTCTCCACAATGGTATACGACCACGTCTCCGAAACCGGCAGTGGGAAGGCCACCTGCATCAAGGTTCTGTCATCCGATGCCTGCTTGCTATGACAGACGGCTCGACTCCATCATGCCCACTGCCACTACCAACCGAAAAACATGACAAGAAACTATCTGTCACCAATGCCTTCTCTAGCACCTCGACATAAGTGGAAATTCCCAAGGGTACTATGATAGCACAAATCTCTCTACGGAGACCCTGTTCGAAATTCTGTGCTCTGAAGTCGTCGTCGCAGACCAAGTCTAGATAAAAAAATGCACACGGTCTGAAAAACTAGTCGTGTACTCAGCCACCATCATCCCTCCCTGCTGAAATTGCAGGATCACCTGAATTCGAACAGAGTGCAAGAAGGAGGGGAAAAACTCCTCATGAAACAACAACTGAAAGTCGCCCCAAGAAAGTGAAAACTCATCAAGAAACTGAGTCCCCAGACTCCACTAACACCAAGCCACTTCATGAAAAAGGTTGGCGGCCCAAGCCACCATAAGATCCGCCGGAGTCTGCACAAGCATGAAAAGGTGAACAACTATCTCAAGCCAAACCTCCGCTGCCTGAGGGTCTGTCTCACCACTAAACCTCAGCGGTCCCTGCCACCGGAACTCACGGAGCGCGGCCACCCTACCCTCAAGCTCAGCTTGCTCTGCTGAAGCTGTCTGCTGCTCAACAGGTGGGGGTGCTACTACCGTCCCACCCGAAGAAAGGGGCTCGCATAATGGGTTCTGGACTGAGGCCTCATAGCTCACAAGGTCATCGTCATGAACCAAAACTGGTATCTTGGCTGGCTGACTTTGCGGAGACATCCTGAATGTTATCAAGGAGTTCCGCGGTCAGGTGAGCATATATGTATATACCAATAACAACGATGGGGAGCTAACTCAAGAAGGAAAGTCAGCGACTCAATCCTATGTGATGCACAAACTAATTTTCCCTGCAACAAGTGTCTCAGCATGCCGATTCTACAAGCGGGTTATCAAGGTCCTGATGAATGGATACGTTGGCCGCCGCACCACCATTGGACTCCCTGGACTGAGAGCCGCTCTCGAGACACGTTAACACTGTTTCCCTAAATCCCAACCAATTAATTTTATTTTAGGGACGTCCGAACACTGTCCCAAGGATCGAACCACCTTTGATACCACTTTGTCACGACCCGACCCTACCCGGGCTCGAGCGGAAACTACCCCAAGCCCGCCTCCATAGGCCAGGGGCTAGCGACCAGCGCCTAAGGCACAACAACTCAGAGAGACCTTTTCCTAAGTACCTATACACACACACGCAGCACACTCAATGCAAAAGTGCAGAGTAAAAGAAAAGTAAAGTACCAACTGCTATAAATAAACCTCAAAAGTGCGTCGACCTCTAAACAGTACAAGCAAGTGCTGAGGTAAACTGAAAAGAAAAGGGTAAAAACATGTGACCAACCAGAAAAGTTCCACAAATTGGCAATAGGTAAACAAAAGATAAACATTTTGAACGGTCACCCACCTAGAACCCCAACTCCGACCACCGCACGCGGTCCAAGCTCATGAACTCCTAAGCTCCCCTGAAGTCACGACCAACCTGTCCATCGTCTGCAAGGGCACACCAAGTGCGGGAAAAGACCAAGTAGGGGTGAGTATAAAAATACTCCATAGGATACCCCGAAGGCTCGAGGGAGCAACAAAGGAGGTACCGAAGGGTGAGCAGTAGATCGAATAGGAAAAGTAAAGCAGTACAAACGGAAGGGCAGTAAAGAGTACAATAAAGAGTCCAGCTCAAACCAACAAGAAGAAGGAAGGTAGAATCGTCCAGACACAAGGAGCTGGAAATGTTGAGAATATGAACTGCTCATCGATTCTTCGCTACCTATAGCAGGAGAGTATACTTGTTCAACCATGAGAATCTAGACACAGAAAGCACGTGGCATACCCCACGCGTCTTCGCCTCTTCTGGAAAGAGAGTAACCAAAACCCAATAAGTGGGTACTGGAACAAGGTATATACATATCCTTATGCTCAATCAAGAAGCCCGAACAATGTCATAAGGGGATCTCTATCCCATAGCTCAGCCCAAGAAAAGTGAGTCGCCAACAGTCCCAGAAGTAACACCATCGATGCCCAGCATCCCGCATGTCTGCCCCGAACCGCAAGTCAAGGGGCTCAAATCACCGCACCTTGACACTATCCACTTTGTGCGGCACTGAATCGACCGCACGGTTTTAGGCCGCGTCACAAGGACGTGCCTCGGTGGGGAAAGTGCCCCTCATACATGAGCGTTCTGGGGAAAGTCAAACCACACCTCGTCACTGCCCCGCAGTCGAGAGGTCTCCTCAAAGTCAAGGTCATTCCATCTCTGACTCGTACAACCAAGGGTCCCGCTCTAGTAATCAAGGAGGAAAGCCACAAACTATCCTAGTAGAAAGGAATGAGTCTAGAATGTCAATGAGTGAGCCACTGCCTAGCCCTGCTGGAGGGTAAAACATAATAAGATATCGGGTGACCCACTGCCCAGCCCTGTTGGAGTGTAGACCTAGAATAAGCCATAAAGAGACCCACTGCCCAGCCTTGCTGGAGGGTAGACCTGGAAGAAGTCGACGGGTGACCCACTGCCCAGCCCTGCTGGAGGGTAAACTCGGAATAAGACGATGGACAACCCACTGCCCAGCCCCGCTGGAGGGTAGACCCTCAAGAGTCGTCAGGTGACCACTGACTAGTCTCTACTAGAGGGTAAACCCTAAACAAGTAGACAGGTGACCCACTGCCCTGCCCTGCTGGAGGGTAGACCTGAAACAAGATGACGGGCGACCCACTTCCCAGCCCTGCTGGAGGGTAGACCCTCAAGAGTCATCAGGTGACCCACTGCCTAGTCTCTGCTAGAGGGTAAACCCTGAGAAGTCAATGAGTAACCCACTACCCAGCCCCGCTGGAGGGTAAACCTAGAACTGCTCAGGCTATCTCTACTGGATGATACAACACTGGAAAACCGAACGCGGAGTGGGTATCACGCAACCATCCGACTCCGAAACAAAACCAAAGGAAACCTCTCAACCCCGCTGACCTAAACCATCGAGCATAGAGCCAGGGGAAAAAATCAACCCTGCTGGTCAACAAACGAGAACCGAGGGACCCTCTATATCGCTAGAGGTCAAAGGTACGCAAAGCAGAACACATCACACACCTGGGGCCCACATGACGTGTGGCCCTAAGTTAACCCCAACCAAGAGAAAAAACGTTCTTGGGTACAACATCCACATGTACCTCCCAGCATTCCCGTATACTCCCAGAGTATACCATGTTCTTGCCCAAAGGCTATCGTGCACATGGCACCCAATGTCAACACGTAGGCGTAACGTAAAAACTCCAACCTGCCACCTCAACGGCAGAGGCACAATCAACCACATCTCTTTAAACACCAACCTCACTCTCCGAGGAGGGCGTGTGATCACACGCCAAAGGTCCGCTACAAACACGGTAGAGGAACCCCTATCGGGGTGCCTTTCATAGTTCCATATTTAATAAGATCGTGCAAGAGGCCCCGCACAACCAAACAGATCGTACCGTTGTAATACTCATGAAAAAACACACGAGTTAGACTACTTACTCACCTCAAAAGAATATCCGATGGAAAAGCCACCAACACTGCCTCATGCCTGAACGACGTCCCGTGATCCTGAGCCTCGGCCCCGAAAAAAGTCAAGTGCATTGCACCATTGCGATCCCCTCGGAAAAACACGTCAAAAGGACTACTCACTTGAGTGTAACAGATATCCGGACAAAAAGATGCATTCCGGCGCACCGCACACGAGCGGTGCTACGTGGGACCCGCACCCCGGTCCCGAAACACAACAAACGGATTTCACTGTTGCGATTCTCTCGAAAAAGTACACAAGGTGGACTACTCACTTGTCCAAAATGGACACCATGTGATAATGCTGAAAACCACCATCAACTCCCGAAACGGCCCTCACGGGGCCCGCACCAACATGCTGAATTAGAGCTGGTGGATTGCGCCATTGCAATGCCCTCGGAAAAACATCCAGAATCGACTACTCACACACCCCGAACGGACACCTGATGAGAAAGTTGCTAAACGCTGTGCACAGCTCAAAAGACGGGCCGTGGGGCTCGTTCCTCAACTTCGGCCTCAACACCTAAAACCACTCTAGAAAGCTCCGCCTCGGTGCCAGGGTTCTAACGCCACTGATAGCGCTCAAAACAGACGTCGGACGCGTCCGCGCCGTCCAAAACAAGATTCCTCGAAAAAATCTAAATTCTCTTAAAGACGCGTCATGCCTCTGAGGCCCCTCATTTTAGGAATTAAAAATTCTTGAAACCATCTCAAAATATTCTATTCGTCCCAACAAACGCGTCTCCGTTGACGGCTCGCGAAACTGACTCCCGGTTTATGATTTATTAAGGTATAAATAATTTTATAATAATAATAATAATATATTATTATTATTATTTTAACCTTATTAATATTAATATTATTATTTATTTATTTATTTATTTTTCTAAAACTAGACTGGCCGTACGGTCGATCTTCTCCTTCTTTCAACAGGACCCGCAAAAGGCGAGTCCTGGTCGGCCAGCTGGGGTCCGTAGACCCCGGTCTTCTCTCAGGCGCACCGACTGGCAAGGGCCGGTCGGCCCTGGTATCCACCTGCTGGAGCCGTGGCTGCTTGCCACGCTCCCTCTTCAGCCACCGCTCCGCCTCACGCCGTCCTCCGCTCGCCATCCGTGAGTCCCGACTGACACCGCACGCCCCAACTTGCCCGCAGGCGCCTCCGCCAGCCTCGCCCGCTCTCCCTCACGCTGACGCCCTCAGCAGACCGAGGCCGAACCCCGACGCCGCACCTCGCTGCTCACACAGCCACCATGCTTGGCCGGTCGAAGCCCCTGTGAGCCGCCGCCTTGGCCTGCCGCCTCCCCGGACTGCCAGAAACCCTCCAGAAAACCACGAAACCCGCAAACTTCGACAAACCTTTGCGGCCTCCTACGAATTCAGGTTTAAATTCTGAAGAGTGCGATGGAAAGCTCATAAAACGTACTATGCATACATGGGCTTTGATTTGACTATCAATAAACAATCGACGCATACAATTGAGCTTGAAGGAAGGTTTGGAAATTAAAACGCAAACCAAAACCTCCTACCTCTTGGGCATTGCCAGGAGCTTCACGGAGGATCCACCGTCGCGTCGTCGCCTTGACGGAGCTACCTCGCCGGAGTGGAGGAGGAGAGGGAGATTGAGGGGATGCCTTGTGGGCGGTTTCACCAGGGGAGAACAAGGGAGGAAGGGGAAGAAGAAGAGTTTAAATAAAAAAAATAATTTTAATTAATTTAAACCTATAATTTTTCTCGCATCTGAAACCTTTGGCGAGGTCAATATTAAAACTCCCCTAGGGTAAAAACCACCTCCCGAGCACAGAAGTGGTCTTAGAAATTGATTCCGAGCTTCTTTTTAAAGTTATAAAGCTGAATGCCCAAAGCCGCCAAATTACAAAAATGCCCCTGGGGCCCTTTTTCACAAACGGCCCGCGCCCGTGAAGATTACACCCCTCCTAGGGTAAAAGGCACGCTCCGAACTCAACGGTGCCCTCAATTTTCCTATATGAGCCACCGTTTAAGATATACTTGAGTTTCACCATTAAACGAATAAATTAATTAACTTAATAATCCTTTTAACATTCCGAAAGCGAACGAGGGTTCCAAATGTCCCGCGCTGACAAGTTTTATGTCGTTACTAGGGTAAAAACCCCATTCCGGACCCATCCATATACTTGGATCTCTGATCTAGATCACCATTTAGGAGTTATCCCATTTATTTGGCATGTCTAGTGTGAACGCACTGAAAATTTAATCCCGTCCACTCTGGGGCTCGGAATCGCACGCCGTCTGAGGGCGCTGCTCTGGAATAATATCAAGAATATTCCACAGTCTTTCGCAGCAAAAACTGGGTTCTTAAATTGAAGCTCATAGTTATCCATTTCCGGTTCATCCTAGAAGTACTATGATGTATAAATACCTTCGAGAGTATTATTGGTGGCATGGAATGAATAGAGATATTGCTGATTTTACCATTAAATATTTGATATGTCAATAGGTTAAACATGAGCAGAAGTTACCAAAGGGGATACTTCAGCCTTTTCCAGTGTCAGAGTGGAAATAAGAGAATGTATACATGGAATTTGTTGTGGTACTACCTAATAATTCTTGAGATAATAATTAGATTTTCATTTTTGTTGATCGACTGACACAATATGCACATTTTCTTTCTATTCGACATATAATGTCGTTGGATAAACATTCTCAATTGTACCTCAAAGAGATTGTCAGGTTACATGGATTTCTTATTTTCATTATATCTGACAGGAATCATAAGTTCACTTATAAATTTTGGAAGATACTTCAGAAGTCTTTAGGAACAAAATTAAATTTAAGTACAACTTTTCATCTCAATCAGATGGGCAGTCAGAACTAACAATTCAGACTTTGGAGGATATTCTTCGAGCTTGTTCAATAGACTACAAAGAAGTTGGGATCAACATATTTCTTTAGTTTAATTTTCATATAATAATATTTTTTATTAGATTATATAGATGTAACCTTTTGAGGCATTGTATGGGAAGTGGTGTCAGACTCCAGCATTTTGGGATGAAGTCGGTGAAAGAAATTTGACGGGGCTAGAATTAGTAGATGAAGTTTCTGAGAAAGTGAAGATGATCCCGCAGTATACGAGGACAACTCAGAGTAGGAAGAAAAGTTATATAGATAAAAGAAGGATATACTTCTCTTTTGAGGTAGGTGACCATGTTTTCCATAAAATCTCTCCTTGGAAAAGTGTGATCTGTTTTGGTATGAAAAGAAAGCTAAGTTTGTGGTTTATCTGTCCATTTGAAATCCCGGAGAAAGATAGACTAGTTGCATACTAATTAGATTTTCCTTTGAGTTTGTCTCAGGTATATAATGTTTTTCATGTTTTTATGTTGATAAAGTATGTTCCGGATTCATCTCATGACTTGATCCCAAAATTAGTTTAGCTGTAAGAGAACTTTTTTTATGAAGAGAAACAAGTTCAGATTCTAGATCAAAGGGATTAAGTATTGGAGAATGAGGTAATACACCAAGTAATGGTTTTGTGGAGAAATCACATGGTGGAAGAACCAACATGGGAGTTTGAAAATGATATGAGGGAAAGGTACCCTCACTTGTTTAATAAGTAAATAAAATTGTAAGGACGCAATTTCTAGAAGGTGGGGATAATATAACACCTCAAGGTTTTCTAAAAAATAAATTTAAATGCATGAAACTTTGTTTTAAGTAGATATTTATAACCATCCTTTAAAAATAATTTTTCCATATCTATGTTTTGAATTTCAAGAAACGGTCATATACAATAGTGTTCAGTAAGTTATTTAGAGTCTAATGGAACCAACTTAATTTTTGGTGAATAGTAACACACCCTTATGAATAGTAATATGAATAGTAATATGACCCTAATTAATAGTAAATTGTATTATTATTTTATTTTATTAAGGATTTAAGATAATGAGATCTTGGTTATTTTTTCAATGTGATATAAAAGCAGTTATAGTTTTAAAATTGTTATTTTTGAATAAATTATAATTTTATTTAAAAAATTAAATTAATAATATTTAGAAAATTAAATAAAAAAAAAGAATTTTATTTTTGAATTTTAAATGTCAAAAAATGGTAAGGGTTATTTTTTGGGATTTTTCTAAAATTCTTGAATTTTGGATGAATAGTGAAATACGGTAAAATACTGCATATTCAAATTATCAGTTAAATACACTATTTATAACATCATAAGTGATGTAAGACCAATTAGTTTGAACTACATGATTTATTAATATTTGGGGTCACATTAATTAAGACTATTCATAGTCTTTAGCAAAAATATTATTATAATGATTAAAATAATGTAAAATACCTCCTCTCCTTCACTATAAATACCACCCTCATTCCCCTCTTCCTCCAACACCTCCCAATACTTGATACATACCTAAGTTCTTACCAATACTCCTCCCAAGGCTATTCCCTACGTCCTAGAGCTGCTGGTCTCACCATAAGGCCAAAACCAAAGGCCTTAAGAAGGATCTCAAGGAGAAGAGATCAAGAGGTAAGCATCCTCTTTGGTTTTCTTTTTTTTATTTTCATTTTCTTTTATATTATTCTTATTTCCTCACCTCCCATTATCCAATAGGAATGAATGATATAGTGTCTCACATATTCTTAATTTCATTATGTTTTTAATACTAACCATTATATTTCTTCTCCTCTCCCAATTATTCAAGAAATTAAAACACCGTTCGTGACGTGTCGATTTACCGACATCGTGGACGATGTGATTTCAATTTCTCTTACTTCCTTGAAGAATGGTCATGAAAACATTTATATGGTTTATCCAAATTATAATTTATGTAATATATCTTATATAAGGTTATTGAATTATTTTTTACACATTTTATTAATTTATAAAACAAAATGAGTTCTTTACGATAGAAGAATCGCCAAAATGACCTAAAAAATATCAATAATGTTTTAACTTATGAATCATACTCATGTGAAAATTTAAAATTATAAATTGTATAATTTCTGATTTTGGAAATATTTAAATACCACTCTATTAAAACTCTAGAGTTTCACTTCTAATTGATAAGAATATCCATCATGAACTGATCATGTGAAACATGTAAAGAACACACCCAAAATAATGGAAAGAACAAAATACTAATAATTAAAGTGTGAAATGATGTTATGAAATGATCATATAAGGTGTTATAAACATTAATATGTTTCTTTAACATATTAATAACACTATTTTAACCATTATAAAGAAGGTTTAAATGAGTTTTAAGTAATAAAAACCAAAGGTAAAGGAATTCTTAACCCGATTTCCATTATTTGGGTTAAAAATAATTCTTTTGAAATCTCATATTTCTAAAAGTAAGTATATATGGGTGAAAATTACATCTTTTTAAAATTTTTTATTATATTATAAGTATTCATTGACTAATGTGCTCTTTCCTTATTTTTATATCCGTTACTGATATTTTTATGATCATCCCAAGTTTTTAACTGATTTTCACAAATTATAAGAATGTTTAAGGAAAAGAAGGAAGCCAAGTTAAATTTTTGAATAATTTTCAATGAAATCACATTTTATTTGAAACTTTTATATTTTAGAAGAAATGAGTACTATTTTTATGCTATCCACTCTATATTAATGTGTAATTTCATGAATGTGTTATGTCCCAATTCTATAAATATTTATTCTTGAAAATATACTCAATGTGAAGGGAAGTTGTTTCTTGACTAAATTAAAGTTTATGTAATGTAATAGGGTCGAGTCCTCATAGTTATAATATATATATCTCTCTCCTAGATAATTTCAAAATATTAGTTTAATCCAAAAAACGTGTTTACAATTTTCTTCTTACAGAAAATTATAATTCCATATATGATAATAATTTTATATCTCTAGAATAGTTTTAGATTGATAAAAATAATTCTTATTATTATTTTCTATCATTCAAGGTTATTATCTTTTTAAGAAATAAATATCATATTTTTAGAAATATTATGATTTAAACCAACCATTTCTATAGAAATATTATTTCAAAAATCACACCTATAATAAGGAGAAGAGAGAATATAAATTCCTACATGTAATTTATCTCTTCCAAGTTCTTATCTTAGGACAGAGGAAAGTGGGTGGGGTTTTCTACCCCTATAAATTGGAAGAGAACTAGGTTTAGCCAAAACATACTTCACACATTTCATGTAAAGGAATTTATATAGTGTCTGAGCTTGAAGTATTATCAATAAAAATAAAAGGTTAAAGTATGGGTATTTTTTTAAGAAAAGAACCATTTATTAGTTCACAACATTAATCCCAACAAAATTAAATTAACCATTTAATTTGTTTTTACCAGAATCTTGAATATAAAGTGGTTAAATTATTCTATAATATGATTAATGAGTTTTAAAAGATTCAGTTGAATAATTCCCATAATTTTTAACCTTTAAAATAGTCAAAAATATTTTATATTGTTTAATTGGAGAAGAAGAAGAAAAAAGGAGGTTTTATAATCATTTTTACAAAAAAGGGTACCTTGTAAGGGTAACATGTTTTACCCTTATAAAAATCATATGTGTCACATAAGGGTAATAAATTTTACCATTACATAGGTTTTAAACCCAATATTACCTTTATACATCCCTGGAGTACCCTTACACAGCCTTTAAAAAGTCCACGTTACATTTACATAGCCCTGGAGTACCCTTATGTAGCCTTTGAAAAGTCCACCTTACCTTTACATAGTGTTAGAAATAACCTTACAAAGAAGTGGGTTTCTTGGATGACCCATATTTAGTACATTGGTACCCCTAAACATCCTATAGAAAAATAGGGTTACCCTTGAAAAATGTGTAGAGTTCTAGATTACACTTATGCAGCCTTGAGAAAAGAAACTTTACCCTTAACATGTACATAGAAAAGTGAATTTACCCTTATGCAACCCATGGAAAAGTATATTTACCATTATATAGTCTATTCAAACTCCTCTCCACCCTTAGTTTGGATCTTTAAAACCATTCTCACCCTTACACAAATCATAGGTGCTGCGTAAGGGTAATAATTTACTTGTTTTTTTAATTTTTCATATAAAATATTTCTGAATTATATTCAATAGAGGGTTCTAAGAACATTTAAAAAATTATAATATTAAAATTTATTTGAAATAAAACATTCATGAAAATAATATATTCACATAATTATGAAAATGATAGTACATATACATAAATTATGATACCAGATCAAAATCAATCTTGCATGGACAATATCTTTTCTCCCCCACCTTTAATAAAATTTTAAATAGAGAATCCTTAAATTTAATAAATAACTGGGAACCCGATAATCTCAAATTTATCAAGAATAAATAAATTATTATTTTTATTTAATCTATAATGAACGTCTCTACTAATGGAATGAAACCCACACACCATGGACTACTCTAACCTTTATTAAAAACACCTAACATTCCATAGAGTTTCACCATGCCTCAGAGAAACACCCACACCCAAATCCCTATGTCCAACCACTACTGTAATAGGAATATAAGAATGGGAAAAAATAAATGATAATAGAGATTGAACTTTAACCCATGGGGTTTAGAGAATAAATCACCCAACAACTCAATAAAACTTTCCCAATAAGGGCCCCTCTCACATGGGGGTCAAAATGAGGGAGGTCTAAATGTTTTTGAACAAAAATTAATCTTTTAGGGACCATTTTTAAAATTTATAATTTGATTAAATGGCCTCTAAGACCATTAATGAGGTCATGAATTTTATTTTTCCATGATCCTAGGTTATATGGTCATATTGCACAATCTATGTGATCATTCACGGGACTACAAATTTATATCTTCAATAATATATAGAATGCGTTGTTGGTTTTTAGGAACTCTAAAACCATGAATCTGACCATAAATTATCTTTAAACTCCCAATTTCACATTCAAAAACCTCAAAAAAAAAAAACCAAAACCCTCCCAAAACTCCCAAATATGTCCAACCACTATCCAATACTTTATATTTTCTTTAACGAGTCTCTTCAGAATCACAAATTTCCTCTTTACCATTTAACACTACCATATATGAGTACTTATCTTTTATCCAAAAATTAATTCTCACTACACCATAAAAAATTTTCATTATAAAAACCAGGAACAAGTTAATCCATCTAACAACCACCAAAATGGAAGGTACACTAACTCCCCCACCATTATGATTTTTGAACCTAAAAATCTAGAAAAAATATCGATCCAATAATTCTCATTTTTATAGAACCACAACCATATCTTTGATTCCTTCCATCAATATTTATTTTCACTCATAAAAGATACCAATGTAACACACACACAACCACATAATCCAAAATATTTAAAAGCATAAATATTTTACTTATATTATTTTACGGTACTCACCACCATATTTACCTCCATCCAGTTCATCTTATACTTAAACCAATATTCCAGCAACCATGAAATAAAGTAACTGTATATGTGATTAATAACTAATAATTAAACCTCAAATGAGTAATTATTTATACAGGATCATTTAAAAAAATCACAAAGATTTTCCTAAAACATAACATTATTTTTCTAGAAAATAGTTTACATCAAAACCCTCATGTCATTCCAAGATAGTTATCAATATCTAGTCTTAATCTGAAACAAAAAAACCACATTCAAAAAACCATTTAATCATATTATAGTATATATAGAAAAACGTAGTGCATGATTTGAACTATTCTTGGGTACTTAAACCTCATAAATTAGCCTGAATTTCATAAGCCTTCAAAATCCAAATTAAAATATTATTTAAGCTTAATTACTTCTCAAATTAGTATTTTTACCCTATAAATCCTTTGATATTAAATTTTATTGATGAAACACCATTAATTTCTGATGTGGGTTCCAAAAATTAATAAAAACAATGATAAAACACTGTACCACTAATTAATCTAAAATCATTTCCCTATCCTAGATAATAAATTCCCATATGATTAAACCAATATAATTCCAATATAAATATAATTTTCTCTAATAGACTCATAATTAGTCTCATACTCATAGTTCTATACTCAATTAGCACATTCATGATATGTCTTTTTATATGTGAAATGAATCAACAATATTTTTAATTCTAGTCATAAGTTTTCTTCACAAAAAAACCAATGTTGAGAAGTCCACCCAACTAATGGATTTACTAGTATAACAAGAAAGGGAAAAAACAAATAATGCATCAACCTATAGCACAAACACTCCATGATAAGCAATGAAAAAATATAAAGAAACACAGTAAGATCATACTTTCCTAGGTAGATTCAAGAAAAAATAATAAGGAAACCTCTCCAATTCCTTACAAAAATTCATTATTATATCGTATATTTCCTTCTATAAAACATTATCTAAATGGATACACAAAAAAATAATAAGTAACCAACTGTTGGATAATATATTTTAATAAAATATTTATAGTCAAATCTCATGCTATACCCACTAGCATATACTAAACAACCCCTCCATCTCTAATTATAAACCTACACTTAAGAAGATAGGTCTTGTCCTCGACCCATCCATATCCCATGGATTAACTATATTATCATAGTAATTTGGGATAATATTTATTATTCCCATAACTAATCAAATTACTAAAGAGTAAGATAACATACTGAATATAAACCAAGGTAACCTTACAAGTCATGGACCTTGAGTTCCATTCACCACCCACTAAGTCATCCATGGAGTGATGTTACTATTCTAAATCAATAATCTATATATGATGTCATACTTTTTAAAAGATAAATCTAGTTTTATAACTCTTACATATATACATGGAGTTTTATAAACTTTAAAATAAAGTTATGTGGTTTATATTCATTACTTAACTCCCCCACCCCATAATCACTAATGTGCTACAAAAAAAAACAAAAAATAATATAAGGAATAATTGATTGATTATAAAATTTATATATTATTATATTTTAATCCTTTGTTAATATCCCTACCAAATTAAAAATACAATATAGTTTTATAAATTATGAGAAGTTTAAGATATTTTGGTGCTTATTTTGAAGGTGACTTAAAATCCTGATTTTAATTATCAAATTGATTCATTGTATTTTAATTCCTTAACCATACTTTAATTATATGATTTGATGATATACAGGTGATAAAATTTGAGTAAATCTTAGATAAAATTGAAGCATTATATGGGCCATTGAAGGAAATACTGAGCAAAAAATGTTACATTTATAGGCCAATGAACACTATATACGTTCCTAATTAAGTGTGAGAACACAAAAATAATATAAATGAAATACACGAGGATTTTTTTAGATTCCAATGAATTCTCATGATTTACCTTAACAAGGTGTTATCTCACTAACATTTTCCTATGCTTGAGAATTATTATATATCACTATCCAATGAATGATGTATAAACTATCTAGAAAAACATCACACTTCAACATAATCTGAGACATTTTAAAGAATCTTATATCATCCAACAATATAATCTCATTACTTAATGGAAAATTCATTTCCAATACGATGTAACTTCACAAAAAAACACATATTCTATTCACAAATTAATACAACAAGTTTTGTGACACCTTTTTTTGGGAATTAAAACTACCCACCAACACATGATCTTTTTCTAGCCAATAGTGACTCAATAATGTAATGTGAAAGTGATTTTACACCAATGAATTCAATTTCATAAATTTAATTTTCATCTACCCATAAATTTATTCTCAAGACAAATCTTGAAATTATAAACCTATTTCAATTTATTTCAATGAAGTTAATGAATAATGAATTCGTAGGACAATATTATCACTCTATGTTTCTTCTAGAAGTTTCCATGACACATTCATAAAGGAGATGACGGTCTAACCTCTATCGGTCTTAGATGAAGAAAAATTTACATGTAAAAAATATTAAACCCAAGGGATGTGATTCCTAAGTCCAATTACGTAACCAAATTGTGTAGTTCTCTAACAAACTATCTATGTGGAAGTAAATCAAGGAAGGGTAGGATCTTGGGAACCAAAACCCACAATTTTAAAATCATAGTGAAGAAGTAAGACATATGATATAAGGGAACTTGGGTAATATTATTATATATTTCTAGATTAACAAAGGACTTAATTTATACATTTTTTCTATATTTTGTTCAATATTTTATTGTGTTCTTAACTTATGAAATCTCCACTATGGATGGATAACCATTAGAATTTATCTAAGGGTAGATAGACTATTTTTAATTCTAAAGTTTATGTAATATAATTTTTATTCATGTTCCTTCTACATTTTGAATTTTTCTTGTGGAAAATTCTAGTTGAAGATGTTTTAATTATTACCCTTAAATATCTTAGTGTCTACTATTTATATATAACACACATGAATTATAATTATCCCTATTTGTGGTTATATATTATATAATAAATCAAGGTTTCCATTGATAGAGTGGTTTGATGATTTTGACTATGTATAATGGGCCTCATTTCAGTCATTTATCTAGAGAAGAGGGGAAATCAAGGGTCTATTTACCTAAATAAGGGATATACCCCACCAATAGATATAGGAAGATGCAAGTCCTAGTGAATATGAATTTGTAATAGATTAGTTCCTTATATGAGATAGAATTTAAGGTTTTATCACATTAATGATATTGATTGTGGTTACTAGGTGGAAACAAAACTTGAGAGATCAATAAGGAAAAATGAAGGGATGCATCAAGGTATTCTTCTAAAGAACATAACTTATTCTTATTGAATCTTATTTCCTTTTCATTTTATCTCAAAAATAACCCCATTGATGATTTCAAAAGTATAAAATATAAAATATATTAATAAAAATAGGAATGACGGTAAGGTATTTCAAGGTTCTTCAAGAGACAAAATAAGATCTAATAATTATAATAGACCTTAGGAATTAAATTCTAATTGATACTGAAACTCTTCAACAAGGTTTTAGTGAACCAATTTTTCACTGTTAATGGATATATAAGCTTTCATTTAATCATCTTATCACACAATTAATATTTCATTGTTTGTATTTATGTTATTTATTTATCCCAAACTATCCATGATAAAATTTTATGAAAAAAAATTATATGCATATGGTCGATGCTTATAGGCACATGGATTTGATAATATTGAATATAATCACAAATTAGAGGTTCTCAAAGATGACATGATATAGGTTAATAAATAAATGGAATAAATCACTGTTATCCTCCAAGAACAAGAGGAACTTCAATATGGAACATGCTAATAGGAGAAACCAAAAAAATAATTCTATAGTAATAGATGGAGGGATAGTAAGGAATTTGACTATGAATACTCATTCCCCCCATAAAAGTAAAAAAATTATAATAATTGAAAACTTGATGATGATTAACTAGGGTAAAGAGGTAATACATCTGAAATTTTAAATATAATATATTAAATTTCATATTTCACAATTTTTTTATTATCTAATGGATAAGAAAAAAGGTTCATAGTAATATCATATTGAATAAAAACCAATAATGGATCCTATAATATTTTTTATTTAAGAATTGGAGTCCAATTGGGGTACGATTCCCCAGTACCTTCCCCAACAAATAGATTTCCTAGGGATTTTCTTGATGAATAAGTCCTCCTATATGATACGAATGAGGGTAATATCTCCAACTTAATCTCATTTTATTTAAAATTATATTTAAATTCAACTATATACATATCTAACATGTTTAAAAAATATAGATTTAGTAAAGTTGAAATAGGTAGTGGATTTTGGTGGGAATAATTAATCCATTGAGGAAGAGGGAAAATTTTTTGAAGATGAATTATCACCAGTTGATGGATTGGAGGAAAAAAACCCAACATCATCACATAACATGAAAGGAATATAAGTTAACAATAATGAGGAAAACAATTCTAATATGAATTCACAATATTTTTATTTCATTCAAATAAAATTGTTTAATGACACTTCCAATATTGTAAATATAGATTTAGAAACACTATTTTATGCCTTAGAGTATTCAAAATAATATTCTACAGAATAAGTGGATAATGTTTAAGGTACAGTGTGGGAGATTAAGTTGGAAATTGAGATTGGTTTTTAATTTGGAATAGATTTAAAACCAATCCAATAATAAATTTCATTACCCAAATTAGAATAAAATACACTATTCATGACAATCAAGACAAACCCAGTAGACTAGACCGCTACTAAAAATGATGAATAAAAGGCCCTATATCTTCTTCTACCCCTAGAAAGACACATAAAATTTACTATATATGTGGTGGAAAAAAATTTATTTATCCATGGGGTCCTTAAAAATAAGGAATAATCCATCTAAATCATTGTATTAAATAAAATGTGGTGATTTACATTAGGGAAACCAAATCCTCCAAAAGATTATGGATAACATCTAGTACTTCATGGATGAAGGTTGAGTAAACTCAGAACCTATATTGGGTTAAGCCATGATTTATCCTTAATTTTTTACTTTCATTTTAATTATTTATTTTTTAAATAAATATGAATATGTTTATTTTTTTTCCATTATAGGTTGTGAAAGAAAAAGTGTGGACAAGAGCTTAAATCATATAACAAACAATAAATTAGCACTATATTGTGTCTATCCTTATTCTTATTTAAATTTTTTACCAACTCATATTATATGTATATTGTTACATTTTCAATTAAATTTCAATGTGGTTAGTAAAATAAATAAATGAGGTAATGATACCAACATTTAGTAAGATTGTGTGATTGTTTTGGTTTTGATTTTTGGTGTATTTTAAGTGATTTAGATAGATTAAATGGATATCGATATAAATTTTAATAGTTTAATAAATTAAATTTAATGAATAAAATTTATTACATGAAATTGGGGGAATTAAATTTAATTAAAAAAAATTTAGTTGGATTTTATTTTGACATGCGTTTACTCTTTTATTGAAATAAAACTTGAGAGAACCATTTGTTTTTATGAAATGGTTCCTGAGAGATCCAACTTAAATAAAAATATGGTAAATCATTAGTATTGGGGTAAAATTATTCACTGGGTTCGAACTAAAATTTTTCTAACATATATTGGCATAGGTTGTGTATGAAAAATAAAATCCACTAATAATAGTCAAAGAAATCAACGAGTTGGTTTTCCAGACCCTACTATCATTCCTTTATTATTATAAATAACTTTGAAAGATTCCTACTATTGGGAATGATTTAGTTATAGATTATATTAACTAATAAAACAAGCGATTTTCATATACATGTTTCAGGGAAAAAATATAATCCTATTTTTTAAGGGCGATAGATATTTTGGGGAATACTGAACTCAAAAGAATAAGCAGAGGATGATGTATCAGATTATTGGATATGTTATATCAAGGAAGTGTGAAGATAAATAGTTGATGAGGAACTCAAAGGGGATGTATTTAAAAAGTTTTTTCATGTTACAATTATAATTAAGTTAGTCGCTTTTTATCTAATATTCGTTGATACAGGGATTAAACATTTGAGGAAGTGTAATACTTGTGGAACATAAGTGTGGAATTTGACTTTGGATATATGTAACTTCCTAGGAGTGTAAATATATAATCACAGGGGTGATTGAACAATATATATATATATATTATTTGATTGTAATTCATTATTAATATATTTATTAATTCATAATACAATTTAATTTAGTAAATTTTAGGATGTTTATGATATTTTGGATATTAATGTGAAAATGACAAAAAATAATGATTTTAATGATAAAATTGATACATTGTATTTTAATATTGAGAAAATATTTTATTTATGGGATTTTATGATCTTTGGGCGAAGAAAGTTTTGGAAAGCCTTGATGAAATTAAAAAAATAATATAGTCTTCTGAAAAAAATACTAAGAAACATAAAATATGTCTATAGGAGAATAGATCCTATGTGAGATCCTGAGAAGGTGTCACATTATCAACATCATATTTTTGAAACACCCAAGTCTAAATTGAGATTCAAATGTATTCTCACCATTTACCTTGATAAGTTATAATATCACTAATTCATCCAAGTTCTTGAGACTTATGATACATTACCATCAAATAGACGTTGCGTAAACTAGTTGGGACAATATAAAACTTCAATGTAGTCTGAATAGTACCAATTCATCATCTTCCATTAACTAAAAAATTCTCCCTACCCAATTCAAAATGCTTCTCCACTCCAATGGAACCTCAAGTCCCAACCAAAATTCCATTCTTGACATAACTAGAAAAGCATTGAGACACCCTATATGGGGATTTACAATTCGCACAAAAAGGTAAGATTTATCACAAGACAATGGGGTCTCAAACCTCCAACATGGATAAAAAATATGCACCAATGGAAAATGTGATGAGAAAAGTATTTTTATCCAATAAATTTAGTCTAAAGTCATATTTTGAGTTTTAAAACTCTCTTTAATGTATTCTATTGAATCCAATATATGATACATTGGTAGGTTAAAGTTTACACTCTATTATTTCCTATAGAATCTTCCAAGATGCATTCATAAGGGATAATTAGGTTAAGAAACTATTAGTAATAGATTAGTAAATGGTTACATATGGAATATATAAAACCTTATGGAACTATGTGGGATCTCCCATATAAATTTTTTAACCAAATTATAATGTTCCCCAAAAAAATTTTCATATGGAAGGAGATTAAGGAAGCAGAGGATCATAGAAACTAGAACCCAAATTTTTTAAATAATAGTTTTCAATAAAGGAACATGGAACCATCTTACTCACCCAAGGGGGATTGAGGATATGATAAATAAAAAAAATTACTTAGGGAAAAATATTCTAGATTTATGGATTAATACATATTTTACTTCCTATATTTTTACTATATTTTATTTGTTGTTCTCTCATGATCTTCCCTTGGGAAACCTACATCAGGGAGGGATAACCATAAATATTTAATAGAATTGGGAGAGGGAATAGACTTTTAATTCAAGATTTTATTTAATAAATTGTTTATTCTTGTTATTTTTTAATTTGAGTATTTTCAATGAGAGACTTGAGTTAAATATGTGTAAAATATCACTATAAATCTTTATATGAACTATATTTATACTACCAAAACCTATACCATAACTCTTCAATTCATTGGTCATCTAAAAGTTTATGGAGATAAGTTTCCTTGGAGGGAGTGGTTTGGTGATTGTTGGCCATATTTAATTGGCATTATTTCAGTCATTCGGTTAGATAGTAGGGGAAGTAAAGTGTCTATCAACTCAATCAAGGGACATTTCCTACCACTAGACATAGGAAGATACATGGAAAAATACATAAATTATTTTAATGAATTGGTTCCTTACATGAGAGAAATAGTGAAAGGTGATTAAATGAATGATATTTAGTGTGGTTACTAGGTATATATGAAACTTGAGTGATCAATAGGTAATAATGAATGGATATATTTGGGGATTATTTTGATGACCATATGTTGGTTCTGGACATAGTAGAAGAATGTGATGGTGGGTGATATATTAAAATTTATTTTAATAATTTTCACCTGAAACCAATAGAGAGGACCTTTTATATAAAATTTATAATTAATTTATTTAATATTTAAAGAAATAAATGCCTAGACTTAGGAAATTTCATTATTGGTGAATGTTGATCATCTGAAAATACATTTTTGGATTACCTTAATTGGGTTGTGAGGATCAAAGGATATAATCCCTATAGAGGTGATCCAAACATGCTCCTATGATCTTTGAGAAACACCACTCGATATCTTGGTGCTAGTGTTGCGAGTCAAATGTCTTGAATTTTTTTCTTGATCGCTCATTCTTCGATCTTGAATAAATAACTCTTATGATTCTCATTCTTGAGAGTAAGAGAGAAGGAGGAGTCAAGAGATAATTTATTGTGTGAAAAAACTCTCTATTCTTAATTTTGGATGCACTACATAATAAGAATAATGATCTATTTATAGAGTTAGGATTCTGGTTAAAATATTATTTAAATACATGACATCCACTAAATAACATTTATTACCTTTAATAAAACCTTTCCATATTATTATTATTATTATTATTATTATTAATATTATTATTTTATGGTTCATTATAACTTGTGAAATAATCAATATTATTTAACCATCTTGTTAATTAATAATTTTCTCCGAATACGGTCTTTGTTTGTTGGAACTCCTCTTGCATTTATTGAAGACCCGATTAAAATTTTAATTCATAAATAAATATTTCATTCATATACCAAAGAACAAATATTTATTAAATATTTAATAATATAAATAAATATATTTTTATTCACATGTAGGTTAATAAATATTTATTTAAAATTTATAATCAATATAACTTGAATAAAATTATTCCTCAAACTTGAGAATAATTTTTATTTTATTAATTAAAATTAAATAGAATTTAATCAAGATAAAAGGATACAATTTTTCATATCCATGACATATTTTAATGTTTTTTTAATTTAATTTCCATTATTTCATTGATTTGGGGGTTTCCCATGCATTTTTGGAGGAATGGACGAGTTTTCCCGAATTGGGCCAAACCGTGAGCCCAATTCCAGATTTAAAAATAAATTTTGTTTCCTTTATAAATCCTTAATTTGTCAACATTTTTCTTCCATTCCAATTCACTCTTGGGATCCCCTAACCTATTAACACCACCATATTAATTTGTACCATTTAGAAATCCATAATCATGGTGGATTTGGGTTTTAATTTAAGAAATTTGGCCTGCCCAGAAGCACATATCTATTTTTAAAAATAATTTTTTTATTTAATAACATATTAATTTTTTACTATTTTTTAGTGATTCAACCTCACTCTCTAAGACAACATCCTTAGACGCACCTCCATTCTATTTAATCTCTCTTTGGAGCTCTTAGGAATCACTAATTTGGACATAACTTCATATGGGTTCTCAAATCGTCCAGATTTAAAGAGGTAAATTCTTTCCTTCATAACTCCTTCATTTATCACTCTTTGTCCCCCATTATAGTTTCTAAATGATCTTATATTATTTATACTAACCTCAATTGAATTTTTGACTATTTTTAAATTCAGATACTGTTGTATTTAGGGAGATTTTTTCAAGATACCTCAAGTAATTGGGCCTCCTTCATTCTTCTTTCAATTTGCTTAGGGGTTTATTCAATTTTCTTAGGGTTTATTGCATTATACTTGAAGTTACTAATTTCCAGAAACTAGGATTTAGAACATAGGGTTTAAACTTGGGTTTTATTGGTCCAATATTCTATTTTTAGGCTTGATCTACCGTCCTTGAGGTGCGGCGGTGGTGCGATTGAGTTTTCGCTCAAAGGATTCAAGGGTTTACATTAATTTGGTAGGTGATTCTATGTTTATGAAATATTTGTGTCTTATCATGCTGTATTTATCATATTTAAGGTTTATATATATTTTTTTATTTCTGAAAAAAGTAGTTTAAGTGGTTTTTGTATTGAAAATGAATTATAAATGCCAATTTCATGTGAAATTGGGGGTTTTCCATGGAAATGTTCTTTTGGTTTATTTGGGGCTGCCCTATAAATAATTAATTGATTTTATTTAACTGTAATAGATTTGATAATAATTATTTGAATTTTATCCCCTTTTTTGTTGCCGTGAAAATGATTTTTAATGGTGTTTGTGGAACATGTGAACTTTAAGTGCTATGTTTGTGTGAAAATGGAGGTTTTACAAAGTTATCATATCTTGGTTCAAAAGGGGCTACCATAAAATTGATTGGTTGGTTTCATTGAAATTTATTGGGATGCCTTTTCAATTTTTTTTTAACTTAAAAGTGTGCACATAGTGTACAAAGTGGGGTTTTCAAGGAGTTTTGGGTGCAAAACAATGCAGGGTTTTGAGAAATTGTTTCATTAAAAATCAAAGTGTTTTGTTGTGTGTATTAAGTGGTTTAAAATGTGTATAGCGACTATACTGATTTTATGTGACCATTAGTGGTGTTCATATGAAAAATATATTTATGTATCCTGCTGAAATTGTTTGAGCAAAAAGGTGGAAGCTCACGTACCTAGGTAAGGCGGATTTGTACTAGTACGACTAGTGAACCAGATGAGTTTTTCCCTATTTCACTTAGAATTTGGATAATGACAACTCTAAATAAACTATGTGGATGATGATTTTAGACCAATAGGTTATGGTTATGTTCCCTACTATTGGCCTTTGCATGAGAACATATTTTTCTATGGTTACTTTACACCGAGGTACGGGGTACATAGGGCCCGAAACAATCTAGTGCCTAGGGGTGTTACCGATTCTGTTTCTCATTGGATTTATGGTATTTACCCCTGTATTAGGGTGTGTTTGGAAGTAAAATATATTATATAACAAGTCTATTTAAATTTTTTAACATTCTAAAAGTTTTATCTTGAAAATTATTTTCAATTGAAAGTTGCATTTCTTGGAATTTAATGCCGCTTTCCTTTGCATATTAAAACTGCTTACTTTTTTACCTTCTATTGCATGCACATTGGAATCATTGGGTGGTATCATTTTGGTTTTAGGATAAAACACTGCTTACACCCCTTGGGTTTATGTAGGCTTGGTTATGTTTGACTTAGGAAAAGGTAAAGGCTCAGGTGAAGGCAGTTCTGGGTGTTAGACCCCTCCTGCAGTGCGGTGTTGTAGAGACAGCTCGGGGGTGACCGCCCCCTTGTGGTGTGGAGTCCTTTAGGATGTATTACTGATTTATTTATTTGTATTTGGACCTCTTGTACTATATTCGAATCCATGTATTCAATTCTGGTTTTTTCTTAAAACTTTTTTGGCTGGAAATTTCAGATTTATATTATGGATTGTTTTTATGGTTTTATGCTTCCATACTCAGGAAAATGATTCCCAGACATATTTTTTTGATACCTGGGAACTTTTTTCCGCCCATGGGGATAGGGAATCACCTTCAAGATTTTCCATGGGCTGGGGTTGGTGCTGGTATTGGTAGCGACCAGATTCAGTTCAGGAAAAAATGGTATCAGAGGGGGTTAATGTTTTTGGATTATGTTACTATTTTGGGATGATTCGGGATAGATAAAAGCTAGGATTGTTGGGGCTCAGGGATTTGGTGGTGAGTAGGGTGCCTAGAACACACCTCTCATGGAAGACCTTGAGTCACTAGGGGATGTTGGAATTGTCTGATTGACTTGAATTCCAAGTGAGACGTGGGGGCTGAAGACCACACGTGGACATCAGACATGGGTGGAGTAGTTGTTTCTTTTCTTGCTATAATGTGTTTAGATTATTTAAATTTTATGTATTTGATTAAATTTTTTAGAATTGTGGTATTAAATATTTTTTCTATGACTGTTTCATTTTGTACCAACATGCCTCCCTAGAAAGCTCCCTTGCGCCCACAGGAGGAAGCTAGATTGAGTTCTGCCACACTAATTGATCAGAGGCTAGTTGAGGTCATGGTTCGGGCTGTCTAGGCTATAGGAAAAGGAATAGATCCTATTATATCTCCTATTATATATGATGATATTGGTACTATAAAGGAAAAGGCCCAGGAGTTCCTAAAAAATAAGCCTCCCACCTTCTGAGGCAACATAGAACCCCAGGAAGCAGAAGAATGGCTCGAAAAGATCGAGAGCATGTTCAAGTTTTTGGATACAACCGAGGAGATCAGGGTGAAATGTTCCTCCTTTCTATTAGAGGTTCCCTACTTCAGGTGGTGGGAATCGGTTCTTTATACTAAGATGAATAAGAAAATGTGCTGGGGAGACTTCAAGGCTGTATTCAATGAACAACACTACCCTAAGGTGTTAGATTGTGCTAGGTTGAGAGAGTTCATGTAACTGGTTCAGGGGAATCTATTTGTGATGGAACACGCCGGCCATTTCTCTGAGTTGTTTCATTATTCTCCAAAATTCATCTCCAATGAGAAGGCGATGGTCCGTCGGTTTGAGAAAGGATTGTTACTAGAGATATACTCCTAGGAATTGTAGGGGTGGTTTCTTTAGTTCAATATCAGTGGTGGGAAATGGAATCTCCTCAGAGAAGAAAAAGAAGCAGAAGGATCACGAGAAGAAAGAAGGTGGCAGTTCCAGCCACTCTTCTAGGCAGTTTTCGTCTATGGCTTCTGATGAGAGATCGGTTGTGTGACACCCATGTGGGATGATGGGGAACATATGAAAATCATTCCCACTTCCTCAAAATTCTTGTTACCAGTGTGGAGGCATGGGGAATTTACAACACTTTTGCGATGTGGCACGTCCACTTTTGAGTGGGGCAGAGTCAGTGGAATCAAGAGGACTGCCAGCATAGTCCAAGCTGTTGAGGACTAGGGGATCTCGATCTAGAGGCTATGGTGGTAAGGATGGGTCATCTTCTGGGAATATCCTATTCAGGGCACAACCAAAGTCTATAAGTCTTCATAAGTCATAGATCGTACATCTCCATGTGGTAGATCATGTACCAGCTGGATCAGAGGTGGGACTGTCAGTAGTTCGAGGTACCATTTTGATCGCATATTCTATAGTTGCTACCCTTTTTGGTACTGGTGCCTCTTTTTCATTCATTTCTTCCCATGGTGTGGACACTCTGAATTTACCAACTGAGTTTTTGTCTTTTGCGATTGAGTTGGTGATGCCAGTGGGAAAGAAGAAGGAGCAGGGTCTCAGGTGCCCCTTGTGTGCACTTTCTGTGTCAGGGGTTGAGATAGAGTGGGACCTCTTGTTCTAGATATGGAACTGTTTGACATAATACTTGTCATGGATTGGATAGTACAATTCTAGGAACAAATTGATTTTGATAGGTAGTGAGTGAGTTTCACGACACCTGATAAGAGTCTTTAGGTTTTTCTTGGAGAATGGGGTCCTTGGTTGGGTCGCGCATGACCTCCACTCCTAGAGTTTGGAAGTCTTATCTTTTAGTTAACATCACACACACTAGGGGATAATGGTATATACCCTGAAGGTGAACTACCTCATGTAGTGAATGAGTTTCTGGAGGTATTACCAGATGATTTTTAGGTTTTCCACCTGAAGCGGGATATGGATTTTTCGATTTATCTGGCCCCAGGAACATAGGTAATATCTCTTCCCTCATATCGCATGCCCTCTACCGAGATGAGATAATTAAAGATAGAGTTGTATGACATAGAATCCAAAGGATTCATTCATATGAGCATATTTCCTTGGGTTTCTCCTATGTTGTTTGCGAAAAAGGATGACAGATCCCTCTGGTTGTGCATTTACTAGGAGAAGATGAATAAGGTAACAATTAATAAAAAATACCCTTCACATAGAATAGATGATTTGTTAGATTAGTTGAAGGAGGAAAATTGGTTTTCAAAAATAGACTTGCGTTCAGGATACTATCAACTCTGGGTGAAAGAAGTTGATATCCCAAAGACAGCCTTCCAAAGAAGTTATTGCCACTTTGATTATTTGTTAATTCCCTTTAGATTGACCAGTGCCCCAATGGTTTTTATGGAACTCAGGAATAGGGTGTTCCATTAGTACCTCGATTCCTTTGTTGTGGTGTTTTTGGATGACAGTATAGTGTACTCTGGCTCTGAAGAGGAACAAAAACATCACTTGAGGATCATCTTGGGAACTTTGGGGGATCACCACCTCTATGTAAAGTTGTCAAATTGCACTTTCTGGATCATGGAAGTGAAATTTATGGGGCACATTATATCTGAGTAGGGGGTTTCAGTGGACCCCAAGAAGATTAGTGCAGTCATGTCATGGGAGAAACTGAATAATGTGTTTGAGATCAGGAGTTTCCTTAGCCTGGCTAGTTATTACAGGTGGTTTATTCAATATTTCTCTAGACTTTCTTCACTTATGACTACGATCACTCGAAAATGGGTGAAGTTTGTGTGGGATCCAGAATGTCTGGCATCATTCAAGGAGTTGAAGAGGTGGTTGAATACCGCCCACTATTTGATTTTTCCAGAGGTTGTAAAGGGGTATGTGGTATATTGTGATGCTTCGGGTATGGGTCTTGGGTTAGTGCTTATGCAGGATGATCACATGGTGGCGTATGTCTCTCACTAACTCCAACCACACAAAAAGAACTACCTAAATCATGACTTGGAGTTGGCAGCGTTGATGCATGCTTTGAAGAATTGGTGTCACTACCTTTTGGGGAGAATTTTTTGGTCTACTATAATCAAAAAATCTTAGCCTATATCTTCTCATAGAAGGACCTCAAATTGAGGCAGCGTTGCTGGATCAAGTACTTATAGGGGTTCAAATTTGACATTGTCTGTACCCCAGGCAAGGGTAATGTGGTGGCTGACGCCTTGAGGAGAAGGGTACCAGTTTAGGATTTGAGGGAGTCCAGTGATGAGTGGACATTGATGGGGATCTTTTATTAAATGCATGTGGAGACCAGGGAGCATAGTAGAGGTGAATTCTTGGAGAGCGTCTAGTTAACCCCTTATCTGTTAGAGTTGATTCATCGGGAACAACCTAGTGATGAGATTTTCCAGTGGTCGAGGTAGTTTCTTCATGGTGGGGAGATTTCCTCTGATTGGTCGTCATCCCTAGATGACATATTATGTTTTAAGGGACCCTCAGTATTGCCATTGTCTCTATGGATGGTAGTGATGAAGGATAGCCACCGGTCTTAGTGGGCTGTCCATCCAGGTGCCACTATGATGTATTTTGATGTGCGACAAAATTTTTGGTGGCCAGGTATTTGAGGAGACATAACGGACTTTGTGTCGAGATGCTACATGTGCCAACAGGTGAATGCAAAGAATTAGAGACCCTCAGGTTTTCTCCATCCATTAACCATTACTACTTGGAAGTGGGATGAGGTGGCCATGGACTTCATTGTTGGCTTACCTCGTACACCTTGGGGTAAGAATTCCCTTTGGGTGGTGATTGATTGTCTGACCAAATCAGCCCACTTCATTCCGATCAAAGATACAACTAAAGTGGATGAGTTGGGATGTTTGTATCTTCAAGAGGTGGTGACACTACATGGTGTTCCATTAGCAGTTGTCTAAGATAGAGACCCCAATTTCACTTCTTGGTTTTGGGAAGGTCTTCAGAAGGCTTTGGGGTCTAAGATTAAGATGAGCACAACATACCATTCTCAAACAGATGGTTAGACAGAGGGGGTGAATCCGATTTTGGAGGACATGATATGTGCATGTGTTTTGGACTTTGGTGGTTCCTTGTATAGCCATTTGGGTTTTGTTGAGTTTTCTTATAATAACAGTTACCAATCCTCAATTTAAATGGCTCTTTTTGAGGCACTCTATGGTCGTCCTTGTCGGTCCCCTCTGTGTTGGTTTGAGGTAGGCGATACTTCACTGTTGGGGCCAAGCCTCATATAGAAGAATTATGATAAGGTAAAGTTGATTAGGTATCACTTGTTAACAACTCAGAGTCTTCATAAATCATATGCTGACTGGAGGCGTCGAGACCTAGAGTTTTCTGTGGGTGACTGGGTACTCTTGAAAGTGTCCCCTCGTTAGGGCCATCGTCGATTGGGAAAGGAAGGGAATATGACATCATGATATGTCAGACCTTTTTAGATCATCGAGCATATTAGAAAGGTGGAATACAGAATGGCTTTACGTTCTCAGTTGACATCCATACATGATATCTTACACATCTCCCAATTGTAGAAATACAACCCAGATCCGTCCCATGTTATGAGTTGGGAAGAACTGGAGATAGAGCCTGACTTGTTAGTCTTTGAGAGGCTAGTGAAAATAGTGGACTCCCAAGAGAAGGTGTTTCAAGGGAATCCTATTCTTCTGGCCTGGTTTCATTGGCAGCATGGTAGTGATACACATGAGACTAGAGAGCGAAAGTCATGGGTTGAGGAACAATACCCGTTCTTGTTTTCTGATCAAGATTCTGGTTGAATTTTTGGGGAGAAATGTATTTCATGGTGAGGATAATTGTCACATACATGAAATATTTTAAAGATATTTTTAATTTAATTTCCATTATTTCTTTGTTTTGGAGGTTTCCCATGCATTTTTGGAATAATGGGAAAGTTTTCATGAATTGGGACAAACTGTGAGCCCAATTCTAGATTTGAAAATAAATTTTGTTTACTATATAACTCCTACATTTTCAACATTTTTCATCCATTAAAATTCATAATTGGCCTCACCATACCTATTAAAACTACCATATTAATTTTGAACATTTGGGAATATATAATCATGTTGGATTTGTGTTTTTATTTAAGGAATTAGGCCCACCCGAAAGCCCATTTCCTATTTTAAAAATATATTTTTTATTTAATAACTTATTCATGTTTTACTCTTTTTCAGTGATTATACCTCCCACTAGAAGAAAACATCCATAGATGTTCCCATATTGGATTTCCCCCCTCTTTGGAGCTCATATGCATCACGAATTATGACAGAACTTCATATGTATTCTCAAATTTTCTAGATTTGAAGAGGTAATCTATTTCTTTCATAACTCTCTCATTTATCACTATTTTTCCCCCATTATAGTTCCTACACGACCTTCTATTCCTTATTAGAACCTAAATTGAATTATTTTCTATTTGTAAATTTATATACTAGGGTATTTGGGGTGATTTCATCAAGATAACTCAAGTAAGTGGGTCGACTTCATTCATCTTTCAATTTGCTTAGGGTTTCATTCAATTTTTTTTAGGGTTTCTTCCCTTATCCTTGATGTTCATAATGTTCAGAAACTTGGTTTTAACCTTGGTTTTTCATTGTCCAATTTTTATTTTTAGGCTTGATCTAACTTCCTTGAGGTGTGGCAGTGGTGCAATTGAGTTTTCACACAAAGGATTTAAGAATTTTCATTAGTTTGGTAGGTGATTCCATGTTCATGCAATATTTTTTCCTTATCATGCTATATTTATCATATTTAAAGGTTTATCTAATTTTATTATTTCTGAAAAAATTATTTTTAGTGGTTTTTTTATTTCAAATGAATTTTAAATGCCAATTTCTTGTGAAATTGGTGGTTTTTCCTGGAAATGTTTTATTGGTTTATTTAGGGCTTCCCTATAAATACATAAATGATTTTTTTGAACTGTAATAAGGCTTAAAATAAGTTTTTGAATGTTTATACCCTTTGGTTGTTTCTGTAAAAATGGTTTTTAATGGTGTTTGTCGAACATGTGAACTTTAAGTGCCATGTTTGTGTGAAAATGGAGGTCTTACAAAGTTACCATTTCTTGGTTCACAAGGGGATACCCTAAAATTGATTGGTTGGTTTCAATGAAATTTATTGGGATTCCTTTTAAGTTTTGGTAACTTATAAGTGTGCACATAGTGTACAAAGTTGGGGTTTTCAAGGAGTTTTGGGCGCAAAACAATGCAGGATTTTGAGAAATTCTTTCATTAAAAATCAAAGTGTTTTGTTTTGAGTATTATGTGATTTAAAAATTTTATAGATATTTAACTGATTTTATGTGACCAATAGTGGTGTTTCATATAAAAAATGTATTTATGTATCATGCTGATTTTTTTGAGCACAAATTGGGAAGCCCGGGTACCTAGGTGGGGCAGATTTGTAGTAGTACGGCTAGTGAACTGGATGAGTTTCATCCCTGTTTCACTTAGAATTTAGTTAAATACAACTCTAAATAATCTATCTGAATTATGATTGGGAAAAAATAGGTTATGATTATGTTATATAATAGTGTTTCATGCACAAGAAGAGATTTTTCTATTGTTAATTTACACCAAGGTTCAAGGTACATAGGGCCCGAAACAATCTAGTGCCTAAGGGTGTTCCCGATTTCGATGCTCATTGGATTTATCATATTTACCCTTTCCTTAGGGTGTGTTTGGAAGTAAAATTAAGTATATAAAAATTATATTTAAATGTGTTATCATTCTGAAAGTTTTATCTTGGAAATTATTTTCTATTGAAAGTTTCATTTCTTGGAATTTAACACCGCTTTCCTTTGCATTTTAAAACTGCTTTCTTTTTCACCTTGTATTGCATGCACTTTGGAATCATTGGGTGGTATAATTTTTGGCTTAGGCTCACAACCTAGTTAAACCTCTTGGTTTTAAGTATACATGGTTATGTTTGACTCAGAAAAAGGTAAATCCTCAGGTGAATTCAGTTCGGGCTATTAGAACCCTCCTGTGATGCGGTGTTGTGAAGACGGCTCGGGGGTGACCACCCCCTTGTTGTGTGGAGTATTTTTTGATGTCTAGATGCTTTATTTATTTGTATTTGGACCTATTTTATAGTTTTCAAATCCATTTATTCAATCTTGGTTTTTTCTTAATACTAGTTTGGCTGGAAATTTTAGATTTATATTATGGACTGTTTTTAAGGTTTTATGCTTTCATACTCTGGTAAATTATTCCCAAACCTAATTGTTTGATACCCATGAACTTGTGCCAGAATGCGGGGATAGAGAATTATCTTTGGGATTTTCTATAGGCTGGTTTTGGTGTTGGTATTGGTGGAGACCAGATTCGGTTCGTGACACACTTATTGTGTGACCCTCTAGGATTCTTTCTTATTGGCATTATGCTAGCTTGCCCAAAGTTCAAGATTACAGTCTAGAAATGGGTCAAGGCACCCAAGGGAAAAAACATAATGTCTCAATTTTAACAACCACATACGAATGCTCACTGTATAATATAATCCCCTTGTCTTAATATCTCATCAAGTAGATTTCATAATGGTGTCCTAAACCTATTTACTCAATATATATTTCTTTAAAAATATGAAATAAATAAGTTGTTACACCATGTTCATGGAATTTAATTCAAGGATTATATTATAATAAAAGGGTTGAGATATAAACTTCCATAAATATGGAAGGGAAAAATCCTTCCTTGGCTTATCCATTAATGACATGTCAACCGTGATCCACCCAACATACCCTACTTCCCACCAATATATGGTATAATAGTTTTGGTTAGTAAATCTAAGTGAGTGATTCATGACATACATTAATGATAATCTTAAAGTCTAAGGACCATTACACATGATTAAAAATAGGAATATCTAAAGGCACCAAAATATTAAGAATTACTACTCGCGAGTCTGTTCTCATAATCTCCCATGTTGGAGATTACCAAGTGTGAAATTTATGAGAAGAAGCCTAATACGCTTATGAGAACTCTCAACAGATGGTCTAAATTCTATTTATCCCATTATATTTCATTTTCAAACCACATAACTATATTAAGAATATTTTAATATTAGTTTTACATTATCATCATAGTGGGGAACTACTATGAACTTATCAATAATACAAATAATCTAGGAAATTATTACAGTAAATACATATATAAATAATGAAAAATATGTAATAAGATGTTGATTTAATATTCAATACATCAAAACTAATTGTAAACATAGTAAAATAAGTTATTCCTAGGACTCCAACTCTAAAAAATTCTCACTTTGACTAGATCCAACTTCCTTTGACTTTTAGTCTTCTAGCTCTTACAAGATAATCATGTTTCTACTAAGTCATGTATTTAGTCAAGGGGTCATCTATTTTGTCTTATGTGGAAATAATTCTCACTACAACCTCACTTCTATAAGAAAAATCCCTCAAGAAATGATACTTTTAAAGAATTTGCTTTTTCCATCAATGTGATCTTGAATCATTTGTTAGAGTCACCACTATAGTATTATTACAATAGAGTATGATATGATCTTTATTGATAGGTACCATGTCAAGATCTTGGATGAAGTTTTACATCTGCACTTTTTTTAGTTAACTTAGATGACATCATATACTTATAATATTCTATATAATATATAACCACAACCTTCTTTGTTCATTTTTATCTCACAACACATCCATTAAAAGTGAATTTGTATCATGTTTGTGACTTTATATCAAATTTTTTAGTTTAGAAACTAGTACCTACATATCCTATGATGACTAGTTCCTCATCTTCTCAATATACAAGGAACATATCCTTAGTATGACTTAGATACATAAGTATAGTCTTGATTTCCATCCAATTTTAGTCACCTAGAGTAGCTTGATATCTTCCTACCACACTCAATGCATATGCATCATCTAGTATAGTACATAGAATATAATACATGACTGATGCAATCGCTGATGCGTATGGAATAATTTCCATTTTGTTTCTTTCAATATGTTTTTGAGGACACATTTTCCTAGAAATATGAATTCCATGTGACACTAGAAACAACCCCAATTAGATTGTTCTATAATGAACCTACTCAATATCTTCTCAATGTATATACTTTGACTTAGGCTAGGTAGTCTCTTGGATCTATGATGACGGATCTTGATCCCAAGAATGTATACTGCTTCACTCAAGTCCTTTATGGAGAATCATTTATTCAACCACATATTAACAATCTATAAAACTAATATTTCATTTACTATGAGTAATATGTCATCAACATATACTATTAAGAAAATGAGTACACTCCCACTTAACTGTTTTTAGACACTAGGCTCACACTCATTATTTTTGAAACCTATTTTTTTATGGATTCATCAAAATAAATTTTCTATGTAGGTGATACTTAAATTAATCCATAAATTTATTTTTTCAATTTTCATATCTTATTAGAATCTTTAGGAGTAAAAAAACCTTGGGGTTGGGTCATAGAGACATCTTTTTGAAGTTTTCCATTAAGGAAGTATGTTTTTACATCTATTTTACAAATCTCATAGTCATGGAAATATACAATGGAAAGTAAAATTCTGATGGATTTAAACATTGTAACTCATGAAAAGGTTTCATTGTAGTCAAATCCATGAAACTATTTAAACCATTTTGTAACCATTCATTCCTTATTGGTACTTATTTTTCCTTCCACGTCCAGCTTATTATTGAATACCCATTTTTACCAATGATATTCACATATACTGGAGGGTCTACTAACATCTAGACTTGTTTTTGGTACATAGAATCCATTTTAGCATTCATGGATTCTTTCCACTTGAAAAATTATGTGCCACTTGCTGATTACATATAGGTTATAGGTTCACTATTATCAACTAATAATGAGTCACCATACATAGTGACTATAAAACCATAATGTCATGGTTCTCAAACCTCTCTTGTACTCATATGTAGTACTTCTGTATATAAAACAGTTTCTTATTCCACAGGACTTTGGGGAATATGTTTCTGTACTTACTCTTATGTGCCTTGAGCCCCGACTTCATTGAATTACATCTCAATCACGCTATCACTTTTAGAAATGTGTTCCCTCTCAAATAATATGTAATTTCTTTCCATAATAACCTTTTTTGAGGGTTCATATAGTTAATATTGCCTTATTTCCTTGAGGTATCCTATATAGTACACTTTTTTTCATAGGGTGAAAGTTTGTTACCTGAAGAGGACTTAAAATGATTTAATTCTCCACACATGTAAATTTTATAACATGGTTTTTATTCTACTCAAAAATTTATATGGAATACCATTTATCGATTTAGTTGGTACTTGGTTTAGTATATGTTGTACTGTTTGAAATTCATATCCCCAAAATGATGATGTAATAATCACATGACTCATCATTGATCTCACCATGTCCAATAAGTTGTGGTTGCCCCTTTCACATATGACATTCCACTAATGCGTATAAAGAAGAGTGAGTTAGGATAAGATCCCAAACATCTGTAAGTAATCAATGAAGTCTTGATTAAGATATTCCCCACCATAGTCTGATCAGAGTTTCTTAATATTATTACCATGATAGTTCTCTACTTCATCCTTTTATTCCTTGAATTTATGAAAATAATCTGACTTATACCTCCTCAATTATACATATCTATATATACTAAAATAATTAGTATAAATTATGATGTTTGAGCACCAACCCCTTGCTTCAATAAGAAAATGTCAACACACATCGATATGAAATAATTCAAGAAACTATTTAGCCCTTTCACATATCCCATGAAATGGACCTTTTTTCATTTTTCCTTGTAAACATGCATGAAAAACACCAAGTGGTTTTATTAAAAAATAATCTACATATCCTTCTTGATGTAATTAATCAAGTGATTTTAATTTACATGACCTAGCCAATGATTCCGGAGTTGGGAGTGGTATGATTCATGTGTATTAACTTCATTGTCAATTTCCTTTACCTACATCATGAAATCCAACACATAAATACTATTATTTAAATTCACCTTACCATAAAAATTATATCTTTATAAAAGAAGAAATATTTATTTCAATTTTTTTTAAATCAATTCGATTCAAGTTTGGATACATATATAATGTTTTTGGAAATAATTGGAATATAATAAAAACCTTTCAAAAATAAGACCATCCTAGTGGTTAATGTCTGGTGGTAATTTATGATAGCTACAACATCAAGTTTATATCCATTGAATACTAATAGATCTGTCTACCCTCAGTTAATATTTCCAAATCTACTTGGTTACTATATTTAAATATATATGTGAGAACCAAAAGATATATCTAATACCCAATTTTTATAAATAGATAAATTGAACTTGATAACAAATACACCTGATGATTACCCTTTATTCTTTGGATGGGTGCAATTTTTCTTCGAGTGTCTCTTCTTACCACATGAAAAACAAACAAAATCCTATTCACGTGCTCGCCCCTTGATCTTCCTCTTCTTGGAAGGGTGTGAATAAGATTTGGCCTTGAATATATTTTCTTGACCTTTATACGTTGTCACCATAAGGATGAAAGTATTTTCATGCTGTGTATCCTTAGCTACTTGGTGAAGAATAGTGAGAACATATGACAGAGACTTCTCAATGATTTTCATATTAAAATTCATAACAAAGATTGATAAGCTCTCAGGGAGTGATTACATAATGAGATCAGTTCCTAGTTCTTTAGTGAGTTTAAACCCTAGAACCTCTAGGAGATCGATTTAGATAATGGGTTTGACCACATGAGGGATAACTAGGGATCCCTCCACAAGCTACATTGAAATAGTACTTTGGAAATATCAAACTGATCCTATCTATCTCTCTCTGATTAAAGATCATAGAGGTGATCAATCATGCTATATGAATCTGTGTTTTCTTGAGACTTTATGAGTTTACTAGAAATAGAATAAATCATCAAATATTTAATGTTGAATGCATCATTAATATTTTTATCATATAATAATAACTCTTCATCAATTTACTCTTGAGTAGGTGGATTGGGAATTGAGGATTCTAGAACATAAGATTTTGATTCTTGGTGTAGAATAAACTAAAGGCATCTAAACCACTAATGAAAGTTACTACCAGTTAGAAGGTTTTATTTCTTTAATATTGATCGTAGGTATAGTGTTGATGATGAACTTGATATTTTATTCTATAATTTAAAATTATATATTATTAGTACTTTTCTTGAATACAAATTATGTGGGAATTAATAAATTAATTAATTTTTATTAAATATCCCACTATTTTATCAAGTTTCAATAGATCTGACCATTAAACTTGGAATTTATAGTTGATTTAAGATTCTAATGACAAGGAACCATATGCCTCTTCCCATAACCCCAACAAGGGTTGGTTGAGCTATTTGAAAGTATTTAGGTAGGTAGGTCCTTTACAACTACAAGCTTGTAGTTCTTTGATCCATTGAGTGGATTCCCCGATCCTAAAATCTTAACTTGTATTTCCTTAACACTTTCCTCTAAATTACATTGAGTCTAGCAAGGGATACTCCTCTTGATGTAAAATGGTTAAGTCAGCCCAAAACATTCATAATAACTCCCCTTATAAAAGTAAGTGTCCCAAAAAGGATTGGTCAAACACTTAGTTCTTTTGAGTTTTTTCCTAATCAAGTAACATAAGGATTAGTGTAACTTAATATTAGGTTAAGGTATTTTAATTAAATATTCATTAAATTTATCTTGTTTATAAATTACATGTCTTTTTTTATTATGTGGATGTTACTTAATTAATCAACCATGTTGGATATAACCTTTACACATAATTAATTTATTTAATTTATTGTGCATAATTTTTTTCTTTTTTACCCTTTACATGTCTTTTAAATATTAAGTAGATGTTACTTAATTAATTAACCATTCTTAATAAAACAGTTTCACATAATAGATTTATTTAAATTTCATAGTTTTACATTAATTCATTTATTTATGTAACCAAAACCTTGCATCCATAAAATAAATAATTTCATAGATAAAAATAAATAATTAATTAAATGACCCATTCATGAGGTTTATCTAACATTTTATTTAATTAGTAGATGTTAAATCAACCTATGAACTAGGGGAAATAATTTAATTTTTTGGTCTTGGCATGCTCTATAACATTCCACCTTTACACCTATGTATTACCTAAGTTGGTATCATTATGGTTCCATCTTGAAACACATTCATGCACCTTGGGGTACTTCATTAATTACATGTATTTATGACTTGCACACAGGTGAGGGTAACCAAAATATTGGTTTAAAAGGTATGACATAAATATACTTCGACATGCATGTCCTACATAATAATTTAGTGAAGGATGACTCGTAGGAAATCATATTTAATTTACTAATAAATAATTGAAAAACCATGAAATAATCAAGTTAAAACAACCAAAACATACATAGGCCTTGGTCAAGATCATTATGGTTACACATGTATTGAATACACAAAAGTAACTGGATATCATTCATTCATTTATTTTTTCATTATTATTAAGATAAACACACTTTCATTAATTAATCAATAAAGTTATTAATTGATACCCTTTCATCTTAATGATCATCCGAACTTAGTTGGAGATACCCATAATTTATGGAAGTCATGGAAAATAAATAATATAACCAATAATGAAATTTTTATTATAATAAATCAATTGATCATTTAAAAATATTTAAAACCATTATTTAATTGTCCTACACAAAACATGGGTCAATCATTAAATTAAAGTTGTAATGATGTAATTTTAAATTAAATTAAATTTATTTATACCTTGAATTGGGAGACTACATGGCATGTGCAATCTAGTTACATGTCGTGTACCTCAGTTTCTATGTATCTGAATCACACACCTGTGGTTTCAGTGTGTTAACTCGGCTAGATTACATGCAAGTGCATGCTAGCTACATGCCATGTATCTTCTTTCCGTGTTCTAGATTGGCTCGGTCAACACACAGTGTGCAATAAATGAACCACATGTAATTAATTTCTCCATGCATCCATGTAAAATGCACATGGGTAAATGGAATGTTCTCCAACTACATGTTGTGTAACACAATTTTACCGGTCAAAGTTTTGGCACTTCCCAATGGAATCTCGAACCATTATTTATTTATTTTTATACCTTTAAGAAAACGAAACACTAAAAAAACATGATTAATTTGTTTATAACATGTTAATTTAAATTATATTAAATAAAGAATAACATGAAATGAAAATCTATAAACAATTGAACATAAATCAACAATCATATAAATAATTATAAATTTAAATATAACTGCTCTGATACAAATTTTTGGTTCTAGCCACAACAGAAGTGTGCAGTTGTGGGTGATATATTAAAATTTATTTTTAGAATCATTGCCTGAAACCAAGAGTGAGGATCCAACACATAAAATTTATAATTAATTTATTTAATATTTAAAGAAACAAATACATGGGATTTGGAACTTTCTTCACTGGTGAATGTTGATTGTCCGAGAAGACCCTTTCAGATTACCTTCAATACACTATGAGGATCTAAGGATAGAATTCCCCTAGCATTGATCCACACATGATCCTATAATCTTTTAGCAACACCAATCAATCTCTGGGTGCTAGTGTGGTTAGTCAAATGTGTTTCATTTTTGTTTCTTGATCGATCAATGTTCGGTCTTGAAGAAATCTATCTTATGCTTCTAGTTTTTGAGATGGAGAGATAAGGAGTTCAGAGATAATTCATCGTGCAAAAAAATTCTATATTTTCAATTTTAGACACACTACACAATAGACATATCCACCTATTTATAGAGTTAGGACTTAAGTTAAAATATTATTTAATTGCATGCCATCAATTAAATAACATTTATTACCTTTAATAAACCCCATTAAATATTTTATTATTATTATTATTATTATTCTATGGTGAGTTACAACTTGAGCAATAACAAATATTATTTATCTGGCTTATTAATTAATATTTTCCCTTAGACACAGTCTTGGTCTGTTTGAACTGCTCTTGAATTTATTGAACACCAACGAAAAATTTTATTCATAAATAAATATTTCATTCACATACCATTGAATAATTATTTATTGAATATTCAATAAAATAAATTAATATATTTTTATTCACATGCCAACGAATAAATATTTATTTAAATTATGAGATGAATATAACTTGTATAAATTTTTTCCCAAGACTTTAGAATAATATTTATCCCATTAATTAAACTCAAATAGAATTTAATCAAAATCAATAGAAACACTTAGTGTGTGACCCTCTAAGATTATTTCCTATTGGCATCAGGAGAGCTTGCCTAATGTCTAAGAAAATTGTTTAACAATGGGTCAGGGAACCCAAGAGAAAGAATAACAATTTAAACAACCATATAATAACCCTCAATATATAATATAATCCCTTTATTTTAATATGTAATCAATAATGTTTCAAGATGGTTCCATGCACACATTTACTCGATATGTATTTCTTTCACTATCTTAAATAAAATTGTTGTTATACCATGACCATAAAATTTAATGTGGTGGTTCTATTATAATAAAAGGTCCAAGAAATAAAATTCCATAAATATGTAAGATAAAAATAATTCTTTGAATTATCCATTAATGACATGTCAATAGCGACACACAAAACATACCCTAATTCCTTCCAACATATGGCATGCCAATTTTGGTTGTTAAATCTAAGTGCGCGATTCATGATATAAATTAATGATAACATTAAAGTCCAAAGACCATAATACATGCTAACATATAGGAATATCCAATAACACCAAAACATGAGGAATTCATACTGGCGAGATTGTTCGCATAATATTTGATCTTGGAGATTACCAAGTTTGAACTTAATGAGAATAAGCCTCATATGCTTATGAAAATTCAATCATAATGGTCTAAAAATAATGTGTCCCATCAGTGTACGTTATCCAACCACATAACTATATTAATAATATTATCAAATAACTTCAAGGTTCTCATCATAACAGTGAACTGATACGACCTTATCAATGAAAAAAGTAATCTAGAACATTATTATAATAAATCCATTCATAAAAAATTAACAATATGTAATAATAAGTTAAATTAATATTCAATACATCTAATATAAATGTAACCAAGGTATAATTTGTTAGTCCTTGGACACCAATTATAACACCATAACTTATTTTTATTGAATCTTGTTTTATTTTAAATTTATTTCCAAACCACCCCCAAAACAACAATAAAGTGGGATAGATAGTAAGTTGTTTCAGGGTTCCTTAGGAGACAACCTATGATTATATTTCTATATTACACCTTAATAATAAAATTCTAATTATCACTAAAACCCTTCAAAAGGGTTTTATTGAACCAAAAAACACAATCTACCCAGTTCCCTTCCACTCAATGCCAACCACAATGGGAGTGGAAGTTTATAGAGTTTACCACCCGAGTAATGTTATCCGAGCCACCCCAAGAGTCTGTCACCATCACACACCTTATTCTTTGGTATTATGCAGGTGTTATAAGGGGTTATGTAAAAAGACCCTATTACTATCGTTATGTACATTATTTTTTTATATAATAATTAATATACTTTCATTTTATTATTGTTACCTTGTAAATAGTTTTTAAAGACAAATAGTATTTTTAGTTAATGTTCAACTAAGAAATATATTTTGAAGAATTAAGGGATTTTTAAATTAAATAATATTTTAATAAAACATTATTATTATTATTAAATTATTTTTTATTAAATATAAATGATCGCATAATTTTATTAATGCAATTGTAATTTTTGTTAAGTTTTGAATGCCATTTTTTTCAAAACCCATGAATTTTCGATAAATGTCAGTTTTTATATTAAAAGTGAAAATTAGCATATTTATAAAATTATTTAGAAAAAAAAAGAATATTATTTATGGAATCAGGACATCGAAATTATCCAATGGTGAATTTTTCATAATTTTCTGAGATAGTCAAATTTTTGGGTAAAAATTAAATACCGTTTAAATATATAATGTGTTTTATGACATCATAATGACCAAATAGTGATGTAATAAAACACTAAAAACTTTATTTTCGGCCAATATATGTTTTACCAGTAAAATAATGTGATTTTGGGTTTGTTTTATTTATTTTACAAAGCTTTAGTGGACCCTTCAAGGCTTATTAAACATTTTGTCTTTTTAAATTGTTTTCCTTGGGAGTGTGACTCACCTCCACATAATCAACCCCATTATTTTAAGAAGTTTGAACTTTGGAATTTTAAAATATTTTTTTCAATTTTACTTTTCCAAAAACCATGGGCAAAATCCATGGTCTGGTTTGTGGTTTGGATTAGTTTAATATGAGGTGTCCCAAACCTAAATAATAAAGAATTCCCTCACCTTTCCTATATAAAGCCACCCAAGATCCCACTTCATCCTCACTCAAAGCCTTAGGAGTTTGTCTAAAATCTTCCCTACTATATATAGAATCCTCCAAAGGTTCCCCAAGCTCCCAATAATCCTCTATCAAGCCTATCTCAAGCCTTTGGATGCACACTTCCATGTAAGGGTTTTTCTTCCTTTCTCATTTTTGTCCAATATTCATTAAATTGTAATGCCCTTTTAATTTAAACTATAAATGTTGGGGTATGGTTTCTAACCTCCCCCATACTGACCTCTTTATATTTTAATAATGGTATACCCCTTTATCTCTCATTAAATGCCTCCCATGTACACCCGTTACTATGCGGAAATTCCGAAAGGAATTTCTCTCTCCTCATTTACATTCAAGCAATTATTTTGTATCATGAATATAAATTCCATTACATTTTTGGTACATGTATCTATATGAACCCATTACTGTCCATGTCATGTAAATATGATGATACACCCTTTTCTCTCTCATCAACCATTTTTATGAGTTCTTATGTCATGCTGTTATGCTGTGAAATTGCACTGTGCTTTTCCAAGCCAAAGTCATTATGTAGTGAATACCATGCTTATTTATCTATCAAGGGTATTCAAATTTATGAACATTTATATACTATTTAAATAGTTTCATGTATGTATTCCACATTCATTTATCATTCAATAAAAGATTATGTTGAATGATTCAATGTTTTATGATCCATGTGGCACACTTATGCATGAAATGAAATGTTTAAGATGGGTGCACCCTGATAGCCCTCCAATGCATTGGGTAAAGTATAGAATCATGATACGTCATGTGAAATGGGTGTTTAATCATTCTAATTAAAGTGCAACTAGGGTTTACTCGTGCTTCATGTACAACGAGGGTTTACTCATGCTCCATGTGCAATGAACTTTGGATTATGCTAATTCCATGTAAAGTGTTGTTGCCACATTTCCATGTTAGGATTATCATGATTTATCATACATTTATGTTTATTCTTCTCTTGTTCTCTATTGATATGCCTATATTCTGACATGTATTGTATTCCTCATATTATTCCATGATTATTCCCTTACTGTGCTTTATAGCTCACCCTTTTCTTATGCATGTCCTCAGGTTATCCCATGAAATGCTAAGTACGAGGGAATGTAGTGGTCATGTAAAGGAAGTTTTCAATAAAGATGTTGTATTTCATGTTTTTAGTTGTTATGTTATGATCTTAATCCCCAAATACACTATACCTCTTGATCTTCTATGTTGTATCAAGTAATATTTATGTAATAAATTATGTTTAATTGTGTAATAAAAAGCAGGGTTGTCATAGTTGGCATCTAAGGATAGGTTTAGTTATTTTTTGGATTAGGATTAGAAAACCCTATTAATTCCTCAAAGACAAGACTAAGTATAATAAAAACATCCCTAAGTTTTATTGAGTATTGATTAAGTGGTTTATCAAGAAAATGAATCCCTGTATGGATACGAGCATGTAGAGGTGGCTCTGACACAAATGTATCCTAGGGGTAAAACCTGAAAACATTTCTTTGAGCTAGACTTGAATGGGAACTGGTGTAAAACAACGGGCGTTACTGCACTCTTTGTTACAACACTCCCAGGGGATATGCTTTTGTAAATTCACATGCTTAGTATGAACCATTATTAAGGGACAAAAAAAATCCCTAAGAATATATGTTAGAAAGTAGATCATGGATAACATATACTGAAGCCAATAGATTCATATGTTAAGGAAATAAAAGTTATTTATAAGTCATAAATTTTGTATTTGGTTTACCATTTATGTGTTACCACTAAATTTCTTTTTATTCCAGTTAATGTCCGATAATAGGAGGACTCGGGCTAACAAGTGATGTGAAGATCAATGTGATGATTATACTAATGAGATGCCCAATCCAATGGGAGATGGAATCACGAACTTTGTCATGATTCTCTCTCAGATAACTCAATATTTTAATAGAAACATGGGTCAAGAAGAACATTAAAACCTCCCTAAGAAAGAAAAAGTTGCTATCAAGAGCTTGATGAGACAAAGGCCTTCTACTTTTAATGGATCATTCGATCCCTCAATCGCTGAACAATGGATCAACTCCATTAAAAAGATCTTCTCCATCCTTAAATATTCTGAACAAGAGAATGTTCTCCTGGATGATTATCATATGGAGGGTGAAGTTGATCAATGGTGGACGTTGATAAAAAATATGAAACCTAAGGAGGATATATAGGTGTTGTAATGGAAGGATTTTCGAAAGATGCTTTTTGATAAATATTTTCCACGCACCCTCCATCTTAAAATGGAAGGGGACTTCCTTACCCTCAAGAAAAAATATGACGAATCTATCTGAGTGTATGAGGAAAACTTTACAAGGCTTGCACATTACTCCTTAGGCTTTTTCGTTACCCCTGAATGCAAGGTTGACCACTTCTTTGGTGGGCTGAAACCTAGCCTGTGGAAATCACTAGCGATCTGTGACTTTGACAGCTGTGAGGAAATTTTTCCAATGTGCCCTCAAGGTCAAAATAGAGATCGGATAATCTTAGGGGTATCATGGGGATAATAAGTGTAAGGTGGAATTAAATGATGGAAATCTGATGGATAAATCCAATGGTGCTAAGAAGATCCAGCACCCTACTTACCAATGGTATGGAAAGAAGAACCCCGGGAACTGCCTAAAGGGGATGAGGAAATGCTTTAGGTGTGGAAGAGAAGGGAACCTAAAGATTAACTATCAGCAAGAAAGACCCGTGGTTTCAATAGAAGCGAGGAACGATCCATTTGAACCTCAATGCATGGTTCATTTCTTCAACTGCAAAGAACCAGGGCATCTTGAAAATCAGTGCCCTAAGACAAGGGTTTTCGGAGGCAACCAACAACATCCAAGGCATATAGGGTGAGCTTTTTCCATCACTACTATTGAAGGGAATACCGACCACGAAGTGGTGATAGGTACACTAGTTATTCATTCAAGAATAGAGAATGTACTTTTTGATTCAGGTTCTACACATTATTTTATATCTATAAAGTTTATTAGAATAATTCCAACACTACCCCAAATCCTGGAAGTGAAGATGTCGATGAGTATGGAAAATGGGGAAATCATTTCATCCCATGAATATAACTCCACCCCTATCATAATATATGAATTAAACATCCCTGAAAACCTCTTCATACTCCCTCTGGTGGAATTGGATGCAATTCATGGCATGGATTGGCTTTCCTTTTATAGATCCAACATAAATTGTCGTGAGAGGGAAATCACTCTCCATGTGAAGAATCAACCCCCAATTCATTACAAGTGCTAGGAAGAAGATGAACCTTATTAAGCTCCATCATCTCAATAGTGGATATTAATACCCTATGAGTATGTGTATCTAGCTTAGATTATTGAGTCTATAGAGGAAACCATCCTAGAAAACATGCCTATTCTGAGGGAATTCACTGAAGGGTTTCCCGAGGAATTTCCTGGCCTTCCTCCAAGAAGAGATGTTTAATTCCCAATTGATCTGATACCTGGGGTGTTTCCAATATCCAAGACTCCATATAGAATGGCTATTGTGGATCTTGAGGAGCTGAAGAAACAACTACAAGAGAATCTGGATAAAGGGTTTATATGCCCAAGTGCTTCACCATGGGGTGCACCAGTTCTCTTTGTCAAGAAGAAGAGTGGGTCAATGTGACTTTGCATCGATTATCGTGATCATAACAAAATCATGATAAAGAACAAGTATCTTCTCGCATGAATTGATGACTTGTAAGATCAACTGTGTGGAGAAAAATACTTCTCCAAGGTGGACTTGCAGTCGGGATATTATCAAGTATGGGTGAAGAAGGAAGATATCCCCAAGACAACTTTTCGTACAAGATACGAGAATTATGAATTCATAGTAATGCCTTTCAGACTCACTAATAATCCAAAAATATTCATGAAATTTATAAATAGATTATTTATATATTACCATGAAAAATTTGTGGTAGTCTTTATAGATGATATTCTGATATACTCCGAAACCAAGGAGGATCATGAGGAGCATCTAAGAATTGTACTAGAGACCTTGAAGAAGGAGAAGCTCTATGAAAAGTAAATCAAGTGTAAGTTATGGTTGAAGGAGGTCTCATTATTAGGCCATATCATCACAAGAAATGGGATATCTATGGATCCCTCCAAAAAAAGATACAATTGAGGGATGGCTGAGACCAACATCAGTAATGGATATCCATAGCTTCTTGGGGTTAGCTGGATATCATCGATGATTTGTTATAAATTTATCACGATTTTCCAACCCTCTTACCAAGATAACTCATAAGGGAGTAAAGTTTTCTTGGAGTGATGAATTCAAATAAATCTTTAAAGAGTTAAAAATGAGGATTATCACTACGCTCGTTCTCACTTTACCCACAATTGGAGAACTTTTTGTGGTATTCAGTGATGCTTCGAAGAAGGGACTTCGATGTGTGTTGATGAAAAATGACAAAGTCATTGCACATGATTCAAGGAAATTGAAATTTCTTGAACAGAACTATCCAGCACATGACCTTGAGTTTGCTGCAGTGATCTTCACTTTGAAAATTTGGTGGTATTATCTCTTTGGGGAGAAGTGTGAAATATATAAATACCAAAAAATCCTCAAGTATATATTCAAATAGAAAGTGTTGAACATGTTCCAATGAAGATGGTTAGAGCTGATCAAAGACCATGACTTCTCAATCCATTACCACCTTTGGAAAGCGAACAAGGTGGAAGATGACCTAAGTAGAAAGGACCCAACAATTCTATCATTTGTGAGAATTGAAAAGGATCTAATATTCTTAGATTTGATGAAGGTAGAAATGAGAATAAATAATAAGGGAACATCAGAAATCCTTTCAAAAATGATTGATCAACCGTCACTTTTGGAAAGGTTAAAAGATGCTGAAAAGGATGATGTCTTAATTCAGGAAAAAGTGGAAGCTATCAGAAAATGGAAATCCTTGGAGTTTAATGTTAATGAAGAAGGAATTGTGAGATTTGGGAAATGACTATGTGTTCCATCAATTCCATAGATGAAGAAGGAACTTTTGGATGATTCACATAGATCAAATTTGTTTATTCACCTAGGAAACACAAATATGTATTGTAATCTCTAAGATAGTTATTGGTGGGATAATATGCTGAAAGAGATCGCTGAATATACATCAAAGTTCTTGGTGTGTCAACAAGTGAAGGCAAAGTGGTAGAAGTATAAGGGGATGATGCAACCATTTCCCATAACAGAATGGAAATGGGAGAACATCACTATTGACTTTGTCACCGGACTTCCGAAGACATCCAAAGGCAACAATGAAATCTGGGTTGTTGTGGATCGTCTTATAAAGGTTGCACGGTTCGTTTATATTTGTGAGGATTTCTCATTGGATCAACTATCACAGATATATATTAGGGAAGTGGTAAGGATTCATGGAGTATTGATATCTATTGTGTCCGATCGAGATCCCAGATTCACCTCTATTTTTTGGATGGTTCTTCAACATGATTTGAATACTGAACTGAACTTCAGTATGACCTATCATCCTCAAACTGAGGTCCAATCCGAGCGGACTATCAAAAAACTTTAGGAAATGTTGAGTGCATACTCAATGAACTTTCAAGGGGGATGAGATCAATATCTTCCTTTGGTTGAGTTCTCTTATAATAACAGTTTCCAGTTGAGAATCCAAATGACACCATATGAAGCCCTTTATGGGAAAAGGTGCAAAACACTGGTGTGTTGGGATGAGGTCGGTGAGCGTAAGCTGCTTGGACAAGAAATGGTTGAAGAAATGGTGGAAAATGTGAAAACCATTCAGTAGCATATCAAGGCAGCCCAGAGTCGACAGAAGAGTTATGAAGATAACCATCAACAAGACCTTGAGTTTAAAGTTATAGACATCATATTTTTATGCATATCCCCATGGAATAAGGTCATGAGGTTTGGAAAAAAATGGATGTTAATTCCAAGGTACATCGACCCCTTCGTGATTCTTGATCATGTCGGGGTTGTGACCTATCGACGAACACTTCCACCTACCATGGCCAAATTATATGATTTATTTCATGTATCCCTATTAAGGAAGTACATACCAGACCCTTAACATGTACTCTCTTCATAGGTGGTAAAATTAGAGGATGATCTTTCTTATGAGGAGCAACCAGTGAAGATCTTAGATCATAGAGAAAAAGATCTAAAAAATAAGACAATTCCCCTTGTAAAGGTGTTGTGAAGAAACCAAAATTTGAAGAAGTGATGTGGGAATTAGAGTAAATGATGAAGAAAAGTTACCCACATCTGTTTATTGTGGGAAAAAGAAATTTCATGGGAGAAATTTCTTAAGGTGGGAAGATTGTAATGACCCAAACATTCATTAATGGAAATCCCTCTTGATCTAATTAAATGTTTATTTATGTAAAATGTTTATATAAAATGTCAACTACTTTTGTTTTATGTTTTTGGATTTTAAAATACTATTTAAAATTGTGACCGTTGCTAATATAGACATTGAATAGTGATCACATAATTAGTATAAATATAGGGCTTTAACAAGTCCAATTTACTCAGACAAAGGATGTGATGGCCTCATCTAGTAGACATGACCCATACAAAGCCCATTTGTCAGAGCTTGGATAGGAGGTTGCATCTTTGGGCTTCGATCTTGACCAATACTAAGCTGAGCTTGAATATGTTAAGCTTGAGTAGGACTGCCTATGAGAGAAGTGGAAGTTGATACAATTTACCACCCGAGAAATGTTATCCGAGCCACCCCAAGAGTCATTCACCATAGCACACCTTACTCTTCGGTCTTATGTTGGTGTTATATGGGGTTATATAGAAAGACCCTAGTACTATGGTTATGTACATTATTTCTGTATATAATAATGAATATACTTTCATTTTATTATTATTACCTTGTAAATAGTTTTTAAAGCACAAATAATATTTTTAGTTAATGTTCAACTAAGAAATATTTTTTGATGAATTAATGGATTTTTGAATTAAATAATATTTTAATAAAATATTAGTATTATTATTATTAAATTAATTTTTATTAAATATAAATTATCGTATAATTTTATGAATGCAATTGTAATTTTTATTAAGGTTTGAAATCCATTTTTATCAAAACCCATGAATTTTCTATAAATGTCGGTTTTTATTTTAAAAGTGAAAATTAACATATTTAAAAAATTATTTAGATAAAGAGAATATTATTTATGGAATCAGGACATCGAAATTATCCAATAGTGAATTTTTTATAATTTTCTGAGATAGTCAAAGTTTTGTGTAAAAATTAAATACCGTTTAAATATAAAATGTGTTTTATGACATCATAATGACCCAATAGTGGTGTAATAAAATACTATAAAATTTATATTCATAAAATATATGTTTTACCATTAAAATAATTTTATTTGGGTTTTTTTGATTTATTTTATAAAGCTTTAGTGGACCCTTCAAGACTTATTAAACATTTTGTCTTTTTAAATTGTTTTCCTTGGGAGTGTGACTCACCTCCACATAAGAAACCCCATTATTTTAAGAAGTTCAGACATTGGAATTATAAAATATTGTTTTCCACATACCTTTTCCTAAAACCATGGGCAAAAACCATGGGATGGTTTGTGGTTTTGATTAGTTTAATGTGAGGTGTCCAAAACCTAAATAATAAAGAATTCCATCACCTTACCTATATAAACCCACCCATGCTCCAACTTCCTCCTCACTCAAAGCCTTTGGAGTTCATCCAAAATCTTCCCTAATCTCTCTATAATCCTCCCAAGGTGCCCTAATTTCCCACGAATGCTCTACCAAGCCTCTCTCAATCCTTTTGAAGCACACTTCCAAGTAAGGTTTTTTGTTTCTTTCTCATTTTTGTCCAATATTCTTTAAATTGTTATGCTCTTTTAATTTCAATTATAAATGTTAAGGTATGGTTTTGAACCTCCCTCATACTTCCCTATTTATGTTTTAATGATGGTAGACCCATTTCTCTCTCGTTAAATGCCTCCCATGTACACCCATTACTATACCGAAATTCCAAAAGGAATTTCTCTCTCCTCATTTACATTCAGGAAATTATTTTGAATCATGAACCTAAATTCAATTAAATATGTTGGGACATGTATATATATTACCCAATTACTGTACATGTCATGTAAATATGATGAGACACCCCTTTATCTCTCATCAACCATTTTAATGAGTTCTTATGTCATGCTTTTATGCTGCCGAAATTGCACTCTGCTTTTCCAAGACAAAGTCATTGTGTAGTGAATTCCATGCCTATTTCTCTATCAAGGGTATTCACCTTTATGATCATTTAATTATTGTTCAAATAGTTTCATGTATGTATTCCACATTATTTTATCATGGAATAAAAGATTATGTTGAATGATTCATTGTTTTATGATCCATTTGGCACACTTATGCATGAAATGAAATGTTTAAGAAGGGTGCGCCCTGATAGCGCTCCAATGCATTGGGTAAATTATAGTATCATGATAAGTCATTTGTAATTGGTGTTTACTCATGATAATTCATGTGCAATGAGGTTTTACTCATGATTCATGTGCAATGAGGGTATACTCATGCTCCATGTGCAATGAGCCTTGGCTCATGCTAATTCCATGTTAAGTGTTGTTCCCACATTTCCATGTTATGATTATCATGATTTATTATGCCTTAATGTTTATGCTTCTTATATGCTCTATTGATATTCCTATTGTCTAACATGTATTTTATTCATCATGTTATTCCATGATTATTCCCTTATTGGGCTTTATAACTCACCATTTTCTTATGTGTGTCCTCAGGTTATCCCATGCAATGCTATGTATGAGGGAATGATGTGGTCATGTAAATGAAGTTTTCAATAAAGATGTTGTATTTCCTATTTTAAGATGTTAAGTAATGATCCTAAGACCTAAAGACACTATACCTCTTGATATTATATTTTGTATCAAATGATGTTTATGTAATAAATTATGTTTAATTGTGTAATAAAAAGCAGGGTTGTCATAATGTTTATTCTCTTATTTTTAGATGATATTAAAACTTTTTTCTCAAAAATAAAATTATTATTCACTTTATTCTAAAATCACAGTGAACCATAGTAAAAAATAAGATTCATCATTTTCCCCCAAAATGATCAAACATTCCAAAACCATTTAAAACCATCTTTTTATTTCCAAAATAAAAATTATTATAATTTTTTTGAAACATATTTTAACGAAACCAATTTATATAAATTCACTTATTTTATTTAAGAAAAACTAATTTCAATAAAAAAATTGAAGTGAATGAGCTTTTCAAAACCATGAAAATGATAGGAATTCAAAACTCCTCTGAGAATCCAACTCCATTTCATTTAAAAAACCAAGTGTACAAAGAAACTATTTATCACCAAGTTATCATTTTTTTACATTATAAGCACAAAATAAGAGAATTTTTTTACCCAATAAAATACACTAATACCTTAAAGTTTACCATTGACATTAAAACGATTATATCACCACCAAAAAAATAATTTATCCTTAGACATGAATTAGATTTGTGTAATAACCTAGATTTCTATCGACAATATTTCACTTATTATGTTTATTTCATATAGTATAAATCATATAAAATCATATATAGAAAACAATTCAAAATTTATAAATGAAGAATGAATGAATTAAGTGGTATTTATAGAAGTTGATGAACCCCTATAGATGAAATATTAACTTGACCTTAAGAATAGTAATATGACCCTTATGAATAATAAATCAAAAAATAAAGATTAACATCAACCATTAAAGTATAAATACAATTTAGGCATCTCATAAATGAATGTATTATACAATTATATCATTTTTTAAGTAAATAAATATTTCACAAATTATTAATTATGTGTTGGAATTTTTGTTGGTCATAAATATTTAATTTAAATTTTATAATTAATAAAATAATTTAAAATAAAATTAATTTTTGAAAAATGTATTAAAAAATTAATGTTTTTTATGATTTTAGGATAATTTAATTAGACTATAGTTAATTTTTCAGAGAGATATAAAATAATTTTTAATTTTAAGAACTATTTTTTTCAAGTAAATGATGAATTTAATTAAAAATTAATTTTCTCATATTTAAAAAATGATTTTAATAAAATGGATTTAATTTTTGAATTATGCATGATAGATAATTTTTTGGGTGAATTTTTGGGTTTTTTCTAAAATACTTGATTTTTTGGTGAATAATAAAATACTATATTTTACGATAAATGCTAAATACTTGAATTGTAAAGTCATAGATGATGTATAGATGATATAATCCCATAATATTTAACTATCCTTAATTATTTCAAAATATCTAGTGATTATTCTAAAACTATTCCTAGTATTGAGAAAAAATAATAAAGACAAGAATAAAATATTCCAAAAACACCCCTCCCCCTCTATAAATACCACCCTCACCACCCCTTATCCTCACACCTTTCATACTTTGAGACTTGTCAAATATATAACCAATACTCTTACCAATCCCCTAACCCACTCCTAGGATATATTTTCCTCATCAAAATACCAAAACCAATCCCCTAAAGGAGGTTCTAAAGGAGGAGAATTCAAGAGGTAAAAATACTCTTCCTTTTCATTTTGGTTTCTTTTTAAGTTCGTCTCTTTTATTATTATATCCTCACCTACCCTCATAAAAATATATTGATGACTCTATTAACTTTAATATACTAGAATTTTATTATGATAATGTAATAATCCATCATCAATCCCCTTCTCCAAACCCTTTTATTCTAACAATGGAAATGTTATCTGTGAGGTGTTATTTCATCACCTTCAAGGATGAAAAGTTTTAATTTTACATCAACACATTCATGGATGTTCATGATACCATTATAATGGTTGAAAAATATTTTAAAATTTATATTATAACCCTTTTTATATTCTATATGTAACATATTTACATAATACTAAATGATAAAACAAAATGAGTTTGTTATGATCAATAATCGCCATAATAATCTAAACAAATATCACTAAATGTATTATCTAATGATTTATCCTGAAAACCTATAAAAAATGATATATATAACTATTTAAACATATTTGTGTTCATAAATAACATATAATTATAATTCTGAAGAATTATACCCATATTACCTGAACTCCATTACTTATAAACAAGTGAACCGATCATGAAAACCAAGAAAACAAATGCTTGAGAAAAATGATATAAAACTCTATAACTCATCAATAAGGACATAAATAAAATTAATAAAACTATAATGAATATAATAAATTTATAAAAGGTTCTTAATGAATTAATTAATGGAATAATGTTATAATCCAAGATATTAATGTCAAGTGCAGAACACATTTGGACCTAAGGTAAGAGATTCTACCCAAACCATCATTTTTCTTCGGGTTATTCTTTCACTATCTTTACCACTATTTAATGCTTCTATATTTTTGTTTAATTATTATTTAATTTTTTTATATGTTTCAGAATCATATATCTAGGCCATTTTATCTTTATTTTTTGGGTAAATATATGTTTTACAATGTTCCCTCGTCAATTCTTCCAGATAAGCAAACTCTATTAAAGGGAACTTTCTTATTTCTTACACATTTTCAAGTACCATAAATAATTTTTTTAAGTGTCCATTAATTTTGTTAATTAAATAATTTTTTCATGAAAAATATGTTTTTTCATGAAAAATATGTTTTTTCATTTCTTATTTTATACAAACAATTATAAAAAATACAAATGATTTTTCTAAAAGAACTCTTCTTTGCAATGTAAAAGGGGTATTTCTCATAAAGAATTTTCCCATGATTTTATTAGAGTATTTTCATTTATTTAAATAGATATTTTGAGTTTTATGATATATTGAGATTTATCTATTACATTTATCATCCAAAATATTTTATTAAATGGTTTATGAACAATTTGATTGTGGATGTGCAAGTTGGATACCATTCACCATACTACTCGGAATAGTTAGTGATTATGATTACAGATTGGAAAAAGTTATTATATTTCATATTTATATGTTGTTTATGTTTATTCAAATTCATATTTGGAATGAATTGGTCTTAGTAAGTGATGGGTGGGACCCTATATAGCTCCTCGACACATCGGTACGTCTAATGAGAAAAACTAGACTGGGTTTTTACCCATTATGTATAGTGTCATGGCTGACGCTTTGACGATATATTTATGATGTCTGACATTATGAATTCTCTCATTATGAGACTAGTAATTGATAGTCCAAATGATTATTAGAACTATATAATATCCATGGTTATGTTTTATTATGTAATTATTTAATCAGGTTTTATTCCTACCATATTATGTTAAAGATTATATTTTAATGATACGTGTTTTTATTTATTCACCATGTCTTATTGTTTATTATTATGATAGCTTCCGCTGTATATATTAACCATAATGAGAACCTTAGATCACCCCGTTATTTTGTTTTAAATTTCCCCAAGATGTGAAGATTTATAGTATGATTGAATAATAAGGACAATTTATGAGTTTATGGGTGTTTCCAAAGGAGTTGCTATGTTTTTTTCCTTTCAAGTTATAATGTAAAGTACATGTATGAATTATGGTTTCCAAAAATACTAAACTAATTGATCCCTTGGTATTAATGTATTGTATCTATGAAAATGTAATAAATAAAGGCACCAGCTCCAAGCTACTGAGGTCAAGGTCTTTATAATTGGTAACTGTTAAATTATTCAATTCTTATCCCCTTTCACAAATTTGAAAACTTAATCACATGGAATCCATAAAAGTGATCAAAATAACCAAGAGTAAAATTCAATAAAATATTAATGTTACTAAACAAAATAAGAAGTCTAAACTTCTAAACTAGTGATAAAAATACAAATAAAAAATTTATAATCATTTTCCCATGCTAATATCTCTATATGAATAACTGTCATCATTACACTAAATCAAAATAAATTTATAATTTTTTTATATTAAAATAACATAAATGAACAAAAAACATTCAATAATATTCTATAAAATATAAATTATACTGAAACATGATGAGTGTGATAAAAATACCGTATTAGTTCACTGTATCTATGGAAAATCACCAGGATAAAACAAAGACCAAGAGAATCTTTTAAAATAAAATAAAAAAATATTTCCCAGTTATCTATAGAAATATAGGTTTTATTATAATGATGTTGATCAAGTGTTTGGATAGGATACCTATTAATTCTTGAAACATACCATTTCTATGCTTATCTAACACTAATAAAAACAAATTTATACCATTTGAAACATTTGGATTTGACCTGGGTACTCAAATCCATCCCCAAGAATATTTTTAATGATACTCAACCCTTAATGTCATTTATCCACTACTAAAGGTTTAATAATAATTATAAAACAACCAAACCAAGACATGGGGAATTATTAATCAACCCAGCACATGAAACAACCTTTTAACACTATACAAGATATATAGTCAAACTTTATAAAAATGTAAAAAAACACTATCATAAATACATATATAAAAAATAAAAATAAGAACCCCAATAAAAATACAACACCACAACTAATGACAAATAATATTACCAATAAAAAGACCTATTCTGATCTCTGATACCTGAACAATAATAATTCATATAATTTAACAAATTGAAGATCACCAAAACCATTAATCCAATATTTAAGTTACCAGGTAAGTGGCGATGTATCATTAAGAAGGGGTGAATGGATAATTGATACTCTTTTTATAATTTCTTCATTTGAAACTAACCTCTATGAATTGTTAAATTCTTAATCCACTCTCTTTGATATCTCACTCTCACCTATATGTGGTTTAGATTAAATAAACACAAGTCACATGTGAGTTTTTTACATGGTCCACTATTTGTTTTTATGACTTATCCAACCTGTGTTCAAGTTGAGTATGATATATAGATTTATCACTAGATTTAAAAATTTATTACAATAGAGGGGTAGGTATCATCCTTAATCCCAACACATACACTTGATTATTTTTTACTCCACAAAAGGCCTTTTGGTATGGTAAATATCCACATCCCTAGGAAAAATAACTACCTCCCAATAATAAGTGTTTGGATTAGATTAAATTGGATCCTTCTAATATTACTTAATCCATATTATACTCTTATGAACCAGATTTTCATTTTGATCTTGAATTCCACAAAATCACTATATAAGATCTTCTTCCACATCATCTCACATTTGAACTACTATAATATTATCAGTGAACTATATGCACATTATATTTCTTCTCAATATTTTAGAATTATCAATGTATACAAGTGAGTATGAAAGAACACAAGGTTTTTTTCCTACTCAATAGACGAAATTTTGATGACCATATTAAATTTACACTTTCCAAGAAATATATGAGGAACAATAGTGGTAGATACTCACTAAGCACACTCTCTATTTCTATTTATTCAATACAAAAGATAAAAAATAGAATATTATATCACATATCTTCTCAATTATATAATACATAATCTCTCTATATTTTTTCTATATTCACTTAATCACTTAAACATTGTTTCCATAATTTGAATATAGAAAACTCATTCAATCTCAACAATATGATCTTCTATATAATTCTATGTCTTCAATTATTATTTAATCCCAATAAAAGATATATTCATTTAATATTACAAGAGGCTCATTATTTTTCCTCTTTATAACATACATATAATCCACATGTATTTAATAGATTCTTGAAATAATATTCATATTTAGGATTATCATTAAAGTGTGATATAAATATTAATTGTATGATTTAAATTTTATGTTTTTATAGGTTGTATTTAGGTGAAGTGTGGATTTTGATATTATGATGTGAATTAAATCCACGATTATTATTCCATAATTAAATGTGGTGTATATTTCATCTTGAGATGTGAATATTTATATTTAAAAACCCATATTTATCTTATTGTTCACCAAAAATTTCTTTATGCTGAAAGATTCCTCTTCCAAAATGAAAAGATCATATTCTCAATAATTATCCCAAATTAATGAATCCATTTGAATCATTATTATGTTAAATTAATTAAATAAAATCTTTAGCATCATCATGTTTTAACCACTAAATTTATCACAACTAAATAACCATATGTATAAAATATATTACACATCATAGTGGAAATCTCAATAATTTTATATATATTGATTCATAAAATATTATATATCATCCTCAAGGATATTATGTATCTTTTTCCATCATTAATATTATATGTTTATATATGAGATCTAAAAAATATCTTAAGTATGATGTGAAAATATTCTATATAAATTATATTCTATATCATTAAAAATGCTACATATCATCAAAAATGACATGTATGTTAGTGATAACTTTTCCCTTGTTGACTCTCAAAGTTTTTAAAGATTTTACATATCTTATGAAGAATTCTCCATAACTTTATGAATTTTATTATTTCTAATAAAACCTTATGTATTTTTTATGACATCGCTTACAAATCGGGAAGGGGAACCCTTCTGTATAGTGTTTTCCTTTTTATAATTTCTCTAAAGGCTGTGAATTCTAGAACTTAGCTCTAGGGTTCTTAAACGAGCTTCAAAAGCCTTAATATATCTCAAATAATCTCAAAAAAATTATCAAAAACTCAAAAAACATCCTTAAAAACATCTAATTATTTTCACTTATGGTTGAAAACAAATACATACACCCTCAATAATTCTATGTTTCCCCTTTGAATTTGTTATCATCCCCAATAATTCACAATAGATTTAATCACATAAAACAATTTCTCATATATAACTTTCATGACACTACACACCTAGATAAAACAATGTTTTAAGATAATTTCATCCCTCTATAACAATAAATTTTTGGATTGTTTATTTTGATGGTCACCGCCTTTATCAACTTACGCACAACTATTACTTTTTTTAATAAAATCATTTTTTGATTAAAAATAGTAATAAAAAATAGTTTTGTAATTTTATCCTCCTTTAACAACATAATCCAAAAGAATTTGGGGCATAAAATAGTGCCTTAAGTGAGAATTAAAGGCCGAACATGCATATTCAGCCTCAAACATTCGAATCTTTCATTTGGTATGACATCAATGAAGATAATTGCAATTTAATCCCCTATATGATGGAATTATATCATGAAATATCCACATTCAACCTTCTATTTGATAAAATGCTATCTGAGGTCAATATATTTAGATCTAGTGTGCTGTACTAGATTTTTGGAAATATCAGTTACACTTTTATTATCACATGAAATTCCCATCGGATTCTCAATGCTCACCTTCAAATAAACCAATATGATCTCTTCTATATAATTTATTTATATGAATGTGTATTATCTATATACATATCCTTTATAGTACTAATTACATTCAATTTTTATTCTTATAATTACATCTCACACAAATTTCTATTAGTAATAATAAAACACTTGATGCATATTTCTTGTCATATTAGTCTCCAACCCAATCAACATTAGTGTATTTATAGAGGTTCAAGTCCAAACCTATTCTATACATCAAAATAAAATTATGAGTCTCTTTATTGTATTTGAAAAATATCTTGTAATCCATCAAGTATAATTATTTTGGATCACTTTGATACATTTAATATAATGTCACTACATAGGAAATATCAGGGATTAATATTGAGAGATAAAGAAAACTACTAATCAACCTTCCAAATTCCTTCTGATTTACATTTTTTCTTTCAATACCATTTCTCAAATTCATCCCAACATTTTTGAGTGTGGAAACATCTTGTATATATTTTATTCTTAATTTATTCAAAAATTACTTAACATATTATTCATTGGATATAAAGATGAAATATTATGTTTTCAAAACTTACAATCCTATGGAGAAACTCATTTCTATAATCATTGACATTTCAACATGTTTATTTATTTTCATCGAAAATTATTCATAATAATAAACTTTTTCACAATAAAAAATGATTTCATAAACAAAAAAAAAATGAAATAAGAGTACATGTGATCATCTCCTTCACATAAAATTAGCTGTCAACTATCCCTTTAGTGAATTTCATGTCTCTCATGTAGTTATCTATATTTGAATATCAGGATATAGGGGAATTTTTTAGTATATATAAAGATTTATTTAGCTGTAACACCATAGTTCCATCCCTTTTAAGAATAAAACATTTTCTTTGTTAAATAAATACTTCTTCTTGAAGATCTTCATTCAAGAAGAAATACATCATATCCTAGTATTAAATATTTCAATTCTTGTTAGTTTCAATATGCATGAACATTTTTATGGATTTATGTATTGAAATAGAAGAAAATTTATCTTTAAAATATACTCCCAAAACTTGATAGTGCCTTATCACACTAAAATTAATTTGTTTCTTAAGAAACCATATTTTTCATTAAGCTTGTTTCTAAACACCAACTTGGTTCCATGGAAATTATTTTATTTTTGTTCTTGGAACAAGATCCCAAGTAGAGTTTCTTTTAATATAATCTATATCCTCATTCATTTCTTTTATAAATTATTTTTTCTCTAAATCCTCAATAATTTATTCTTTTTTATCTTTAAAAATAAGGGATTGTTTATTGTGAAATATAAAAAATTTTAAAGTCTAAACCGGTTCTTTTTGGTTTCCAATTATATTTTATAGATCTATATGATTCTTCTGCCTATGGTATTTCAATTTCTTATCTCCCAAATTACTATCATCATAAATGGTATTATCTAAATTAATATCAAAGTGATATTATTAATTTACAGATTCTTATTTACTCACTTTTCTATAAATTTTATGTTTTTCCACCTCTATAATTTCAAAATTTTCTTCATTTGGATCACCAAAATCATGTTTATTTTCCATAATAATCAAATAAAAACAATATAACATATTAATAATACTCTAGTTCAAGTACTTGTATCAACTTTAATTAGAAAAATATCCCATAAAAACCCTTTCCTCAACTTTCTCATCAAACATTCCAAAATGTTAATTTTTAATCATTATCAAACATAGAATTCTAAAAAAATTAAATTAGATCATAGTAGGTTTATTATTATAAAAAACATCTTAAAATTTATTATTTATTTAGTTCTCAGTAAGAACCTATATTTAATTTTCAATATTTCACTCCCAAATAATATTTGAAACAATTTATGAGCTTGAATTATGCTACCATGGTTCTCCCCATCACAACCACGTTCCTATTTGTTCTCTCTAAAACCCGATTTTTATTGGGTATATATGGATTGATATATTAATTATTGATACCATTTTATAAAATATGAGTTTTAAATTTATTCTTGGTGAATTAAATTCTATTAGAAATTTATCATTTCTTGATATAGATCCCTATATCATTCTCAACTTCTCTTATGAATATCTTAAACATATCTATTTTTTTAGATTTGTTCTTTACAAATATCAAAATTTTCATTCTTGTAAAATCATAAATTAATGTGATGAAATTAATAAAAACTTTAAAGGATTTATTTCTCATCAACACACATGAATATTAATGAATCAATTCAAGTGTCCTTGTGGAAATAATATTACTCTCTTATGACCTCCTTGTGTCATTTTTATTTTTTAACATGCTTCACAAATATCTTATATTTATATTTTTAATTAGGAAAAATCAATTACCACATCACCCTTTAAAATTTTTTTCTAACTCATTTGTTGAATATGAGCAAGTCTTCTATGATACAGTTCATTCTCATATTTTGAGCTTAAATAACATGTACCACTTGAATCTCCAATTTGGAACAAGTTACCACTGGTTCTTTCTCCCTAAGTGATAACTCTTCCATCCTTTAAGCATGTGATGATACACAAGTTACTCCTCAAAATGAATTAATTCCCATTATTCCAATGAAAACTAAAACTCAACAAATTATGTTTGTGACCATAAATAAACAAAAAAATTTAAATGTTAATTTTGTGAGTTTTATTCTCAATTTAACCAATTACTTTGAAATTTAAAGAGCTATCATTCCAAAATGTTTCTGAACCTTCATAATTTTCATCAACGTTCATCATGAGTTTTGTCTCTAATATTATATGAGATAGAAAAACAATATCAAATATCTATAGATTTATTAATTTTAATTCTTTAAGATCTACCACAATAAGAAATGACTTATCGTCATTATCTTTTCTCTAGACCTTCTTATTTATAACAGATTGAAGATTTTTTCCAAGTGTTGTAATAAATTATTTTTTATAATTAAATTTTTGGTCACATATTTAATATTATTTATCCAAGAAAATAAATATACTCTAATTTGGAAGGATTAATATATTTTTATTGATCGGTTTATCCCTCTCAAAATTCTTCCTCATTTTCATTAGATTATTCCCCCTAAAATATTTTTGAATTTGATTCCATGAAAATGAAATGGTATTCTAGAAATCATCATATTTATGTCTAAATGATCCAAAAAATCAATAATTGATTTTAAAACCTGATTTTATATAATGATGATAAGACTAACTGTGAAAATATTTTTTCTATATAGGTATATTCGAAACATTATTTTTCATTTTTCTTGGGGATTTTTCTCTTATCAACTCACCTATAACTATCCTTGATATAAGAGTAAAGTTTTCATAAAATTTCCTAGGCCATATAGGTCAAGTTAGAGTTTTAGGACCTATAATGTTATGTGAAACATATTTAGAAACATCAAATAAATAGGAAGATCCTATACCTTTTTCATTTAGATGGATTACATAGCATCTTTAGATGATTCGTCTAAAACATGCACAAATTTATTGTAATATGATTCCATTATCTTGAAGGTGTTTTCATCTTTAAGATTATTAGATTATGTCTTACACAAATATTATTTATTTACAATATGTTTTACATCAATATCTTTCATCATTTTATCATTCACTAAAACTCAAACCATAAAATTATTTATTTATTCAACTTAGATATTTTTATTTTTAAGTAAATAATCTTCACCTTATCTCTCTTTATAAGGTAGTATAACTATTTTATTGACCTTATAATTATTACCAATACATTTTATATGATAATAATTCATCATATGTTCAGTGTATATATCTTAATCCTCCTCATCACTGCATGAAGTATATTAATTTTCTTTAACATCATCTTTGTTTTTGTATTTTTTGATGATTCCTTTATTTTATAACTCCTTACTTTTTTTTGAATCTTTATATTGTTTTCCTTTCTAATTTGATTCCTCTTAATATTTATTTAGAAAATATTATTTCTACTATCATAATTTTTGTTTTTCCCCATTTATTTTTGTGTCAATTTTATCCTTGATCATCATAATCTTTTTCTATATTTTTCGTATTTGGGCAATGAGCTACAAAAAATCCAAATCCCAGCACAGTTAAAACATTTTATTAGGATTTACCTTTGTACTTAATATTTATTTCACTAATTTTATTTGAAAGAAAATTCATTATCCTCTTATTCTCTTCATCAATTTATTTATCATCATCAAAATAACTTTAGGAATCATCCTCTTATTCCTTGATTTTAATATTTTTCTTGATTTGAATACTATATCCTCTTTTATATTATTATTAAAATAATAATACTTTCTAATTTCATAGGAAATAAGAAATTTATATAGCTCATCAAGTGATAAGTCATATCAATCCTCCAGTGCAAAAACCATTACTTCAAATATGTTAGTAAAGTTTTCAATTAACATCTTGACAATGGTTAAATTTTATAGAATGTCTCAAAAACCTCAAATTTTGATAAATATTTCATTCAAATATTTAAAATATTCATCAATTTTCCCATTATCATCTATTCTAATACCTTCAAAATTTTCCATCAAAATATGTTGTTTTATTATTTCACTTTGAAATTCCCTTAAAAAATTTCTCAATCCCATACCATATATATTTTTAAGATTTGAGTCCCATCATTTTTTTAACTCTATTAAACCAGGACATACAAATTGAATACATATATTTTCCACAGACCTATAAATTCTTTTTAACTTAAAATATCATAGATACGTATATCTTTTATTTTTTGAACCCTAGGGTAAGAAAATACTTAACTCTAGGCCAAGATAAAGAAGATATGAAATCATCATATCCTTCCAACCATGGTAATTATTTTCATAAAATGTTGGACCATCTTAAATATTGATAAAATATAGATTATCCATCTATTATTAAACCAAGATTTAGTATTTCTGATGAAACCTGGATAACTCTAATACTAATTAACGTTCCAAGTTAAGTGGTGATGTATCACTGAGAAATGTGGGATGAATCAGTGATACTCTTTTTATAATTTTTATTCTTGAATCTATACTCTATTTTTAGATAAATTCTTGATCCACTCCCTTTGATATCTCAATATCACCCATGTACAGTTGAAATGAATGAAACACAAGGAACAAAGGATTTTTTTACAATATTTTCCCCTAATGTGGGGTACTAATTCTTTCTATGTTTAGGTCGAGTCTAATACACATATTTTTCACTGGTATTAAATAATTATTGCAATAGGTGGGAGGGTATCATCTTTAACCAAGCACATAGATTTACTAATTTTTTACTCCAAAGAAAAACTTATTTCAAGGTCAACATCCACATCCCTAGGAAAAATTACCATCTATTAATAGTATGGGATTCAGATATATTATATGATATCCCTATAGTATTCAACATTACTACTTCTATTATTATGAATAAGTTCATTAGTATTCTCTTAAATGTCACAACATCACCATGTAAAATCTTATTCCTCAACTTTTGAGACCTCGACTACCTAAATATGATCCGTGAAACTGCAATAAATATCAAACTTATTCTCATGATTTCAAAATGATCAACATATGAAAGGTAAAATGCAAGAAAAAATTTCCTCATAAAAAACAAGCCTTTAGATAACCAGCTCCAGGTTCTTCTTTCCTTTATATAGATGATGAAAAAAGTAGTAGATACTCATTGAACTCACTCTATATTTTTATTACATTAATACATAGGATTAGAAAAATAATATAAAATCATATCTATTGTAAATTATGTAACTCCCAATCTATCATTATTCTTTTATATATTAAAATAAATATGTAAATATTGTATCCATAATTTGAATATAAAAAATTTCTTTAATCTCACCCGTTAGATCATATTTATAATTATTGGTATTTAATTTCCATTTAATCCCAATTAAAGATATATTGATTTGATATTAAAAAGGACTTGATATTTTTCCTCTTAATAACTTCCATGAAAACCATATGTATTTAATGTATTCTTGTTTACATATTTTCATGAAATAATATTATCATAGTGTGATACTGATCTTCATAGGGTGAGCTATGCCATATGATTTTCTAGGTTTTTCTTTGTTTTGGAGTGGCTTATCACATCAAGGAGTGACTTCAATCCATAATGTTCATTCCATAGGTCATTATAGTGTGGATTGATCCTTGAAACATGACTTTGTTTATTTTAATATAACCATATTCATCCTTTTTTTCACCAAATTTTTCTTTACAATACAAGATTTTTCTTCCATAGTATAAGGATCATCTTATTGACACTCATATTTAATAATAACATCCCTTTTAATTATTGTGATATTTAATTCATTAAATAATAGATTCAACAATGTTATGTTTTAAACTCTATAGCTATACCATTTCTTCATATTGAAAAACCTTATGTAAGAAATATCTTATGAAATGTAATGGAAATATCAACACTTAATAAAATTTCAACTATTAGAGTCTTACATATCTCATAGAAAGATATTACGTATCCCGATACATTTATGCCTTTACCACATTCCAGGATGATCTCCAAAAAATATCTTCAATATGATTTGAAAATATTAAATGTCAAATATCTTCTATGTCAAAAAAAAAATGTATCATAAAAAATGTTATGTATGACAGTAAGAAATTTGCCTTTGGTGTATCTCAAATTTATGAAAGATATTAAATATCCAAAGAAGACTTATTATAATGACCTAGGTATTTATAGAATAGTATCTTTTGATTTCAATTAATAATTATAAATAAGATATTGATTTTAAGTTAAAGGGGATGCTTTTTTTATAGCGCACTCGACACGCAACAATAGGCCTCTATGAAATCTTACATTGTACACAACATTTCAGGTATACTGAAAAATAATACAATAATAATATTACTATTTTAAATGGTAGTTAACACCTAGACATTAGAATGGCGGGAATGAATAGTATTAACTGAATTTTGAAATTTTTTTTACACATTTTTAAATGATGATTCATTGATTACCAAATTTATTAGAAATGGTAATAAAAACCAATTGAATATAATGGATGTGTTTTTATGAAAACCTATTTAAAATAGAATAATTGTGTTTTCATATATATTTTTATGGATTTTTATTTAATAAAAAATATATGATATATGTTCAATTTAATTTTTTAAATTCATATTATATGTTTTCTAGATAATATATAAGGATAAATTAAATCTTTTCGGATAAAATAAATATTTTTCTAAAAAACAGGTTTACCACTTTTTGGTGGAGAACCATTTTTAAATATATTTTTGACACCTTTATATGTTTTATTTGACAAAAATAAAATTATTATTTAGAATAAGAACATAAAAATTTACTCTGGATGAAATTGTCGTATTTTTCTACTAAAGTTCATTTTTAATGAATAATGAAAATATTGTATTTTAATTCAAAACTGCCTTATTATCTAATTTATTTACATAGTTATATTGTACTTTTAATTTTTTTTAAAGTGTAATTAAACTATATTTTTATCATTTAATCCAATTTTGTTCATTTAAAGTAATTTCACATTTTAATTGGACATAAACACATGTCAATATTTTGATAGTTATTACTTCTTAAAACCATGCTTTTTGGTTTTGACAACATGAATAATTTAAAATTAATTTCTGCAAATTATGTGGTTTGAATTTGGAAAATTGGATTCCATATTTAGAATCTAGAGGCCCAAATTTTGTAAATAGGTATCTTTTATTTTTATACATTGTGAATAGTAATTTCAGTAAATTTATTATTTACCATTGTTGAAGGGTAAATCTGGTAAATAAGGGTAAAAATATAATATTATAAAAATATTAAATTATCCTAACTCATGTAATAATACAATTTTATGAGATATGTCTGACCATGGGCATACTTGGGTCTATTTTAGGACCCCATGGATCCACTTGTGTGTGAAAATGACATTTAATTACTTTAATTTAATGTTATAAAAAATATAACCTACACTTATATCTTTTACTAAAACAATTTTTATATGGGGTTATATAAGTTATATCTTTGACTAAAAATATTAATTGTAAATATAAAAATATTTACTACATCATGGTATTTTATTTATTAATTTTATACATTAAACAAATAAATTTTATTATGACACAATAATGATGTAGTGATTGTTTCATTAATAAAGGATTCAAATAAATGATATTATAAATGTTAAAATAAATGTAATTTGGTTATTTTGATGTCATACATGATTTTTTTGGATGATAATTACATTTTATTATTGTATTAATGATTTTTTTTCTAATTAATCAAGTTGTTTTGGATTTTTTAAAAAAATCATGATATAAATAGTGTAAAAATTGACATAATTCATATTTAATTTTTTTTTAATATTCTAAAATTCCAAAAAATTTATGATTCATCCAAATTGTTATAATAAGTCTATAATTTTATTAATGAATCTTTAATTGTATAATTTTCCTGTTTTGGTAACTATTTTGATTCTCAAAGTGTTAAATGCTTGATAAAATGGTATGAGTAAAAAAGGGTTAAATAAAAAAGATAAGGATTAAAAATATCCAAAACCTGTACAATTTTTATTGGATGATTTTATTTCAAATTATATTCATCTCATATTATAATTTAATAAATTTTGGAACTTTTGAAACTGAAAATCATTTTATAATAAAATAATACTTTCAAATTTTCCTAAAGTGCCCCTCCTCCCTCTTATAAAGGGAAACCACTACTAACCCTTAATCACAGTGCTTAAACTCCATTGTATCATCCAAAACATGACCAAATAAGCTCCTGAAATCCCTCTATTCCTCCTATATTCCTTACCTTAGGAAGAAGGAAATTCAAGAATGCCTTTTAGCTTAAATCAAAAGGAGTTACCCGATATGAGGTAACATCTTCTCTCAAATTCCTTTTCATTATTTTTCCTTCTCCACTACCTATTATCTTCTTATTATTTTTTTATATAAAAAAACCATTATCTTCAATATAATAGGTTTTTTTTATGAGAATAATTCAAACTACACTTACACACACCTCCATCTAATGGTTATAGAACATACTATTTCTGTGGATGGCGAACTACTGCCTCACGAAACGATGATTGTTCAATTTTCTCCTACCACCTATTATAGTAAAAATTAAGATGTAAATATAATTATATATGATATATATTATATTTATTTTATCTCTATTCTTCTATAATTATCATTTAGAACATACCTTTATTCTTTTTATGTTACATAAATACAATAATTTCATCTGAGGAAGTGCGGACTACCTCCCCCTTAAAGTGATATTACCCATTCATGCTATACATGGGATTTATAAAGAATGAAATTAATGGACTTATGTAACATATATAACATATATATTATATTTTAGTTATAATTTACCGATGTATTATTTAGTTTTCATTACTTTAAATATGAAAAAGAAATGAAAGTAGCGTTCATGCATACGTACGTCTTACTGTCTCCATTAATGGTGTATTCCATTTCTTATATCCAAAAGATATGGACTATTATAAATACATATATACTAAATATATATGATATATATGATATCTAAATCATGAATATCATTCTTTAGATAATGTACTTTTGACGATATGGAAAATTTGTAATTATAACAAGTTCATTTTTGACTCAAGTACCGAGCATCGATAAAATGACCGATATGAACTTGAATAAATATATGATTGTTATAGAAAAGTAATAAGTTATATAAAAGGAATAATAAAATTTAAAAATGTTCTGAAGTAATTATAAATTAACTTAATCTTATTATTCATGAAGAACAAGTAACATTCATGACGATTCAGACTCAAGGTAAGGGACATTGTCTCAATCTTTTTTCTTTGAGGATTATTTTGATTTATACATGAATTGATTTTATACAGTGTATAAACCCCTTTTAATTTTAATTTCACTCAAATAAAATCTTTTTATTTGTATCGTTTTACTAAATGACAAAGGGAATGTTTTCTTTTAATGTATGCGGTGACAATGACTTTTCTACCGCTATGAGCATTATTTGATATTTGGTTTCCTTAACAAGCCGTGATGTTTTTAAATGGAAAATTGATACCATATACCCATTTTACATATTTTGGTATTGAAAATGGATTTGAAAGTGGATTTACTAATTCAATATCTTGAAATTATTTCTTGTGATTTCAAATGAAATTTATGTTCGAAATGTTGATAATTTCAATATTTTATGTGTGATGATTATATAATGGTACTTGAACATTTTATGGGTGGTTACGTGATAAAAAAAATGATGAGTGGTTCCATGATAAACCAATTAAGGGTGGTTACATTGAAACTGACATTTCATTGGGTATGGATGTCGATAGTATGGCTATTTCATTTAGTGATATGTGTGGAAGTCAACCGTATGGTTATTCCATTAAAGTATGCTTATGTCCTTAGTTACGTTTATATACTTTACGTTGTTTTTATGGAATTTATGGTAATATTTTGGATACAAAAAAGTTAAGAAATGAGATTATATTAAGTGGAGTGTTTTACAACTTCTTCAAGGTAAAAAGTATCACTTTATGATAAAGTATTCATGGTTTAAATGTTGTTTTAAAAAACAAATAGTTTTCCTTCTTTATGTATCCCTTACTAATATTTTTATGCTCATCCCAAGTTTTGAAATTTTTTTTATAGGGCTTAAAGATGAATAAGGGCAAGGATGTGATCAAGGATAAGTCATGCTATCTAAAACATTGAATTACAGATGTTTCTTTTTTTAAGAGTTCTTGTTTAATAAAAATAATGGATAGTTAGTAGAAGTGTCTACTTGTAATATTCAAGTTGTTATGTATAAGTTATTCCATAATTCCTTAAATATATAAACTTGAAAATATCTTAAATTTTAATTATTAACTTAATTCAAGATTATGTATTGTTTAAGGACGAGTCCTTATAGTTGGTTTCATAAGTTGGTTTAGATAAATTTAGAGGTTAGGGTGTTATTTAAGCATACGTGACATAACCATAACGGTTAGCATATTAGAAAGAGTAATGGTTATTTTAGATAAATTGAATGAGTTTAGGATAACAGGAATAAGTATGTCTTAGTGTTTACCCTCTTCATAAGATAGTATATGATGATTTTACTGATATAATCATACTTACCTTTTTGGTTTACTAAATGGATGGATCTAGAATGCACCAAAGCAACAATTTATGTGAATAAAACTGTGATGGTTTTCTGAATATGAAACCGAATGGAATGGGAGCTATAATGAGAACTCTTGTGGTTATTCTCAACCAACTATCTGGAGTCATAATTGACCACCTGAACCTTTGTGATTTTTATAAGGTGTCGTATATGTGAGAAACAAATCCCAACGGATGTTCAGTTAATAATAATAAAGGTAAGTATATTCAATAACCTATGTGTCAAGGATGTGGAAAGAAACACTTAGGAAAATTATTCAATGGGATACGAATATTCTATAGATGTGGGAATGAAGGTCATAAAGCAAGAACGTGCCATGGGAAAAAGAAGCATCCAGTTGAATCTTGGAAAAGTAAAGAAGTTATTTCCAAGGGATCAATTGAATATTTAAAATGTGGTGTTTATGGTCACTATACAAATATATGTCTTACAAAGAAGGTTCGGGTCTGGGATCAGCATGACCATACAAATATATGTTTACCAATACCTTATGCCATTCTAATTGAGGATGAGGAAATTGACAATGACCAATGAAAGGAAATAATTATTACAGAGTAAGTTGGAAAAGAATGGTTAATGGATCCTGATGAATGTTTATTGAGTAAGAAGTATACATATAAGTGATTCAGGAGTTATGGTACATTTTAGGATGATGAGATTCTTAAAAGTATTAATGCTCTTTGTTGATGGGATTACTTTGGAAGAATTATTTTAGTATGTGTAACCATGAAGTTTGATATTTGAAAATGTTATTCAAGAAGGAATTATATTTTCTTGTGTGTACATAATGGATAACTTTAGGGGTTCATATGATCTTTTTTTGTGGTGATAAATGGTTATTACATTTTGGGATGAAAAATGAAAGGTATTAGATAATCATTAAGGATGAAATAGGTTATGGTTATTTATGAGGAAATTATATTTTTTTATGAGACTATTATAAGAATTTACGGTTTTTGAAAAAGGGAAACCCGTAGGATGGGTGACAACCTATCACATCTGATAAGGCCATTGGAATTGAACACATAATAGAAGGGAGAAAAAGGTGCATCACCTACCACTAGACTATATGAAGTCCCTGGTTAGTATGACTAATTCTTTTTAGTTAAATAATTTTATGGATCAAGAATAATTTGATTTTTTAAAATTATGTTTTATCAAATGGATATCTTTAGTATAGGAAAATGATTTGGTGATTAAGTGATAAAGGTTATTTTGGAATATGGTCTCTCTTTTGTGGAACACTATATACCTAAGGAAAATAGAATACTATGGGATTTAATTTTTGGAGTAATGATTGAAATGTTATTTTTGAAGAATCTATGTTTTTATTGTGGACATATAGTGATTTGGGTTATTTATGTAAATGATTGAACAATCATAGAGAATATTTTATTAGGTTAATTAATTTTTAGTATGAGACTTTAATAGTAGCCGATGTTATTTAGAGATAAATGTTAAGATTTTTGTGGAAGACTATCTGATCAAATCCTTATGAATTTTGGTTTTCAAACTTATTTTGGATTATTATGAATAATTTTAAGGACAATTGTGTATAGAATGGTCTTTGTTGAGCTTTGGGTATTGTTTTTTCAATTTCGGAGATTAAGAGAAGTATTTCTTTTTTACAAAAGATTGTACTTTTTGAGGATTATCTGATCTTGTACTAACCATTTTGGTTTTGGATAATGTCTAAAGACATGGGAAATATATGATTATTCTTTTTTGGATTATGTGATTCTCTATAAGTTGATTCTATTACTTTTCATGTGACCAAGTCAGCTTGAATACTCATCGTTTGGAGAAAAGATGATTTTGTGGTAGAAATTTAGTAAAGAATGAAAATATACATGGAAAGTAAGTATTTTAACTTATTTTATTATTCAAGCTCATAAATAAATTCCTCAACTATATGAAAAGGGAACCTGAAACAAAAAATATTTTCCGTTTAATTTTCCTCCTGGGGAATCAATGACTGTTTAACCTATCAAATGTTTGTGGGTTTCTAGTGGTTAACTTTTTTCTTCATCTTGTTTTCTACAACTCTCCATCAGAACATGAAAATTAGTTTTCTCTTCCATATCCATGTTTCCATGTAATCCTAGTATGTGTTATCTTAAGTTAACTTTATACTTCTCTTTATTTATTTTAAAGTGGTAGTTTTATTGACACTTTTTATGATGTGGGACTTTTAATGTTGTTTTCAAGCCCAATTTAAAAATTGTGAGGACATAATTTTTATAAGGGGGGAAGGATTTAATGACCCAGGTATTTATAAAATAATAATTTTTATTTCAATTAATAATTATAAAAAAGATATTAATTTTAAGTTAAAGGGGATGCTTTTTTATGATAGTGTACTCGACACCCAACAACGGGCTTCTCTGAAATCTTACATTGCACACAACATTCAGTTATACTAAAAAATAATACAATAAAATTATTATTATTTTAAATGGTAGTTAATGACTAGATGTTGTAATGGCGGGAAAGAATAGTATCAACTGAATTCTGAAATATTTTTTCCACATGTTTTTTCATTGATTACCAAATTTTTTATAAACGGAAATGAAAACCAATTGAATATAGTTGATGTGTTTTTTATGAAAACCTATTCAAAAGTGAATAATTGTGTTTTCATATCTCTCTTTATGGTTTTTTTATTTAATAAAAATATTATATATATATATATACAATGTATTGTTTTAAATTAAGTTTATATGTTTTGTAGATATGATAAAAGAATAAATTCATTCTTTTTGGATAAAAGAATTATTTTTCTAAAAATATAGTTTTATGGCCTTTTGATGGTCAACCCTTTTAAATATAGTTTTTGACACGTTTATATGTTTTATTTGACAAAATAAACTTATTTTTTAGAATAATAACATCAAAATTTACTTTGGATGATTTTTTTTTATTTTTTTGATAAAGTTCATTTTTAATGAATAGTGAAAAATAAAGCATTTTAATTCAAAAGTTCCATTTAATATAATATATTTATATAGTTATATTTTACTTTTAATTGGTTTTATAGTGTAATTGGATTATATTTTTATCATTTAATCTGATGTTGGTCATTTGAAATAATTTCACATTTTAATTGGACATAAAAACATGTCAATCTTTTGATATCTATTACTTCTTAAAAAGACATTTTTTGGTTTTGAAAATGGGAATTAATTTTAAAATAATTTTTGAAACTGTTGTGGTTTGAATTTTGAAAAATGGATTCCATATTTTGAACCATGATGTCCAAATTATGAAAATAGGTAATTTTTTTAGAAATTATGAATAGTAACTTAGTAAATATTTTATTTACCATGGTTGATGGGTAAATATGATAAATAAGGGTAAAAATTAATATTATAATAATATTAAATTACCCTAACATGTGTAATAATCCCATTGCATGAGATTTGTCTGACCATGGGCATACTTGGGTCAATTTTAGGACCCCATCGATCCACTTGTGTTTGAAAATGACATTTAATTATTTTTAATTTAATGTTAATGAAAATATAACCTAACACTACTGTAAAAAAATCTTTTACCATTGGTTAAAATATATTGGTAAAATACCAAAAAACATTGGGAAATTATATCCCGACGATTCACTAAACTGTTGGGTTATGAGGTGTGGGGATAACCATATCCCAACGGTTCAGCTTGAACTATTAGGATAGGTTGGCTGGATTTTCAAAATACTAACGGTTTAGTGTTAACCATTGGAAAATTTCTACCCCAATGGTTAATAACCGTTGGTTTATACAACTAGACCAACAGTTTATAACCATTGGTATACACCAATTGCAACGGTTCACAGTGAACCTTTTCCATAAGTCGGGCGGTGTGGGTATACACTGACGGTTGTTAAACTGTTGGTATACCACCTTCAACACACTACCCCCAACAGTTTCATTGAATCCATTGGGATATTGGGATACGAACGGTCTGAGAACCATTTGTATATAGTACTCAATATGTATACCAACAGTTCATAGATTCGTTGGCATTTCATCTTCTCTGCAAAAAAAAAAACGGTACACACCTCTTCCAGCCAGCCCTTATTCTATACTAAACCTACATATATCAGCCTCCCCTCTACAGCAAGAAGCATACAACGACCTCCCCTCTCTAATTCCAGTACTGCAATTCCAACAAGCAGCATGTTGCTGCTTCCAATCTGGAATTACAGTACAAACCTATAGAATAATGATGAATAAAAAAACTCATGCAGATAATATACAATGATGAATACAACACCTAATAATATAGAATTTAAAAAAACACTCATTCAAACAATACAAAGTACATAATTCAAAAAAAAACTCATCAAATGGATTTATGGTTGTTTGGGGATTTACAGGCCATCCCATTTCATAAAAAACACACCCACAACCCCTTTAACATCCCCCCTGCACCCCCATACCCCCTATACAGCCCCCTTGCACCACCATGACCCCCTGGATTGCCCCATTTCACCCCCTAGACAGTCCCCTTTCATCCCCTTAAACACCCCATGCACCCCCAGGACAACCCCCTTGCACCTTCTTGAACATACCCCTTGCACCCCCACTAGACACCCCTCCCCCCTAGACACCCCCTTGGACACCCCCTCCCCCTTAGACACCCCATGGACACCCCTAGACCCCCTAGACACCCCCTCCTAGACACCCCACCTACACCCCCTACCCTACAGCCCCCCCGCCCCCTGGACAACCCTTGGACACCCCCTGGACAACCCCTCCTAAACACCCCACATGCACCTTCCCCCTTCCCAACAGACCCCCTTCACCCCTGGAAGACCCCTTGCACCCAATGGACTCCCCCTCCCCTAGAAACCCCCTAGACACACCTCTCCCTTGCCCTGAAGACCCCCCCAGACACCCCACTGGACCCCCCACCAGACACCCCATAGACACACCCTCCTAGACACCCACCTGCACCCCCTGCCCTGTAGACCCCCCTGACACCCCCCTGGACAGCCCTTGGACACCCCATGGACAACCCCTCCTAGACATCCTACATGCACCTTCTCCCTACCCCGTAGACCCCCCTACACCCTTGGACAGCCCCCTTGCACCCCCTAGATAGCCCCCTTTCACCCATCTGGATACCCCTCCCCTTACCATACAGACCCCCTAGACACCCCTAGAACCCCCCCAGATACCCCTCCCCCCTGGACACCCCCTCTTAAACACCCCACCTGAACCCTCCCCTTGCCCTGCAGACCCCCCCATCCCCACCCCCCAGACATCCCTTGGACTCCCCCTAGACAACCCCTCCTAGACACCCCACCTACACCCTCCCCCTGCCATATAGAACCCCCTAAACCCCCTGGACACCTGATGGATATCCCCAGGCTTCCAGCCAGTACACAAAAACCTTCCTTTTTTCCCAGTACAACCAAAATTTCATTATGGATAGTTAAGATATTAACCAATATAACAAAACAAATATGAATCACCTCAATGGATTCAGTATCCTAAAGACTCCATCTTGTAGTATAAATTGATTCATTTAACCCAATATATTCACATTTTTTAGACTTTATCTGGTAGTCTAACAAAAAATACCTCTGGTGATCCAAACAACAAAGTTTGTTATGTCCCACTTTTTGGAACTGATATAAAACCAAGTATTTTATCCTAGAAGAAACTGGTGAGAAAAAAATATAGTTTTTAAACCACCACTTATAGGGTCTGACATAACACTTCCTTTTTTCCCTTATTGGATATTCCTCCACCACACCCAAAAATAGAATAAACATGAATATAAGAAACATGGAATACCTCTTGCAATACTATTAATCTTGCATCAAAATTGATAGATTATCTCACAACCACTATATAGAAGTGGAGTACAAAGGAATAAACAACTAGTGACAAGTCATTGAAGAGTTTTCTCAAACCACCAAGCCATTAAGGAATCATCCAAGTGTAGATTAGGAATGTATGGAACCAATTGGTTAGAAGGATTTGTGTACTCAAACACTATTTTATCTCTTTACTAGAGCCTAGAAAATTATATATCTATTAGTACCTTAATTTCATTGTGAAATAATGCTAAATGAACCTTTCCTTGAAACTTTTCCAAGAATAGTCATTGTCTATATTAGTCTAAAAAACATACTTCCACCACTTATAACTCAGACCCTATAGTAGGATGGTTACAAAAATAACCTTAAGAGACTCATAAATCTAAAGCTGGATAAAAATATCCTCAACCTTCTGTACCAAAACCAATTCATCCTTGGAATCATTTTACCTAGATAAATAAAGAGGATTCAAGTTTTGGAACCCTCATAAATAATTCTCACATTAGGAAAAGAGAGGAAGAACAACAAGCTCTAATACTGAATCAAACAAAACAACCATCCTAAGAAGATCTTGATCAACCAAAGAATCCTTTAAATAAAAATGGGGATATACACTAAAACATGAAACACAAACACCATCAAAATATACTTCAAAACTCTTGCCCCATGAGATATAAAATAGATCAATAAGTAATTTCAAGACATCCTTTAAATAAAACTAAAATCTAATACTTTATAAATTCATAAAAAACAAAAAATATGGAATTTTACTTCATTGAAAATGTGATAAAAAATCTCATATTTAACCAAACATGGTTTTATCAAAAGTTTATTTAAAAAATAACTTTCATTCATTAAAACATCATTTTTACCCATGAGGTTTTGAAAAACACATCTAATAAAGGGAAACATTAATTATTTATAAAATCATTTAAACACAATTATACATTTTGGTAAAATATTTATAACATTGAAATAGTTAAAAATCATCTATTTTAAAAGTACATTTGGCTTAAATTCTTTAAAATATTCTAAATATTCTTTTTTAATATCACTTTGAAACCTTGAAAATAATTAACACTATCCCTTTTTCTAACGAAATTGAAAAAATTTCCAAAAATAAATTATCATATTAAATCCAAAACATTTTAGAAACTTTTCCAAATACAAATATCATTATAAAAGTATTACCAAGTCTTCTTATTGTCCAACATGTACTATGATGTCCCTCGAGCACTTAGATGGTATTTTTAGAATACAAGTTGAAAGCTTCACCCTCATCTCCAACGTTGTCTAAAGGTGACTAAATATTTTCATGAGTGACTCAATCTAGAGATTTTATACTTAAGGGCCTCCCTTCCCATTAACTATGGGTGGGTAATGTATCTAAAACTCTCTCTAGGTATCATACATCAAAGGGAAATTGTGATTAGTTAGTCTCAACATTGATCAAAAGACTCATGGATACTATCATAGAGCTGATCATCAATAAGATTCCCCATTGTTGTAGGAAGCTCCAACTACACTATATGAGGTGTGTTCTGTTTATTGTTCTCACACTGAAAAAAATATAATGTAGAATAATTTTCTCTACATGGATAAAAAACCTAATCAAAACATTGGAATCATAAAAATATCAAACTCTAAAGGACAATTACAAAATAGAAAACCATAGATAAATTATTTCATCAACTCTTTGTTGAGAAAGTTAATTAATCATATTTTAGTAGAAAATATTTTACTCTTATATTTATCAACAATGTTATATAATTTAATATGAAATTAGTGAATCCATATAATTGAAAACTTAGTATAGGAATCCACTCTTAGAGAACATGGAACCAAGTGATCATGGCATAAAGTGGGGAGGACTAGTGATCAAACAATGTTTTTAAGTATTATTGAAATTATATTCTACATACCAATGTCTATAATAGATATCAAAATTATGATTACTATTTATACAAGATTCCAAATAAGTATGATGTAGTTTTCTTTAATACACACAATGTACTGAGTTTTTAGAAATAATTACTTTAAAAATATCGTGAATGATTAAAAACTAGTCACATGAAGAAAAATGGAAAGTATCCTCTCATTTAGGAAAGGGAGAACTCATTTAATGGTGGAATGGAATATGATGTGTGAAATAGGTAGAATAATTTCTCATGGACTAAAAATGGTGCGAAAAAGATGTTTTTCCTTCAACAAGTGGTCTTGAGATCTCTGCTGATACTGACAAAACATGGTTCTTGAGTTAGTTTGGTGGTGAGGAATTGTAAGCATAGGTAGACTGGGATTCAAGGAATGTTCCAAGAATATCATATAGTATTTGGGGTCATCATGAGGTAATTATTTCTTTTTTTTTTGGTATGATACAAATTTGAGTCTCAAGGACTCTGGTGGATTATCTAGTGTAAGATATATGAGTACCAAGAGGACTGGCATTTTTCAATTGGATGGTGAGAAAATTTTGAGATGGGGGTATGGGTCCCTTGTGACTAGAACCTTGTACCTATCTGGTGAGCTATGATATGGAACAAATTCCCTTGTTGTTATTTCATACACATGTTCGGTGACAAATTCTTACAAGTATAGTTATATATCTTAAGGAATGAAAACACCTTGAGTGATAAGGTGTTGGAAGAACAATCTCATTTGAGCTAAATGAGTATGATAAACCAATTTATATTATTCAAATAAAAAAAAATAACTTTACACAAAACAAACACCAACAAGAGACATATGGAAAAATCAAACCAAATCTAAACATGATACAAATAATCATCACTACTCTTTGGTTTAGAAGACATCGCACCTCCATTGGAGGGGTTTTATTATAAGATCATGGAATTGATTTATCACTCAATTAATATAATTATATTTAACATTTATTCTAAAACTCATTCAGCACAAATCAAATGCAATAATTTAAGTAACTAGATCAACATAACTATCATTGTAAGTTTTCTCAGATAGCACACCTCTGTTGGAGGGGTTTTATTATAAAAACATGATTTTATTTATCAAATAGAACAATTATATTAAATAACAGTTATTCATGACACGAAATTCAATATAATTAAGTAGAATTAAGAAATAAGCTAAATTAAATTTAAAGAAATATTGAATTATAGAGGCTAGTAGAGGGACCCTACCTCAAGGTGGAACCAAGCAATCCACTTCGACTCTTAGAGCATTCTAACTAAAAGATGTTTCTCTCCCACTGGGTATAAGCACCTTCACACACATACAAGGACACTTATCCTTTATACACACACCCACATGGACATGAGAATGTGCAAGGGTATCCTTACACATATTCTTATATGCATATACCCGTCTCCACTCACCTGCGTATACATTAATTTGAGTCCTTGATTCTTCTACAACGTCGTCGGTCTGAGGTGGAAGGACGAAGTTGGTCACAAAGACGTCAGTAAATGACGACAGGTTTCATGGGCACAACCATCTCCATGACAGTGTGGTAAAGGTCCAATGGTCTCTTCTAGACTTCTTCGAAATGTGTGTTGCGAACACATTCTCATAGTGCGCTTTGGGTAGTTTTTGTGGTCTTGAGTATGATTGATGGTGGTGATGAGATTTGTCCTGTTTACAGAGGGGCTTCTTATAGAATTGGTTCTGGCACTCGGGAGGCCTCCATGGTTGTGATGGATTCTGATATTTGTTTTTCTTATGACTTTTTGAATCTTCTACTACTGTGAATCTACTTTTTATATGAATCTTCTTCCTTCCACAAAGCATCTTCTTACTGTGAAGCTGCTTCTTGTTGGGATTTTGTTTCATGATGTGAATCTATTTTGCGAGTGTGTGAATCTATTTTGGTGGTGTTTTATCTATGTGTGTATGAACTATGGTTTGAGGGTCTATGATCCCAGGTCTTCTTCAGAGGTAGCTCTAAATGAGGTTTAGAGTTGAGAGTTTTCTCCAGCACAATGCTATCTAGAATTGGATGTCTGAGAGGGTATGAATTTTTCCATTGGTACCGAGTACATTCATTTTTTCATGGGACAACTAAGTGAGCTTGGATGGGCAGGTGGAAGATAGACTTGATGTTTTGTTGCTGGGGAGGGGCTTTCCTTTGTTGAAATTGATATGTTTTTATGGATTTTGGAAAGTGGGGTCATAGTTAAATGTCTTAATTCCTTGATGTCATATTGGTTCTCCCTCACCCTTAAAAGGGGTTTATGATAATAATAAAAAATTAATTTTCATTCAGTCCCCAGTAACCTATATGATGTTTTCCTATATCTCTTTTTGGTGAAATTCTACTTAACCAAAAAATTTATCTATTATTTTACATGATATGAATCATCATAAAATTATGTCATTATATGTTCCTGGATGTGACCTAATATTTGAGTGGGGTGGTCTATTATACCGATTCTCAATAAGGATGGGTGCTTGAAAGTGGGTGATATACCCATGGAATTAGACTAATTGTAAGTGTGAAAATTTATATGATCTACTGATGCATTCTATTAATTAAACATCTTGATTGAAAGATGTGATATCACATTGGTGGGTGGGACAAAGCATTTCTAGGTTAATTCAACTAGAGGATGACATACCAGTGTTTTTATATAAGACTAGTTGTGGTAAGGAGGGAACTGTGTTGATATAGTCAATAGAACATTGGGGATACATTATCGATAGGTGATTCCTATGATGCGAACCACCATTTGTTGGAATTGATCTGTGTGATCAATTTATTATGGTGGGGAGCAACATATTTTTGGGGATGAGTGGTTTATGATACAATGTTGTCTTGGGATATATGGGTGTAATTTCATGCTGTCTCAATATTTACTATGGTGATGAGTATAAATTTTGATGTTTGGTGAATACTGGGCATATGTGTTTCTAGTTACAGAGAAAAAAATCATTTGATATTACAAGATAAGATTCAATTAGTTATGTATAAATTAAAGATCTAAGTAGTTCAAGCTTTATGTCTAGATTATCACTACATAACATAATAAATCCTTGAACATCTCTCTATGGTATATGCATGTTGTTCATATGAATCTGATATGTTGTCTCACCATTAAAGGGATGTATACCTCCACTGGTGCCACCTCTATCCCATCAAATGCCATCCCCTACTAAGGAATTCCCCAAAAGAATACATACAAGAGGAAATGTGTGAGTTAGTCAGTAAATAAACCTCACCCAAAGTCATCATGTAATGTGTTTTCTGACTTTAATCATCAAATTTCTTAAGTATCTCATCCTATAAATATAAATTATTAAGATCCTCTATAGACCCTTAAACACTAACATGATTATTTGGTCATAGATTGCAAAGGGATTTATTATAACTATGTTCCATGGGAGTCATGGAATATAAGGACGGTAAATGAAAGGAAATAGATTAACATACTAGACCTATAGATATGGTTTTCACAAGCCACCGAGGTTTAGAGAGGGTTCTTTAGTGATTTTATGGAAATTAAATCACTCTGTCACTAGGTCTCCAATTGAATAAGGTATCTATTGGGATATGAGTGGTCTAACATGTGCCTTAAAATTGGGATGATATGTGTATGGGCTAGATGAGGGTTTAGATCAAGTAAAATATTCCTAAGAAGGTTGGGCCTTGTAGTGATAAGTGTGGCAATTGTATGTCTATAATTTGATGAGGAAATAATTATGAGGATTAATTGGAATATTAGTGGGTTATTAGAGTGGGATGGTCCCTATGATCTTGTAAAATTTATTTTAAAAGGTTTTACTCAATTTAATGATTCAAGAGTTCAACTAAAGAGATTAAGGATGAGATGCTAGTGTGGGTATTGGGTATTTTCGGACAGATTGGCATTATAATGACAAGAGTCTTGGTGTGATTTAGCTTATAATGGAACCTGGTTATTGGGGATGAGTTATAATACAAGATTTTGATGAGGTTCATGACCGGATTATTGAGAATATAATTAAGGAATGGTCAACATGTTGAGAGAAGACTATAGTGTGTGGGATGAGGAATATGGTCACCGAGTAGTGATAGGGACCGGTCCGAGGGACCTTTGAGGATTTCCATGTGAATGAGATAATAATGTAGATGGGTTCAACATGGTGTGATTTTGTGACTAGGACAATCATGAGGTGAATAATCCTATTTGTCTAGTTGGATGATGAGATGTGCATCAATGCATGGGATAATCCTCAAGAGATGATTCTAGACTAGGTGTTTGAGAGGATAGACTAGGATATGTTTGATAGGATTGGGTGAGTGGCCAACCCATGAGAGGATGATACAATGTATGAAGACACTTGGAGACACTTTGGGTTATTTATGCTATCTCATGGAGACACTTGAGGTTATTTCATGACTCCAACATAATCCAAAAATGTTCACACACAATGTTTTAGAAAAAAAATTCCATCCCTTGGAAGACCCCATTGCTACTCTAGCTTCTAATGTTTCTTGACACTCACACCTTATGGTATTACAGTATACAAGTGGTCTACATCAACTAGTCAGGATAACATCACTACCCTATGTCTGTATAAAGTAGTAAAAGACCTATGTGGTCAATGTTATAAAGAAAATAAAATAAAAACTAAACAAAAAAATACCAGTATCCTATGACTATACATGTCACTGCCCATTATATAAGAACCACAATGCCCCATGGGTCAAATCATGTTCCCAAAAGTAAGGGGAAATGAATCCATTTAATAATCTCTTCATTTTTCATTATATTATTTATATAGAACATTGTTGGAAACCCCAGACTAGTACACTTATCCAATGAATATGCACCTATGCTGCATTAGTTGAGTTGAAAACTGTGCACATAACCCTCTTCACTATGGAAAAAACCTCAGAGAGACCACAATCTATGTTTAGTAGTTGATCCTTCTCTTGAACCTGGTTGGGAACCAGTCTATGAACCAGATGGTCTACTTGGTCATGAGGGTGTAAACCATTTCATTATACTATACTAAGAATAAAGGTGTTGATATCATTTCTACCAGCAATGGGAATTTCTCAAGGCTTGAGTGCTAATTGAATTCAGTTTCTAATTTAATGTCCCATTAACTATCATTAGATGTCAAGGGCTATCTCCCATGGGTGTCTTGTGGTGTGTAGTGTCTATATATGATTTCTATGGTGCTTTTGTATTGTTATAAGTGTGTATTTCATTTTCAATTTAATAAATACATTTTTCAATTTGAAAATACACCCATATTCAATAGAGACATACCCACCTTTTATAGATAATACCATCTAAATAACCAACTCAGAAATATGAGACCAACATTTTACTTTACCAATTCCAATTAATTAATATATGTAGTACCAACTTATGTTTTATGATCTAATCAATTAAAGGGAAATAAACTCCTCACAATAACCAATAAATTCTCCTATAGAATCTCTCACCTCCAATTAAACCACATCACTGCACATCTTAATGAAAATACATCCTCATCACATATATATCATGATTAATAAAAAAATACAACACAATATCATGGATAATAGGGGTATATAGAGGAAAATACGAGGATTATAAAAAATCATGGACTTTTTATTGAATTCATTATTAGAATTAATGGTTTATAACTTGTAAATCTGACCCTAAATTTATAGAAGTGTATATTTTTAAAAAAATTACAATTTACCCAATAATTCACCACACTATGAGTTGTTTACTTCCCAAAACTCTAGGGAAATGCATGATTAATATGAATGGTTATCCTAACTATGAACCTAATATTGAATTAAATGTTTCATCATTTTTTAAAAAATAATACTAATTCTTACCAGGAAGTACCGATCAATAACCCTTAATAAATTTGGGAGAAATGGCGGGAGGAGAGGGAGTTGAGAGAGGGGTACGTCGCGTGGGGTGTTCGATCATGGGGTGCCTCGCGCACGGCTGGAAAGGGGTACGAGGGATGTCATCAGAGGATATGGAGCCAAGAGGGGATGGTGATGTTTCCAGGAGAGGGATATAAGAGGAGAGGGGGGAACATCATTGGGATCCGAGAGGGTAGGGGGACGTCGTCGTCATAGAGGGAGCTGAGAGGGGAAGGGGGAACATCTCTAGAGGAGGGGGACCTGAGAGGGGATGGGGCCAGGAGGTAGTGGTGGATACAAATAGGTTGAGTAGGTCGAGGATGGGGAGGGGATGAGAGGTTCAGGAGGCAGTGGTCGAGGATGGTTCATGCAGGGGATGAAAAATCGGGAGGGATCCCTAAAACCTGAAATCATGTGACTTTTTTCCCAACAGTTAATAAAAACCGTAGGTAATATTTGTCATTCCCAACAGCTTAACAAAAACATTGGGAAAACCCAAAATATAATTACATATACCAATAGTTTTATAGAACCATTAGTATAACTTCTTTTTCCCAATAGTTTTTTCAAAATGTTTGAAAAAAGTGTTGGTATAGGCCAATGTTCCAATTATGTAAACATATATCTTTTACTAAAGAAAATTTATATGGGGTTATATAAGTGATATATTAAACTATAAATATTAATTAGAAATATAAAAAGATTTCATACATCCTGATATTTTATTTATAATTTTTATACATTAAATAAATAAATTTAATTATGACCCAATGATGATGCAGTGATTTCTTCCTTTATAAAGGATTAAAATAAATGATATTATTAATGTTAAAATAAATGTAATTTGGTTATTTTGATGTCATACAAAATTTTTTTTGATGATATTTACATGTTATATTTGTATTAATGAAGTTTTTTTGAAGTAATAAAGTTTTATTGGATTTTTAAAAAAGTAATGATATGAATAGTGTCAAAATTGACCTAATTAATATTTTAAAATATAAAATATTTTATTAAATATTATAAAATTTTAAAAATATAATATTCAACCAAATTGTTATAATAAGTCTATAATTTTATTAATTACTCTTTAATTGGATATTTTTCATGTTTTGGTAACTATTTGGATTCTCAAAGTGTGAAATGCTTGATAAAAGGGTAAGAGTAAAATAGGGTTAGATAAAAAATATAAGGATTAAAAAATATCCAAAACCTATAAAATTATTATTGGATGGTTTTATTTCCACTTATATTCATCTTATATTATAATTTAATTAATTTTTTACCTTTTGAAACCAAAAATCATCTTATAATAAAATAATACTTTCAAACTTTCTTAAAGTGCCCCTCTTCCCTCTTATAATGGGACACCACCTCTAACCCTTACTCACAACTCTCAAACCCCTTGGATCATCTAAAATCTACCCAAATAAGCTCCCAAAATATCTATATTCCTCTTAGAAGCCTTAATTTTCTCAGAAGGCAATTCATGAAGGCCTTTTAGCTTAAGTCAAAAGGAGTTACCGGATTTGAGGTAACATCTTCTCTCAAGTTCCTTTCCATTATTTTTCCTTCTCCACTCCCTATACTATTATTATTCTTTTTTTACATAAAACACCTATATCGTAAATATAATATATTTTTATTATGAGAAATATTCTAACTACACTTACACACACCTCCGTCTAATGGGTATAGAACATATTGTTTCTGTGGATAATGAACTACTTCCTCACGAAATGATGATTGTTCAATCTTATCTTACCACCTCTTATAGTGGCCATTATGATGGAAATATAAGTATATATGATATATATGATATTTATTTTATATCTATTCTTCTGTAATTATTATTAAGAACATACCTTTATGTTTTTCCTATTGTATAAATACGATAATTTCATTTGAGGAAGTGCGGACTACCGCCCCCTCAAAGTGATATGACTCATTCATGCTATAAATGGAATGTATAAAGTATGGAATTAATTAAGTTAGGTAAAAAATATAACATAAATATTATAATATATTTATAATATACCAAGGTATCATTTTTTTTTCATTCCATTAAATATGAAAAGGAAATGAAAGTAGCGTTCATGCGTACGTATGACTTACCACCTCCATGAATGGTGCATTTCATTTCTTATATCCATAAGCTATGGACTATTTTAAATAAATATATACTAGATATATATGATATATATGACATCTAAATCATGAATATAATTATGGATATAATTTACTTTTGACCACATGGACAATTTGTAATTATAACAAGTTCATTTTTGACTCAAGTACTGAGCATTGACAAAATGACCGATATGAACTTGAATAATAATATGATTGTTATAGAAAGGTAATAAGTGATATAATAGGAATAATAAAATTGAAAAAGTTTCTTAAGAAAGTATAAATCAAATTATGTTTTTTATTCAGGAAGAACAGTGAACATACATGATGATTCAGACTCAAGGTAAGGGACTTTGTCTCAGTCTCCTTTATTGGAGGCATATTTTCATTTTTACATGACTTGATTTTATACAATGTATAAATAACTTTGAATTTTAATTTCATTCAAGTGTAATCTTTTTATACGTAGTGTTTTACAAAATTACAAAGAAAATGTTTCGTTTTAACATACGCATTGACAATGACCTTTCTGCCACCACGAGTATTATTTGATATTTGGCTTCCTTAACAAGCCGTGATGTTTTTAAATAGAAAATAAATTCCATATACCCTATTTATATATTTTGGTATTGAAAATTGTTTTTTATCTGGATTTACTATTTTAATATATTGAAATTATTTCTTGTGATTGAAAATGAAATTTATGTTTGAAATGTTTCTTTTTTTAATATTTTATGTGTGATGATTATATAATGGTACTTGGACATTTGACAGGTTTTTACATGATAAATCAAATGATGAGTGGTTCCACGATAAACCAAGGATGGGTGGTTATGTTATAACCTCCAATTCATTGGGTATGAGAGTCGGTTGTATGACTATTCCATTTAGTGATATGTGTGGAAGTCGAAGGTATGGTTATTCCATTTATGTATGTTTATGTCCCAAGTTACCTTTATATCATATGCATTGTTTTTATGGGATTTAGGGTAATATTTTGGTTACAAAAATCATAATAAATGAGATTATATTTAGTGAAGTGTTTTTTCTACTTCTTTAAGGTGAAAAGTATTACATTATGATAAAGTATTCATGGTTTAAATGTTGTTTTGAAAAATTAACAGTTTTAATTCTTTATGTATCCATTACTAAGATTTTTATTCTCATCCCATATTTGGGAATGTTTCTCATAGTAATTAAAGATGAATAGGGTCATGGATAGGATTAAGAAAAATTCATGTTGTCTAAAACATGGAACTAGACGTGTTTCTTTTTTAAGAGTTTTTGTTTTATGAAAAAAATGGATAGTTAGTAGAATTGTATACTTGCAATATTCAAGTTGTTATGTATAAGTTATGACCTAATTATATAAATCACTAAACCTGAAAGGATCCTTAATGTGAATTATGAACTTAATTCAATGTTATGAAATGTTTAAGGCTGGGTCTTTGCAGTTGGTATCAGATATCAGCTTAAATAACTTTAGAGGTTAGGGTTTTATTTAATCATAAGTGACATAACCATAATGGTTAACATTTTAGAGAGATTCGTAGTTATTTAAGATAAAATGAATGAGTTTAAGATAACATGAATAAGTATATCTTAGTGTTTACCCTCCTCATAAGATAGTTTATGATGATTTTATTGATATACTCACACTGGACCTTTTCGTTTTAGTAAATGGTTGGATCTAACAGGAAATAAAGTAAAAACAGATGTGAAGAAAAATGTGATGATTTTATGAAAAAAGAACCAAATGAAATGGGAGCAGGAATGAGAACTCTTGTGGTTGTTCTCAACCAACTATATAGAGTCAGGATTGACCACCTCAACCTTGGTTATTTTTATAAGGCATCATATATGTGAGGAAGAAATCCCTATGGAAGTTAAGGTAATAATAATAAAGGTAAGTATATTCAAAAACCTATGTGTGAAGGCTGTGGAAAGAAACACTTAGGAAACTTATTCAAAGGGATGGTAAGATTCTATAGATGTGGTAATGAAGGTCATAAAGCAATAACGTGCCATGGAGAAAGGAAGTGTCCAGTTGATTCCATGAATGGTAAAGAGGTTATTTTTGAAGGATCAATTGAATGTTTTGAATGTGGTATGCGTGGTAATTATACAAATACATGTCCTACGAAAAAGGTTCAGGAATGGGATCAGCAGGACCGTACAAATATATGTTTACCAATACAAAATTCTATTCCAATTTAGGATTTGGAAACTCACAATGACAAGTGAAATGAAAGAAGTATTATAGAATAAGTTATAAAAGAATGGTTAATGGATCATGAAGAACTTTGAATGAGTATGAAGTCTACATATAAGGGATTCAAGTGTTATGGTACATGTTAGGATGATAAAATGCTTAAAATTAATAATTCTCTTTGTTGATGGGATTAAATTGGAAGACTTTTTCTAGTATGTGTAACCCTAAAGTTTGATATGTGAAAATTTTATTCAAGAAAGAATTATCTTTTCTTGTGTTTACATAATGTATAACTTTAGGGGTTCATATGATCTTTTTTTGTGGTGATAAATTGTTATTACATTTTGGGAAGAAAAATGAAAGATATTAGATAACCTTTGACGATAAAATTGGATATGGTTATTTTTTAGTAAATTATATTTTTTATGAGAATGTTATAAGAATGATATGGTTTTAGAAAAATGACAACCCGCGGGATGGGTGAAAACCCGTCGCATCTAGAAAGGCCATGGGAATCAAACCCACAACAGAAGGGTGAAAAAGCAGCATCACCTACTACTGGACTATATGAAGTCCCTGGTTAGTATGATAACATTCCCAACCTATTAAAATATATATAATAAGATTAGTATACTGATGTTTTATAAAAAATCAACCAAACATTCCATCATATAATAAATAAAGTAACTAGACCCCTTTTCCCTCACACATGAAGTCACCCCAAGTCTCTTGCTTAAATATTTGGGCAACTACTACCCAAATTCTAACCCTTGTCAAATTTAAAAACCCCCCACACTAATGCATGATATGGAATCTATTTACATCTATCCTAATAAATATCCTACACTAAATCAAGATCTCTAATCTATACACAACTCAAATCAATATTTCATATCAAAATTATAAATACAATTCATAAAAAAATATCATAATACTTAAATAAATACCAATCAAACAACTATACCAATCCAAATCAATTTTTTCCCAAATTTTACTTTTCTCTAAAAAATATATACAATTTGATAATCCATCTTTCCTTAAATTAGAATACACCCATAAGAAAAAAGTTACACACCACTATAATTCCATATTTATAAATCATTTTTTATCCATTTGAAAATATTTGTTTCTAAATCTGACATGAAATACAAAAATGTCTTCAAATAATTTGGAAGTCTAGAAGTCACTTACCTCGATCATGATGTTAGAGATAAAACAACCTTTCTTGGACAAGATCTAGTATTCATACACCCTCAATAATCATTTAAACACTAAATCCAAAAATTTAATCTATAATTAAAAACATATAAATATAATATTAGTGAAGAAAATATAAACCCATAAAGTTATCTAATTCATCACTAATATTTATTAATACAATAACAAATACACTCATGATGGAATATTTTATACTTTATGAGAAAAAGATCTAACATTTGAGAGGTTTATTCTACGACTTAGTGAAATTTTCACATCTTAATATCTAGATCTTACCACCATTATGAGAGGTATCTATGAAAAAGTAGAAAAAGACGAAAAGTGGGAGTTAACATAGACCAACGATTCTTAGGGAAGAATAAATAACCAAATAATTATATGAAATTTACCTAAGAAGTGTCTCTCACTCATGGGGGTTAAAATAATGTAGGAAAGGAAATAATTGAACAAAAATAGAATATTTTTGTGGAAATTTTAATAAATGAATGACTCTACTGCATAGTATCCCAAACTATTCTTGGAACTATGAATTTCATTCTACCATGATTTTTAAGCTATACAGTAATCTTGCATTTTATTTTGGACTATGAATGGGACCCTGAATTTTATACTAACATAAAATTTACCATTCATGGTCTACTTCCATAGTCTCATAAATTGTGAACCTGACCATGAATTCACAATGGAATGTCAATTTCACCTCCAATAACTTATAAAATTATCCAAATCCCACAAATAATTCCTAAACCCACAAATAATTCAAACCAATTTTCAATATTTTTATTATCCCTAATGAGACTCCCCACCACAATAAATCCCCTATCTCCACTGTTTAAGCCAACCAAACCTATGTCTTTTAATTTTATAAAAAACCATAGAATTATCTATTTCTTATTCTTCCATTTAAGGTCAAAAAAATATTTTATTTTATTGAATATACATCTTATAATATTTTCAATTTCATAGAAAAAAATTACTCCTCAATAAGAGGATATGATTATTCATTCCTTCCTTCATTTGATTAAAATTATAATTTATTTTATTGACCATTTTCCAATTATTAGGGCTAGAGAATAAATGTAAAATTCAATTATATGTGGTTTTATATTATTTATTGGTTAATATTCTTAAGGGAGTAAGGAAATCATTTAATAAATAGTCCATTCATTCATTTGTGTGTTCTATGAAGTCCTTAAAATATCAAAGTTTGATGGAAGTGACTCTAGAACTTTAAAATTTAAATAAAAGTCTTAAAGATTAACAATCAATAATTTAAAATTATTAAAATACTAAACCATTCATGTTATATATTCTCATATACAACTGACACCATCATATTTAGTATTTTCAATCATAGAGGGATATTATGTTTTCTAGACCTTGTCAAAAGTTTAGTTTTTCTCACCAATTGATTTTAGAAAATCATTACCACTATGACTCTCTATAATAATATATCTACTATATTTTAAATTATTACCAATAAAAATTCCATATTTTAGTGATCCTACTTTATATGATAAGTCATTTGTGATTTAGTGGGATCTGCAATAAGAGTAGAAAGTTTCTATTCCCTCAATGATAATTCTATATTTTTAATACCCAAATAAAAATTTCAAGACTCTTTTTTGTGCTCAAAATTAGTCTCATTTAAAATTTTGATAAAATTAGTAAAATATGATATCATATTAAATAAATAAAGGTAGCATTTAATATTTATAAATATTTATGGGGTGATGATAAAAGATTCTAAATTCCCAACCAACACGCCTTTTCAAAAATTTAATATACCAAGATCCCACTAAAGTGTCTTGAATAATAATTAATAAAATTATAATGATATGATTTATAAATATCATGTGACAAAAAATCTTAGTTTGATAGGGGATTTATATAATAAATTTACATAATTTTGAAAAAATGAATATAGTATACCAATAAATAACTATACTAATAATAATATATTGATATAATATATTTATTATTAATGCAGTGTAATCACAAACAAAAATTAGCGCACACATAAAATTTTATAAGTATTCCCTTGATATATGAGTTAACATTTATAAAAAGGGTAAAAAAATTATATATAATCAAATATAGGTAATCATATAATATATTTGAAAAGGAAAACCATCAAAGTTTTTTTTTCATAAATAATAAATTGACTATCATAATATTTTCAATAAAGAAAATATTTCAAATACCTTATGATTATAAATAAAATTAAAATTATAGATTAATTCTTTTAAAATAAATTCAATATGGTTTGTATATGTGTCATTAATTTAATCTAAAACCCTCAAACTGTCAATATATATAGTGAAAAATTCCAAACCACCATGAATTTCATTCTATCCAAAATATTTAAATAAATTATTACAATAAATAAAGATATATTTTATATTTAAATGAAGGATATATGGATAGAAAAGTTATAAACACATTTATCATATTTTTTATATAGTAGAAAAGAATAAACACGCACACAAGAATACATATATATGTAAATAATTACTATACAAGTCATGATTTTGATAAAATAAAGTAGTATTCATGATTTGATGAAAATCACAGGGTATTTATAAATTTTCATATGTGGTTGTGAAATTATTTTCTTTTTAATTAAAATTATTAGTTGATTATTTCTTTTATCTTTATTTTATTCATTTACTTTAGATACTCAATAATTTTCATCTGGATGAATTTATCTATGAAATATTTGGGTTTTATTATTTTTCCATAAAATATTATTCTGGGATTTGTGTTCATTATTCCTATAGAGGTATCTCAATATCCTTAGTTGGGATTATGAGTATGTTTGATCATATCTAATCGAATGATTCCTTGTGTGTGCTTTTTTAATTGATTGAGTTTTATTTTTCTATATCTTAGTTTCAAATTGACCGGTGTTGATTTACCATAGCCTATGGAATGATTCTATGTGACCCTATGATCTGTTAGGAATGTGGTTATTTGAAAAAATTATTTCAACATAGTTATACAAGTATTTTAGATCCACCACTACCACTTTCTCTCCCATCACTTCAAATTCACTAATGATATTGATTTCGCCTTTAATTTTTGTGGTGTGGCTCACTTGATTTATTCCATCAAGATAGAAACCTTTGTTTTTTATTTGAGGGTAGAATTATTAATAGGCTGTTAGATAAGGGGATCTAATTTGAATCCTATTGATTTTCTCTGTTAAAATAAGATGAATCAATCATCACTACTATAATGAATTTTTAATCCTATTGTGGATTAGTGAATAATTTTTCCCCTTAAATTGGGAATTATTTTTCATGTGAAGGAGTTAAAGGATATAGATCCTTATTCCGGTTGTTAATAGATCTTAGAAATTGAGACGTAGAACTATAAGAGGATTTATATAATATTCTTTCTTCTTTATATTTCCATTTTATGATGTATATTTTTTATACTTTGGTGCATAGAATACATATATCAAGGAATATGAGTCTTTAACTACATGTGATGGATTTTAGGAACACCACATAGTTTGGCTAGGAATCATTTCCTTAGATAGTTTCCTTAGTGCTTACTTTTTATGATTCTTTGTATATATATATATATATATATTTTAATAAAGATATAGGTAGTGGTTTTCTCAATGAACCCATTGTTCAAATATTATTTGAAGCATGTTATATGATTGTGCTGCCTTTTATTTCTTATTTACTACTTGGAATGAACACATATTAATCTTCCTCATTGAGTTTATTTTTTTTATTTTCATTATAAAATAATTTTTTTAAAATAAAGAATAAAACATATCTTTAAATTATTGGTTCCTAAATATTTAATAGGGTATTACATGACAAAAAACCCCTAATAATTGGTATCGTATCTAAATTAATCACAATGATGGGTTTTATGAAGTTTAAAATAGATAAATCCAATTGGGAAAACAATTTTAATATCTGAAGAATTAAAATGAGTGTACTTATTGTTAAAAACAAGCTTCTTGATGCTCGATATCATCCAAAAAAAAGTATGCACTTTCTCTAATACTAGATACTCTATTTTAGTCAAATTTTATGTGTATATCGATGTCTCTTGTATAGTTTAAAGTCTCATATTTTTGTTTTTAGTCAATAAGTTTCTTATAAAGGACACTTATGAGTCTATTTTTTTATAAAATATAGTCTAAACTTGAGGATATATAATTGACTAAAACTTTCATTAAATGTTTATATAAGAAATTATGATTTTATAACATCACAATGAGCCATAGAACTGTAAAAATGACACATATTGATGATTTTAACAAAATATATTTGGATTTAAAAAATATTAATGTCAATATTAATGATCAAGACCTTGATATCGTTATATAAACATCCTCAAATCACATGTATAATTTTTTGAATATTTCATGATGTATGGAAGAGAATATCTAGGACTTTAAGATGCTAAATCAGACATACTATAAAAAAATAAAAAATGAGGCCCCGTTAAACAAGAGGTAGAGAGAATTAATATGAGATATATGAATGAATAGTGAGGTAAGTGTAGAAATCATAGTATTTCTAAAAGGCATGGGTGTCCATGGGTTGGGTTGGGTTAGGTTTAGGGATTTTTTGGATCTAACTCATTCAAAATAGGTCGGGTTGGGTTTGGGATTGTTTTTTGTTGGGCCCAACATAACCCAACCCAACTCTGATTAGGTTGGGTTAGGTCGGGTTGATCAGGTTAGTGTAAAATTACAAGAAGATGACTAAAATTCAATGCCCTAAATACCACCATCTTCTCTGAAAGAACCTACAATCATGACTTGGGGATGGAAATTTTCATTCAGAAAAGGGGTATTCTCTTTGTGCTTCTATGAATAATGGGTAAACCTACTAAAAAATGATCATGATGGTAGGAATTCTCTATACGACCATCAATACCCATTAATGGACTTATGTGGTGCACTCTATCCATAATGGTTATACTCCCTTAATTAATTATTTTTTTATTATCATAAGTCCCCTTTTAAGGGATGAGGGGGAACCAAACACATTCAAATACTTAAGACATCAAAGCATGGACCAACAGTACAAAATCCAAAAAACCATACCAATAAACAAATGAAATCCCCTCTCTAACATTAATAACATTAATTCTAGTTTTTTCGTTTCCAACACTACTTGGAAAGCTATCCAATACAAAGACGAGAGAGTATTGATGGCCAAGGCCATACCCTCTCAAACATCCAAATATAAATCACATCAGTTTGGTGAAAACTTGAAGCTCTAAAACTCATCTGGAGAAGTCTCTAAAGTTAATCTAGAATCATAAACCATTTAACCACATACCAAATTCCAAACAACATAACGCACAAAAAATTAATCACACACCAAAATAGAATAATTAAATCGTGGAGTAGAATATCCCGAACCAAGCATGAAATAAAGAATGAAAACCATCACCACCAGCATAGATTGAAGCTAGAAAAAAATCTCCTCAAAATAACCTATCCAAAACCCATTGTCAACATCACTCGATGAGACCGTAGATCCACCCAAAGAAGACATGCAACATGTGTCTGCAACCATGGACCGCATCAGAATATATCTCAACCACACACTTCACTACCTTGGAGAAGTCGAGACAACCAATGGTTGTGGGCCTTCGACACTACAGAATCCCAAAGATGGCTACATCCCATGGCACTACCAGAGAACCCACAAACCCTCAAAATAGGAACCCACACCTTGACATCGCAGGAAAATTGAGAGCCTCGATATCACCAAAGAAAGATGAGCATAACCGAACTCACTAAGAACCGTGGACTGAGCCGTAGCTGACCAAGGCTAGATAGCTACGATGGGTAAACCCTAACACCATGGGCGATCCACTTATAAGATCATATTCAATTTGAACATGGTCATACTCCTTTAATTAACCAATTATATTTTTATAATATCTAGACTCTCTTATCTTCCCCTATTGTGAAATATCATTCACTAGATTGATTGATAGTAGTTGAACTCCTTTTATTGACCATTTAAAGACTTTTTTGTTCCTAAGACCTACCCGGTGTAGTGCACCAAACCTAGGTCTTCAGTTTAGTTAAGTAAGGATGGATAATTTATTCTCCAACCCTTGACCCAACCCAACCTGACCTGACCTGACCTATTTGGGTTGGTTTATGTTGTTTGGATGGGTTTGGGTTTGGACACCTCTACTAGAAGGAGTCAATATAAGTCCTTGAATTGAGTAGTGAAGTGTTATCTAGGAAAACATACCTTGTATATTAAGAAAAATTATCCTAAGAATAATAATTATGAAGGTAACAAAGATCATTCAATATTGGTGGAGAATTGTTTTGTATTGTATATGTCATAAATTTGTGCATGAGAACTATGTCTAAAGAGTGGGTCCTTGATTCTAAATTATTATACCAAATGTATTTAAAGAGAGATTAATTCTTTTATTTAAGTTAATTTGAGTGTGGTGGGCATCGTATGGGGAATAATAAGAGTTTTCATATAATGGGAATGGGTTATGTCTCTTAGAAACATCATAATGTGTTAGTGAAAAATCTAAAATGAGGTATGGTGGGTTCCTGCATTAAAATGAAACCTCATTTACTTAATAGTGAAAGACTATAAAGGATAAAAAATTAGGTATTAGTTTGGAAGTATTAGGATTTATAGTGGATTATTAATCATTATTAAAGGAAATATTATTAATGAGATATATGTTTTAATAGGTAAAATAAATTTAAAGTAGTTGAATTCAACCTATATTACAATGTCTAATAAAAATATTCTTTGACATAGATGAGTTGGTCATGTATGTTCCATAATAATGAATGAACTTATTAAGCAAGGTTTTTTGAGTGATATAACACAAAATAATATCATCTTATATGAGGATTCTGTGTTTCAAAAATCCAAATGTGTGAGTTTTAATTGGTTAATATTAAAATCTATGGTTCCTGTTGAATATGACCATTTAGATTAATGAGGATAGTTTTGGGATGGATCCCACAAAAAGGAAATTTGTTTTGAACTTAATAGATGATTAATCATAGAATATATGGATCTTCATATAGAAAAATAAGTCAGATAAATTTGAATCATTAAATACTTGGAAATATAGTATAAGAAATTTTATAGGAAAGAAGGTGATAACCCTTAGGTCAGATAATGGTTTATATTACTTATCAAATGGATTTATCTAAAAAAGTAACTCTAAAGGTGTATTGAAAAAAATAAAAGGTATGGAAGCCCTAAAATATAATGGTTTATCTAATAGAATAAATAATATCATTATGTTTAGTGTGAGAATAATAATCTTGGAATCAAGTTTTTCTCTATCTTTTTGGATAGAAGCTGATACTATTGCACATTAATTTATCAACCATTTTCATATTAGTACTACTAGTTTTAAAATACCTGAGAAAATGCGGACCGGTTCCCCTATTTTATAAAATCTTAAAATTTTTGGTTATACCACTTATTCTCAAAATAGATCAAATAAGATAGAACCTTGGGCAGTCAAGTGTGTGTTTGAGGGATATCCTCAATGTGTTTATGGTTATAGGATATGGGTAGATAATCCTATTTACCATGAGTTAAATTTAAGTAATTATGTGTAATATTTTAGGTTTACATTCATATGGAGAAGTACATAAGGTCTGACGATGATGATATGCCTAATTCTATAGTCATTGAGGATCCTTTAGAACCTGAAAAGAAGTCTGAGCTTGAGGCTACCTCCGCTGGTCATCCCCAATTAGTTCATAGTGAATATGATTCTAACACTAAGTCGGAATTATAAAGGAAGAGTGACCTTTACGACTATAATTTGATGTGATATAGGTATAGGAGGACCATTAGACCCTCCATCATGGTTCATTTAGGAAAACATGGCTACTTATGCATCTAACATTTCTCAATATATAAATAATGATTAAACACAAACCTTTAAACAACCTATGAAATATAATGAATCTAAGTATTTGTTTTATACTATGAAAGATGAAATGTAATCCATTCTTAAAAATAAAACCGATAATGTTGTAATATATTTAAAAAATAATAATTATAGATTATAATTGTATTTTTAAATTGAAGGTGGAAAACTCCAGGGAGATGGAAATTAAATATAAATCCTAGTTTATTGATAAAGTATTCCTTCAATTTGAATAAATTGATTATAGAATTTTTTTCCTAATATGAAACATTCAACAATTAGATTGTTTCTAGTTATTTCCTATAAATACTTTAATATAGAATAGTTATATGTGATAACCATTTTTTTACAAGTAAAGTCGAATAAAATAATTTACATGAATCCTCCTAAATGTTTTCAAAAATATTTTTAAACTTTTCAAGACTATATTTTATAAAAATACTTATATGGACTAATATAGTCCTTGATGTAGTGATATAAATAGTTTTATCCTTTTATACTTGAAAATGATTTCAACAAAAGAAAGTATGAGGAATTTTATTTTTATTTTTAACCTATTAAGAATGATATAATTTACTTATTGTTATATGTTAATGATATGCTTCTTATTTGTAAGAAAATGAAGCTAATGGTTCATATAAAGTTCTAACTTAATACTTTATTTGATGTTAAATATCTAGGGAATGATAAGAAAATATAATGTATAAAAATAATTAGGAATAAAGAAACTAACGTTTTTTGTCTATCTCAATTCTACTATAGGAATAAAGTATTAAAATAGAATCTGTTTGAGTGTCTCAAACCTGTAAATGTGCCACTTGGTGAACACTTAGTTTTCCATGCCTATATCCCCTAACTGTGAATTTATGGGAACATTTATGAATAAAATATCATATGTTAATTTAGTAGGTAGTATTATGTATTCCCTAATTTTCCCTTTACAAGACATTTATTTTTTTCACTTCAAGTATGTTTATGGGAAACCCCGTTATATTGAAATGAAATAGATATTAATATATGTTTTTTATATCTTCTGACCATTACATATATTTTTGAAATAATATATGCGATACTATTGATATAGTGGGTATTGTTGATTCTGACTATACATTTAGTGTTGATACTCAAAAATCTATTACTAGTTTTATTTTTCATGATTATGGGGTCCCTATTTCATGGAAGCGTAAAATGAGATTTTTTATTTAGTTTTCCACAAATGAGGAAGAATATATTGATTAAATCATATCTATTATAAAATATATTTGGTTAAAATTTTTTATATATAAATTATCTTTATCTTATGAAAATATATATGTGTATTAGGATAATCATTCATCCCTTCACTTATCTAAAAACCATGTTTTCCATAGTTGGTTGAAGAAAAAATTTATTTGGATATATTTTTTACGGAGGTTATTAATTCTAAGACAATTTTTGTTAATATGATACACATTTATTTCATCCTAACTGATAGTCTTACTATAAATATTTCATTTTCGAACTTTATATTTTTTAGGCATGATGAATATAGCCTCGATATAATAAACTAGTTTGTGAGAACACCTTTTTTCATCATTTTTATTGAAAAGTTTTTGATTTTTTAATTTTAATGTTTTTTTGTTTTATTATTTAGTTTATAATTAAATTTATATATTATTTATTTTTTAGCTTTAATTGCATTCATGTTTCTTGGATGCTACATGCTCTTCTTGTTGATGAATTTATCCATGCAATATTATTATATAATTAGTTGTTCTTATTTCTATCATAGAATTTCAACGCCCATAGTTAGGATTATGAGAATATATATGATTGAATAGTGACCATGTGTGCTACTATGTTTCCTTAGGTGTGATTTCTCTAGCTTCCAGTTATGGATTGATTTTTTATTTTCCATAACCTATGGATTGATTCCACATATCCTTGTGAGTTGTTATAAACTTTATTCCATGAATGATTTTTTGTATCTTGTCCATCCACGCATCATGATTCCAACAACACCACCAGCACTCCCATAATTTCAATTACAATGATGATATTGAGTCCCACTTTGGTATTGTGTGGTGTTTTATTTGATTTATTTTGACAAGAGAGATAAAAATTCAATTTTTTCATTGATATTAGAGATACCAAGATGTTTTTTTAAGAATAGGTTGTAATATAAGGATTATGTTATTACATCATTGAAATAAGACACATTGATTATCACTATTAGTACTGGTGTTTCATCATGATGGATAATGGTTAAGAATTTTGTTTCATGGAGTGGGGAAGATATTTCATGTGAAAGACCTGAAGGCAATAGATCCTCATTTTATCCATTACCATGTCTTTATAATTGAGATCTTGCACTATAAAATGATTTCTCTTGTTTTAATTATTGTTTATATTTTATGATGTATTATTTTTATGCATGGGAGTTTAATGTTTATCCATTTTAGAAGATGATTCACTATCTCCACTTTATGGGTTTGAGAGACACCACTTTTTTTAGATAGGGGTTATTTCCTTAGATACTTTCTCTTATCCTTACTACTTTTCATGTCATTGTATCTGCTTCTTTTATTTTTTTCTTAATAAATATATATGTAGTCATGTTCTCACAATGAATATAGGTTAAAAATTAATGGAAGAATGTTATATACAATTTCTTCTTTTATTTCATCTTTATTTCATGAAACATGATCATATTAATCCTTTTCATTTAATTTGTTATTTTTAAGTAATAAAATAATTTTCCACCTAAGGGATCGTTATAAATTAGTCGATCCTAGTTGTTGAGGACAGAATACCATTAAATGAATCCCCTAATATTATTTGAATAGTATATACATAAACTTACATAGATACATGAATATGTTTGTGTGTTGGTTTTTTACACTTGGTGTGTGATACATGATTATTTTATTTTTCTTATTCTATTATAGGCATCATTTATATAAGAAAATAAAAACCAATAATATCCTGATTATCCCTGATACTAATTGATATAAAATTGGTAGAAATAAAATTTATCATAAATAAGATCTATTATATGGGATATGATTTATTTGATATGATAATACAAAAAATAATTATTTTATATGTTCTTTTCATATGAATTCTATTTCATATTATTTATTTCATTGATATCAGTTAAAATCCAGGAAGAAAAAAATAAAATCATTTTAATCTACATCTAGAAAGTCATATTAGCACTTAAAATTCATAATAAACCACTTAAATATAAATAAATTTTTATATAATATTTATGATTATATGAAGGACCTTTCATTAATTAAATTAATGAAAATGAATCTATAAAAAATTATTGTAAAAGTAAAAGTAAATTATTTATTCATTAATATGTGTAACTAATACATCAATACATCAATACATTAATATATATATATATATATATATAATTTAATCATTAATGTATTTAATTGATATATTGAATATTAAATATTTATAAATAAATAAATAAATAATGTAAATATATAAAATTAAAATTTGAATTTAACAAATTATTTGGAATTGGATTCAATTTAAATACATCTTCTATGATTAACTTTGTTGTTATAGAAATACTTTTTTAAGGGTATTGGAGAACCATACATGTATTTCTTCTATGCTGAATAACATACTATTCAATTTAAATATTCAATTTTTGAAAAAAAAATTAATGGAGATGTATTTATCTAATTCATTTTCATTATATATTCATAAAGATGTGTAATTTTGGTGGAAACTAATTATGAATCAATGTTTTTAATCTATTTTGTTTGTAATCTATAGGATAATGTAGAGTATACAAACAAGAATAATTTTGTCAAGCATGAGATGAAGTTATTTAAGGTGTCATTGTTTGAGATGAAAATTCCTAAAAAGTTTTTGGGTATCAGTAATTCCTTGACCCTAGTTACCAAGAGTGGGTGCATTATTACATTACATTGGCATGATCACAAGAAAGATCAAATCCCGAAAGACCGATTGGTTTAGTAGCCTTGGAAACACTAGATATATTCATAAAGTTTTACATTAAATCACAAAGTAAAAAACTACTACAACAACATAGTCTCCATATTCCACACTCATATCCCCACATACTATCCCTGCAGGTCATTCATAACTTACTTCTTCACATCCTGGGAAAAATAAAACATAGAAAAGGGGTGAGCTCAAATGCCCAGTAAGGATAACAATATAGCGGAAACTTTCAAAAATAAGCATAAAAATTTAAGGTAATGTATAACTAAAACAAAAGCCTTTTAAACTTGAACTTCAACATAGTATAGAAAAAGAAAAATGAAATATTTCCATTTACTTTTTCACATGGATATTCTACTAATCGAATAATCACATGCAATATCAATAACCACTTTCATAATGATGGAATGCATAATGCCAGACTATCATAACCACATAGCCAAGGCCTCGTGCCAAGACTACAAATAAGATTTTTTCAAGGCCTTGTTCCAAGACACTAGTTTGTCTCATGAGACCTACCGATGCATCGAGGAGCTATAGTGGGCTCCACCCGTCACATATTAAGTCCAATGCATTCCCATATGAAAAGGTTTAAACATAACATTAACATTCGTATTAAAACTAGCATACGAAATGTCAATACTTTCATCATAAACTATGAATGGTATAAAAATAGAACATCCACAGTCAAAAATATCACAAAACCTTCAATACAATATAGAAGTTTTTTATCTTAATAAATCAACTACAAATAAGCATAAAATCCATCAAAGGATGTTGACATAGATGAAATCAAAATTTTTTTTAGAGAAATATCTCTTTCTATTTTTGAAATCATTTAAGAGTCATATATTTATAAAATAAAACATTTTCTTTGAAAATATTTTTATAAGCTTGTAAGGGAAGCTTAGACGATTTTATAATGGAAGAAAATAGCCGCACCCGCCGTAAAAGTTAAAAAAAACATTCTTACTTAATTTTTTCGAAAAGGTTAAAAAGCACCTTGTTTGGAAAACAATGGAAGATTCCTTAATAAACCTCTTATAAAAAGTAAAACAAGGGTATAAATGACTTTAACCCATATTCTTGTAAATAGTAAAAATGTTTTGAAATTCATTTTTAAGAAACATGGATGTGGATGATAAAGAGATCCCAGTAGATTATTACGTATAAACAACCTCAGATAATGAAGAGATTGTGAAATAACCCTTACCTTGTACTTTTACTTGGTTGGGGTAGGTTAAAATTCTCTATAATGGTGAAATAATTGTTATTAAATTATACAAGAATCATATATATTAATATGATATCATATATTCTCTTTTAACATTGATTTGTTAATAATATCTTAGAATTATCGTCGTTTCGGGTGTTAACTTACTCATTTTCTTTTATATGTTTTGTTACATAAGCTGTGTTTGTTATGGATAGGTTGTATCTTATTCATATCTATAATGATATCAAGTCCTTAAACATCATTTTTAAATCATCAAATTATAATTATACTTTAATGGATACGATAGAGAATGAATCTCATCGCGTTCGTGGAGACGGTAGTCCGTACGTACGCACGAGCGACAATATCATTATTTTGATATTAAAATAATATATAAATGGATAATATATCATATATACAGAATCATTAACTTGTTATATTTATTATTTACATGATTTACACATCATTATTATACCCATCTAAATAATAAAATATTGAATAACAATTACACCACGACGTGGAGACGGTAAGCCGTACGTACGCACGTATGGTGACATGTTATTCAAAGGGTGGATAGAATACTGAATATGGTTGTAACATATTTATAATAACATCATAGTATATATATGATACTGGAGTTATTATTTTATAATGGTAACAACAAAGGAAGAAGAAGTGGAAGAAGAAAGGAACTTAGAAAAGGGTGGTGAAATCATTACCTCTTCTTCGGGTTCTTCCATTTGATTTGATCAAAAGGGATCCTTAGGTTGGCTTTATGATAAAACTAAGGCCTCTAGGTTGTAGTTAGGGAAGTTGGGAGAGTATTTGGGTAGAGTTTGGCCGAACCAAAAGGCTTTGAAGGTGTGAATAAATGAGAAGGAGGAGTGCCCTTTTATAAGAGGGGTGAGGGGCACCTTTGGAAAAGCTAGAAATATTAATTTATAATAAATTAATATTCGGTTTATAATGGCTTCAAAGTTTATTATTTAAATTTTAAGGCGGTGATGGGTCGAAAACCACTCAAACAATAGAATTTAGACAGGTTTGGGTACTTATATTAACCTTATCTTTAAGTATTAACTCTAAGTTAATTAGTTTCACTTTTACAATGTCCCTTTGTATTTTTATATTATATGGTTAATAAACTTACTATATACATCCAAGAGACCTCCAATTGGTCCATTAATGACGATCCTATCATAATATAAGTGTCTTGGCCGAACCTTATATTTTTAGGAATTTAATATCAATTAATAATATAATATTTGTTTTAAAAACTCTTTTTTGTCAATTTTGACACTATTCAATAATTGAATTTTGTAAAAATGATAACAGAATGATTACTTCGAACAAAGTTAATTTAATCAATACTAACATGTCATATTAACCTATAAAATTAGTGTAATTCCTAAAAAGTCTCAAATTATATTTATTTGTGTATTTATATTATCAATTATTTTAATTTTTCACTATTATGGAAATTACTGCATCATCATTGTGTCATAAGTAAATTAAATTATTTAAAGTCTAAAAATTATAAATAAAATATCCTTATTTAGGAAATCTTTTTAGCTTTCTAATTAATATTTACAATCGAATTTATCTTATTTATAACCCTATATTAAAAATGGTTTAGTAAATAAACTTTTATTTTAACTCTTTTAACTCTTCTTTGAATTAAATAATAATAAATATCCTAATCTAATCCAAGTGGACCTAAATGATAATATTTTATTACTAAGGCTGTTTTGGTCTAGATAAACTTTTCCAATAGAATTAGAACATGTTTTAGGGTAATATTAATATCATTTTTACCCTTAATTACCCTATTTACTTTTAACCGTGGTAAATAAAAGTAAAAAGTTACTATTCACTAAAAATTATTTTCATCTCATTGAACCACATTTTACTTATTGATATTAACCATGTCTCTCGGATTTTCAAAATTAAATTCACAAAAGCGGTAAAATTAAGTTTTATGAAAAAATCAGTTTTTTAACTACCACTTAGTAGTTTCACTATTCATCAAAAATTGAAGTTTATCAGAACAATGCCAAAATTTCACACTAAGCTATAATTGATATTCCGAATTCAAAAATGACGTCTATTTTACAAAATTCCAAACATATAAGTTGAATTAATTAGTTTTATAATTAATTCCCGCTGTCACAACAAATAGCATGTTTTAAAAAAAACAATATATATCAAAAGATTGATAATTGTTTATGTCTAATTTCAAAGTAAAATTAATTCTAATGAACAAAATTGGATAAAATGGTAAAAATATATTCTAATTATACTTTAAAACCACTCAATAATATAATTTATCACTATAAATTATTTTGATTAAAAAAGTTGTTTTTAAGTATTTTTCACTGTTCATAAAAATTGGAAGTTCTCAGAAAAATACCAAAAATTCAACTTAGGATAATTTCGATATTACGAATCCAAAAATGAAGTCCATTTTGAAATATAAAATATATATAATTTCAAAAAGTAGGTATTACTATTCATAACGGCTAGTTTGATTGGTTGTGGTGTGTTAGAACTCGATGTTGCGTACAACACACGTTATCGCATTATTCAAAGAGAAGCGTACCGTAGAAGCTTGGGGTGTTATAATATCACAGTTAGAAATATTACTATTATTATAACCTCTAATTCTATAAGAAACATTGGATTACAATAAATTATACTAAGTTCCCTGTGTTACAGATGATGAAAGTAGATAAAGTTCTTGGTTTTATGATTTTTACACTACCTGTAATGAATTATGACATGAAGGGTGATAGTAAGATTCCCAATTATAATCTTGTACAGGGTTACTGTTTCATTGATAATATTCAGGCACCTTAGTATTGGGTTTTTTACTAGTTTTTTTGTAGAAAAATATAAATGTGTAATTTTTCTTGGTTTTTTGGAGAAAAAAATAAATGGGTTTAGGTTAAAAGTATTTTTAAATATGGTTCAATTAATGTGTTCTATCCCTCAATGAATTTCCCTTTTTCAAAATTCATTCGGGGGTTGAATAAATTATGTTAAAAAAAGGGATGCGTGGGGTACTTTAATCTATTTATTAATTAAAAAAATATTAAACATTAATTAAATTAATAATTATAGTAATTTTGAATATGGAAAAATTATTACCATAATTATTAAATATTGTTTTATGAACTATAAACTTAAATATTTTATGTTTTAGCATTTATTAAGTTATTGATTTTTTTTGAATAGATGGTTGGTTTTATTAATTATAAGATTAGTTAAATTATACTATTAATAATAATTACTAATAATTAAAATTACATTATTATTAGGAATTTTAGTGATTGAAATATATTTGTTACATGTAATTAGTTGAATAATGTACATAGAATAATTTGAATATTTTGGATAAGATAGAATAATCAATGAAATAAAAAATATACTTTAACTTATAAAAAAACAGAGTGGAATAATGTCCACCTATATCTCTGAGGAGGGAATACCCCATAACTCAGATAGTTAATATTATATTTTTTCGACTCCACTAAACTTTATTATGTGTGGGACTCTAACGAATTGGAGGGGGTTCTTCCTCTTATATTGGAACCCAATATCTCTTCTCTGCTACTATTTACTATTCATTAGAAGTAGGTGTCTCTAAGGTATCAACATTGAAGTGAAATTGAATTTTTCTCAAATAATACATAACAAATTCTTGAGATTTGGATTTAGAAACATTTAAAAAGGGTAAAATTGTAATTTCATACTTGTAAATAACTTCAAAAAAATATTTTAGTTGTTACGATGATCATGGAGGATGATTTTTATCCTTAGGATGGGAATTGGTGAGGTTTGAATCTTTTCATTTTTTAGATATATTCAATATATATTTATTAAAAACATTTTTATATTTTGGGAATAATTGATGTTAACTCTTAAATGAATCCCTATAAGGAAATTTTGACACTTTAGTTTTGTTCAGGATGGTGTGTTTTTCCTAGAATAGGTATAATTTTTTGTTACAGTTTTAGGTCCTGGACTGAGACTATTTCATAGAAGTAATGAAATAATCATTTACCAAATCCATAAGATATAAATTAACATCCTAAACCATCCACCTAGAATTATCTTTCATTGATGGAACAAACCCAAATGGAGGATTAAATGATACAATAGTTATTATTATGTAATAAATGTTTGATCATAGAGATGGGATTGATCTTTTTCCAATGAGGACGAGTCAAGAAGCATAGACATTTTGTAGTTAGTATAGTAATAATTCCTTTTATTTATTATTCATTCATTATTATATTCATTCTAAATCCACAATTTTTCACTGTTTATTTATTACCAAGATAATAAATCAACGCCGTAATCATGTGCTTCATTTATTATATTTTTCCCCTATTTTGATTCTCTATAAAGTTTTAAATTATTGAATATTACTGCTATATTAATTTATAAAAACTTTAATATACTCTAGATTTTTTATCATTATAAAACCTTGATTTTACATGTTTGGTAATGAATGTGTCATATATGAAAACCTTTGGTGTCCAAAATTGAACTAACCACTAATTTTTATTTTCCCTCTCTCTATCTTGCCTTGAGATTGAGCTAGTTAGGAACAATCAGCCATAAAAATAGCCCATTATGGGGTTAGAAATTTAATGAAACACAGTGAGGGCTTGATACAATGTAATATTGGAATGAAAATTTGATTATATGGTTATGTTTTTGAGATTTGGAATGGTTTTGAAGTGATGAGAGTGGTGTTGATCAATGTTGGAACATTTTTAGGAAACCATCGAAGAGGTAATGATAGTGATGAAGAGCATTACAGAGGGTCTATGCTGGCGGGATATTTTGTGGTAATGTTAACAAGTGGTAGTAGATGACACAATAATTATGGAAATTGTTGTAATGATGTTAAAATTAAATATTGAATAATTAGAACAAATCAAATTGTGTGTAATAATAAAGAACACATTTTATCCCATTTTATTTATAGCTAGGGTTATGGAGAAAAGTTAAATATCACTTGATAAATGTAATCCTTTCACACTCCATATTTGTTGTTTGTTTTGGTTTATAGGGATTTTGGAGGTGAACAATATCAGACAATGTATATTTTTCATAATATATATTATGTTTTACTAAAACATACATGATCTTATGTGTAGTAGTTATACCCAACCACCCTTAGATATCACATGAAATGAAACTTGATTAAATTATATGTTTAATGATTAACATGACTTAGGGTATTGTGATGAACATGACCATATAACTCTCAAGTCTCACACACCATGTCTTGGAGAGGGACACACCATCTATATCTGGACTACATGATTCAGGAATCTAGGGCACACACTTAACTAATGTTTGAGTCCCACTAATAATGTTACCTGATGAACATGCCATGTAGGAAAAATCCACATGATGAGACAATGGTGTTACAAACCCAGTGTATGACTAGTTCATACACCCTATGTATTAAATAAGTACTTGATTTTTATTGTGTGTTCTTAATTTTTTTTCCATATTTCACTAATTAGGTACAAAAATCAGAGAAACATATAGGTTATTATGGGTGATTATTCACATATAATGTTTTGGTAAAATTATCTTCACTAGTAGGGTTTTTTTTATGATGAATCTGGTGATCCATGAGTATTCAATATCCAATAAAATGATAATAATGTTTTTTAGACAAATGTTCAAAGTAGAAAATTGGTTTAGTAATCCCTTAGAAACATGTGAATAAAAGATTTTGGGTCTCCCATAGGCATTATAGACCCCATTATTATTATGGAATTTATTTGTAGTAATGGAATCAAAAATGGTTGTTGGAGGAATCAAAAGCATGGATACTTATGGATAAGTATTATAGGGTTCTCACATTATAGTATGGTGGTTTGATTATATTTATTGATCAATTCAGTGCTGACAAGGATTTTTTATTTCTTATATTCTCTATGGGAGAGGAATGTGCATCCTTGAGATAGAAGAATTGGAGACTCTTTTTTGACCAATGATATGTATTTGTTTTGATGAATGTATCAGGATTCAAGATTTGATTTCACCCCTTTATATTACAGTTATGATATTAGTGTGAGAATAGGAGAGTGAGTACCTATTAAGTGGAACACTCAAGGATACCTACTCTTGACTTTTAGTTTTTTGATGACTATATGGTACAAGTTGTGTGAGCTATGGGTTAGTAACTACCTGAGTTGGGTGTTATCAATTAATTTTGGTTTACCATTACAAGGGTTGAGTATTCACTCCCACGATGAGAAGGGTATGTTTTCTACACATTAAGTATGGATTCATCAATTTGTTTTTCATTGTGTGATCATAATAGTGTTTCCACTTTCTATGATAGGGTAGGGATCTACGATATGGTATGGGCTGTGGGTACCCCATTTATAGAGTTGTTACTCCCTCAACTGGTGTGTATTTCCTTGGTGAAATGTGAGTCCACTTATATGACTAGACTTTTGAAGTTAAATTATTAGGAAAATTGATGGACATTCCCTAAAATATTGGTGATTATTATTATAATACTTAGATAATTATCATCCTACAATATGAATATTATTTATATAATAATATATGATATGATTTTAGCATAAAATGACATGAAATTATATATTTTCCACTATTATGTATTATGATTAGCATGTGATATTTTTTTAATCTAATGTATACCTTTTCTAGATCCCTCTATGCATGTTTTCTTCAGTTTATGATCCATGAGATTGATCATTTATGTCCTGGAACTTATTTAATGAAGTTTTCAAGGAAAAAAAGTCAAACATGAAGTAGAAAATGGGTTCCATGAGATAAAACCTGATACATTCAATATGGATAATGATCTCTAATAAATAAATTGTACTGATGATTCCTATATAAGTGAAGGTATCCATCCTATTGTTGTATTCTGTCATATGAGAATATTGTTGAAGATATCTTACTACCTACTTCTCCATTTATTTTGAAAATAAGTCAACAAATCCTCTTTGGTAAATTAGGGTCCTCAATATATGATTTGGGATCCAAGGATGGTGTTTTACCCTTAGTGGTAGAAATATTTCTTTGTTTCTTCAGTGATTATCATCAAGATTACTCCATTGAGATAGGGGCTACTGCATTTGTGCTTTTGGTTTGTGATATTATTTATTTTACATGCATGTTGATTCTTTGGAAGAAAGTATGGGCTTGTTTATTGGGTTATTTTACTATCAACGATCATGAGATGATCCCCTAAAACCCATCAGTTGTATGAAATACTTGCACTTCAAATAATCTATGAGTAAATTATACTTGTTTTCAAAGAATGTGATATCGTAAATAACTTTCACTAATACAATAATGTATGATATGAATAAAATCATATTTTATGATCAATAATATAGTATAACTAAAGAATATCATAAGGTAAAATATAAAGGAAACTCAATTATATTAATTGTGTCATATCATACAAAATGTGATATCATAAAATATGATTTTTTTATGTTTTTATGAAAAATAGATTATCAAAGTTTAAATAATATATTAGTTATATAATTAAATATTTTAGGTAAAATACTATTTTTTATGTCATATTCATCTATTCCAATCATAGAAAATTATTGAAAATATATTGCTTCATTAGACTACGTAATGTGATGTATATCTGCTATATCAGTTGTACTTTATGATTGATAAGAATATTATCATCCATAAAATATCACATTCCTGAAAAAAGAATTTTTTTATATTTTTATAGTTTATAATTTTTTAATAACTTATATTTGTTTTATAATGTAAAATAGTATTTTTAATTATTAAATAAAATATAAAAAGTTTATATTTGTTTCTCTTGTTTTTGAAAAATAAATAATGTGATTATTTATTAGTTTATTCCTTTAGAATATTAATTTTTATAAACAATTTTAGAAATTCGAATATAGTGCATGATTTATTTATATAATAAATTACTTATATGAGATAGACCCATGCATTAAATGCTTGGTTCCATATCATAATATTTTTTTTTCATCTACCTTATCTTTGTTTATTTAGAGTGATGATATTAAGAATCATTTTTAAATAAATTTTGTGTATATTAGTTTTTAGGTTTATTTTTAATATAGTCATCTATTTAGAAATTCTCCTCAGGGGGAGGGACTTGGGATCATACTACCCTTTATCCTGGAGCCTTATTCCTCACACTAGAAATGTAAAGTATTGGTTATTAGTCACTCTAGGCTTACACATTTAGGTATTCTAAATTTCATATAACTCTATGAACTTAAATGAAGATTTTATATACTTTACACATGATTTTTATTGAGATATGTATGAATATGATTGGATTTTATTTTTTAGTGAGTAATACAAACTTATGAGTTGTGAAAATATTTATACATTAATGTAGTGTGAACACATTATTTTTATAGAAGGAATAGAGATTGAAAAACTAAATCCTTAGAATAATAATACAAGAAATAAAAAACATGATATATTAAATATTTCTCAATATTAGGTGGGTTTAATATGCAATTGATTCATATTTAACTAGTGATACTTTTAAAATGAAAAATTTATAAATACAATATGTGTGATTCATTTAGTGAAACACATTCTAGGACCTCGATCATTTAATCAGGTAGGTTCTACCAAAGAAGGGTTCCCCATAGACAATCTTGTGCAAGTCATGGCAGAAATGGTTTACCCTAAAGTCAGGTAATCAAATCCTATACTGATCTTTGGGTAAAAAACAACTAGGAAACACTAAGAGTTAGGACACCAAAGAAATAAAGTTGATTATGTCTATATGATAGATCTAGGAAAAGTGTTTCCTACTCAACTATCCAAGAATCATACATTTTATGATTTAGATAATTCCCTACCTAAAAAATTAAAAGGCAAGAGTAATACCGACGAATACTCATTTCTTAATGGAATATGTATCTTGAATCACTGAGTAGATGTGATGTATGGGGTTATCATTTTTAGGGGGGGTAATTTCATTTAAAATCCCTTGATGAAAATATATAAATTATGATACTCTTGAATAGATATGAATTTTTTATTGATTATTACTTATGTTGGATTAATAAAAATGATATCACATATATGTATTTTCTATAAGATATTTCTAGATTGGTATCTAATATTGAGAATTGTTCTCAAAGAGAAACATTCTAAGTATATAAATTTTATCTTTATAGAATTTAATTTCAGTAACTCTGACACATGGATATTAGATAATGGGTGTGAAACACAAATTTATGTTGTTAAACAAATACTCAATGATATTACGGAATTGAAAAATGGTGAAATAGATCTTCATGTTAGTAACGGAGCATGATTTACTTCATTATAGGTCGAAACTTATGATCTACCTTAACAAAGTTGATTAATTCTATAGTCATGGAATTGTTATTATGTTCCTCCCATAAACAAAGATTTGATTTATGTATCTTTTTTGTAAAAGAAAAGATTTTCATTTTACATTAAGAAAGAGTTGTTATATATATATGAATGAAAATTTTATATAATTTTGAAAATGATAAATGAATAATATATTCTATATATGAACAATTATTTCTATATTATTCAAAATAAAAAGTTCAGGGTTGATTCTACTCCCACCTATCAGTTTCATTGTATCATTGGGAATATAAATTAGAAACACATCTAAAGACTCCATAAATATGGATTATTAGAACTATTTGATTATGAATCGTTTGAGAATTCTGAATATTTTTTATTAGGAAAGATAACCAAATCAAATTTTAGTGGGAAAGGTTAAAGGAAAAGTATACTATTTGTTCTTATTCATTGTGATGTATGGGGATCAATAAGTACTTAAGAAAGTGGTTTTTAGGTACATACTTACTTTTACTAATGAATTTAAATAGTATGGATACGTGTTTATTATGATACACAATTATGAAACATTTTAAATGTTTAAAGAGTTTCAGAATAAAGTACATAATCGAGTAGGAAAAATTATTAAGACTCTCTAATATGATATAGGTGGTGAATACTTGAGCCCTGAATTCACTAAGGAACTGAGAGATTGTAATTTTTTTTCACTTAGTTATCCTAGAACACAATAATAAAATCTTGTGTCTGAGAGGAATAATCATACCCCATTGGACATGGTTCTATTGATGATGATTTAGTTTGACCTTCCTATTAGATTCTAGATATATGATCTGGATACTTCTTCATTTCTTCTAAACTATATTAAATTTAAATTAATCATAAAGACTCTATGTGAAATATGAACTAGGAAACATTTCATTATTTCTTTTTTAAATATTTGGGTTTGTGAACAATTCATACATTGATTGTCTTTTGATAATATCTACTCCAAATCTAACAAGTTCTTATTTATTGGTTATCCCAAAGAAATTATTGTATATTATTTCTATCATTCTTTTGAGAAATAAGTGCTCATGGCCTAATTTTTTACATTAATTGAGAATGAATTCATTGAACGTGGATTTAGTTGTAGCAAGATTGAACTTGAGGGATTTCAAAATCAATAAAAAATAAGTGTTTTTGGGATGTTGGTTCATTTGGTTCCATAAAGAGTTCTCGAAGAAGAACTGACTCAAGATACACAAAAACCTTGAAGGTATGGTAGGATTCTTCCAGAGCTCATGAGATATGGATTTCTTTAACTAATTATGATATGATAATGTTCATAGATGATGAAAATACTACCTACTAGGGGGATATTAAGTGTTTTGATTTGGATAAATAGTTAAAATCCATGGAATTTAAAATAGACTCCATGTACACTAACTATGCTCACAACATTGGGGATTCACCTTAAAGGGTGATACCCATAGGGTGAAGTGGGTTTTCTATCTGAAAATTAACATGGAAGATCGAGTATAATCCTATAAATCATTCCTTATTGTAAAAGGTTACAATAAAATTCATGATATTGATTATGAAAAAACCCCTTCAATTATTGTAATGATAAAGACCTTTTAGATTTTTCTTTCCATATCATCTCATTTTATTTTGAGAATTTCAAATGAACATCAAAACAAATTTACCTAATAATAATTTATTTCAGGAAATTTATATGTATATCCTAATGTTTTTGAAGTATTAAATGAGAATACTAGGGTTTTCAATTTTTAACTATCTATTTATAAATTAAAGTATGCTTCCTGGAGTTGGAATATCCATTTTGATGATGCAATCAAAGAGTTTTGTTTCATAAAAAACATAGATTATTAATATATAAAAAAGTGTATTATTGGGAGTGTAGTTGTGTTTCTGATACTTTTTTTGTGGATGGCATAATTTTTATCAGAAATGGAATTATGAAAAATTAGTGTGTGGAGATGTGGTTGCGTAAATGATTCTTGATGGAAGAAATGTATGAAGTAGCATGCATTCTGGGTATAAATATCTATAGAGATATATCTATGAGTCTTTTTAGACTCATTCAATAGATATAAATTGGTAAAGTGATAAAAAAGTTTATAATGAAAACAATAAAAGGGGGCCTTTACCATTGTTACATGGAATGAGTCTTAGGAAGTTTCAGTTGCCTTTTAAAGAGTTAGAAAGGATGGAAATAATTCGCTATTAATCTTCTATATGATCTATCATGTATTCCTTGTTGTGTACTTGAAATGATGTATCCTATAATATTTGCAAAATAATTATGATACCAATCTAATCCTAATAATTATTTGCTATATTATGTTTTGGAAAAATTTATCTATTGTTGATTTTTATAGGATAAGTCCTCTCATGTTTGTTATTCCTTCCTTTTTCTAGTCACCATCCCCTGGAATATAGAAGGTAGGCTTGGGTGGAACACTCTACTTACAACTAGCCCTGGTGGGGTCTTGATGGTCCAGGTAATGTCATAATGGTATCAAATTGATTAAGTCCTGAGGAAGGAGTTAATATTTATGGGTTTTGTGAGGATGGTTTATAAATCTATAGAAATGTAATCAAGGGGTATTGAGTTCAGTTTTAGACCGAGAAACCAAATGATTAGTGTAGTGGAAAATTTATCCATTCACTAGGACTCTGATAATATGTTGATCTACTAGGAAGTCTTAGGAACCAATTGCAGGAAACAATTAAGTGGTCTCATGAATCATATAGTGGTCATTGCATTATTGATTTAAAAATATGAAATACTAACTTTTTTATTGTATATGTATTAGGAAGATTTGTATTACCATATGTTAATTGTTTATCTAAAATTGTGGTGTGAACCATTTACAACATATACAAGAATCGATAATTTTTCACATTAGTGTATGCTTCTTCATTGACAGATTCAGGGTATTCTAGTGGGCCATTGACTCGAGAATTTCCCCCAGCATAAGACTATTATTAAGACATAAATATCAATGGACTTACATGAGTAATGTAATCATAGGGGTGGGTACTCCATCATTAACCCATAATTAGTGAGGCAAAGGTTCCCCATGTATATAATTAACAGTTTCAATTACACCATTTTTATATGATTTTTCAACATGGTGCAAGTCCCAAGTATATTAGATAGGGTTATATACTCTATTTATAGGATTTTTTATGACATAGCATAGATCCCTCATATGATCATTTGATCTGGGTACCCCATCTTGCCATAAGTTAGGTTATGTGTCCTCCGACCATGGAGCCAATACTCCCTCGATGATAGGGTTAAGGGTCCTCCATTATTACTCCCCTCATGAATATGGTGTTTGTACTCTATCAATGGAGTTGGTACTTACCCAATGATCGGGGTATTTATCTTCTATTAGAAATGATAGTAATCCCAAAATGAAAGATGTGTGGGTCCTCCTTTCATAAATTTGGTACTCCCTCAATGAATGAGGATTAATTCGTCCATAATTAGAGTTGGAACTCCCCCTTTAATTAGGGTTAATTTCCTCCACCAAAGTGGTGGTGTGATCCCTCAAGTGATATATTTTATTTCATCAATGTTTGGTCCTCCATCATATTTCAATGCTCAATTGGAACTATTTTAGTATATATTGATTAATTATTCCACCTGTCCTATGATGTGTTCCTATAATATCTATTATTTGAAATTTGGGGGCCCATCGTATCTAAGATCCCTAAGGGGGTGAGCGGTTGTGGCCTTGATTTCAGGTAGGGGATCGTTGTCTAGGGGGATTGATCAAATTTTTTCCTATAATCATAAGTGTTACATCCATTTAATGAGTTTTTCATTATGGTTATTACAAAAATAATAGACTATGTTCATTATATAAATACTTTGACTGATGGATAGATAAAATTGTTTCTCATCCTAATATTTTTTGTATGATCATGATTCTATGATATATTTTATAATTATTTCTTTGATGATAAAATGATAATTGAAGATTTTATTTCCATTATGGGAGTTTAGTGGAGGTTCCTAAAATAAATCTATAATATTTTATATTACATTGTTATTTCCCTTATCATTCCATTGTTAGAATTGTTTGTATGTTTGTTTTAGGAATAAAAACTTTTCATGCAGAGGAATGATACAAATCTCATGATATTATGATGGAAAAGAATCTACGGTCTTGTATGTGTGAGTACGACTGTTGTAGGTAGAGTAGGGTAGTGAAATTTGTGATTTATGTTGAGGTATCATAACTAAAGATTTAAAATGATGTAGACTCCTTGAATAATGGGATTTAAATGGTATATATATCATTGAGTATATAACATCCCATATTTTATGTGTATAAGTTTCTGTTTCTTTCTTTAATCATTTATATATAACATAGTTAGTGTGATTTTAAAACCCCTTTTAAAACGAATAAATTTATTATAGATGAATATCATAGATGAATAAATAAAAATAAGAGGACCATTATTTCATGAATTATGTTAAAGTAAGATCTAAGTAAAATTTATACACTTAATATATATAATAAATATCATAATAATGAGGTATATTTATTCTAATATTCCTAATCCTAAATAATAATCAAAGTGATGATTATTGAAAATATAAATATTGTTATCCATAGAATATAAATTTATTCAAATTCATTACATTATAAGAATGGGTTTTTTACTTAGTTATAGAATATCACAAAACTCAGTTTAATATTTTATATATACATTTTTGAATAAGAAGAATATATAATAAAAATAATAAAATATTTCATAAATCATATCGAATAATATACATATATGAATCAAAAACAAATAAAACGAAAATAAATATTTGAGAAATATTATTGTAATAATATAATGTTATAATATATGGGTTCTTTGTTTTTACAAAAACCGTTTGTTATATTATCATGATAATTTTTTAATTGTAAGATAAAATCATTTGGTATATACTAGAAACATTAAATCATCCTTATAAAAAGAATAAATTTTAAATAGTAATTAGTAATTAAAATTTATGAATAATAAGTATTTTTTAAAATAATTTTTTAAAATATCTTTGAATTATTTTTTACACATATTAATTTATTTTATATCTACATTACTTTTACTTTTTTATTAACATATTATCATTTAAATAGTAATTTAGTAATTATATTCCAACTAAAAATTATGATACATGATTTCATAGTCATAAAATTGTGACATATCACCCATTAAAAGTAATGTTTGAGGATATATTATGTGCATAATATGATAAAATTAATATTTAAATATAATTTTTAAAATAAAATAATATTTTAAAATGATTTTTTACTTTACATAATATTTAATTTAATTTATAAATGATTCTTACCATATTCTATGTAAATTACTCTGAATATTTCCTATTAAAATGTTAAATAAATTGTTACATATAAAAAAATTCATTATGAAGCATTTATTATTTTATTTCAAAATGAAAATCCAAATTTTTATAGTATTTTTTTATAAAAAATGGTTTTTAAATTTTAATAATGTAGTTTTCAGAAAGGTAAAATATCCATTAACACAACATTTTAATCATAGTTTATAAATCTCATTGGACTAAAATTATTTTTTTTAAATATGTATTTAAAAAATTTATTCGATCATAACCAAAGAAATAGTTTTTATTCTAATAATATTTTCATATATATCATATAATTTTTTTAAAATTAAAATTCGAATATCTACAAATGATAAAATGGGTATCATTTTTGGAATCAACACATTAAAATAATCTTATGGTGAATTTTTGAAATTTATTTAAAAAAGTTAAATTTTTGGTGAATATTAAAAAAAGCTTTATGAATACCATAAATTATATGACATATTCATGATATAATATGAAATAAAAATTTATAAAGCCATTTTCTAGACTTTAAATATATTTTGAAAGTAAAATAATACATTTATAAATAATAACTTCAATTTTTAAACCAATATTTGAAATTTTAAATCCTAAGTTATATATTATTTTAATAAAAAATTATGTTTTATTATCTTCCATTAGTAAAGTATTTTGAAGATTACATTCAGTTTTATATGGATTTTAATGTTAAAGAAACTTCCTTTTTTTAATCATAACCTAATAAATTTTATTGTAATCAATATTATTCATTATATTTTTCTTAAATAAAAAAATAAATACATTATACTAAAAATTCCACCACCTTGGATATATGTACACCAATCCTCCACCCCTTTCATCACACCTTCAAAATTCATTATTTTTAAAAATTTCAACCCAAATATCTCTCTATCTCTCCCAGCCACATCTATAACCCTCTTATGTGACTAAAAGTCCCTCATTTGAAGAATTTAGGATCAATCGAAAGGAGGTGAATCCTAGTGTGAGTTTAGGTTTTTAAAACCCATGTTTCCATTCAATTATCCCCTTCACCCATTCAATAAAATGAATTAGTCAATAAAATCAACCTCAACATAAAGTATTTAATATACTTTAATTTTTTTTATAAAACACCATGATTAACTAGTTTACCTCTTCTTTTTAAAAGTTTCTTAAAACCATTCTTTTATAATGCGTAGTTTTACACTACCTAAGTGAATGATAGTATTATATTTTCGACTTATTCCATTCATGAATATTCTTAAAAATTTATTTTATGATTTAATATAACATAATAATAGGAGATTTTTTTTATATTTGTAGAATGATAAAATACCCCTTATAATAATGACATTAAAATTAAACATTTGTATTACTTTTTAACCAAAAATACAAGTTTACCAAGGAAGATTAAATAAATTGTAAATATGTAATGTTCTATTGAACTTCATCACTTATGTAATTATTTTAACCATTTTCTATGACAATTATAGAGCTTATGGAACTATTGTAAGGTGTACTTTGAATATTACCTCAACTTAAGGTAAATATTATGTGACACCCTGGTCCCACACTCTTAGATACAAAGATAAAAACATATTCTTTACATTCTAGATTTGAAAACTAAGTGAACCCATCAAAACTTATTTATATATAATTAAAAAATTTATAGGAAAATTTAATCACTTACATTTCAAATACCATTTATGTTTATAGTTATATAGAGTTTATAAAACCCTTTACTTACCAAAACCCATGTAATTCCCATCCGATAGGAAATTTTCAGACCAAGCCAAGGATTATTTATTTTATAAAGATTATTCAACATGTACCAAATTTTTTCCATATGTGATACCCATATATAAATAACATGATTAAACCTATTCTTAATAATCCATTGATAGGAAAAAATAATAGGGGTGAGCTCAGACACTCTGTAAGGGGTAGTGTATAATAGAAACTATCATTTAATAAACAAGGCATGGGTAATATGGAAGTAATAAACAATAGTCAAATAATTCTATTTAACTGATAAAAGTAAAATTTAATAAATTTATAGATAACATAAAATTTTAAATATTAACATGGGAAATAATTTATTATTCATATTTATGGAATGAAAAACTGTAGTTATTGTAAACTTACCATCAAAACATCATTCCAAAACAGAAAACATAAATATGTAAGGTTTAAACTACCCATGATAGTTTGTCTCATTATACCTACCAATGAATCAAGGGGCTATATAATTTAAGGACATAAAATCACTAATTTAGTCCAATTCATTCATAATATGAAGGAAACACAATACATAACCAAAAAAACTAAGTAATAAATAAATATCTATATCGAAATAAAAAGTGTAGACATTTAAATATTTTCCTAATCAATAAATACAATAAATTTCATTATAAGAACCATTAAAAACTATATATAGTAATGCTTATTTGGTTAATAAAATACTATATAAAACAATTTATAAATAATGGAAGTGATATAGAATATATCCACGAAATTAAAAAATATTTACATAAAGGTTAAAATATATACAAGTGATGGATGAAAATTGAAAGAGAAAATACCCCATATATACTAGATGAGTTATGAAATATAAATTTATAAGGTCATTTATAGGGTAATACTTGAAAAATAAATTCAAAGGAAATATACATTTTAGATTTTGGGAGGAAAATGGGCAATAAATTATAAAAATAATCCCCACAATGATATTATAACATGGTTGTAAAAACAAACTTATAAGTTACTTTACAATTCCTTTTCAAATGGATGAAAAAGGAAATTGAAAGCATTTATTTAAAAATAATTAAAAATAATAAATCCTTGAATATTAATGAAGTTAAAAGTAGAAAATATGGAATGGAAGATAAAAATATACTTAAGTGGAATGAAATCCTTTAATTTATTCTTCTAAAATATTAACATTTATTTTTAAAATGAGAAATTCATATAAAAATGAGAATAATATTTTCCTTGAAAAAAATTTAAACATAGAGGTAAATATTAATTATGAATAATGTTCATGATAATATGAAAATGTATTTACCCATAAGATGTTAGAAAAAATTTCTATTCATTTTAATAAATAAAGACTTTAGACCCATATAGAAACCATTAAAAAAGTTCCTTTTAATACTTTTGAAAAGAAAAGAAAAGAAAATATATAATAAACATAAGAAATATTTAAAAAATATATAAGAACATTATTGAAAAAATATAAATAATATAGACATGTATGAAAAAAATGTTACAAGCAGTAAAGAATAGATTAATTAAAGTCCACAAACATGAAATCATTTAGTTTAATTGTGAACCAAAGGGTAGTTAAATTTCAATAATACATGTAAACCATAAAAAATAAATAATTAATATAATATTATATAATCATAAAGTGTATTAATTTTTTTAAATGGATGAAGTTCAATAATTTTATTTTATTACTTAATGAAAGTAAATTACAATAATAAAAAACCCTTAAAATTTAAATAATGTATGAATCAATGGAAATGTAAAATAAAGAGGTTAAATAAAATTTTAAATACTAATAATAACTTTTTTAGGATATAATAAGTAAATAGATCAGTATTTACACTATATAAAATCAAATAGGTTCACAATAAGAAACATGTCTCAAGGCATTGAAATTGAGAGAAATAAGTCTTACCTTTGGTCACATTTTATTTTGTTTTGTTTTACAGCTTTATATAATAAATTTATGTTTATTAAACTGTGAATATATAAGTAAATTATATTCTTTTTTATCCTTATTCATTTTTTATATTCATTGGAATTTATTTATTAGTATTTTTTTGGAACGGAGAATGACTTTAAGATATATTTTCCTTTAAATTACCCTAGTTTGTTTTGATTTTATGATTTTGTTTGTCTGTAATTTATCATTTTTTAAAATTATTTAAATAATATTATAATATATTTAAATATATTTATATTAAATAATATACAATAACTAAACTTGTAGTTTGTATCAATAATAAATAATCCTTAGTTATAGTTTGTAAAGAGTTAGTGAATTATCCAAAGCATATCCTTAGGGAATGTCAAACCAAGTGTACAATTGGGCTCTCTTTTCATGCACCATGTGAAGTTTGGGTTTATAACAAAGAAATTGTTTTTTGGTTTATTACCCATAAATTCATCAATGTCAGATCTCATATCCACTTGTTTGTATCCAGATAGGGATTCCATTTCTAGGAAACCATACAACCTTTATTTTACCAAAATTTTAGGATGTTTTATTATTATAGGAGTGTTTGATCATTATAAAAATCTAAAAAGGTGTTATAATGGGTGGTAATGGTGATTTATCCTTGTTATTTTAATAAATAATATATATCACTAAATCATAATAACATTTCCAGGAAAAATAAAGGAGACATAAATATTTCAAAAATAATTTATAGAAGAGGTTAAAAACCCTTAGTTTGAAAATTATATTCTTCATGCTTGAGAGGAACAACCAATAAAATTATAAATTATATATAAAGACTATTTACCATGGAAATGTGAAGTAATTAGTTCTTAATAAATTTAGAGTTTAGAGTAATGGGAGAATGGGTGAGTATTTATACATGCGGGGTAAAGTATTTTTTGGTTAAATCATTGAGTATTTTTTAATTTAAGCCAACTACTTTTGGGTGGAATTGATTACCATGAAATTTATTGGATTATTATTAAGAAAAAGAGGGTTATTTTATATTTAAATCAATCCAAAATGGAGTGGAACCTCCTGGACACTTAATTAAAAACAAATAATCAAAAATTTCTTTACTAGGTTAAAATAGAATTTAGGTCCCAAAATGTTAAATATAAGTTTCTAAATCAATTTAATTTTTATAATTTAATTATTTTACTCCATAAATATATTTTTTATGGAAAAAAGTTTTTCATAAATTTTTATTTAATAATTATATCAGGATGTTTTTATAAAAGTTACTACATTCATAAAAATTGTATTTTTAAACTTTTCATAAAAAAACCAACTTGTTCAGGAAAAAACCCAAAAATTCACCCTAAGATAATTTTGAAGTTATGATTCTAAAAAACTCATTTATATTAAATTAGAATTTAATAATTTAATAATTCAACTTTAAGTGAAAATAGATGACATAATAAATAGTTATTTTGATTAGACAAAATGAATTTATAAACATTAAGTATTGTTAATATTATTCCATATAAATCACTAATTAAATTTTCATTAATATATTAGTTTGTTCATTGAAAACGTTTATTATAATAATCCTTTATAAGTTTTAAATTTAATTTATTAATTGAAATATATCTAATATATTTAAAAATACAATTCTCTGAAAAATATGATTTTTTACACTAACTGATTTTAATCAAATCTACACACTAAGTTTAATCAATTATTTACTATTATAAAACATAAAATTAATCTTTAAAATAATAATAATATTATTTTTTATGGAATTAAATTAAGTATTTTTAACTAACTTTTTATTTTCTTTAGGTTTTACTCTTCTAGTATTTTTCTTACTGATATTTTAAATTTTACCCTCATTATGTATTAATGGTTATCTTGAATTGTAAAATATATCATGGTTCATTTTAGTTTGGTGTTTCATATGATACATGATATTTAATATAGTATTTAACTTAAGAAAAATATGTACTACAGACTCAATGCATTACAAGTTCCATTCCAATTTTTTCTAGTTATATCTCATTTTGGAAGATATGTTTTCCATCACTCTAAATTATTATTTTAAAATTCTATATATGATTAAATTATTCCCTTAATAATTTAATTTTTTACTTTTTATAGGTGGTATGCAAGACAATTTATTTCCCATTTTATTTTTTCTATACGTGAAACCGTACAACGTTTATAAGGGTTTCTTATCAATTTTCTATATCCTTTTCCCAAAATGTTTGTTAATTTGTTTTCACATATAAATTTTTTTATATAATGTTAAAAAAAATACATTTTTAACAAATAATATTTTGTTATATTTTTTTATGGAAACTCTATTTCCTCAGACGTTTTATTGACTATTTCTCCTTTCTATAAAAGTTTAATAAAAGAGTTTGATTTCATGACTTATTTTTCAACTTTTCATATGGATTTTCTATCACATTGAGAGATATTTTCATGAAAAATGATCCTTTTTTATATGGTTAATATCCAATATGACTTAATCCATTATTTTCATGGGATCCTACATAATACCTCATTGGTTAATGATTTATCAAATAATTATATTTTCCATTTATTTATCATGGTTTAATTTCATATTTATTATTTATATATATTGATTTTCTATGTGGAACACATATTCAAGATATGTTATAATGATGGGTTAGATCATAATTATATATCCTCCTAATTGATTGGATAATTATATATTTCTCTTAATATTCTTATGCATGGGAATGATGTGTCTAGATTTTTCCACAATGTTATGTGTGGGAATTATGTGGATATCTTTATCCCTAATGATATTCTTGGGAATGATGTGATTAACATGGTACAAAATTCTATTTTGAGTTGCCAATGAGGCTTTAATTATTTTTATGATGACATTTATTATTTTTGTGCCATATTTTTTGAGTCTTATGTTTACCATCATCTTATGATATTATAATCTTATAAAATTTTTCTATATAATGGTTTATGATCCTCTATTATTATGTGTTATGATTCTTGTATCTCATGATATATTACCCTATGTTTATCTTGGTTACACCCTTTTGGGATATATATCCCACCCCTTTTTTTTGTATGTCCTAAGTAATCCCATGTGGTAATAAGATTATGGTGAGATCTAAGGTAAAATTAGAAATATAAGAGTAAAAACTATGTTATTTATTTTGAAATGTTTTTATTATTTAGCTAATTTCTCAAAGACATCTAGACTCTATATTTCTAGGATTATTTTATGAATATTTATGCTAAAAATGATGAAACAAAAACTGTATGATATGTGAGTTACTATAACTTGTTTTAGAGGAAGGTCTAACTATTTTTAGGTATTAGGTTAGAGGAACTAATAAGAAATAAAATGTAAATAACCAAAATTAAACCAAAATTTTTATACATTTTACTAAAGATGTTATAGGGTAAGATAATATATGGTTATGTTTTAATGATTGTTTATAAAATTTTTATCACTTTTTGTTTTTGTAATATTTCGTAAGAAAATTAATATATGGTGTGATATAAGTTCAACATGTCATAAATCTTAATGTTTTTTAATTTTTTTTATTATATATATTTGTTGACTAAAAAAATATCTAATAGGGTAAAAGTGATCCTCAAGATGTATGGGAAGAAGTAACACAAAACCCTCTTTTCTTTAACAAAGGACACAATTTTAATAATCATTGAAAAATTCAACTCAAGTTATTTTGAAACCATTTACAATATTCAAATTTCTTGTTAAAAACTCTTCAACATATCTTATTTGTAATACTCTAACCCAGATCACCCAAATGAAACTTGAGAAGGGTTTACCTCACGAACTTATAAATTCCTCCCCATATTCAACAGATTTTCAACTAGGGAAAGGTACAAACATAGTTATGGGGATATAATTTCCTATAAAATATTTCCTGAGGGTCATCCCTAAATCTATCGAAAAATCAGCATGACCAATCTATATAACAGGAATAAAAAAACACACCGACATAAAATAGAGAGCCCCATGGGACCCCACAATCCAGAAAAAAATAATTAAATATATCTATATGATGAATCAAATATAATAGAGTAGAAAAAATAACATTTAATAATATATAAAATTAAAAATGATACATTAGCCTGTACACAAGCTGAATAATAACTGAAAATAAATATATTGGCCCCTAGCATAACTCACATAATTATTATTCTGAATCTTTAACCTCCACAACAAGCTGGAATTTTAACAAATGTTCCATTCCATGTTATACCCATGTCTTAAGGGAAAGTATAAAGGTCTACCCACATACATAAAAACCCTTGACATGTATATGGGTAGGGGTGAGTCCAACAACATAGTAGAAATATCCAATGCCTAAAAAATACTAAATGATTATATGACCAAGTGGATGTGTATGAAATATATATAATAAGGTGAAATCATGCTTTTAAACACACCCACCAAGAAACATAATAGAAAATGGACATAAAATCATATAAATCATGTCATCGTGTACTAACTAGGCCACCACAACACCTAACCTATAGTGACCCTGGTTTCTCATACATATATATTAAATCAATTTCGATAAATATTCAACAGATTACACAACCAAATGTTAGAGGACCATTGTAACACCCCGAGATTTTATGAAAAATATTCATTTTAATTTCCGTAATGTCTTGTGTTGTATGCTACACCAAAAGGCGATTACACAACACGCATCCCTGACTTGTCTTGCATTACATGCAATCACGACCTTCCATGATAGCGTGTGTTGTAAGCAATACTGAGTTTCGCTAAACAACGATATGTTACATAAACTAGCCGTTATGAATAGTAATATCCAATTTTTGAAATTTTATAAATTTTATCTTTCAAAATGGACTTCATTTTTGTATTCAAAATATCAAAATTAGCATAGGGTGAAATTTGGTATTTTGATGAAAAATTTCAATTTTTGATGAATAGTGAAAACATTAGGTCACTATTTAAAAACAGACTTTTTATTTAAATAATTATTTATTTTATTTAAATTTAATTTAGATCAAAATTGATACATAATACCTATATAAGTTCAATGAAATTAATTGGAGGCATTTTATAATAATTTTAGATATATAAAAATTTTATTGAATTTTTCACCGTCTTTTACCCACCTCCTAGGAGAATTTGCAAATTTACATAAAACATAATTTTACCGCTTCTGTGAGTGGAATTTCAAATATCCGAGAGACACGGTTGATGTCAGTAAGTAAAATGTGGTTCAATGAGATGAAAATATTTTTTGTTGAATAGTAACTTTTACTTTTATTTACCACGGTTAAAAGTAAATAAGGTAATTAAGGGTAAAAATGATATTATTATTACCCTAACACATGTTTTAATTCTATTGGATAAGTTTAATTAGACCAAAAACAACATTAGGGATAAAATATTACCCTTTAGGTCCACTTGGATTAGATTAGGACATTTAATGTTATTTTATTTAAAGAATAGTTAAAATAGTTAAAATCAAAGTTTAATAACTAAAATTTTTTTAATATAGGGTTATACATAAGATAAAGTAGACTATAAATATTCATTATAAATATAAAAATATTTCCTACATAATGGTATTTTATTTTTAATTTTTAGACTTTAAATAATTTAATATATTTATGACACAATGATGATGCACTAATTATATTATTAATGAAATATTGACATAATTGATGTTATAAATACCCAGATAAATGTAATTTGACACTTTTTATGAATTAAAATAATTTTATATGTTAACATGACATGTTATTATTGATTTAATTATGTTTTTTAGAACTAAGATTTCTGTTATGAGTTTCACAAAAATCAATTACCAAATAGTGTCAAAATTGACATAAAATAGTTTCAAAACAAATATTATATTATTAACTGTTATTTTATTCATAAAAATATAAGGTTTGTCCAAATGACTTATATAAGGTTATATATATTAATAATAAACAACTTTGGATTCGTTTGACTTGTTATAGTAAGTTTATTATCCTTATAGTGTAAGAAAACAAGAAGACACGGTAAAAGTTAAATTTTATAACTTAAAGTTAAATCTAAATGATAAGGTTAAAATAGAACCCTAAACTTGTCTAAATTCTATTGGATGAGAGGATTTCGACCCATACCCACCTCATCTTAGAAATATATCAATTTTGAGCTATTAAAAACTGAATATGACTTTATAATAAAATTATATTTTTAGTTTTTCCTAAGGTTCCCCTCTCCTGCCTTATAAAAGGGCACCTCCTCCCTCTCTTCCTCTCACCACTTTGAGCCTTCAAGATCGTCCAAACCCTACCAAATTCTCTTCTCCACTTCCCTATAAACATCCTAGAGGTCCTGATTATCTTAAAAGACCAATTTTAGTTCCCTAAAAAGAGGTCTTAGAGAGGCGCTTCAAAGAAGAGGTAATGTCCGTTACCGATTCTTTCAACTTTATTTCTTCTTACACTTCTTCTTCTTTTGTTGTTTCATTATGAAGTAATAAAATCAGTATCAATAATATACTGATATGTTATTATAAGTATGAAAAAACCATATTTTACCATCTATCCATCCTACGGAAAATGAAATCACCGCGCATGCGTACGTACGGAATACCGTCTCCACGCCGTGGTGTAATCTATTTTCCACCAACATCTTACTTGGATAGATATAATGTTGCAAATAAATAACTATATATGATTAATGTAAATTGGTATTGATTCTGAATAAGTATACATACACTCCTATACAATTCCACGATCATGGGTTGCTCGTACGTACGTACGGAATACCGTCTCCACGAACACGATGAGATTCATTTTCCATGATTAACCATTCAAGAATGATTATAAAGTATATATAATGTATAATAATGAAATATATGACATAATGAATCTACTGGATTTATGTGTATATATATATATATATATTTCATCTACTTACTTCCATTCAAGTCAATAAGGAAAGGAAAACAGCGTTCATGCGTACGTACGGCCTACCATCTCCATGAACGGTGTATTTCATTTCATTTATCTATATATTATATATATTTATGTATACTGAATATATGATATATATATATATATATCATGGTTTACATTCTGGAAGTAATTAAATCATGATATAATTAGTAATAATACCAATAACAACAATGCCAAACACGTACGATAAGACGTTTTACCCAAAACGCTGCTTTGACATGAAATTTACAAAATAACAGGTAATATAAAGTCATAAGTGGAACATATATGATATCATAACAATGACTATGATTCTGTAATAATTCAATGACATTATTTAAATCATTGTACAGGAGGTTCGGATACGTACGAAGCATATCAGACCTAAGGTAACAGATAATTTTGCAAATCTCAATTTTATTCAAGATTGCTTATTCGTAAGTATTTACTGGGGTTATTTATATCATCCATGTCCATGTTTTATAAATGTGTTTTCATGTATGTTTAAAGTCATTTTTACCCATTTTTGACTTTTACTATATGGTATGTCAGGAATCTTTCTTTTGTTTACCATATGAGGTACTTTTTGACTTTTCCGAAAAAAGTATGAGGAGACTGTTATTTTTAACTTATATGGAGTGAATGGTTTTTTACGATTTCATAAAGCCTCATTTTCATGAATCTTCCTATACAATATTTCATGTTTATTTTTAACAAAACCCTTTTCTTTTAAAATTTCATGGAATTTTGTGAAAAGAAAGTTATTTTGAAGAAGAAAGTATATTTTCCTCAAGAATTCATTTCAGGTGTTTTATCAAAACCATTTTCCATATAAGATGACATTATTTCATATGTGTATGTTTCAAGTATAATGTCTCTATTATTTACATGTTTTTACTTCTCTTATGATGAAATTATATCCATTTGTTTTATATGGATTATTTTATGATGGGATGATGTTTATGAAACCCATTTTATTCTTTGGGTTATGATGAATGTTTTAAGTTTATTTTGTGGTACATGTAAGAATGATTTTATTATGAGATGGGTGGGACATATATCTCCCTCAAATGCATTGGGTAAAGATTTATATCTCATGAGATAGACATGGCTGGAACGATATGTTAATCTGGTTCAGTGTTACAGGACTGAAACGAGGACTGAACTCGATTCAGAAAGAGACTTTGTCCACTAAGATGGTCTTGAAAACAATGCCTTGGCTACCATGGAAATCATATCATGTGCTTAATGTTTTTCCACAATTACAGGTTTTATTCCCAAGCTATTTTATCATGATTTATGTTCTATTTTGATCTATTCCTTATGTACTTCCATGTTTTATGTTATTGCTCAATATTTCGATGTTTAAACTTTATGTTCATGTTTTTATGTTCAAATGTATATGGTTTTTTTTATTTTCTCCATACTTACCCTTACTGAGCATTTGAGCTCACCCTTTATATGTTTTCTTTTCCCCAGGATTTATTGAAAGGTTTTAGGTAAGAAAACAAAAGGGGAAGATCTTTATGGGGGATGTTGAAGATCTTTCACCACAATTAGAAGATTATTTTCCGTGTCTCCAAAGACACTAAACTATTACGATCCTTTGGTGTCTGTTTTTGTTATATATTAAGCATTCCACAAAAGTATTGTAATGTCCATATACATTAGGCTTTGGGTCTCTACAGTTGGTATTAGAGGAAAGGTTTAGTCAACCTTTGGAAACTAGGATGTGAGAACTTTAGTGAGATCCCTAGAGATATTTCTAAGGTATGTCTAGGGATGTCCCTATGGTTATGTATAATTATAGGTTATAGTCCTAGAATTATGGTAACGATCTTAGAATTAAACCTAAGATGTTAGATATTGAAGGTACACCCCCTTTATTATGTTGTTTTCCCTGGCATGATTTTTCCCTCTCACACTAATCTTTTTGGGTTTTAGACGATGGCTGGAACCCAAAGGAACCGTGTTGATAAATGTAATAGAAAATGCCATGATTGTCCTCCTGAACAAACAAATGTTATGGAGATGGAGTGAAAAATCTTACTTCTACACTTATATAAGCTATGAATCATTATGGACTTCCAAATGAGCAGAGAAGGGGACAATATTCTTCTGAGTCCTTCATGAGGCAACATCCACCTTCTTTCAGTGGGTCTTCTGATCCACTTGTTGCTAAACAATGGATCAGTACCACTAAAAAGATATTTTCAGTTCTTCAATGTTATGAACATGATAAAGTCATCTTAGCAGTATATCGTTTGGAAGGTGAAGCTGATCAATGGTGGAATCTTATCAATAACATGAGGCCAAGAGATGAAATTGAGTCCATGGAATGGGACAAGTTCAAGAATTTTTTTTTCAATAAGTACTTCCCTCGTATTCTTCGAACAAAGATAGAGAAGGAGTTTCTTGAACTAAAGAAAAAGGTTGATGAATATGTTGGTATATACGAAGCGAATTTTACAAGGCTTGCAAGGTATGCATCTGGATTTATCATCCAACCTGAAATTAAAGTTGATCGATTCTTTAGTGGCTTAAAACCAAATCTTTGAAGGGCATTAGCTATAAGAGACTTCAATAGCTATGAAGAAATTGTGCCGTGTGCTATCAAGGTAGAAATGGAAGTTGGTGTTACATATCCATCTCATGGTTTTGAAAAAAAAACGAAAGATGGAGTTCAAGGATAAATCTTAGAATAATGGTGAAAAGAAGATGAATGTTTACTTATGCTCAGTGTGTGGAAATAAGCATAGTGGAGATTGTCTTAAAGGGACTAGAAAATGTTTTACGTGTGGAAAATAAGGTCATCGAGCAATTGAGTGTCGAAGTAATGGAAAAAGGGTTTCTAATGATGTGAATAAGGAAAAGAATGTAGAGAACGCACCACCAACACTTCAATGCTTCAAGTGCAATGAAATGGGGCATTATGCTAATCAATGACCTAATACAAGGGTTAATGATGATTGACATGAGCAACCACTCAAGGCAAAGGACAAAGGGAAGTCACATGCGATCACTATTGGCGATTCTAAATATGACAACTATGTGGTGGAATGATTAGGTGTTTATGTAATGGGATTTTAAAATAATGTTGTATATAGTATCATGGAATATTTGAATATTTATGTATTGGTCTATTGTGGTTTTCAATAATTTTATGGTACCGGTAACCATGGAAAGTGATTGAGATATTTTTGGAAAGAAGATGATATGGGCATAATGAAGGGATAAGGAGAAAATGAAATGTTTGACAGTATTCATGAGCTCTTGACTGATATAAGAAAATAGTTATATCATGGTTTGAGTATATAGAATTTTGGGGTTTTGGTATGTGGAAAGAGTTAACTTTTGATAGCACTCATGGTTTCACTAAGATTCAATGGGTATTTATTTTTCAAGAAAATACATGATTAAGTCCTTCGAATGTTTGGAATGTGACCAATAAGACATATCTTTTGATATATGGGGATCAACGATGGTATTAACATGCTTGTTATATGAAATCTCTGGTAATCATTTTCACTATAATATGAGAGTGGACTGTAGTATTATGGATAAGCCTAAAGATTGGAATGGATTATTTTTGACATAAGTTAGTATTGTTTAAGGATAGATGTTTTTTCGATATTTTTGATGGGATGTTATAGTAATGTAGTTTTAGAAAAAGGACAACCTGCATAACGGGCGATAACCCATCACGTCGGACAAGGCTGTGGGAATCGAACCCACAACCGAAGTGCGACTGGCCTTTATCGCATACCACTGGCCTATAGGAAGTCCCTGGTTAGTAGAAACTAGTTTAATTTTTTTAAGCGGTATGATATATGAAGTATAAGATCATTTTTGGAATCATATATGATTAACCTCACCATAGATGTACTTATGTATATTTGAGAACTTTTTCTAACATTTTGTTTGAAACAGATGGAATGACTCATCATTCTATCACATGTTCTGTTAACACTTCACGAATAACAAATTCAACTTCATTTCTTTAAGAGATGAAGTGGAAATTGTTCAAAGCACGGACAATAGTGGGATTGTACCAAAATAAAGTAAGTATTTATTCTAATTCAAATTCTTCAACTTTAGGGAAATGATCTTGAAAACCAAAAATGTTTTCCTAGTTCCCTTATATCCGATGAATCAGATGGTACCCTAGATCATCACAAATTTATGGTTTTGTGATTGTTGGCTTTTTCGTAGCCATGTTCTCTACCACTCTCCATCAGAACATGACGATTATATTTCTCTTCTATATCCATATTTTCACCTATGTTCTCCTATGTGGAAACCCAGTGATTAGTTAATTTGGGTAACCATTACATTTCATACTTTAGTTTTTAAAGCCAAGTTTTGGTATTCTTTTTACGATGTGGGTTTCTATTAAAGAAACTTTCGAGTAGTAAACCATTTATAACCCCAACGAATTTCAAGGGTGAAATTCATTTTAAGGGGGGTAGAATGTAACACCCTGAGATTTTATGAAAAATATTCTTTTTAATTTCATTAATTTCTTATGTTTTACACTACACCAAAAGAAGCTTTCACAACACACATCCCTAACTTGTCTTTCATTACACGCAATTATGACCTTCCACGATAGCGTGTGTTGTACGCAATACCGAGTTTCGCTAAACAACGATATGTTACATAAACTAGCTGTTATGAATAGTAATACCCAATTTTTGATATTTTGTAAAATTTATCTTTCAAAATGGACTTCATTTTTGGATTCGTAATATCGAAATTATCCTAGGGTGAAATTTTGGTATTTTTCTGAAAACTTTCAATTTTTGATGAATAGTGAAAACACTGGGTTACTATTTAAAAACCGACTTTTTATTTAAATAATTATTTATTTTATTTAAATTTATTTTATGTAAAAATTGATACATAATACCTATATAGGTTCAATGAAATTCATTAGATTCATTTTATAATAATTTTAGATATATAAAAATTTTATTGAACTTTTCACAGTCTTTTACCCACCTCCTAGGAGAATTTGCAAATTTACATAAAACTTAATTTTACCGCTTCTGTGAGTGGAATTTAGAAAATCCAAGAGACATAGTTAATTTCAGTAAGTAGAATGTGGTTCAATGAGATGAAAATAATTTTTGGTGAATAATAACTTTTTACTTTTATTTACCACGGTTAAAAGTAAATAGGGTAATTAAAGGTAAAAATTATATTATTATTACTATAACACATGTACTAATTCTATTTGATAAGTTTAATTCGACCAAAAACAACATTAGGGATAAAATATTACCCTTTAGGTCCACTTGGATTAGATTAGGAAATTTAATATTATTTTATTTAAAGAATAGTTAAAAAGGGTAAAATCAATGTTTAATAACTAAAACATTTTTAATATAGGGTTATACATAAGATAAATTCGAATATAAATATTAATTATAAATATAAAAATATTTCCTACATAATGGTATTTTATTTTTAATTTTTGGAATTTAAATATTTTAATTTATTTATGACACAATAATGGTGCAATAATTATATTATTAATGAAATATTGACATAATTGATGTTATAAATACCCAAATAAATGTAATTTGATACTTTTTATGCATTCCAATAATTTTATATGTTAATATGATATGTTAGTATTGATGTAGTTAACTTTTTTCGAAATAATCTTTCTGTTATGAGTTTCAAAAAAATCAATTACCAAATAGTGTCAAAATTGACATAAAATAGTTTTTAAAACAAATATTATATTATTAATTGTTATTTTATTCCTAAAAATCTAAGGTTCGGCCAAATGACTTAGATAAAGTTATATATATTAATAATAAACAACTTGGGGTTCTTTTGGCTTGTTATAGTAATTTTATTAACCTTATAGTGTAAGCAAACAAGAAGACACGGTAAAAATTAAATTATCTAACTTAAAGTTATATCTAAATGATAAGGTTAAAATAGAACCATAAACTTGTATAAATTCTATTATATGAGAGGATTTAGGCCCATACCCACCTTAGATTCTAAATATATCAATTTTGAGATATTAAAAACTGAATATGACTTTATAATAAAATAATATTTTTAGTTTTTCTTAAGGTGCCCCTCTCCTCCCTTATAAAAGGGAACCTCCTCCCTCTCTTCCTCACACCAATTTGAGCCTTAAATCTCAGAAAACCCCTGAAAAATTCTCTTCTACACTTCCCTAGAAATATACTAGAGGTCCTGGTCTTCTTCAAAGACCAATTTTAGTGCCCTAAAAGGAGGTCTCAAAGAGGCGCTTCAAAGAAGAGGAAATGTCCGTTACCGATTCTTTCAACTTTATTTCTTCTTCCACTTCTTCTTCTTTATTTGTTTCATTATGAAGTAATAACATCAGTATCACTCATATAATGCTATGTTATTATAAGTATGAAACAACCCTATTTCACCATATATCCATCCTACGGAAAACGAAATCACCGCGCGTGCGTACGTACGGAATACCGTCTCTACGCCGTGGTGTAATCTATTTTCCACCACCACCTTACTTGGATAGGTATAATGGTGAAAATAAATAACTATATATGATTATTGTAAAGTGTAATTGATTATGAAATAGTATTCATACACTCCAATACAATTCCACGATCATGGGAATGATATCATCGTTTGTGCGTACGTACGAAGTACCGTCTCCACGAACACGATGAGATTCATTTTCCATGATTAACCATTCAAGAATGAGTATAAAGTATATATAATGAATAACAATGAAATATATGACATAATAAAGCTAATAGATTTATTTATACATACATATATATATATATATATATATATATATATATTTCATCTACTTACTTCCATTCAAGTCAATAAGGAAAAGAAAACAACGTTCATGCGTACGTACGACCTACCGTCTCCATGAACAGTGTATTTAATTTCATTTATCTATATATTATATATATTTATGTATACTGAATATATGATATATATATCATGATTTACATTTTGGAAGTAATTAAATCATGATATAAGTAGTAATAATATCAAGAACAACAATGCCAAACACGTACGATAAAACGTTTTACCCAAAACGTTGTTTTGACATGAAATTTACAAAATAACGGGTAATATAAAGTCATAAGTGCACCATATATGATATCATAACAATGAATATGATTCTTTAATAATTCAATGAAATTATTTAAATCATTATACAGGAGTTTCAGATATGTACAAAGCATATCAGACCCAAGGTAAGGGATAATTTTGCAAATCTCAGTTTTATCCGAAATTGCTTATTCGTAAGTATTTAATGGGGTTATTTCTATCATCCATGTCCATGTTTTATAAAAGTGTTTTCATGTATTTTTAAAATCCTTTTTACCCATTTTTAACTTTTACTACATGGTATGTAAAGAATCATTATTTTGTTTACCATACGAGGTACTTTTTGACTTTTCCGACAAAAGTACGAGGAGAATGTTATTTATAACTTATACGGCGTGAACGGATTTTTACGGTTTCATAACGCCTCATTTTCATGAAGCTTATTATACAAGATTTCATGATTATTTTAAACAAAACCCTTTTCTTTTAAAATTTCATGGAATTTTGCGAAAAGAAAATGATTTTGAAGAAGAAAGGATATTTTCCTCAAGAATTCATTTCAAGTGTTTTTTCAAAACCATTTTCCATCTAAGATGACATTATTTCATATGTGTATGTTTAAATTATAATGTCTCTATGATTTACATGGTTTTACTTCTCTTATGTTGAAATTATATCCATTTGTGTTATATGGATTATGTTATGATGGGATGATGTTTATGAAACCCATTTTATTCTTTGGGTTTTGATGAATGTTTTAAGTTTATTTTGTGGCACAAGTAAGAATGATTTCATTATGAGATGGGTGGGACCTTTATCTCCCTCCAATGAATTGGGTAAAGATTTATATCTCATGAGATAGACATGGCTGGAATGGTAAGTTAATCCAGTTCAGTGTTACAGGACTGAAATGAGGAGTGAACTCGATTCAGAAAGGGACTTTGTCCACTAAGATGGTCTTGACAACAATGTCTTGGCTACCATGGAAATGAAATCATGTTCTTAATGTTTTTCCACAATTACAAGTTTTATTCCCAAGCTATTTTATCATGATTTATGTTCCATTTTGATATATTCCTTAAGTACTTCCATGTTTTATGTCATTTCTCAAGATTTCGATGTTTAAACATTATGTTCAGGTTTTTATGTTCAAATGTATATGGTTTGTTTTATTTTCTCAATGATTACCCTTACTGATCATTTGACCTCACCCTTTATATGTTTTCTTTTCCCCAGGATTTAAAGAAAGGTTTTAGGTAAGAAAACAAAAGGGGAAGATCTTTATGGGAGATGTTGAAGATCTTTCACCACGATTAGAAGATTATTTTCCGAGTTTCCAAAGACACTAAAATATTACGGTCCTTTGGTGTCTATTTTCGTTATGTATTAAGAATTCCGTAAAAGTATTGTAATGTCCATTTACGTCAGGCTTTGGGTCTCTACAACCATAATAGTTTGGTGTTTTTGGAGACTAGGTACAAAATATTCTAATTTGGTGAAATATCTTCAAAATCTACTATAAAGATCTTCCCCTTTAGTAATCTTCACAAACAAACCCTAATTAAAATATTTATTCCTAACTTGGGGAAAAGAAGCATAATAAAGGGTGATATTATATGATCAGTAAGGGTAAATAAGGGAGATATATGATCATAACATGAATATAATGGTATGGGAAAATGATCATAACATTTGAAACACATACCCTGTATATTAATGATCTTAATATTGAGTCATGTCATAAAAATTGGAAGTTCATAAGACATGGATTATAAGTGAATCAAAGAATATGAGCCCTGAGAACCTTACATAGGCATAATCCATATATTTTTTACATAAAAATCAGATTATAACATTGTGAACATGTATAAATAGAGATAGGTCTTGTCATTAATTTAAAGACCTGAAATAATGACCTTGAAAAAAATTATAGACATACAAACATGTCCATTTATAAAATTGTGGACATGAAAGATAGGTTCATGCATAACACTATGAACAGGTAATTAGGTTCTCAAATAACATTTTGAAATTATAATTAGGTTCATGCATGTAATTGTGAACATGTAATATGGTTTATGTATAACATTGTGAACATGTAATCATGTTCATGCATAACATTATGAACATGTAATCAGGTTCACACCTAACAGTGTGAAAATATAATCATGTTTATGCATAATATTGTGAACATGTAATTTGGTTCATGCATAACATATTTACTTATGAGTTATCCATATTTACTTAATGCATTTTAGGGAGATATATGTTTTCACGAACCAACATGGGTTAGCCCTAAACTAGTCACCCGAGCTGATCTGTGGCATTTCTTGAAGGACGTTCTCATTACCCACGGGCTGATAAATGGTATCAATAATTAATAGAGAAACCAATCGAATTATTTCACTGAAAAATAAATAATGAAACTTAATAACATAAATAAACAAGAAACCAAATACTAAATAACTTTCTAAACTGAACATCATTTAAAAAAACAAAAAATACAATAATTGTACAACAAAAGTAAACTATAGTTGATAACCACACATCTCTATATGACCACAAGGGTCACTCGCTGATACCAAGACCATACATCGACCATGAAAATCAAACCAAGACTTTACCTACAAAAAATGGATAAAAATGAGAAATAACTATAGATATGAGTATTAAAACTCGTTAGTCATGCCTGAACACGTCTATTTCTAATGCAATTCCTTTAAAATAAAAGAAACATCAAATTCAGGTTTGAAATACATTATAAAAAATTATTTTTTTTCCAAAAAAACCCTTTAAAATAAATCACGATTCATTTACCTTTTTTCCACTAAAAAACACATTATTTTTCCAAGATGAAACTATTTACATTTTCAAGAAAGAAAGTGATGATTTTATTACCAAACTATAACAAGATGACCTAATTTTTTATGGAGAAAACCAATTTATCACTTTCTGAAGAAGTAAACCCACATCAGAGAACGACAACAATAAAACTATAATTTCAATAAAAACATGCACACAAGATTATGCAAAACAATCTTTCATCATACATAGTTAACTTCTAATAGACATGAGAGAAACCTAGGAGCTTGTGAATAATCTAAAAAATACAAATATATATTGATTCATCCCAAAAATCATGCCTCACTCAATGAAATCAAAACTTTCTAACATTATCAACCACACCCGACATCTTATAGATTGAGGGGCCCAATACCTCAATAATAATAACACATACCCCCTGCTATGGGCCACTATCTAGTGTATAACCCAACTAGTGCAGTAATCATTCTCCGAAAATTCAATAGCTATGCCGGGTTATCCATGTCAAGTTTATAAAAGAGGGTGATCTAATCGATTCCCAATGAGTATCAAATCACATGTATATATATATAATAACTCGAACAGTAAGCATCATCTAATTCTTCCCAAGGATAAATCTTTTGATGTACAACTCACATTTCAGAAAGGAGTCCACATTGAGGATATACCATTCCAAAAAACATAAAGGGATAATGAATATTCCAAAGAGGAGAAATCCAATATATTTATCATTAACAAGGAAATAATATTATCCAAGGATGGTTTTTTGAATACTTATTTTCACCACTTTTATCAAAGTGTTGAACGGTCCTCAAGTTCTTTTCACAAAACCATTATTTATCAAAGAACCAAATGTCCCATTAAAAGGGATGTAAAAACACCATTTTTCATTTCACAATCATTTATAAAATTCGTTTTGAATACCCAAATCACATTTTCAAGACAAATTCATTTCATCAAAATTTCAAATATGCCATTATCCACCACCACATACCAAACCATTTTTAAAATACAAATACACATTTCCTTTATCCAAACCCATTTGAAAACCCATTTAAGGAACCAAAATCATAATTTCACATATCATAAATATATTCAAAAATCCAAACCATTATTTATATATCACAACTCACATGTAAAATACAACAAGGTATTCAATCAAACACTTGGTGTGAAATATTTAACAAAAAATGTCATTTATCACATAAAAAGGAAGAAACCACTAATTTACACACCAAACAAGAATTTAAAATATCACTCATCATTATTTATCATATAATAGAGGTTATAAAAGCATTAAATCAATTATTCTTATATTAAAAATGCATGTGCTGAGGGAAACCTATATCAAACTCAGGATGCTTCAATTATGCACTCCCAAAAGTACTCTATGAAGGTTCCAATAACCAAGATCTACCAAGAGGAACCATAAACCCCCCACCAACATAAATCAATAGGAACACAAAGATTCATATAGACAAGAAATAAAAAGACCTTAAGATAAAATGGAAGAAAGTTGAAGAGGGAGAAGAGAAGAAATGATTTACCTTGAAGATCTAGCCCAAAACCTTGAAGAATCACTATATTTACACTATAGGAGAGGATATGAGCCTTATAGAATAAGGGAGGATTCCCCTTAGGGTAATATTAACTAGAGGTAGAAGTGGAGAGTCATTTTGGGTTGAAAATCCCAAGGCGTTAGAATTTGAATTTAATAATTCGTAAGTTCTGGGAAGCTCCCATGGTTTAGCCACACAATTTACCAAAACATACGCCAACTGTGTGCCCCTCACTGTACTCACATGAGCACCTTCATGATTTGGCTGTATGGTTTTTAAACCATGCACCAACCATGTGAAACAACTCTATCCAAAAATAAAATTATCCGTGCAGTTTCCCTAACCATGTGGTACATGTTTTCAATCCAAAAACATCTATTTTTCATCATAAATTATCATGTAAACTATGAAATTAACATGAGGACATGTCTAAAAATAATAATTTTCCAAAATAAAACCATGGAACACCTAGAACCTAAGAGAAAAACCAATATCAAGGATAAATAGGACCAAAGAACAAAAATAAAAATTCCAGGTGTGACAATTCTCTCCACCATACTGATTTTCACCCTTGGAAATCCATATTATCTTCTAGTTGATCAATAAACTAATAAGGATCCCCAAAATCACATAATCCAACCTCTCAAACAAGAAACATCACAACTACTACCAAACAGAACTTACACCTCTTGCCCAAAATAAAACAACAAACCAAAATCACTTCCCGAAAAATAATAAGAAAGATCAAGCCATAATATCACTAACCATGCCTCAAACAAGGTCTTTGAGCATACTCAAAAACCCTACACTCACCCAAACTGAAGGGAAAATGATAAATAAAACAACTCCAAAAGGTGTCCACTTCATACTAGAACAACTCTAAAAAAAAATTGAATTCTCAACGTGGGAGGCCAGAACAGACTCCCCACCATTAGGAAAAAAATAGCACTAAATATTTCCATAAGAAACCAAAAAGAGACCCATGATGGGTTTCCCCACCATTACAAACAAACTAGATCAAACAAGAAACACTGGTCAGCACAAGAACATTCCCACACAATCTGACCACCCCCACCACAAGGGGGTCCCTAATGAAATAATATCAAGCTAAGAAGAAATTAAACTACATTAAGAAAAAATAAGGTAGATAATATTAAACTTTATCCATTGTCACATTGAAGAAAAAATAAGACCAAGGGTCCCTCACACCACTAGGATTCCTGACTATGCACCAACTTTACTCTGGGGCCTATGGATGGAGCCCTAATGTTTGAAGTATCTAATTTCTCAAAGTCGGGAGCTGTTAATCCATGATTATAACCCCTTTCTTTCCACATGAACATGGGTTTTAGAAGATACACACTCAACTTTTTCTTACTTCAAATGAGAAACAACAGAAATGAGACTCATAATGGAACACACCTGTACTCATGAGGGAAATAGTTAGAACTTTTAAAAAAACACGCTTCTATTGGAAAAAAAGTTATCAAGAGATCCAAAACATCCCCTAATATCACAAAAAAAATATTACACCACCGTCACAACTAACAAAAATAAAGAAACATTAAAATTGGAAAGACACATATAACAAAAGAGAACTTTAAATTGAACTCAAATAACACTCTAATTTTATGAACTGGCTCTACATTGCCTCCTAGAAACACTTAGACAGAACCATTACAAGTGGATTGGACACCCACAAGCATGACAGGTCTTTGGTACACTAAGACCCAAAAAATTATTATGATCTATCTTGAAACAATGATGGGGCACCATAATTATATTCCCAGAACAAATTGATGAAAGATATCATGGAATTTTAATTCCATGATCATCTTTAACATCTTTCGTTCACTTACCCATATCTTTAATAGGATTCCCCTCACCACTTCCAACAGTGGGGGGAAGGATGACTTACTCAAAAACCCATGCCATCAAAGGTTTTTCATGAATATCTTGCCTCAGCACATTGGTAAAAGAAGTTAGATTGAAATCCAACACCTTCGACCATATGTGAGGATGAAACCCACACTCAAAATTCCAAGACTTCGAGGAATCATCTGCAACATAACCCATATCATATGAAACTCAGTCTACAAAGTTACGATAGAAATCCAACACTGACCTATCACCCCACTACAGACAATAATTATCTATTACCTTTTTTACCTTCATCATCACAGAAAAATTCTGACGGATGAATGAAGCCTTGAAGAACTCCCAAGTAATATTTTACTAAGACTTGTTCTAAGAGACCAACATCCACCACTTCTAGGTAGAACCTTCAAGCATGAAAGTAGAAAATTTCACCTTTAATGACTTAGGAAACTCAATGATGATAAAGTTCCTTTCAATCTTCCACATCTACACTTATGCTTCAAGAGGATCTGCTTGACCATAAAAGAGAGGTTAATTTAACCTTTATAATTCAAGAAAAAAAAATCCTTAGGTTGATCAATTAGAAATCCAACTAATAGGGAACAACCTGTAGCTACACCTCAAACATCCATAAAATCTCAATTGGGAAAAAACTGGGAAACAAGAAATCTAAGAGATAATCAAAACCAACTCATTAACAAGAGTTATCAATATCAAACACCGTATAAGAAACATACCTTAATCATGCAAAAAATCCACATGAATCCTAGATATCAAAAATCAATATTTTTCTCTTGAAAACACCTTTGAAAAAACATACAATTGATGAATTTCACACACACCAATGGTATTCCTTGGTGTCTCACTCACATGCACATTCTCCTAGATTCTCATGTAATATCAACTAATGCCAATCCGAGCACTCATCCACCCATATCCTTATCCAATAACTTTACACCCATAACCATGCATGTGGGCATCCATGGGAAAACCAAAGATCAAAAAAAATATTCCAATTTCCAAAATAAAAAATTCAGCCCACTTTTTTCAATCACAATCCACCTTCTATTTCAAAATTCATAAAACTTTTCCAATAGTTCATTTACCACCATGTCAAAAATAATTTCCAAATTCTATATTTCAATCCATCTCATCTTTTTCAAAAATACAATCCTATGAATTTAAATCTAAAAATCCATTTCGTTCCATTTATAAAAAATCAAAATGCTTTTTGATACAAATACGAAAATAAATTTTCTTTCTTACCCAAAACCAAACCCTTACCACTTAAATCTAGCTATCATAACTTAAAAACTAGGGTTTTAAATACAATTTTCTTATTTAAGGAAGAACCAAACCAACTCATAAGGGGGGAATAGTGTTGGTGGTTGACTTGGACATATTTTTGGAGACCATAAGAAAAACACACCACCATCACAAAGAGTCTTCTAGGACTATTTCCCCAGCTCCACAGGGCTTTCCAGGCCTGGAGAGCTCATAGAGACCACTATCACAACTCCCCTGTCGTATCCCAATCACTAAAAAAACCACCATAACTAAGGAACCAAAATAAAACTAGAATTTCCATGGAAACCCATGGCTTGGTATAGAAAGTGTTAGCCATACACTCCCTCATACCTACTACATGAGGTTCCAATTGTCCTACTCTATCTACCCAGACATCCCCAGATAACTTCGGGTGATCCGAAAGAAAGGAATTACAAATATTGACCTTCTATGATACCATTTTTCAATGAACTAACCCGGGTTTTCCCTGAACAAGTCACCCTAACCTATTCCTGGCATGGCCCGAAGGGCGTTCCAAATCCCCACGGGTTGAAAACTTGTATCGGGAATTAGTAGAGAAACCTAGGTAACAATTTCCCACAAAAATAAATAACTAAATTGAACAGTGGAAGTAATAAAGAATCCTAATACAATAAATATTTTTCCAAACTGAACATCATTTAGATGGAACTGAAAATGAAACAATTTAACAACAAAGAAAAACTACACTTGACGACCACATATCCCCATGTGACCCAGAGGGTCACTCTCCGATACAAAGACCAAATATTTCCAATGTTGATCAAACCAATATTATACATTCACCAAAGGCTAAAAATAAGAAATAACTATAGGAGTGAGTATTGAAACTCAGTAGTCCTACCCGAACAAGTCTATTCCCATTGAACTTACTTTAAATTAAAAGAAACTTCAACTTTGGGTTTTATATATAATATTAAAAATTATGAGTTTTCCACACACTTTGCTGCTTTAAAATAAATCACTGTCTATTTCCCTTTTCCCACTAAGAACCACATTCTTTTTCCAGTAAGGAACCATTTACATTTTCAGGAAGGAAATTAATGCTTCCATTAAAAAATCAGAGAAAGATGACATACAAAAATTTTTTAGAGAAGAAAAATTTATCACTTTCTGAAGAAGTACACCCCACATGAGAGAACCATAATAATCATATAATAAGGTAAATGGAAATATGCACATAAGATCATCCAACAAATCATGAATCATAAGTAGCTAAGTTCTAATAGACATGGGAGAAACATAGGATCTCAAAAATAATCAATAACATACTAATACATGTTTATTGATCCCAATAATCATGCCTCACTTGATGAAATCAAATTTCCCTAACATGCTCATCCACACCCTACATAGTATAGACTTTGGGTCCCAATCCCGAAAAAATAATAACAAATATCATCCTACTATGGGCTATTGGATAGTGTGTAACCTAAAAAGTGAAAAAAATATTTATTATAAAATCAAATAGATATATCAGGTTCTCCATGTCAAGAGTATAAAAGAGGGTGATCCAACTGATGAAAACTAAGAATCAAATCACATGCATGTATATAATAAATCTAACAATAGGAATCACTCGAGTCACCCCAAGGATCAATATTTATCCATATAACACATAGATCAAAAAGGGTACACACCGAGGATATCCCATTCCACACAATGTAAATGGATCACAACGATTCCATAATAAGGAAATGCCACCAATTTAATATAAACAAGGTAATAATATTATCCAAGTAGGGTTTTCACAATATTTATTTTCAATACTTTCATCAAATTTCCAAATGGGCCTCAAGCTCTTTTCACAAAACCATTATTTATCAAAGAACCAAGTAACCCTTTAAAATAGGTGTAAATACACTATTTTCCATTTCATAAGCATT